>OU696697.1:155922003-156539503 GCA_916050605.2 Platycheirus albimanus
TATGGAAACCAACAACATACAAAAAAGATGGTCTTGATGTAGTGGAATCGGAGCCACCGGCAACAGGTGAATCACGCAAATTGGAACAGAAATACAGGGGTCCATTTATCGTTTCTGCTGTCCTTCCTAATGACAGATATGCCATTGAAGACGTTCCCGGAATGCAGAGAAAAAAAGGTTCTACCAATCCGTTTTCGCTTCGGATCAAATGAAACCTTGGTGCCAGATAGACCCTGAATTAGACCAATTCAACGACGAGCAAACGAGGTCTTTTTCTTCTGAGGATGGCCGAATGTAAGAGAGTTATCCAGACCATTCTCTTTTGCATTCAGAATTAGTTGATGATGAGACGTTAACCAAGGTGGCCTTAGTTTATTTAAAATAAAGTTAAAAAGTGTGTCTTCATTGTGTAAGAAATTGTATACGCAGAAAAATTTTTGTCGGTTGAGTTTTGATTCATATATTTGTAATCGTCGAGCAATACATATTTTAGTTAATAAGTTATTGGCTTTAAATAAAAGTAAGGAGAAAACTTTAGAATGCTTTGGAGATAGTTCTTAAGAACCAGGAAAAAGGTATGGTTGTAATTTGATAATAGCATTTAATAATTTAAAAAAAGCATTTATCCGCCGTAAGGATAAATGCCGCGTAGTTGATGTGGATGAGTATTTGACGAATTTCAAAATTAGTTGATCCTCCAAGGCATGCTAGGGTTGATAGATAAGCTCAGCAACGGCGGCGACACGACCGTCGGTTCAAAACGTGGAAACATTGTAAACTTGTTTGGGATCGTGATGTCAATGCTGCTAGAAATATGATTAATGTTGCCTTAGGTATTTACGATTTTTTAAAATAAAATCGACGGGCGGGTCTATTGACTTATAGCCGGAGAGCTAGCTACGTAAAATAGTATACAATTTATAAATCGACAAAATCCCTTTAGTTAGTCTGCTATACTATCATTATTGATTGCTCCGGTCACCTGGCACCTGTCCAGCGGTGGATGTGTGAGTGGTAGGCCAATAAAAGTAAAAAAATGGGGCTGTTGCTTATATTGACTTATATTTCAAAAACAGTGAGCTTTAGACAAAAAACATGTTTTACAAACTTATAGCTTAGTGAATTTTCAATAAAATTGCTGACGATTGTTTTCGCATACCATTTACCATTTGGAAGTGATAGGTATTACTTTTAGAATTGTATGTAGTTCTCAAAAGTATGCAATGGTACCACTTTTTTAATATAATACATATTTAATATATATGTTTATGTATATATAATTATATACATAATTATTTAGGTTTTAGTTATATTTTATTAATACAAAAAAAACAAAAAGCAAAAAAAATTAGATTTAAATATTTTAGTTAGTTACTTAGTTACTAAGTTACTAATTTTACTAAGCTAAGCCAATGGCAGCGTCACGATCCTAGGGTTCGAGTTTGCCCAAACCATCGGATACTTGGGATCGTGATGCAAATGCCTTTTAGGTATTCAAATCGGGTCACGAGTATTTATTTAGTTCGTGGCTCGGATTTGCAGTGCTAAGAGTTTATGTCTCCCTAATTACTATATGGTAAGCTTATTACTGTATAGTAATTAGATGAAATAATACTATTGGGCTGTAAATTAATAAATTATCGGTTTATTCGTTAAAAAATGTTGCCGTAATAATTTAATCCGATTTAACTTGATTGTTATAATAGCCGAAAGTGACGCGAAATAAAATTCAACTCAAATTTACCCAAAAATAATATTATGAAGCAGTCATCAAAATTTGAATAAGAAAACACAATAATTGTGTCCGCCTCGCTATACTATCCGCAGTAATTATTCACAAATAATTAATTTACCACGAACTCGCGTTTCAGTTGCAAATCCCATTCTCATTCCCATTTCAATTCCCTTAAGGGGCATGGGGCAATGCCTGAATGTCTATGGCAGTTAAAAATACCTCACGAGCTCGTAGAGTGTGCTTAAAGTTATTATTTATTCACTTACCTTACCCTCAGCGCGGCATAATTGGGTACTACAAGACCTACAAAAAAAAATATCAACAAAAAAAAGGACTACAGAACAGTTTTATGTTGCTGCTCCTACTGCTGCTACTGCCGAGAAGAGTTGTTTCTGTAGCAACATAATGAGGATATTGTTATCCAAGACAAGGGATGTAATTTTCAATTACATACACCCTGCTAAAGTATGTACCTTCCCTCAGATATCTCATGTATCTACGGCAGCAACTACTAACGAAAGCGCAAAACGTCAAAAGAAATTCTATCAGTGGCAGGCTCTCAGTAGCAGTTTAAATAAGGCCTCTCTGTTGTGATGATTGAAACATTATAGCCTGCAGCGTGCCCCATGCCCTACTCTTACCCCAACTAGTTTCATTAGCATCATCGGCATCGCCATCATATTTATTGCTATCAGTGAAACAAGACGAAGACGGTCGAGGCGACCACCCCCACTACAAACCCCCAAAAACTGAGCATACAAAACTTTTCCTTTCATTTGAAAGCTCATCGGCAAGAGTAGAGCTTTTCATCCCTTGTCAGGTGTGTGATGCAAATATGGAAATTGAATTCAGAAGCGAGTCAACCGTCGAAAGGGAAAGTACGTGTCCGTAAAGTTAAGTTAATCGAAAACCATACAAAACCCCTTCCCCTCCCCGAATACGGCAGGGGGACATATAATATGTGCCACGTGTGTGCTTACAAATTAGTTTTAAGTCAAGAGTGTTCTTAAGGATGCCTTTTAATGGAAGTGCCCGGTGGAGTTTCGTGTTCGTAGCTTTTCAAGTGCTTATTGTAGTGACAACATTAGGTTTACCTCCATCTGATGCTGCTGCGGATAGGTCAATTCAAAAGTCGTTATTACCGAGTTCGCCTGAGCGATATGCAACAACATCGAAGACTCATTCGGAGATTGCGGAACTCTCACCACACAGCAGTGTGGTGAATTTTATACAAACAGAGAGAACTCCGAATGGTTTGTTTCCATGCTGTTTGAAAATTTAAATAGTATTTAGTTTATTTGTATATTATATTATTTCTCTATTAAATTTACCTAGCCAAATCTTGCAAGCCTCCCATTTCTAGAAAATTATCTTCAATTGAATTTAAGAAAATCCATGGTAAAAAGAAACGCTGAAAGTTTATTAATATATTTATTTTTGCTCTATTGGGGGAAAAGTGAAACGAATCGATGAAAAAACTCAGTCGATTGAAGCCTATCGTTGTGATACAAATAATGTTATTTACCTGTTATTTATAGGAAAGTCGTCCTATACTGTAAGGCAAGTTATGGATTCGTGAAAAACAAAATAATTAAATCACAGTCTTACATGACGGTTATGGAGGTGTGGAAAAACGTGGGTCTGAAAATTCTCTACGTTTGCCTGTTTGTCTGTTGGCTTTTCTGATTTCTGAGCTACTGACAGAGTTGCTGCCGACTTTGCACTTAGTATTTACTTACTAGTCTCTTGGAGGGGTTTTATTTTTATTCTCCAGGTCCTTGAATAACGTTAATTAAAATCTTTTGGTTGGAGTTAAATTTTCTGACATTGTCTTAGTCTTAGGACAATCCATTTCCTAGAATAGGTTTCTTTCAAATCAGATTTTCTCACAAGCCACACATATAAAGTTATAATTACTATAATACACTCCTCAGCGTTTCAGAATTAAAAAAAAAAATTTTTTTTGAGTTTTTCATATTTTTCTTCAAAAACTCTTTGTTTTTAGTTTAGTTTAGTTTTTAAATTGAGTACAGATTTTCTTTGTAAATATATTAAACTACTCAGAAAATTTTAAAAAAGAATTTGTAAAAGCTTTCTAAGAGTAGGTACTATTCTTAAACTGGTTAAACAATTTTCAATACTTGCTATTTCTGGTGATATATAATAGAAACAATTTTAAGACAGATTTTTCTAAAGGATTTTGTATTGCTTTTTCCTTTTCTAACTATATAAATAAAAATCTCAAGAAATTATCTAGTATAATATCACACAGAAATACTTGTTGGTAAAATTTTGAAAATTATCACTGCGAGCCGAAGTAAGATACTTGTGCTAAATAAAATATCATACATTTGGAATTTTAGGAAGCAGAGGTTTTCTTTGAAAATGTTGCCTAACTCACCTAACCTATAAATAGCCTGATAAGTTTTTCTCTGTTTCAATTTATATATACGTTGAAGACACTTTGAAAATTCCAATGTCCAGTTTACATTTTTGTGTGATGGCCAAAATTTTATATTTTATTAACTAGAAAATCAAGTCAAACTGCATGCTTAAATATCAGGAGATTTTTGAGCTTTGTCTTTTTATACCCTATTCCATAGAATGGGTATATTGTATTTGGTGTGGAGCTTGTAACATAGAGAAATAATACAGTTGGGTATAGAAAAGTATATATATTCTGACTCAGAATCAAAAGCCTAGTCGATTTAGCCATGTCCGTCCGTCCGTCCGTCCGTCCGTCCGTATGTATACTCTCTAGAGGTCGCAATTTTTGAGCTAGAAAACTGAAATTTGTTAGATATAATCTTTGGTTCAAGAGTAAGGCTAAGTTCTTGCACCGGCAAAATCCGCCCACAAACACGCCCACAATGGCCAGTTTTGTTGAACAACCTCAATTTGGTAAAATTAAATTATGTTTTTTGTACAGTTACGATAAAAGCATAACGCTAAAATTTTGCACACGTAAGCTTTAGGTAAACTTTCCTCCAATTAAATAAAAATATTTCAGTTTGGGCGTGGCTGACGCCCATTTTTCATACAAAACCATCAATTTTGTTTTTATAAAATAACAATTGTTATATTAAAGCGAAAAACATTAAATTTTGTGAGTATTACTTACACATAAACATCTTGTGTATGAAATCAAAAAAATTGATTTTGGGCGTGGCTGGCGCCCACTTTTCACTAGAATTTAGAAAAAAACTGTTTTTGTAGATAAACGGTATTTATAATGAATCTGTAGGTAAGCCAAAATTTTGCGTCTTAGTAGAAACTAAAGTTTGTGTATGAAAATAACGAAAAACGTAGTTTTAAAAATTTAATGAGTTACCAATATTCAATTTAAAACTTTTTATTTCCGTTTGTTATTTGAAAAATATATCTCTACATTTTCTTGTGTAAATTTTTTCAATACGCCCACTTTTAATGGCGTGACTTTGATAAAATACCTTTGTTCAGTTAAGATTGTTTAAAAACTACTCGATTCAGCTGTAGTTTTACACATATGCCTATAGTGATCAAAGCGCAGTTAGTGCTTCAAATTTTTAAGACACGTCCACTTTTAAGGGGCGTTTCCGTCAAAAGTCGTATAACGCATTAATTTTTTAACATTTTTTAACTATTATTCGCAGTTTTGAAGTAAAAAGATAAACACTTAGATTTAATTCCTTGGTTTCGTAGCAGTGTGTTTCAAGAATTTTAAAAAACACCCGTAATCACTAATTATATTCAAAATCTAATTTTTAAAAATTTAAGATTTGTCTTGTTTTGTTCAAATCGATCTGCAAGAATAAAATTGAATGTCACGGAGCTCATACTAATTGCTTTGGCAATACATAGTCTCAACTTTGGGCGTGCCACACGCCTTTTTTACTGTGCCAGCACTAATTGAACATCACACCACACAAAATTAATGTTACTGAATTTTTTTCTGTCTGCGAAAGAAGAATTTTGTTTCTGAAACTGGAACATCGGCTGGCTGCGGGAGCCGAACGCATACACATACAAAAATATAGGGAATAGGGTATCCAACAGTTCGTTGCAAACATACTGTAGCTCTCGCTTATGTTTTTTGAATAATTTTATAGTTAGACCCTTTTTACTTGCTATTGCTTATTTTTGTGTACCTATAGCTTACGAGTAATGCAAATGAATAAGAATTATTTTATTTTTACTTTTAGTAACAACATCACGTAAACGTCGCAGCGTCTTCCATGTGCGTTGGAACCCTAACGAAAAATATATCGTCGAAAGCAAAGAAAAACCAGCTGTTAATCGAACTAAACTTTCGCCGCATCCTCGTTTTGCTCT
The DNA here is from genome assembly GCA_916050605.2 of Platycheirus albimanus. NCBI lineage: Eukaryota > Metazoa > Arthropoda > Insecta > Diptera > Syrphidae > Platycheirus > Platycheirus albimanus. The sequence goes on from OU696697.1 coordinate 155,928,050, forward strand.
TTCCAAGAATACAAAACTAACCCTTGATCCGAAATTGTATATGTGCCATGACAAATACTTGGAACGTTGTTACAATAAAACTTTAGCCTTTCGAACAAGGATCGTACGTACTTTGGAGAAATCAATGAGTGAATCGTTAAATGAAACAAATTATTACAATGTCGACTATAAACCAATGTTCGGAAGCAGTTTTGAAGAGCAGTATTATCCATCGAGTTGCTTAGTTCTGGAAGCTGGTGTACGTGTATTGAGACGTCGAGATCCACCGTTCAATCGATTGGAATTTGGAAAACTATTTCCTAAGAAAAAAATTTTTCGGGATGTGAAAAACATTAAGACATGCGCAATTGTTTCAAGTTCGGGTTCAATGGCTGGGTCAAAGTTGGGGCGGTTCATAGGTAAAAACTATATTTTTGTTTTCAAAGACTTAAGTTAGCTAAATTAATAGAATATTTGAAATCTTACTTTCAGTGTAGAGTACTTTACCTTGTTTAAAAACAAACAAAAACAAAATTCCAAAAAATCCATTACCTACATTAATTTCAAGAGTATCAGGTCATTGAAATATTAACTTCTTACTTTTGTTCTCTAGACAGTCATGATATTGTGATGAGATTTAATCATGCTCCAACTCGAGGATATGAAGTTGATGTTGGCAGCAAAACAACAATTCGCGTTGTGAATTCTCAAGTAAGTTTCATTTGATTTAAAACATACGATTTTGAATAAGACGGTATAATTTGTAAAAACAATTGAAATTACTTTCCCGCTCAATTCTTGTATAGGTTGTTACAAAAGCTGAATTTAATTTTACAAGATCGAGAATATTTCAAAATGTCACCATTGCTGCCTGGGATCCTGGAAAATACAATGGATCTTTAGGAGATTGGCTAACTAATGCTGATTATGATATATTTACAAACTATGAAATATATCGTCGGCGATACCCGAAATCTCGAGCGTATTTAATTGATCCACATTCGATATGGCGACTATGGCAGGGACTTCAAACATTTTCAGGGAAACCGATTCGTAAAAATCCACCAAGTTCAGGATTTATTGGTGAGTAAAATTAAAAAAGAAGATGTTTTGACAGCCAAATAGGTACATAGCTTTACAATAAAAAAAAATGTAATGTAAGACTGTGCCCTTATAAGGAAAGATTTCAATAAGCTTCTCTTTTTTTGCTTTTTGCTTCAAATTTACACAAACCATATGTACTTACCAAGTTGATATATTTCTGATGATAAGGCGATCTTAAAACTTTTCCTTTCCTTAATCATAGTCTATCTGATCCATCGAGGTAAAACATTTTTCGTTTGAAATTATCACTTCCACGTTCCACCAATCGTATGGATGTCTGCTGCCATTAACGTTTCAAGCTATGTTAGGTCTATTGAAGTTCAGCCCTTTTAGTGAACGCTTCTTCTAAAGTGGATCTCTAACTTCAGAAAACTATTAACCATAAATCATCCTTTTCTTTTCGAATTCTATTTTATGAGGAGCTGAAATTCAAAGCTAATTATTTTACTCTTATCATTATTTGGAAGTCTAGCAGGAGTGCGTGATGATAGGCCTGTATTTGAACATTGCTAAAAAGCTATTCAAGGTTACCAAAAAAAAATTGCAAACTAAATTATCTCAGAAAATGTATCTTACTTTTAGTGTAAAAAGCGCTCCTTGACTACGGAACTCTCGTTACCTTTGCCTCTCAATATAATATTCCTTATGTGCATACCAAAGAATTATCAAAAGCAGATAATTTGATCAGACAACAAGAAAAAAAACCCAAGGCTAGTCATATCTAAGAATTAATATGTAGAATTAAAAACAATTTTGAGGGATCCATTTTTTAACTATTCGTATAGTTCGAAACTGTTTTTAAAATGTAATTGAACGTTTCTTTGGTGTGGGAAGATTTTGAATGATAGACTCAAATAGTTTATGAGGACTATTCGGCTAGATAGAATCATGGCATACATTGCGAAATGAGATTTCCAGCTACGAGTATCTAGTATAGTTATTTCTATTATGATGACTATGATTAAATCAATAAAAGATATGTAAAATATACTTTACTTTTATTTCGAAAATAATGCAATACATTAAGCAAACAAACATTATATAATAGGACGATTTTGTTTTTAGATCTTTCAATTTAAAGTTTGATTCGTTAGCATTTTAACTGAATTGCAAAATTTGTATACATATTTTGGGAAAGCACTTTAATTCGAAATTGCATATTTTTGAATTGGATGTTTAACTTAAGACAGATGATTGCAGGTATATCAGAATTCAAAACTATGTTTATTATACTTTCTTTAAATTAAAACTAATGAATTATGATGATTATCATTTTTAAAATTGTACAAATATTTTTCATTTGGCTCTTGTGCGATTTATCAACATGTTCAATCGAAATCTAATTAAATGAATGTGTTCAGGTCTTTCACTACTGTTACCGCACTGCCCTTATATTGACTTTATCGAGTACATACCGTCAACAAGATTAAATGGAAGATGCCATTACTATAGTAAAGAGGTAAGTGCAAGATTGTGTTATACTTTATTAAATCAAAATGACATTTGTATTTGTATAATCAATTTTCTTAAGATGAATTCTGCTTGTACATTTGGGGCATGGCATCCTCTTGCTGCTGAAAAACTAATGGCACTGGACATGAATATTGCTGATGATTTATCTGTTTTTCAATTTGGAATACTTCGCATTCGTCGTCCAGATAAACTCCTATGTGGCTTCAATTTCCTCGGGTTTTAAATAAGATTTATACTAAAAAATATAATATTTATTTCGGAACAATAACAATCACTTACAAGTTTTGACATAAAATAAAAATGATTAATATCATTCGGATTTAGAAATACAAAATACAAACATACAAAAAAGATACTTTTTACCTTAATTTAATTTAACGTCATACAAAACCCCTTAGAATGTGAAATAAGTCACCTACCATAAGGAATAAATGTCAACCCAAAGAATGCGAGAAGACAATCAAAATGACAGATGAATCTTTGATGGATCTTTTGACTGACAGATTACCAGCTTACAAGGACTCCTCGTACATATACCCATTTTTGGGGGTAAATTTCATTGGACGACAATTGTAAGGTGTGTTCGGTTTGGATACCATATTTTATATGTATACAATCCACTCAGATGAGCTGTCAATTTGATTGTATTTGAACAAACTCAAGCTAATTAGTCATTGAAAGTAAACTCTGATATAACAGTTTCATTTCAGAGTATGTTCCATCAATCTGCGGTTTAATTGTATGCAAAGAATATTTACGTTTTTTTAAGACTGTCAATTAGAAGCTCAATGTGATTTTGTTTTTATTTGGTACGTGAGTGAGCAATATATATCGAAATATATAGCTTGCATTTAATATTACTTTCTAAATGACGAAGTATTTTAAACTAGGATCAAGGATATATAAATAAACGAAATTGAGAGATCTGGAGAAAAATAGGAACAAGTTGATCAAATTAAAATAAATTATGCGTTAGTTAGCATTTTCATTTATTCAAAAAAATCAAATGCACACAAAGAGAAAGACTTTCTTAGTAATATATGTACCAAAAGGATGAAAAGATTTCTAAACAAGACATAATATTCGGTTAAATATTTCTATTTTTATGCTTAGTTTTTAGGCAACAATTGAAAAGCAACAACTCTTATGAAATTTGTACGGGACAACGTCTGACGGGTCAACTATCCAGAAATAATTTTCTAAAATGCAATGTTTCGGTGAACTCTAAGGTTTGATTATGTTGTTTGGAAAAGAATAAATTCATTTGGTTCAGTCTACTAAAAACCAACATTCACCAAAAACATGCAATAAAAAAAAAAGAAAATGACATGTGTCATTCTGATAAACAAGATGTCTAACGAAGGAATCATATTTTATAAATATTTTAAGAAATTTCATAATTCACCAATTCAAAAGTCAATCTTATAAAAAATAAACATTATATTATTTGATTAATATCGAAAATAACCGCTAACTGTGAAATGAGATTTTTTTGAATATTGATTTACATTGATATTGACATTAAAAACCATTTTCAACTTCTTATGTGAATTTGCTTAAAAATCATAAAATGTTAAAATAGTTTTTTGCTTTGGCATTATCCTTCAAATGACTTCAAGGTGCTTGCACTCAAAATCATTGTACTAAGTTATTTTTTGAAAGTTGATTGAACTTTTTTTAAATAATCGACAATGCAAACCTATTTGCATAATATCATATTTCAAAACAAATCAAATCCATTAATTTTTTTAAGTATACACTCATCATTATCAAGTGATCATTCATCAAATTTTTAATCCACAAAGGAAGCTGACTCTTAAACCCATTCATAACACTCTTCATAGGGATGATTGACATAGCAGATCACTTTCACACAAGAATATCATTAATTCAAGGTAATCGTAAGCAATCAACGGCCGCGGCTGTAAATACAATTAGATGCGTCAAATAAATAATCAATCATCACCTTAACTGATTAAAAACATCCTTTTGTTTTCATTCTGTCAGGTAGCATCTTCACAAAGTGTTGACGAAACATTTCATTATAATGTTTGCTCATCCAAATTGCCAAAAACTGATCGTTTTCGTTTTCGGCACCCGGCCAGATCGTTAAGTTCAGTTAAAATTTTGTTTCCGCGTTTTGGTTTTGCTGCAGAGCGTGCCTGAAATGTTTAAACAATTTGCAATTGTCTCAAAATATTGATTCATTGCGTTCACTTTCGTGATCTTAAGCATTGTACTCTGTAACTGGGATTGGAGGGCTGAAGGTATTGTTGTTAATGAGCCACAGGACGTAACAGATCATCTGGCTTTTGTGAAAAATATATTGTTTTCGATGCAATTGATTTGATAACAAAGATGTTCCATCGAATATGGGCTGTGACTTGTGAGTAATAAATTTTTAAATAAGATGTTAAATTTTATTTGCAATTACTTGTGGCAAGAGGTGTAGTACTCGTATAACTTCCAAGTATAGTAATTAAGCAAAATGGTGGTTTTTCCGAGATCATAAATGAGAAAATCAATTTGATTTTAACTGTCTTTGTTTTCTTAAATGAATTTGAAGAATTCTTTCTTGTTAGCCGCCATTATATCATATTATTAAGATATAACTGTTAAGGTTGATTTCTTAGAATTCTAGGTACAATTTACTTAAGTCTCTTATGGGGGTCAACAAACTGCTCTATACTAAGATTATACTCATACGAAATAGATTTTTATTACCAATATTCAATTTGAGAGCTCAAAGATGGTCGTCGTGAAATGCAAACAAATTACCTAATAAAATAATTGCTACAATTTTTTTCAACAACAACAAAAAACTAAATGTTTTAGTGTATGTTCAAGTTCATATTTTTCAAAAAAGTTGAGCTCTTTGTGATTTCTTTTTCTGTGCGACCAAGTCATGCATTTTATTTCTTTTAAATGTCTGCTCTAATTTTGCTTATCAGTTTGGAGAAACTTTTGCCGTATCATTAAAATAAGAAATTAACAATAAAAAGTAATGCCTTTGACTTGTGTGTTGTGTGCGTTTCGCACTTTAATTTTTAATTTCAAATTATTTAATGCTCGAATTGAAATTAAATGCAACAACTTTTATTGTTGTGGTTTTCAATTTGATTTTTCATTTTGAATATTTTAATACGGACGTGTTTTTCTTACTGAGCCGGTTATGGAACTTTGACTTCATTTTACCCTTGAGAGAATCAAAGATTTTTTACTGATCTCGTTAAATGTTGTGAATCAAAAATGTAAACTCAGATCCCTTTAAATTAAAACCTTCCATATTACCTTTCCTAAATCACCTGAAACATTGGGGAATATGTTTCTTTCAATAAAAAAAATTAATAATCACATAATGTTATAGCCTTATTGCATTACTAACTATATCCTTTTCTATTTTCTTGAATAAGCCGATTAGTTGACAGGGGGAGCGTATTGGAATCCCGCTTTTTAAAATCCCGAAAAAAAAATTTTAAAATACCTTCTGCTAAAATACTGCTTTTTTTTAATCCAATCTTCTAAAATTCCGATTGTTCAAAATCCCGATATATTATAATAACGCTTTTTAAAATCCCGACAGATCCCGCTAATCCCGTTTTTTTTTTTTTAACAAAACAATCTTATCAAAAAAATAGATGTTGGTTATTGTATGCTCTTTTTTATTGCATAATTATAAATTTAAAAATATTAAAAATACTCGACCAAAAAGAAATGATTGAAGATTGTCATATTTATTACTTAAAAATTTAGTTTGATATTATTTATTTACTCATTTTGTTACTTCTTATAAAAATTACACATGTTAAAATAAATTGCATTTAAGGAAATCACTCATAGCTTAATTTATTTTAATTTTCTTACTAACCTGCTTGTGCAATCAAAAGTAATTGTTTGATTTTTAAAAATCACGCAATTTTTTTTTTTAAATAAAACAACTACTTTTGATTGCAAAAGCGGGATAATAAAAACGGAATATAAAGAGACGGGTTTTTAAGAAGCAGGATTTTAAGAATCGGGATTATAAAAAGCAAGATATCGAACCCAACCCGTTGACAGGCCATTTCCAGAAAATCATATAGATACTCACATTGAAATTAATGTCTTAAAAAACAATTTTTTTCCTACACATTAACGTAATTCAATAGAATAAATAATAATATCGAACGACTTATGTACGTGATAGGAATCGAAACGAGAAAACCCATGTCTTAATCAGTTCGATCAAACTTTCTTTGATGAGTCAAGATCCTTTTTTTCCCAAAATATTTAGTGGTTATTCCATAGCGCCAACATATAAGTATTTTGATACGAAAAACTGAGTGACTGTATTATTAGAAAGAAATCAATGTGTAATATCTCAATCCAAGACACAAAGATGATGCATTTCCCCACAAATAAAACAATTCAATCGATGAAGCCGAAAAAGACTATCCATTCACTTTATAAGACTTTAGTATTTTTGGCAACAAGATGTGATCGGAATATGAAATTTTGTTTGTAAACATTTGAATTGCATTAAAATTCTTCGACAAAACTTCCTCATTCCTTTGCAAAAGGTTGTTGCTCTAAAGCCCGACTTAAACATTGATCCTTGCAAGAAGGCGTAATTTTTTTTTTATTGCTTTGCGTTGTTTCGAATTTTACGAGATTTTATGCATATGAATTGAATTTATTTACAACTGCGTATGAATGATATAAATGGGGAAACATCTTAGGAATATTGAATTGCTGCACAAATACATTACGGTTATATTCAGGATTATTGATTAATAATATTTCCTCAGCTGTAAGCTATTATAGTTCTAATACAATTTTAGCTAAGCGAATCATAAAGTAATACATTTTTCATAGATCTTTATTAAAGCTCAGTTCAAACAAGAATTAGAAATGGGAATATATAATTTTTTAACTTTAAGAAAATATATATATTTCCCTATCCGATTTGGGAACAATCTACAAGGCATACTATACAGTTTTTTGAACAATCTATATTAGTTTTTTTTTTCAGATTGTTTGCATTCGATATATAATCATTCTAAATGACGCCATGACCGTTACTTCAAATAAGTTTAGGGAGCTTATTGGGTTTTCGTTGGAAGTAGGCTTTGAGACCACTCCTGCATTCACCTATCAGTCAGTGCGGGATTTCCAAAATATGCCAAAACCTTTATCTATTTTATCAAAACAAACATTTTAACTCAAAAAAAAAAAAAACAAACAAAAAGTTTTAATTATTGAATCGTCGATTGTATTCAAGTTCACGTAAATATCGCCAAGAAGTGATGTTTTATTTGCTCGTTAAACATTCCCAGAAGGGCATCCGATCAGTCACACAACAGAAACCGTTGGGCGTTTTTTCAGCTATTTCTTCGAACGAGCCGTAAAAACTCACAATCACCTGCGTACGAGTATGTGATGTACGATCGCATTTCATTTGACATCAACAACGGGAATGCCAAGTTGCATGTAAAAACTCTTCAATTCAACTCGATCGTCTTTTATGCATCAAGAGAGAGGTGGGTGGTGGTGCTTAAAAAATAACAGTTTTATGTACTTAACGAGAATTTCATGCACGAATTGTATACAAATAAAAATAAAAATAAAACAAGGACCATCTTCAGCCGTAAAAAAAGATCCTTAGTTGGCTATACTCGATAACAATACTCTCGGTCGCACTCAAATCAATGCGAAATTATCCCCGTTCACAACCACACCACCCGCGTCACAAAATTCGGAACAATCAATTTTGTGCAACAACATTCGAATGCGTGAATTGAATTGCAATTGCCTTCACTTTCATGGAGTGCTGCTTTACATCGCTCACCATAGGGATAGCACGTCGCCCACCATAGTATGATGATGGGAGATGGTGGGAGATGGTGGTGGTGGCTGATGAGGCGGCGGCGGCGCGGCCGGCGCGGCGTTGGCGGCAGCAGCTCAATACTATTGGAGGTCAACACTCTTTACAAATTTGCACAAGTGCAAGTTTAAGATCCTAGAAATATGATGAAGTGCAGGGGTGCGAGTACAAAATTATTGTTTTCATGTTTACATTGTCACGGCTTCACGGATGACAAATGTGAAGACTGAAGAGTTAACATGAAGTGTCAACGAGTGCGACTGTTTGTCGACTTTTAAGAGGAGATGTAGTTTTGGATTGATACAAAAAAATGGAGACGCTTTGGCGAGTCATAAGTTGGGTATTCTTGAAACGAAAACAAAGTATGTAGTAGTAACCTTCTTAGTAACTGCGCTTTGTAACACGGCCACTTGAAAGGACTTTAACCAAACTCATAAAACCGTTTTGGTAAAGAACAAGATTTTTTTTAAAGAGAAATCGATACGATTTATAAATTTTATTGTTCGACTTCTTTAATACAAAATTTTGTTCATAGTCAATTTTGTCATAGTGAGGGAATCCACAGGAAGAAAATCTGAAGAGAGTTGTAAAGCCTTTTGCGTCATATAGATTGTGATAAAATATATTTTGACATAAACTTATGAAAAGTAAATGCAAGTATCCTGAAGACAGAACCCTTGACAGCAGGGTAAAGCTGATTAGCTATATCGTCCGCTTAATGAATACCTGTGTGTCTTAAAAATTATAATGAACTCGCACTCAAGGGGATATAAATACCCCTTATAATGAGTGAACATGTGCGAACGAGGAGAGAAGGAATACAAAGATAAAGAAGAATTTTTGATGGAACAGTGGATTGAGTTTTAGGTGTTATTTATCCCACAAAAATCCCGCTATATCTTTGAAAGGCCTATTACCGACAAATACTTCTAGAGTGAATAAATGTTACATCCCACACTAGGGTTTTTTTCTAGACATTCGGTCGGCGATTGATCCACTACATATAGATCGGTGGTTCTGATATATATCACGTTGGCCGAAGAACTGAGAATAAGCGTTTAACGCCGCCGCCGTGAACTAAAAATATTTCCTTTTGTGGTATCAAATTTCCAAATTAACAAGACAATTATCTTAACAAGATAATCTCAAATTAAGTTGTATAAGATCCAATTAAACAAATATATCAAACCTCAAAAAAAGATGAAATGATTAAAACATATACAACATGGACTGGACAGGCACCAATTTTGAATGGTCCTTATTTGTCTAGTTTTTTGTTTATAGAACCAGATATCACTTGGCCTATTGGATGAATGATCTTTTTAAATCTCCGAACAAAGAATTTTTTACGAGGGTGATAAAGAACCTGAGTCATTTTTATCCAAATATGCAAGTATAAATACTAAAAGAAGAAGAACATTTGTAAATAAAATAAAACCATTGCTTGCATTTGTTGTTTGCTATCAAAGAAATTATTCGCTTTTTTGAAGAAAACAGGTGCCAAGGAATAGTCTTTGTCCAGCTATTTACTTTTATATGATATCTTCAGAGATCATTCAATCGTCCGCAATTAGAAAAACCGCATAATTGGCGATGGCCACTACAAGATCGTGGCAAGGGTACAACGGATATTACTTTAGACTTCAAAAATAAATTAATATTAATACTATTATGACAAGTTTGTCGTTTTTATTGTATAGATTTTTTTGGGTTTGGCTTTCGAAATTTTAGATTCAATCTTCATAGACTTTTTTGTTATTTTTGCATGGTCTTTTCAAGGTAAAATCTAGGTAAAAGGACGTTGTATAAACGATCGTATTTTTTAATTAAACAATTCAATCACCTTTAATTTGATGACACCATGAGATACTTTCATTCTTTAACCTCTTGGATCTTTAATATTTCTTCTTCTCGTTGAATAAAACGCTATTCAAGTTGAGAACTTACTGCGGGATGCTTTATATTTCAGTAAATTAAAACATTTGAAATATATTCTGTTCGTGAAATCACACAAAATCTTTTTTCTAAACCAAACAATTTACTTCCTGTGAAAAGACATTGCAATAAAACTGCTACATATCTTCATAGTTTTATAATTTTTATAGGAATCAAACAAATGAGTTTGCCCTATTTTATTTTTATTCTTACGTGCTTGGATCAAAATAATGACTCAGATTCTTTAGAATTCTTAAGTACATTTCTTTGTTCTGATATGAAAGAAGATCAGTCTTCGAGGCCAAGACATATCTGGTCCGTCTGTAAGAGTTATCCTCAGCATATAGCCTATCAAAATTAAACATGGACATGGGCTTTCCCAAACGCACATTCATTATGTTATGAATGGGTAGGGTACTAAATTGAGTTATAAGTGATTCATTCATGGAAACATCAACATCAATGCAATTCATCAAAACTGTTAGCATTAGTACTTTCCGAGTTGTGCATTTTACCAATGATTCGCTTTAATTGAACATTTTTGTTTTTTTTTTCTACAATATAAGTAGGATAAAAATTAATATGCAAATCAGAAGTTTCTTAATGGTTTGGGCGTTTGGGGACTTTTGAGGTGACTTTTAGGCAAAAATCCATTACAATTCATCATTCAACGTTCAGTTTCGTTTTTGATTTTAATTTTGAACAACTATTGCAAACCACAAGTTCAATTTTCTCTGAAGATAAATTGCCTCTTAAATATATGACGCACGCCAACTAATCTGTTTGCCACACTTTTTGAAATATGAGTCATATAAACGCGACCACAAAAAATGTTTGGTGCATATAGCTCTGGTTTTATTTTGTCTCTTTTATCAATAGGCCTTTAACATTTTCCGAAGAAAACAACATTTATGTACCTACACATTTCAAAGCTTAAATAATTAATACCTTCATAAAAATGTTGATACCCAAAAAAAGAACTTACAGTATATTTGAGATATTGGCATTGACGTGGCGGGCTGGTAATTGGTGTGCTCAAGTGGATTCTGTTGTGTTTTCATTTATTCATTTGAATCCTATTTATTTCAATTGATATTCTCAACTTTCTCTTGATTTTCGATGTTGACAAAAAACATCAATCAAAGCACGATGAAAAATTGTTTTTATTATTTTTTTTTTTTTTATTGGGACGTTATACGTTTTTGAGTTCAAGATCTTAGGACGACGGTATTGTGTATTATCAGAAAGAGGAACAAAAGTTGTGATAACTAATTTTTTTGATTTTGGTATTCAAAAACCTTTCCAAATATGCATTAATCTTAACAACATACATATTTTATAAGCCACGTGTACCAATATATTTTATTGAAAACAATGTTGCATATAATTTCCATTTTATGATCAAAGTTAAGCTTCCTCAAACCTCATCACTCATCTGTCAATAAGCCTTATACCATGAGTGAGAAAATTGCAACCAAATTGAGAGAAGCTTACAATTCAATTACACTAAATACGTTCATAGCTCTTGGAATACTAATTAGTGCAAAACCTTTTGAGCAAAGTTACTGAGTACTTGCCAAGAGCTTAATTCTATATATACGATTCAAGTGATTCAAGCCAACTGCCATGTCTATTTCATGGTTAATGTCAAGTCAACGTCCACACCAAATTATTGAATAATATACGACCAAGTATAAGTGTCGGAAAATAATCTAATATTCATAAAACGGATTTTCCGATTGTCTGTGATCTAAACAGCCATGAGGACAGTATGCACAGAGTAGTCATGCATGGATAATTTATTGCGTTCTTCTTTAATTAGAATAATATCTTGCAATACAGATTAGTGATATAGCTATTAATTTTTGAAAACTAAGATTATGCCAAAATACAATATTTTGGAGCATTTCAATGCAGAATTATGTAAAGAGGAAAAATAATTTTATCTGTTCAATCTGGTTGTTGAATCATTGCGTTATGCATCATAGTCATTTGGAGATCACTTTAAAATTATTAATGTTCAATGTGTGCATGACGCCTGCCACAAATTGAATATATTTCTGAAAAGAAATTGAAGTTAATTCTTAGAACGAAAACCGCTTGACCCAATAAAAAAAATCTAAGATGGACAATGCGTAAGATATGACACATTTTAATATAAAGACCAAAATGTTTGATCTAATATACAATAACTTTGAATTTTGGAGTTAGAAATGTCCGGGAAACTTTATTAACCCAAACAACTTCCCTTGTTGTTATTTGAAAACAAACTTCATTGGCTTAAAGAGTTTATTCACACGATAACGAATTTGTTCAAGAATTTTGGAGGACTTATCCCTAAAAAATGCAATGGTTTAAGCACTAGAAGATTACTGCTACATTATATTTAATGAAACCAATCCTCAATAATCCTTTCTATCTAGAGAATATTTTTTTAAATTATGAAAACAAATATTACCTACATGCTGTATGTGTATGTATTTATATGTCTGCATAAATTTAAGAACTGTCTTTATATTTGTTCAATTTTCGGTTGCTTTTTCCTTTTTTTAAGAATAGCTACCTATTAAATAGGTAACAAAAACAGAAAAATTAACATTTCTCTAACAAAAATTAACAAATTTTACGTATAATTCCCAGTTTCAGGCTTTTGAACAGCTCTTCGTAACCTTGTTTTGAAATTCCAATGCGTGAATTTGTACTTACATTGTCGAATAATTTTTTTAAAATTCTGAACACTCACGCAAAGCAAACCTAAAATTTAATGCACAATTCTTTTAACCATTATAACGTCTTTAACGAATTTTCTTTTTTATAACTTAAAACCTTGCTAACAATTTTGCATTTCCAAATATTAAGAGGGTTGCATTTTTAAATATCTTTACAAGCAGAAAAAGAAACAATATAATTTACTATTAATTTTACAAAAGGGCTTATGATTGCGATACAATATTAAAAGGACGAAAACTAGAAATGACAATTTCTGAAATCAAAAAACCCTGTAAAGCAAAAGCTGCTTAACTTTTGTTATCATTCGCAATTTATATTTAAAATCAATTTGCACTGATTAGATCTTAGAAATATTGTGCAAATCGTATCCATAATTGTATCTTCTTAAAATATAGTACTTTTTTTTTTGCAGTATTACATATTCACCTTTAAATATACATACATATGTATGTATATGTACATATTTATAAAAATTTAGTATGAGAACAAAATTATAATAATACTTTTAACAAGTTTAAAATATATTATCTTGTATTTGTATAGTAAATATATTGAATATTAAATATATATTAATAATTATGTTGCTAAGTTATGCAGAACAACAGCCAATTACTATGATTTGTAGGGCCATTAAACAAAGTTGGAATCAGTGTAAATCATCATACTCATTTACAAAGAATATAAGGTGTGGTGAACTTCTGGCTATATTTCACCAAAATCTAAAAAATTCTTTTATGAAACCAAACCTGCCAACCACAAAAGTTAGCCCACGGTTTCCTTCTTTACATTTATAAAACGTAAATGGATCGATACAGCGACAACAAACCAGGTAAAGGTATGTCAAATTACCACCCCATAACAAGCTTGTATCTGTGCAATGCAAAGAGGCACCCCTTAGAAGGAAAAAACAAATACCAACCCTTAGCCACATTATGCAGTTCCCTTAAAAAGACTCCAGCTGACCAATGATTTCAAAACATAGTTCAGTTACTTTTTACACGGGCGGGCGTGCGGTGAGTTTGTTGGTACTGCTATCGCGGCAGCAGGTTGTATGTAGGCTGCTATTGCTTAGTCATCTTTGTTAGCATTCCGTCATTTGAATGTCTGACTGAAATGCAAAAGGTTAGGAAAGGTTAGGAATAGTATTTATAAACATTTTTAAGTTTAATTTTATCTCAAAACAAAAAAGTGTATCTTTTACATCAAATGTGTTTATTGTTCTCACTTATCTAGTGGTAAGTACCTATTTGTCCACACGATAGTCTTACTGTCTTGTCGTTAAAAAAATGTTTTCCTTGTCTAGAGTGAAAATCGCGTATCCCTCCCCTCCGTAAAAGTCTATTGCGTGGCAATGACTTTTGTGTCTAAAGGTTTCGCATCGATTAATTGTGTAAACAGCGGGTCTATGGAAAATGTTGATGAGGCTTAATTAAGCTTAGTGGTGTTGTGGTGACTAGTGTGTTGTCAGAGAGAACAAAAAAAAAAGTGTAATTGACATCACTCTTGGTGTGTGAATTGGGTGAGGCAAAGGCCTCATCGCATCGGTATAATACATTTAATAATATTAATAGTAGGCTCTTCAAAGTGATGATATGTGTAGTATCGATGAAAATAATGACTAATAATTCCTGTACTCCTCTTTACATGCACAAAAGCCGACCGCTCTGTGAGGGAGGCGGTGTGTTGAGTGACTTTTTTAAACTCTAGATGTGCTATTCTCTATTTCCGAGTGCTATTTCTAAAGGAAACGTGCCTCATTGTCTTAGAAACATAGATACATATTTTTTTGTGTTTTATTTTTCGATAGAAGAAATTTTTGATTTATCATTTCATAGATTGACGGATGAATTTCCGTTTATTGCTCCTCTGTTGTTTTGAATAGTTTTCTTTATAATATGGCTAAATCAATTGTTTAATCAAAATACCAACATACATTGTGTTAAAATGCAACGGATTTTTTTTACTGTATAAGAAGATCTTTAAAATAACCGGAAATATAATTCGGAAGCGATGTCAAAGGCCGAGAATAAAAGCTTAATTTTGTTCAAGTAAAATTACATTTTTTAAAGTAATTAATGGATAAAACAATGCAATATACTATAAGAGGTATGTTTCAATTAAATAACTACCAAAAAATATAATTTAAAATAAAACTCTTAATTTTATTTAAAACTAGAAATGTTTAAAGATTCAACTTGTATATATTTAAAAAAAAAAAATTCAAATATGGCATAGCTTTTCTTGAAAAAGCTTTCAACTTTTCAATCAAAGTGTATGATTACGAATTACGATTATATTAAACTAGGCAATGATGTTTGAGTTCTAGAATTAGGGTTCTTCATAGCCTTCATCTTTTTGAAAAAAAAAAAAAAAAAACTGCTTAATCGATCTTTCGACATCTTTTAACCCAAATGATCTGGGGGTACCTTTGTTAATTAACAATTAATTGGACTGCCCATTCCACGGATAACTGCAGGAAACAATTGAAAGGGAGAGTACCTACCATGTTATTTATACATAATTTTAAATGCATTTCCATCAGCATTTATTTCGGGATCCCGATCTATAGCTTATCTAGTCGAATTTTTTTACTTGACGTTAAGGCGTTGACGTATGCCTCTCCTAGCTTTCACGACAAAAAACATTAACAAACAAATTCAAAAACTGTCAAGACTCATATCCATAGTCCAATTAAAATATTTCGTACGCAGCGAGCAGTGCTACAGCTACAGTGCTTCGACCGATTATGCCACCACGAGGCATAACCATCGCAAAGAGTGAACGTATAGAAGCCATCATTGCACCACCTTTTTACAGAATATTATAACTCTTCAAAAGAAAATCAACTAGTGCAAAGTGCAGAATTGGTGTCAACAACAAAAAGCTTGTTCTCTCTTTTTTTATTTACAAACGAAAATTACTTCAAACGTTTTTGTATTTTTTTTTTATTATTGCTTTCAACTTGATTTCTGTTGCCACATTAAGTTTTCTCTAAAGCATACAAAATTTGAAAATTGACAAAAATTAATCAACAAACCAAATTAAGGACAACGACTTATTCATAAATACTTTGATAATATTAAAACTGATTCCAAAGAAGATTTCCAGTTCCAGAACCAGAGACGATAAATAATTGTAGAAAAGTCGACCGTAATCGATTTTGATCTAATAGTAGTAGTTTTACAAAAAAGAAGCTAGAACGCTAGATTGAAAATCGAATAAAGTCCTGCAAGTAGAACATGAATAAACGAAAACTCCTTTAGCATTGATTTTTGTTCATCTTATAGTTTAACTTTTCCCCTTTTAAGAGTTGGACTTGAGATAGAATTTTTAAATTGGCATTGTATTAAAATATTAATCCATCAAAGTAACGTTAAATAGTGTCATCCTGTTGGGATATGTTTGTATTCACTCTTTACACAAATTCAACACACACATATCCTCAAATTGTAATGATTATCATGTTAAAGCTGTATTATACTACTCGATACAATGTGATATATTTGGATAAGTTCCAATCAACTTGACATTGATATATCAAACTTTTTTTCATTGTCCTTTCTCAGACACAATACGACGTTAGGCAAAGAAAATAAAATAAAAATTTTCTCATTTTTAAACAGATAAATTCCGGTCAAAAAATGTTGCCACTATTGTTACAACATGTGCAAAATGCAATAATAGTCATAAATTCTTCATTTTCAATCAAACCACAATTAATTAGTATGCATTATGTGTGCTTTTTCAAATACAACTAACCCGCATCCCCGTTTAATATATCCTGAACCTGAAACAATGAAATCGCACTTGTCCTCTTTCATATTGTCCGGCAAAGTCAGCATCTCACCTTCAAATCAGATAGACATTCTTAGGTATAAAAGTATTTGAATCTCCTTCCGATATGTTCAGTCTGTGTTTCTACCAACCGCGATCGCTGCGCGGTTTTATTTAAGAAACAAGATACAATATTTAACAAGTTAATATAAAACAAGTTTATAGAGCTCATTAGTTTTACATTCTTCAGAGCCAATTTTAAAAGCTTTTTTGAGTGAATTAGAACCAGCCCCTCGAGATATTCATCCTAATAGTAAAAGAGTGTTAGTAAAATTTTGGAATTTTTTTTCTTAATATTTATCATCTCCATGACTATATTGCATTTGCATTGCTCTTGCTCCATATCCCGTTAATTCATAAAACTTAAGATTAACAACAACTGAAGCGGTTTCAGTTTTTTTTTTGCGCTCAATCGAAATTCAAGTGAATCACTCGATTATTGCCAAGAAAATATCAAAAGCCAGAACACAGAGACCAGAACAGAATATAAAATACCATACCATACTAACATAAAGTCTGTGTTAGAATACACTGGCATCAGAGTATTAGTATTTTATACGTTAGTCCTAAAGAAGCTAAATAAAGCACCCTCTTGGCAGCCACAGAAGTTTTGTTATTCGCGTGACTTCGTCGAGAATAGTAGACACTGACTACACTCGGGAGAGAGTCTTAATCGAGCCGCGAACACCAGCGGTTGTATTGTTTATTATTTTTGGATTTTCATATAAATTTTTTTCTTTTAATTTGGAATTTCAAAAAGAATCCAATCTAATTGACACCAAGTGAAAGTTAAACAACTAACAGACAAACAAAAATCGATTGCAAACAAGGATAATTAGCTTCAAGGAGGAGTCCTACTTTTATAAAAACATTCCGCTGCAAACACACTGCCATTTACGGAGATATTTTGCAATCCGTACAAAACAAACAACCGATTTTGAAATAAATTTCTAATCAGTGGAAAAGCTCTAAAGTGTGATAACAAAAAAAAAGTATCTTTTGCGTTTGTTCACATATCAGACTCGCGTATCTATCACACGATAGAAGAACAAAACTGATAACAGTTTTCGTTCCTCTATATCATTCGGTTGAGTTTTAAAATTGAGCCATTGAACCCATTTTTGTTTTGCTCGAAGAAATTATTAATTGTGTTGTGCTCATTCAAATCCCAAGAATCAGATTCGTGCTTAGATTTGCTTGAATAAATAAATCTCCAACAAAGAGGGACACCGGTTGAACTTCTTAAATTAAAGGTCACTATCAAAAAAAAAAAAACTGCAACAACTTAAAAGCAGTAAACGTCACGTTTTGGCGACTTGGACCTTTCAGATGCAGGTGAGTTGTGCATGATTTGAAAGGACGGTTTTTTTTTTTTTATTTTTGCTAATCTCAATTGCGATTTTGAAAATAAGTGAATGTTGTCCGTTTAAGTATTCAAGACAAGTTCAGCCATTTCACAGAGGACGTGTTAATATGGTTTCATTGTTAATATTATTTTTTTTTTTTAACTGGCTGCAGGTGAGATGATGGTAAAAGGTAGTGGCCACAGGGAACTATTTTAACGTCGTTTGAACTTGTTCATCTATTGGAAAGAGTGTATGATGTATTGTAATTGCAACCATAAAAATTGTAACATTAGTCTGAAGTATATTATCAAAACATGTTTTTTTTTTTTTTGTATACACAAATTAAAAGATTTATATTATATCAGGTACAAAAAGTCACTATTCCTCAATTACAATGCTTTGCTATTTATTGGTGATTATATCTTATCGAAACATAACCATTTCGTTTGTGACAAATGTTTTTTTGTGTATCATTCAATAAACCCATGGTTTTCTGTTTATCTATGTTTGTAGATACTCATAGATAAAAAATTGTGACCTCACTGCAAAGAAATGTTCAACGTTTTATCGATGAATGACTTTCAAATGTTTAGTTTTACAATTTAAAAGATTTTGGTTAAAGCCATATCTTAAAATTTATCATAAGACAAGTTCATATATTAAAAAATGAGTTTTTTTTTCGTATCCAATTGAAAATTTTAACTCCTTGGCATACTTAATTTCTAACCGGCAGCGGTCCACACGTATCTAAATAAATTCTTAAATTAATTTTCTAACCCAGGTTTTAATTAATAAACTAAAATGATACCATAATTGTATCTAAAGAAACCAAATGCTCTATAAAATCAAGTACTTGGAAGGCTCAACGCTTTGAATGTACATTTATCTAAAACGGTTCGAATTAAAGGGAAAAGTAGCAAATATTTCATATTTTTTTATTAAAAGAATAGGTTTGCGTTTTGTGTTCCAATCAATTTTCAAAACAAA
This sequence comes from Platycheirus albimanus, assembly GCA_916050605.2. Classification (NCBI taxonomy): domain Eukaryota; kingdom Metazoa; phylum Arthropoda; class Insecta; order Diptera; family Syrphidae; genus Platycheirus; species Platycheirus albimanus. The sequence continues at coordinate 155,947,301 of OU696697.1, forward strand.
TACTAATTTCAAAAACTCCTAATCTTCTAACAAATAGTTTTTTGCCTTAAAAAGCTCTGCAATTAATCTATCTAGCTTGTGTAATATTTTAAATATATAGTTTGTTATCATTTCAAATTTATCCATAAATTGATCAAGGTGGTTTTTAATCTTGTTCACCTGCCCTTGCTAGAGAAGATTATTTTATAACGCGTGTTTTTTTAAAGCTTATTCGGCCAACCTACATAATTAACCATTATAATAATGATACAAAAGCTTTACAGACAATCCAAATTGTTCGAAATTCGTGTTTTTGCGTTTAATTAATTTTACAAACAAGAAATTCCATTCTACGTCACTAATTAATTTATTATTCATTCATGAAAGTCATGGGTTTATATTTGCAAGATTCAGACATGTTGAAGAGAGAGAAAATCATAAAAAGGCCATTAAATCTTTCCATATATCTATCGAATTGAAATTATTTTCTCCGAAATCGACTGTGATTCATTGTTTTGAGGGTATATCTCTTTATAATAATCCACAATATTATTAAAAAGATATGTTAACCAGACTGTGGGTGAGTGTCACTTAGACGCCGGAAGTTTGAGATCAATTATTAAGAAAAGTAAGCACAATTAAGTAGACACTGTTAACTGATTTTTGTAATTAATTATAACGACTTTATACTTTGAAGAATATACTGAGAAATGAAAGGAGGCTTCCAAAGCTTTAAATATATTTTTAAATATTCTTTTAATATAAAGCTGAATCATTCATTCATAAAAAAAAACAATAAATAGTACAGAGGAAACTGTGTGTTTACTTAACAGTAAATATTTATTTCTTCCATTCAATACTTAAGCGGGAGTATCGCTGAGTAAAAATGGAATCCCCATTTCAAACAGCTTGGGTCTTCAATAGCACCTAAAGAAATATTGCTCATGCCATTAAAACTAATACTCTTTGTTGCATGTCAAAACAATAATTAATAATTAGTTCAAATAATAGCAAAAAAAAAAGTAGTATGCCCGCCTTCTGGAAAGGAAATTAAAATGCACGACTGGGTTGCACGAACTTGCTCTATTGTGTGACAGTGGTCTAGGTAGGGGCTTGAGATTTTGATAAAAATAAATTTTTCAAAATTCTTAAATAAACACTTAAACCAATTTGAGCTAAAAAAAAAAGTATACGCCAATTTATTTCTTGGATAAATTTGAATTTATGGGAATAAATTTATAAAAATCTGTGGAGCGGTTTCTGAGAAAAAAAAAGTTTTTTTTTTCAAAAAAAATCAAAAACACCAATTCAAAGGTATTCAGCAAATACATTTATTTATAAATTTTTGCACAAAAAAAAATTAATAAGCGGTTTTCAAAATAGTAATTTTAAATTTTTTTTTTATTCTTAAATGCTTTTAAAAATACAAAAGAAATATTTCTTAAAAGTATTGGTATGCAGTATAAATAAAGCTAACTACACCTATATACATATGTGTGAAATTTCGAAAGTATCGGTTGAGCCGTTTTCGAGATAGTCGTATTATTAGTTTAATTGAATCAGATTTAAATAATAATATTATGCATTATGATTATAATTTCATATTTGTGATGATGAAGTTATTATCAGCCACAGAAATGTTTTATAAAAGAGCATTTATTTATTTTAAATCTAAAAATCGCATTGCAGTTAGATAACAAAATTTTTTAATTGTCCAACCACCAACAGGTGCAAGAAAGCTTCTATGCAAATACGATTTTGGGAAACACATTGATAAGAGATGTTAACAAAAATGTAAGAAATATTTGTTGGTAGACATTTTACTTTATATGTAAATACTAGACAATTATTTATCAATAGTTTTTGGCGATATGACTAAATTTAAGGTATAGGCTTATAACTTCAACGAATGTTTAAAAATGTTGTTTTCAAAAATCCATAAAATCTTTTAGACACATAACTAAAACCCAACATCATTATAGTTTTTCACTACGACAAGTATTTAAAGTCATAATTTATAATAAAGCCATATAATATTGTTAATGTCAAAAATAAACATCAATAAAACAAAAAACGAGTCTCCACAGATGTCAAGATTACGACAGATACATCTTGTTTCACCTGATAAAAAAAAAAAATTTTAAATACGAGGCACAAAATATTGATAATTGAAAGATCCATTCAGCTCTTGCGAGTCATCATCAATATCACAAAGAACGCTAAAGTTGAAAATATTACTTTCCTTGTGACAACTTCAAATTTCCAAGAACCAAAACGATTATTCATCCTCGTTTCCAACCAACCAACAAATAATGAAACTACATTATAGAAAGATAGAGAGCGCCGAGATCTCCAGACAGTTCCAATAAAATTGAGTGTACTGTTCCCCAATCTCCTCCCCAGTCCCCACTGGCTTACCATCAAAATCCCAACCCAACACTGGCTGACTATTGAGAGAAACAAGAGATACAATATAAAAAAAACCAAGAGAAATACTGGAGACAGAGAGACATGTAAACTGAGATAAACACAATGTATTGATATGGAAAAGTATCTGCACCTCACAAGAGAAAAGACACCACACAACCCATTCACCATTAAACAGTGCTCGATCAGTTTATCTATTTTTGCGTTAACATAAGAACAACAACAAAAACACAAAAGACAGGAGACATCGTAACTACATTACTTGCCTATCCAGTATTCCGAAATCCGAGTTCAGAGCTTTTATGCGTTTCGCGGTGAGCTTTGATCGATCAGTTGCTAATTTAGTCGCCGACCGATCAGTTGAGTTTAATGTATCTCGGTTCTCCTTCGCGAAGGTTTCGTTTTGTTGGAGCTAAAGCTGATACCGCGAAATTTATTAGAGATACTTTTTTTCACGAATAAAAACAAATTAATTAATTTTACAAACAACAATAATTAATTTTAAACAAAAAATATATTTAAAAGGAAGTTTCCATCAAGGAAGTCCTTCTTTGCAACAAAACAAAAAGAGAAACAAAGATTTATTTCATAAAGGATTTTTTTATTTCCTGTAAAAACGCGTGTTCAGTGCATTGTGTAAACGATTCGATTTATATATTTAATTGTGAGAAAGTTCGATGATCTTGCCAGGAACCGTAACTTGGTGCTTATTCCATTGCTTTGAATAAAAACCGAATAGGAGATACAAATATTATTATTATTGAAATAATGATATGGTTATAAAAATAACCAGACGAGAAGGAGATTCCAGCAGCACACAGAGCTGCACATAATAACGTTGTCATATTTGTAAGTTACTTCCTTAGACCTAAGATGGAATAACTAGTTTTATAGATTGGTAGGAGTTGCTAAAAGGTATAACTAGTGTTAAAACCAAAAATAATGTCTTTTGTGTTGAAAGTGACTGCTCCCTACTTTCTTTAATAAAGCCATTGTCCCTTAAGGCTGCTGAATGTTTTCAGATGAGTTTTTTTAAAAGTAAAATGTCCCAATTGTTCAAATTAAAATGTTTTTTTTTACCTTTTGAAAACAAGGAAGCAATCTAAAGTATTTTTTAAATATTTTATTCTACTTGAAATGCTTTTTTTATTATTATTTTGAGATGAACTCATTTAAGGCTTCCCTCATTGTCATTGCATTGAATAGATACAATCTGGTGTCTTAATTAAGGAAAATATTAATTATATGTATATCCACTGTTGTTTGATCGTTCAATGTGAACAACGTAATCATTAAATACAAAATCTGTGAAAGCTGTAATCAGAATTTGGCGATGAAGTTGTAATTAGTGTGCATTAGCCATTAAAAAGCTTATATTCATGAACCTCTCATACAATTTAATTAAAACATGGTGGTGGATTTTTTACTCGATGACTAAGAACGAATACGAGTTCCACGAACAGTGTTCTCAGAAATTAAGACTTTTTTTCCGAAATTGTATTTGTGACAAGAAATTACTTTAGTATTTTTTTTTTTGTCCCAATTTCAATTTCATTTTTGAATCATTATCATCAGCGTCATAACTGGAAGAGTAAATTCATTTTTTATTACAATTTTGATGTTTTCTTTTGCGGTTTTGTATGTGTCAGATGTAATGAACAAAGTAATCACAATGAGCAAAGTTAAAGTAAATGCTATTAAAAGGCACAAATAATTATGGACTTAAATGTTTATGGCTAGAAAACCCCATTAGGTTTTGAGGAATCTTGAGTAAAATATTGAGTTTTTAACTCCCACTCACATTATCAAAAAAATGTTTTGAAAAAAACTAAAAGAAAACTAGGGCAAACCATTCAATTCTAATCGTTATTTGGCATCAAGGAATTATTGAAAAATACGGAAACTGAAATATTTATATATATATATATTCATAATGTTACCTACCGCCTGAATGGCAGACTAAATACATACATCTATAATAAGAAGAAAGTTATTTGCAGTTTCTAGAGAGAGGATATGATGTACGTACATACATATGTATGTACAAATCTAGGGTGTGATAATATAAAATATTTATTTCTATATGTATAGATACTAAAGTTAGTAACAAAAAAAGATTCTCGTCTTCAAAAAAGATAACCAAATCCGGGTATATATCATAAGTTTAAAAAATAAGATATGTTCATAGTTGCAAAAATGATCTGATGGCATAATCTGAGTCTAAATATTGTTGTGTACATCAAACCAAAGTATTAGACTTTTGCTTCCGTTTATTATTTCAAGAAAGTTAGAATTATAAAATAATTGTTTGCATATAAAAAGTGTTGTCGATTTAATTTTGAAATTTGTTCTTAAAATTGGTAGAGCTAGAAAACAAAAAATATTTTAAAGGTAATTTGGGGACCATATCAACATATGTATTTGATAAGATACAAATAAGACACCACGGTCAAATACTTTCTAAACTGGGGATAGCCCGTGTTATCGTTTTGAAGCGTAAACAAAAAACTTAAATTTTAAAATATAAGCTCAGATTAAAATTAGAAGTGACATACCATTAAGCTTTATTTGTTTTGTATCGTGCTAAAATAAAAATGCTTTTATTCTTAAAATATCTCAAAAAAAAAATTGAACAAACATTACTAAGTCAGTTATCTTTCTTAAAGATATGAGTATAAATGGAAAAATAAAAAATTGTATTATCAGAAAAGTACTCGAAGCTGACATTTAAAAGTCTTGTTATCAATATTATATTTTATCTATCTATACCTACCAAAAATATGGTGACAAACTGCAAGACTTATCTTTTCAAAAATGTACTCGTACGCACCCTTTCCTTTGAAAAACTTCATATTGTTTTTTATTATTTCCAACAATAACTAAGAAGAACCCTTTTTAAAAATATCTACAACCGATTTTATCGGTGTTTGAAGCTATAAACCAACCTTGCACAATGAACCACATTTTATTTGAAGGTCTTTTATTCGATAAGTCTGTGGTGTCTAATCGATTTGTCCACTTAAATTTAATAAACCTAAATTAGATTGTAATCCAAAAGTGTCAACATAAGAAACCTACGACAAGGTTAACATTTTTGGGCAATATTCTTTCAGCCAACAAAATTATTGATTTGGGGAAAATTGTTCTTCCTTATTCAAGGAATGGAATGTACTGTACATATATATTGTGTACCTTTATGTATATTTCTGTTTTGTTTTATCAATAATTCAACTCAGAAGGCTATAAAAACAAATGAAAATTTGGCTCTGTATAATGGAATCGTGTAGATGAATGCTCTAAATTTCCCATGGTATTCCTATGCCTTGAAGTTTTCTTAAAGGCAAAAGTAAACATCAAAGTTACTGTGATGGATGTAAATATGGATAATGAGAAAGTTTTATAAGCAAACAATTAAAGTTTTAAACGCACAAATGTGGAGCATGTACACTATACTTCTCACGACATATCTAAACCATTGTATACAGTTGTGAAGGTATTTTCATATCAAAAAGAATTTTCATTTTTGTAGCAAGGTTTAATTTAAGTTCCATTGTAAAAGACAAAAGACAAACATTAAGCTGTCATGTTCCCTTTGAAAAAGAATTGATTTCTCAAATTATATTTTTTTAATTTACTATTTTAAGTATTGAATACTATAATATATTTTTTTTTATTTTGCGATGCCGTTGATGAAATTTTTTGTTTCTTATACATTTTTTGTGAAAAGAAATTATACAAATGAATAATTTCTATAAAATACTGTTTGTACCTATTAATATTACATTTCTGACTATTATTTACTCACTGAACGCACATTGTATACATTTGAAGAGCGGAACTGAGTTTACTTTTGGCTGTACAGTCATTGTCCTTTGTATTCCTCTCCCGTATTTAGTCACAAAAACAGCTTTCATAATTGATTCCAAGTATAGTTTATATAATATTAGTATAATTTATTTTCTTCTACTATAATCCAGATATAAAAAGTATTGTTGTATCCTCAGCACAGCCAGACGAAACCATTTTCTGATTTACTTTCTGTGTTTCCTTGTCATCTTTTATGTTTCGAAAAAAAACTCAAGTTAAAAATAATACAAATATGGTACATACATATATCCACTCACTTCATTTAAACGAAAATAGCAGCTAGCCATTATTTGAAGTAATTTTTCAAAAGTGCATAAAGAAGATAAGTTATTTCCAGAACATAAAGGTCGATGCATACATACACATATGTATATGCAGGTTTCTTGAAGTTGCGACAAAGAAAATAATAAATTTATAACATTGCTTGTAATAAATTATCATATTCCTGCACATGGTATAGCTACACCACAAGCTTTATCCATCCCAATCTAATTTTAAAATACAACAAACACACAAAATGAGGTTATAATTCCAAGGTGGTTCCGGAGAATGTATCTAGGCACAACTACACCCTTTCCCTTTTCCCTCCCTCACACATACTAATCTCAACCTCAATCTTAAATACCACAACCTGTTGGCATTTTCCAGTTTAGCTTCAGTTGGTTTATATGGAAAGATATATAAATGTAGTTACATACGTATTCCTTTCCTTTTTTATGCTCTTCATGACCACACTACCTCCTTCACCAAAACCGACCGACGACCGACGCCGACGACCTAAACCAAAGAAGAGGAGTTGTAGGACTTTCATTGTTTTTTAGAAGAAGCAGAAGCAGTAATGCAGTTTGTTGCTTCTCTGGTTTTCTATTTTTGAAACCAGGACACTTAATACCAAAGGAGGCACAAGGTACCTTCCTTATATAGTACAGAATCTAGAATCTATTTAAATGAATGTGCTAACTACAGGCAAATGTTTGCCCTTTAAGGAGCAATGAGCTGAGGGAATGACAGTTGATATTTAGATAGCTGATTTGTTTATTGTGTTCTGATGTGTTTTGGCTAATAAAGTGTTTTCTATTTATTTTCAGGTTTAATTAAGCACAAGAAATAAAGAACTTTGTGTTATACTTTAAATAACTTAACGATAAGGAGAACAGTATTTTTGCAAGAAGAAGCAATTAACTTTGATCAATCCAGTGATACAAAAACCGAATAATAAACAAAGGGAGCAACATGTACGAAATAGAAGATTTATGTAAAACGACTCGTCGAAAGACCCCAGCCACAATCAACATCCCCTGCCAAAGTGTGTTCATAGTTTTAGCGACGACGCTGCTAGCATCCATAGTTGTTGCAGAAAATGCACCCGTACAAACAACGTCACAAGCTGCGGTAAGTAAAATAAAACTGAAATTTTTTCCCAGTGTGTAGGTCGTCTAAGAAAATACCTAGAATTCTCTGAATTTAAATTGAAACACCTTAAAGAAATATTCACCTATAACATGAGTTCTTTCAAAAAGTCACTGAGTCTGATGTTTCTATGAAAATTTGGTTAGCTTTTGTTAACTAGCATTTTAGAAATGTATTCCTAGTCCACTAGGTACCTGATAGCGAAATATGTGTTTCTAGCTTTACGCGTCTTGAAGGTGGCTCTCCAGAAGTCGATGTCTATCTTAGTGGTTTTTTGTTTTAGACACTCAATTATTTGCTTCGTCATTTTCATCGTTTTCATAAGAACAAACTAACATTTTTAGATCAAATATTTGTGAGATAACACAAATTTTATAATTTTTGTATTGATTTTTAATTTTCTTGAAAGTAAACGCCAACAGATTGAAGCATCAACGAAACATTGTTTGCCATGCAGATCTTGTTGATTTTTCGCACCATTTTTCGTTTTGAATTTTAAAATTTATGACTTTCCAACTTCTACAGATCTTAAAACTTAATGTGAAAGAGCATTGCTACAGTCTAGACTCTAGATAGTATGACTTGTAGCTAATATTAATAATAATTAATATTTAACAAAAAAAGAACTTTTTTAAAACGCTCTCATAAACAATAACTGACATGAAATTTATAGACATAATGACAACAACAAATAACCGGCAATCGTTCCAAAAATTATACATGCTCAAAACTACCTATTGGAAAAAAAGCTTCCAATCATTAAACCAAGAACTCAACATTGACAAATTGCTTTTAAATAATGACCTAATCACCCTTAGTAATAAAAGCCCACCCAATCCACGCAATTGAAATAAAAAAAATGTGCTCTGTTCAAAGATAAATAATTATGGCACACTGATGCAGCTTAACGCAGACATTGTTCGTCGTTGTCGTCTGATAAATTACTTCAAATTAATTTGTTTACCCTCTCTCGATCTCGATGGGTCCGTGATGGGTGTGTTTTGTGCTGCAGTACACATTAGCTTTGTTCAAAAATAATTTAATCATAAAAACTTCTTTTCATCAAAAATGATTTACAACAATGATGTGTTGGGAGTATGCAAATAGTAAACAAAATGTGTTGTGCATTTAACAAAACTAACAAAATCTAATAAAAATGCTACAATGCTACGCCCTGATAACCTAATCTGCGCCATCATTTTGCAATAATTATATTGCAGAGACGTAACAATATTTTTTTGAGCGACAAGGGGTTATTTAATGGAAGCAGCAGCAGAGCAGCATTGTGTATTCTTCCAAAAATAAATAAAATATTAAAGCCAATGAAAACAAATTTAACTTTTTGATGACATAAGCGCATGGTGGCAAAAAATAAGAAGGATATGTTCATAAAACTGCATAATAGAGTTGGAGCCTAGGAGCTTCAGCTACGCTGGCGCATCTTCACACAGAGGCAACAAACTGAGCTTATAACGCCCTGACAACCAATTTTGATTTTTCGTAGTACTACCTCTAGTAGTCTCATAATCGGATCTGTCTGACTGGATACAATTCAGATGAGTCATTAGCCAATAAATACCGGAAAATGAATCACCACAGGTAAAGGTGTGCGGAGACATCAATCCCTCTGATGACGTACGTTTAGCCGGCTGGTTGTGGTATGTGCGTTGGATTAGGTTTTATTTTTTATTTAAATTTAAAATGTTGAAATGATTTGTCATGATAAAGTGATGTTATTAACCAATGTTCAGTGTATTTTTGATTTTAGTGAATTGGAAGCATTGAAAATTTAACAAATAATATTCCAATACAATGTCCTCTCCACTAATAGAAAACAATCACAAATTTTTCATAGAAGATAATTTTTTTGGAAAAAAAATCATTTCATCGAAGGCATTACGTTAGCAAAAAAAAAGGTTTTTTTAGAAACTTGTTCCCTTAACCTTTTTATTTAAAATTCACATATGTATGTACCTCCTACACCTACATATATCTTTTTTGGAGACACTTTGATTTTGAAGGATAAGACGTCAACAAGGTATTCTACATTCATCTTGCGTAGCAAAGGAAATACTATCCATACTTTGCTGGTGAACAAATGGGAACTCTCATCGAAAAGTATAACAATATTTTAATTAAATTATAAGAAACAAATGGAATACTGGTCAAGCAGGGACTTCAAACACCGCGAAAAAACTGCTCAATTTCCAAGCGCTTGAGACAAATCATTGAATGCATAAATTTGTAGATACATACATTTTTTTTGTATATACCTAACAGACACATACAAAATAAAAATTACAACTTGTCACAAAATCTTAACAAAATGCAAGGTCAATGCAGCTTAATTAATATCAAAAAACCCCCCTATAAATGGAATGTGTCAAACGAAAACAACAACCCGCAAATTTAAATCACGTTTATCCTCAAAGACAAATCGATTCATAAAATAAATTGCTGTCGTTGTTGTATCTCGAAAACAACATAAGCTTAAAATTCCTTTTTACAACAAAGATGCGCCACTACATCCAACTTTTAAACAAAATTATCAAGAGAAGTGGGGGGAAGTAGAGTATTTATCTCACGTGGACATTAAATATTGCAAAAAAGGCTGGAAAAAAACAACAATCATTAAAGCCACAGCCGCATCAGAGAAACAACAAGCAATTCATAAAGTTGAAGGTTCATCCATTAGGTATGCAACCACAGAGAGCAGGCGAACACGACATGACCCGGCCCGGACCCGACCCGCCCCGTCCGTAGTTGCACAAAGATGGCATCGATATGGCATTCTGCGGTAGAAGCGGGTTGCGATTGCGACTTGTGAATAGCGGGTGGGCAACGGTGACGGTAGAGTGGTGGCAGAGATCTCACTCTCATTTGAATATGTGGTTACCTCATGAATTGGCCTATGCTTGTTAATTCCGACATGCAATGCAGCTTTTTGTAAGCCCCAGTGTGATGCCTTAACAAAACCAAAAAAACAGAAAAACACATCTCTGAATTGAGAGGCTTCCATGACGGAAGTAAAGGCGTGTGTGCATGGAATTAAAAGTGATTTTCTAGGAAGTATAATATAGAAGTACCGCTCTGAGGATTTGTATCTATTATTTCATTAAGTGTACAGTTTTAAATTGGTAATAATTGTAATGTGTGATTTATCTTATAGTAAGCTTTTTACTGTTTAAGCCAATGAGACTTTGTATCTGTATAGCGCTGATTCACTAGGTACAAAAACTAATTGGAGTTGATTCGGTGGCGGCTCTGAAATTGTAATAGGAGGTAGTTTTCCAGGAATCAATTAACAGTAAATGCACCCAGGTTGGGTTCAAGATTAATTCATTAATTGATTGTTGTCGAATGACCGTTAGAACGATCTTTCTATTTAATTGGCGATTGTTGTTTTTTTAATGGATATGGAAAAACAGCTATTCGATTCCGTAGTACAATGGCGATTGAGATATTGTAACAATAAATATTAATGCTGCGAAAATTAGTATAAAAACCATTTTATTGGCTTCCTAAATTTAAAAAAAAATTCCATAAAAATTAACATTTTGCTGGTTATGTAAATGCATTAGCTTGTCTTTGAAATAAAATAGCTATGCCACTGCAACTATTTATGTTTCGTGTCAAAAGAGCATTAGTGAACGGATTGGATTTCAAAAGATTAATCTATTCTAATTATTGTTTGTGTAGTCATTTTAAATTGAAAGATTTGTGTGATATAGCGTGGCAAACACTAAAATTTGCCCTGATTTACAGGTCAAGGTTAGGATATGTAAGATAAAAAAGATTTTATATTCTGACAAAATGCCACCCACGAGGCTCGAAATCGCAGCCTTGCTTTAATTGCTTTTTGTTATTTGGGCTTAAAAGACATGATCACATTTCTTATTATTGCTAAAGTTTGTAAATCATTAGTATTTTTAACTTATTGAAGCTCAAGCCACTAAATTTGATCCCTACAATCACAGTGAGTTCTTGTCTTTTAACATAGCCTTCCATTTAGATTTGAATAAAACTTTTATCAAACATTAAATATAACAAAACGATGTGAGTAGAAAACCACACGAGTTGAACTTCTCATGTTCAACAGCGAATCTCCAGAGTTTCAACTGCCAAGCCTTCACCACAAATTTTTACAAAGTTAAAAATAAAACCTCACCACAGCATTACGTGATTTTTTTAATATAATCTCAAATCAGCTTTTTTTAATTTTAAAGATTAAACATAATCTATCCTAGAACTGTATCTTACTTGTGAAAAGACCTGTCGACACAAATTCACCGGCAAAAAAAAAAGATCATTGCCAAAGATCTCCGGGGACAACTTGTACCAGCGGCAGCACGTGACCACCACACCCAATCATGAAACATTGGCGCATGCAGGCTTGCATGCAATTCATGTATCATGTCCCAAGCATTTGTCTAATTCTACAATCGGTTATTTTGTGTTTATTTTAATTCACTGCTGCTGAAGGCAAATGAATTATAATCATGGAATTGGTATAATTTACCTGTAATGACTTTGAGCCAGCATACTGCCCCGCGAGTATCTATTGCACTCAATCTGCATCATCAACCACCTTCAGCCAACGCCATCGTCTCCTGCATTCTTTTGGTCATTTGTTTAAGTCGAGAATTTATGCCATAGCCTGTGACTAGACACTGGCGGCACTACTGGCGGCCGGTGTGAATTGCGTTAGTCTCTGTAAAACGCCTCGCAATGCAAACCAAATTGAACAACAGCATAGTAGCCAGCTGAGATTTATTTCCTGCCACTGTTTGACAGAATGAAAAAAAAACTACGATGAGCAAACCAATGTTACTTCCAATAGAACAGAACAATAGAGACTAATTGATATGTGAAGCCACAATCGGCTTAGAACTTAGCATACGTTTTACTTAAAAGTACAATATTCTATTTGGCGGCTTTGTGTGGTGGATCATAAGTATGGTCACTCAATGCCATTGGGCAGTATATTGGCGTCGAACTCGCTACTTCTCGTAGTGAACGTGTAAATATACTGCCTAGACTCCAAACAAGGGGAAGTGCTTTTGACACGCACACGAGCTCGCTCAAAACTGTATTTGAGTCACTTAACACTTCCTTGAGTCATTTTGAGAATTTGATTTTATTTTTAATTATTTTGTTATAAAATGTGGTTAAGAAAATAGGATAAATTATTTTATAAAAAATATGATTAAGAATTTAAATTATGAGCTATTATTTTATTCTTTTGTTCAATAATTTTTTTTTGCAAATTCTCTTAAAATTCACATCAGGTAAGAGCCTGGTGTGTGCGTGGTTTTTACTACACCACCGCATCGCCAAGTTGATTAAACTAGGAATAATTTTTACTACGTGCAGTACAATTCTTGGTATTATCATCCAATCACTTATGTATGTAGGTTGTGTGTCTACTTCTATGTTTGTATGTAATAATTATAATTTTATTTTATTGATACCACACGACAAGAGTGGAATTTTTAAATAAAATTTTAATCAAGGTTAATTTCCGCTATTTTTCTGATCTTTAATGGTCACACTAATTTGATCTGATTTTATTTTTATTGTTAAAAACTTTCAGAGGCAGTCCAGAATTGTATTGTCAATAAAATCATTAATGATATTGAATTTGTATACTTCTTTCTCATCGCCGCATGTTTTTTAGTGAAGCCCAACAATTTCAAAAGTTTAATACACGACTCAGTTTTCAATCTTAACGATTAACCTCAGAGAAGATGAACTAAATTAAGACGTTAAACACATCAGTTCGATTTGTTCATGAATTGGCTCTTGAAATCATATTATTTTATTTGTATGTCAACAAATTTTAAAAGAAAATTTAAGTTTACAATCAGTATATTAAACAACCCTCTGCAGTTGAAAACTAAAAGGAATAAAAAGCAATAAAATGAGTATAGTATGTACCTAGTTATTGTCTTGTTTTCAATATCATAAGACATTTGATTACTTTTATAATCAAGAATAATTTAATAATAAAACTATACAACATCAATTCATCAGTGTTGTATGGAGATTTTCGTTGCAAGAAATTCAATGGTCAACACAGACTTTTTTGAGTAATTAATTTTTCGACTGTTAAACCAAACATATTCATTGAATGAGTCAGTTAGTTAACCTCTTAACCACTTTTCTTGCATATGAAATAAGCTGATTCTTGAATGGGCTAACATATATGATATACATTTACCTAAGAACATCATATGCTATTATTTATAGTTTTCGTGTTAGAGGATAATTATTTCAAATTACCTGACGATTCATTTATTTTTAAGTTCAAAAATACCGACACATGCCCAAATGCCATCTATTTTTAATAACTTTCTGGCATGCTCTACAAAATTAAACTCTAAAAATGGATGCAAATTGATTTAAATCTGTTCCAGCAGGATGTTCACCTTTAACTTGAAATAAGGACACTAAAATTATACCTTGTATAGAAAAAGTATCAAAAAAGATTGCTTAAAGAAGAATCAAGAAATAATTAATCAAGGTAAAATGAAAAAAAATGCATATATATATATACAAAATAACTTTACCGACCGGTCAAAGTAGAACACCAGCCCCATAAATTCATACCACTGACGAGGTGAAGGTTGTTTCCTTCCAGAAGCTTATATTTCTTCATTTTTCTCTTCCTTCCATGTTTTTTTTTTTTTATAAAGTAAAATATATACATAGACCAAAACCCACACACACAAGAACAGTTATGGAAGTGAGCGCTAGATTTCTTGAACGAAAATTAACACAAATTCTTAGTAACACTATAGTTTTGCCTCCTATATAGAGTAAAATGCCTTAAGACAATAATTGTTGCCAAATGACCCTTTACAGTTCCTGACATGGTATTTAGGTATGCAGTTGTGCGATTTATTGCGGCTAAACGGCTGTGCAAGTACCTGTCGCTGGATTTTATTTTTGTAACAAATATTCCTGTGTATTAACAGGTGCACATAAATTCCAAAATAAACCAAGAATTTTGTTTGGAATACGTTTTTTTTTTTTTTTTGTAAAAGGGCGATCATTATGATTCATGGCACTAGTGCAAATATAGTTTTAAAAATTACTTTTTATTCAAAAACTAGAGTTATTAACTGGCTACCAACGTTACCATCATAACACTTCGTATTTTTGTTTGAAAGGATTTGAGCAAAATAATTTTTCTTGTGCATTTTTTTCAATGATCTATGTATATGTAAAAGTTGAAAAATATAATTAATAATATCCTACATAACTAAACACATTATTAAATTTTCTTTTTTAACAATTTCTTCGTTTTAGTAGGTCTCTTTCTCGACAAGCCTTTTTTGAACTAAGAAAATATATAGTTAACTTACAACAAAACCAAAAGATTTCTTGCCATAAATGATAATCTTATTATGAAAACCGGAAATCATTATAAAAGTATGATGATAAAGAAAACTGGATCCACCAGTACAAACTCGGTCCATAAATACGAGCACTCTCAATCTCCAGCTTCTTTATTATTTCTCAAAAAGCATATAATATTGGCTAAGAGTAAAAGTAGTGACAACCATTAACGGGTCTTGAGCTTGATTACTTTCGTCCCCACTGTTTGTTTACGGCGTTTGCCATTGGAATGTCTACAACATGACGTAAGACGAAAAAATTCGTGATATTCGTGCGAATACGACGCAATAATGCCACCTTAATTTAGAAAGAAGAAATAAAACATGGAATGAATTCCACTTGATTGTATATGTATATAACCAAAAAGTTAATTTTCCACTATTATAATGAGGTTAACAAAATTTGAGAAAAAACTATTCACGTGGGGTAAACCTATAAAAAAATGTTACTCATACGCCCCCCTTAGTTGAATGAACCAACGTGCCGGTATCCTACTTTTCTTTTGTTGAGTATGTAAATAGTTTGATGATATCCTTTAACAAGCTTCACTCACACAAATTTTGTTCGAAAAATTAAGTGAATACTTCGTTTAAAGGTAGTTAACTGTTAATTAGCATATAAATGAATACAAAGTTGAAAAACGAGTTCATGTATTATGCACGGTGTTGAATGAATAGGATGTGGGTCAGGTCAGGATGAAATTGAAACCAATTAGCACGAGTTTCTCTTTTTGTTTGATTAGTTTTCATTGAAAAGGTATACATCAAATATAATCTCTGTTATTGAACTGTGTGTCTGGAGTATTTGAAACTTACAATAAATTAAATAATCTCATAACCTTAAAAATAGGTTCTGTTGAAATCTCGTATTGAATAGTTTGAAATACAAAGCAATTTTTAAAAGAAGCGTTTCTTTGACAACCTTATTTTACCATAGAAAGTCATGTTGAACCAAAATAACAAATTTTCACTTGTTGTGATTTTAGGAATGTGTTAGATTTGCATATCAAGGTTTTTTTTATCATTAAATAGGCAACACATTTTGAAATCATAAATAAGAAAATATTTTTTTGAATTCCAACAAATAATAAGTCATCATTTGTATTTATCAAAATCTTTGTTTATAAAAATATCCAGCAGGTACTTAATTTTAATTGTGTTAATTATTAACAAGAAAAACTTAAATTCCCCTCAAGAAAAGATATATTAAAAAATTTATTGTACAAATTATTTGATTTTTCCAACCTTCTTTGAACGCCGCTTTATCTTTTTAATTGCATTTAAACAGACTCTCATTGGAATTTTTTGTATTGATTAAAAAGGTTACAACAATTACATTTAATTTCTTAAATACTATTTGATCACATTAATATCGCATATTACATATTGATCAAAAGATTTATTAGGAACAGAGTATGGGTATTATAATTGTTGTAATAGATTGCTTACATTGAATTGGAAAACATTCCTGTAAAAAGTATATTTTTATAATTTATATGGGTTTTTATTCGATTCGTTTGTTAGATAAGACATGATAAATAGATTTATTTTACTCTTAGTTGAGATGATTTATTGGAAATTAATTTTAGACTGTGATTTAAGAAAGTAGTGAAAAAGGCTTACACTATCACGAAACACGAAAAACTATAATAAAACCCATTAATCAGTATTTAATTTATATTGTCGTTCTAATAATTTATACATACATTAGTATATCAATTTTTAGAACAAATTTTAAAAAATTAAAAGAAGATTTTAAATCGAATGTGTTCTTTGGTTATATATTAAATATGTAATATAATGGCATATCTAACTAACTTAATGGCATATCGTAATGTAAACGTAAATACTTTTTTTTGTAAATATAATATGTGTATATTAGTTATATCCCAAAAGAACACATTTTATTTATTTAAAAGGCTAAAATAAAACGACTACTAGTCTTGTATTATAGCAGCGGAGCATGATATCTTGTAGATGCATCCCGTTAAGATGTTCTTAATGGCTTAAGGTAGTTCCACACTGTCCTACAGTGTAATACGACATGTCAAAAATGTGTGATGAAACAGATGTATAACAGTGTGGAAACAGAATATGACAGCACAGATCTCATACGATTTGACATGTGTTTAGATCTGAAATATTTTTTAGGATTGAATGTAAAACCATCTCACATTCCTTCACACTTTTTTTTGACATGTCGTACTACACTGTGGGATAGTGTGGAACTACCTTTAGACTTTAGACAATTCTATTTTTAATTAAATGTCTATCCCAAATTCAAATTCAAATGGTTTTCAAGATGTTAAATTTTTAGCTATAAATGCCAAGAGTAAGTGTTTCACGTCACTTAACCATATTGACCCTCTTGACATAAACATTTTATTACGTGTACCGAAACATAATGAAGTGTTGCTCAGATTTTTAATTTACCCCTATAAGAAAATTTATTCTCCGACAAAGAAAGCTTTTGTGTATGTGAATTTTATGTGATAACTTGGGTAAAAACCATACAAAGGATCGACGAAACTTTACTCAATTGAGATGCTGAGTGACCCTGTTTGAACATCATCTGCAGAATATAAATCAGTTCGAAGAACGGAAAAGCTATTTATCTTAGTCGGATATCATGATGGCAACACACGATTATTCGATTTTAATAACTAAAAAAACACACTATTATTATATTAACGTCTTGTGCGAAGTGTTATATAATTTTCGGGACACTTTTTTACTCAGTAAAAAGACGCAGCTTATACACACCATTCCCGATGGGGGTTCGTTAAAACAACGAAAATCATGTAAATATTGAGAGAACGCTGTTTGGAATTTTAAGGTGACTGCATGTTAAACGCTGTCCATACTAATGTTTTGAATCATTCTTACCACTCTTGACCATCGATTTGCATAATTTTCTGATTGGTATCAGCTGGTGTAGGTTTCCAATTCAAATGCCGCCATCACTTCCAGCACAACAAGGGGCGCGAACGACCAGTATTTCAGTATTTTTTTTTTTCGTGTAAGGAAGTCGACTGATTGCCGACAGAATAGTTTATGGGCGTTTTATTTTAGGCTGTAGGCCTCATTTCCCAAGTAGGGTAATGAACTGTCAAGAAATGGCATTCGATGGTTTTTGTGTTAAGTTGTCTTAATTGATTTGTTATGATTTTTCTCTGCAAAAGCTTCACATAATGTGACAGAAATGTCAAAAATTACGTATGTATGTATGGCAAAATAAATGGTTGTATTGGAAATTTGAGAAATTCTTTAAAATTTGAGAAAAAGATGTTGTCTGTAAATTTGTCTATAGATGGAAAAAAATCGATATTCAAATATCACAGGAAACTTTAAGTTTAACATTCAAAAAACGTCATAACATATTATTCAAAAATATTACGTATGCTTGCAACAATTTGGGTCATTCTCAACTTTATGAACTTGGCGTCCATAATAAATATTATTTAAACCATATAACAAAGTACACAGTTTAATTAAAAGCTTATAGAGTATTATATAAAGAAGGGTGAATTGTGTACGCCAAGATAGCGTGTTGCACGCAACTTTACACCAACAGAGTTCCTAAACGAAAAATCAATTTTATCTGATGAGGTCAGTGAGGTGAGTTATACTACGACGGTGTTAACGGATCTGTTAATTTTTTAATAAAAGTGTAGCTATATAGTTCAATGCTGCGTTGTTTTGAAAAAGATTTGAATTCTGCTTTCTTTCACAAAACATTACTATTAAAACAATAATTTTATGTATATAACTAGCTATGTGTATTGTCCAAGAATCACAAACGCTGTGAACTATACTTTTCGTAATTAGAATTTCAAAATTCATGTCTGAAACTCGAAAAAGTCAAACATTGAAACAAGCCCAAAAACATTTTTTGAACTAACTTGAATCGTGAAAAGAGAAAAAGCTTAGGTAGGCACTTGCTGCTTATACACAATTTTCGAATTGCATGTCCAGTAGATAAATAAAATTTATTACTCAAGCGTCCATGCAATGCACTTTTTTTATAACTGAGTTAAAAAAATTCAATTTGCTGCACGAATCTGTTAATGCTATTTATGCATTTTATTTGACAGGTTATTTCAATTGAAACACTTGATATTGACAGTCAAGTGCAAGTCCAAGGCATAGGTGCGTTGTTTTGACATTCATATGGAGGTTGACAAATAAAACAGCAATACAATTATTTCTACTCATGCAAATGAGATGAATATCACACGAACTTTATGTAGACTGTAAAGCTATATGGGAACAATCATTAGGACAAAATATTTTTAAGCGCGTCACAGATGGATGAACTTGATTATTTTTTTTTTTTTTTTTTTGATTTCTCATTGAATATAAATACATATGATTACCCGTGAACAAACTATGTAGTGATATAAATCGAACAATTTTAGACAAACTTTGGCCGTGAATTCTCAAAAAAAAAATTGATGACAAGAGATTAGAGTTATGCCTAATGGCTTACCGGACACTGTGAGACATACTTTTCCGGTAATACAAATTCTTAGAAAAAGAATATTAAACAAAATATAATCATATGTAATTTTTTATGACTTCTTTAATAAATAATTTTATATTTTTTAGAAGTAAACAACGTTTAAGGCTTAAGTTCACATTTGGTTACCGAAGAATATTTAATTCTTTTGACTGATTGATTTGGAAAAACCAACTTAAAACAGTAATTA
Organism: Platycheirus albimanus; assembly: GCA_916050605.2. Lineage (NCBI taxonomy): Eukaryota > Metazoa > Arthropoda > Insecta > Diptera > Syrphidae > Platycheirus > Platycheirus albimanus. The sequence goes on from OU696697.1 coordinate 155,967,093, forward strand.
TGTATTATATGCATTTAACTTGGATTTAGAAAAACTCTACGTTTTGTAATCAAACAAATTTATTGGTTATGGTGCCTAAATTATATCAAAGAGTAAACTTTATTGAACAATCCTGAAGCAAATGGTTGACACAATGAATATACAAAACATCCTTGCGTCACAAGGGCCACTGACTTTACCATATAATTTTTTAGCATAACTGATAACTGTGGGTAGGTACTACCCATAAATAAAAAAACAAAAATTCAAAAAATCAACTCCATATTAGCAAAGCCCCTTATGTGATGTATGAAATACAAAACAAAACTAAAAACAAAAGCAAGGTGAATCACACTTATAAATTTTGTATCTTAACCTACGTAGATATGTCTATCTTTTACCAGGTGATAAATTATATATTCATAAAAGAAATATAAAAAGCAAAAAAAAAATTAATCGATTCATAATTTCAAGAGTGTAGGTATGTATGTCCATAACGAAACGATATCTAAGCAAATCGTTATTAAAATTCACAGTTCGTCCTCTTCGAAATACACATCAAAAAACTAGGAAGAAAAGTGTGTGAGCTATGAGGCAGCAATAGAATTCTATATGTTTCTTTTATGGATTTTGCAAGATTTTTTTTTTTTAAGAAAAATTTATTAAAAAAACGTTGCATACACGCTAACTGCTTTAAAGTGAAATAAAGCCATTGAAATGATTGATTGACACGGAATAGATATTATTTTTGTCTTTTAGATACTTTTGTATGAATAGCAAAATTTCTAATAACAAAATGATAACGATGGGTAGTATAGGACAAGGAACTCCTGTAAAAACGGTGGAGTAACAGTAATAAATGGATACTGTTGTTTTTTTTTTTAATATAATTTTGACGTGTCATCCATTAATTGTGTTGTATTTTTCTATTTATATAATAATTATTTATAAACAAAGCTTCATCATTAAATGCTATATCTTGATCACGATTAGTTTGCCTTTGCGGTGTATTGTGCACGTGAAAATCTCTTTGTTTAAAATATTTAATTTTTTGTTGAAATTTTGTATGAATGATTTTCTAACAGAACGATAGTTAATAACTTACACGTGTTTAAATTTATATTCAAATCGGTCGAGGTTGAAAGACAGTATATTTAAATTTGCTTAATTATAGAGTTCAGTGAGTCCATGCTAACAAGAGTTTTAAAAGAACGTTTACTAAGGTTATGCCGTTATGCCAGAACCTTATCGCCACATTATTATCTAGATACGAAATGTGTTTCTTTCACCATGGCAGTTTATTTTCGTCAAAAATAGTAATGGATGCTTTTGGAAAATTATAGAGGTGTCGAATTTTAAAGCCTTCCTTCTTCTTTTATTAGTTTTGAGCTGGTCTTATACTTGACTACATCATTAACATCATCTCATCTTTGATTTTTCTACACAATCTCAACGTTGATAAACTGTATAAATATACCCATAAGTATAAAATCCATAATACAAAATTGACTTGGGCCACTAATTTTTGAAATGCGATGAAACATTTTAAATTAAATGAAGAAAACATATTTGGAAATTACCTGATCAAATGTAAATGAAAATAAGTATCCCAAGGAAAGAAAATCACACAATCGTTAAACGCATACTAGCCATAAGATTGTCCCCAAATAAATGACGCCGGTGTTTCATTATGAAATGTTCTTTGATATTTTCCGAAATCATTTTAAGAACAAGAAAAATAAAGAAAGTACATTACTTCAAACTCAATGTTAACATAAATTATGAACAAACTTACAGCATTGATGGGTATTAAAGAAGTAACCTCGCGCAAAAATTGAATCCAAAATGCAATCAGAATCAGTAATTCCCTGCAATGCAAATGTAACTATCATTCTAAATTCTCCCATCGCTCATGTTCCGAAATGCATTCTGTCTATTTATTATGCATTCCCAATCTTCACCAAATAAACGTTCGCCAAAATGTATTTTTGAAATTAACATTCAATAATTTACATACCATCGAAGTTTCGATAAAAATGTAGGTATTGTTTTTTTTTCTGTGGTGATTTGCGATCTCATCAAATTCGTCCTTGCCGGTCAACGATATCATGACAACATGTGCTAGCCCAAGCACTGTGCATTGCATGTTAATTGATCAATTCGCTAGAAGTCTCCATCTCCAGCACAATGGTATAGGTTTTAGTCTATTATCGATCAGGTAACGCGTCGGATCGTATTATAGTAAGTTAGATTTGTTCCAATAGATTTTCGTTGATTTGATATGAGGTGTTCATTATGGATTCTGAGAACCGTGTTTTTAATATTGTGTCTTAGCAGTTTGAAAGATAAAGTTGACGCAAGAGCAATGGTTATATAATATTTCATCAAAATTTTGTAAGGTATTGGACTTAATCTTCTTTATTTCATATTGCAGATATACCTGTCACAATTCGGCTACCTTCCAGCGAGTGCTAGAAACCCTGCCAACGGTGGACTTTTGGATGCCACTACGTGGACCAAGGCTATTCAGGACTTTCAAGGGTTCGCCGGAGTCAATGTAACTGGTGAACTTGACGATGAAACTTTGACGTTAATGTCAATGCCAAGATGTGGTGTTAGAGATAAGGTTGGTTTCGGCACTGATAACCGGTCGAAACGATATGCGCTTCAAGGCAGCCGTTGGCGAGTGAAAGGGTTGACTTACAAAATCTCCAAATATCCAAAGAGACTGAAGAAGCCTGATGTTGATGCTGAAGTTTCAAGAGCCTTTAACGTGTGGAGTGATTACACAGACTTGACCTTTACCGCCAAAAAGACTGGACCAGTTCATATTGAAATTAGGTATGAGAATAAAACCAAGAAATTTAATTTTTTGTGTGTAAAATAATAGTTCCTGAAATACATACCTGCAATTAATTTTCTTTTTCTTTAAGATTTGAAGAGAGTGAACATGGTGATGGAGATCCATTTGATGGCCCTGGGGGCACATTGGCTCATGCCTATTTCCCTGTATATGGAGGTGATGCTCATTTTGATGATGCTGAGTATTGGACCATTGCAAGTGCTCGCGGTACAAATCTCTTTCAAGTAGCAGCTCATGAGTTCGGTCATTCCCTTGGACTGAGTCATTCCGATGTTCGATCAGCTTTGATGGCTCCATTCTATCGTGGTTTTGATCCTGTTTTCAAACTGGATTCAGATGATGTATTGGCTATTCAAGCACTATATGGAAAGAGAACAAACCAAGGTGGAAATAATATACCAAAAACAACACCTAAGCCCGCAGTCATTCCAACCAGACCTCGTGATGATGCAACACTATGTAAAGATCCCAAGATTGATGCACTATTCAATTCACATGATGGCCTTACATATGCACTTAAAGGACAAATGTATTATAAACTAACAGAAAACTCAGTGGCTGACGGATACCCAAAATACATATCAGAAGGATGGCCAGGTCTTCCAGGTAAGGCTATAATAAATTTAATTATTGAACACCTTATATATACTAATTCTTTTTTTTTTTTTTTTTAAGGTGATATTGATGCTGCGTTCACTTACAAAAATGGCAAAACTTACTTCTTCAAAGGCACCAAATACTGGAGGTATTCTGGACGCCAAGTTGATGGTGAATATCCAAAAGAAATCAGTGAAGGTTTCACTGGTATTCCTGATCATTTGGATGCAGCTATGGTTTGGGGTGGTAATGGCAAGATCTACTTCTACAAGGGAAGTAAGTTCTGGAGGTTTGATCCATTAAAGAGGCCGCCAGTAAAGGCGACGTATCCAAAACCAATTTCAAATTGGGAAGGCTTGCCAAATAACCTTGATGCTGCACTGCAGTACACAAATGGTTACACATACTTCTTCAAGGGTGATAAATACTATCGATTCAATGATAGGACATTCGCGGTAAGTTCAGTGAAATACTTTAAACATGTTTTTTCCTTCACAATCATTTTTTTAGGAAAATATGAAATTTGAAGTTTGATATTAAGTTTATTATAACAAATTATGTAAACTTGTTGAATTTGCTTTTGAAATCATTCGGTTGGTCAACTGTTTCGATGCAGTGTATATATTGTTCTTATTTGAATATAGAAGCAATCATCAAGTTTATCATTCATATTATGTTGCCAAAAGTATACCGTGCGTTATTCTTTATGAGATTTGCTTAATTTTAGTTTTAAAACTCCGAGAAATAAATCTAAATAAAATTGAAATACAAATTTTGTAACTTAATAGAAACCGATTTATTTTTTATTTTTTTCGATACTAAAGTATTTTTTATTTCTATTTCATAGGTCGATGCTGCAGATCCCCCATTCCCCAGACCATCAGCGCATTGGTGGTTCGGTTGTAAAAACGTCCCATCATCCTTTAACTCATTAGGTAATTTTATCGCAAACTCCGATGAGACTGTTTTTGATCACGATCAATCGAGTAGCTATGATAACGATGATTTGAATTTCGATGCAGGTGAGTGGAACCGACCACACGAACTCTTTTAAAAGAAAACAAAGTTTATTTTTTAGTTTTTTTCTTTTTTATTTAATTCAAAACAATTAAATATTCTTTATAAGAACATTACATTACACACAAATGATCTCTTCAAATTAAAAAAAAAATACAAATAATTTATAATTATAAGGACGTAAAGAGCCACTTTAGAAGAGTGTAGTATTTTAAATAAAGTAATATTTTACAATTAAAACAAATAGATTTAATGGTATGTTACGTTTAAAAATACAATCTTTCTATGACACAGTGTATAAGTCTGACAGTATTTTCTATTTGCATTTTATGTCCTCCAATAGTAATTTTGTCTTTTATTTATACATATTTTATGTAAAAAGAAGAATGTATGTTAACATTTTTAATAATATATAATATTTGTTTACCCATTACTCTGCATCTTTCTTTATTGTTATTCTACTCATTAGACGCCTTTATCATTCGTCTTTTTGTTTCTTTTTTATTTTGCTTTCATTTTTGTAGTATTTTTGGGGTTGTGGTCGAAAGTAAAAACCTTGTCACACATATTGATGAACAACACAATATTTAGTGTTTTTGACAAATTCCTTCAACTGTCTTTAAAAAACCAATAATTTTATTATAGATTGGTTTGGTTCTTCCTTATTATCCCTAGACTATTCAAATTAAATTGTTTATCTTTGTTTTCAATACCTTGAAGTTCTAGCCGTATGTGTCCTGTAATTGCATTGTAATTTTAAAAGCAGAATATCTGTTTAAAATAAATAAATAGACACGGTAAGTCATTTCATAATGTGTATATAACAAAATCTAACATAAACTTTTATATACTAACCGACATAAAATCGTCCTTATTCTTCATCTTGTAAACCCCATACAAATTTAACAAAACTTTAAAATAACACTAACACTAACACAATAAAAATAACATACCAATAATTTGAAAAAAATTTTTTTAGTTAATCAATAATGATATTTTTTTTATTATTTTCATTTCAAATTAATAAACAAAAATAAATGTAAGAAAAATGGTCGGTTTCACTAACTAGCATTAGTTATTGAAAAAAATATAATACATAAAATAACCAAAGATTGAAACAGGGAATCAAAAATATATATAATACACAATATTAAAAAGAAAAGCACTATTCCTACAATTTAAGGTAGTTCTGGTTTATATCTCTTGTTACTAACACTCTTGAAAAGTATAATATTTGCATGGGTTTATTAATCTTCTTTTTTCAATTATTGGCTTACGGATACTATTCTTATATTCTTTCTTTTAGTTAAACGCATTTTTAGCTAGCCTTCCTTAAAATGTTGTGGAATTAGAAAGAAAATAATTATTAGTTCTTAAATCTAAGAGTATATTCTTAATTGTATAAATATATTGTTTGTTTAAATTTTATTAAATAACTTTTTCTTATCCCAACTGAACGTAGAATAATAACAATTATTGTTTTCCCTTGTTTGCATGGATTTGTTGGCAAGTGTATTTTTCTATTTTTACACCACAAATGCGATTTATGTACATTTATGTTAAAATCAAAATTTTAAATCAAATAAACATATTTTTGGCGATTTTCGGTAATAATCAATAACTAAATATAGGTAGTTAAATTATATTTAATATTTGAAATAATTTTGACCTTAAGCTTAATTTGAACTATTCTGGAACTTAAATTTCAATTTTTATTTGACGGATGTAATTTATTGAAAACATTCCCGCACGCGTGTTTATACAAAAATTTAAGATTCTTCAAAGAATTTCTTGAAGCTCTTTCGCACAAAATTTAAATGTTTGCACGGTTTTCAGTCTTTGTCCGCAAAATTCTTTGTGGTGCAAGTGATTCTAACAAGTATTGCTACCTACCCAATATGAAAATATGACTTTTTAAATGTTTGCACGTTTTTTTAATAATAATTATAAAAATAGTTTTCAAAATATGTTTTTCCCTCTATAATACCTACATTGCACATATTTTTCCTTAAAACTACACAAATCCTTCTATGGGCACGTTTGTTTATTTGTTTGTGTATAATTTGAAATAAATGTATAATTTTAATTACTTTTTATGATATATTTTGAAAATATGTTTTGCAGGCGTCAGATCTCGGGGTTGAGAACATATCTAAAGCCCCCAATCTTCCTTACCTAGTAGCTATTAGCTTTTTCTGTAAAATGTGTAGCTTCCAGCTTCTTAAACAAACAAAAATACCTGCGCACGAAAAAACGTCATAAGTGAATACTTTTTATATTTTTGTTTTAGTTTTTTTAATTTTTACTTTTTCAAAAAAATATTTGTTCAATATTTTCTTTTTTATTTTGTTTGTTACTCTTGTTTAATCGTACATGCGTGTTTCTGACAACATCGATAAAAATGAAATCCCAAAAATTTGGCGAAAACTATATAAAACTGCAGTCTACTACTATTTTAATTAAAAACATTATCGAGAGTTTTCCCGATGTATAGTCCACACACTCGAATTACGAAGAAAATGCCAATTATACCAGTCACATTTACATAAATGTGTTAAAAATGTAAAATTGATGTACATAACAACAAAAATAAAATTTGAAAGACCAACCAACCAACTTTTCGAAAAAAAAATAGATCAAAATAAAAACATCTAAGCTTCCATCAAATCAGACTTTGAAAACAAACAAAAAATAAATACATCACACATTGCGTAGGACAATAAAAAGGACAGCTTCTGGCAACACTGTGAATCAAGAATATGAAAAACATTGCCGCTGCCAACAAAGACGCGCTTAACAAGATGTACGTTACGTTTGATTTGTTTAAATTTCTTCGTTCAGTTTGGTTTAAGTATACAGTTTAATTTTTAATTTTATTTATTTATATTTAAATTCACATTTATACATTTTTTATAACACTGTTTCGTGATGCATTATGTTAATGTGGGATTATTTTTGTCGCTAAAAACTAAAAACAAAACATTTCATCTAAGGATTCAAAAGAAATCAATGATTGTCATCATTGCATGATATTAAAATAAATGTAAAAATAATAATTTTAACAATTATATCAATGTGTACTAAAATAGATCATAGCGTTACATAAGGGCTCTCTCTCTCTCTCTCTAATAATAGATAGTTGCAAATGTATAGAATATTCCAGCAAGCTCCGCAAGCTGACTTGGGTTCGAATAGGGGGCTTGTAGTCTATAATATACCTAGTTTATATAAATTTTCAAGTAGTTTAAGAATGTTTTTGTTTATCTTTTTTTAGTTTCATTTGGAACAACTTATATAACATTTTGAAGAAGTCTTTATTTATCGAGTTAAACAGTTTTTAACTAATTGAAATTATGTATTTCACATACCTTGGCTATTCATACTATTGCTTTTAAGATTATTGACTTTGGAAGTATCTAAATTCTTTGGGAATAATTGCATTGATTAGCAAGGACATAACATTTGTTCTTTAAAGTATTTTTGGTTATTTTTCAACGGGCTTTAGGCCTATATTGCGTTAAAAAAAAAACAAAGACTTTGTTTAGTAAAAAAGAGAAAAGACTTTGTTTTATTTCTTAATTTCTTAATGCATTATTGACCCTTAGCCCATTGAAAAATAACCAAAAATATTTAAACAAAAAGGTCACGTACAAATACTATCAAATTTTGAAGTATTTATGTATATATTAAACTAGAAGTCTTAAGACACTCTCTTTTTGATTGTGTATGCTTAAAATAAACCCCTATATTTTGAATATGAAACACGAAATTCCTCTCTAAGAAACCCAATATTTTTCTAGATTTATGAGATAAATTCAATAAAAGACGGAATTAAAGATTGCTTAGGAATTAGGGTGGACTATGCAAAGCTCAAATGTTGTAAACGTACAAACTACATTATTTGATTCTTATAACATTTATTGAAAACCATTTCCTTAACCACAATGCAAGTCATTTAAATTATACAGAGTTATTACCCTGAAGTTACATTAAAATTGCTTTAAATATGAGTCACTTTAATTTTTGTTAACTAAAAACAATTAAATTTAGCTAAACAGGTTTTAGCCTGTTCCATTTTTCCTATCAATTCTAGTTTTTGACATTAGGGTCATTTTGCTTCAGAAAATACGTAATAATCATTATACATAATAAAAATAAAAATCATTAAAAAATTTGCGGAAACCCTCATTGTATGATGCTTCGGAAAACCATGAAACAAATTTCTTTTACTATACAACATTTTTGTACTGTAAGGAAATTTTCTTCTAAAAAAAATTTAAGATAGGCCTTTACTATGGAACTATTGTTTTCTTAGAACATACTCAAGAATCATGTCCTAAAATATTATTAAGGGATACGTTGTACAAGGATCAAGTTTGCAGGATGATTGAATATCGCCTGAGAACTGGGGATGATCTTCAAATAATAAGAAGAAAATAGATATTTGTATTTTTTTATATATATATACATATAATTTGAGCGCACTCAAGGGGTTAATCATACCCTCAACATGAGTTATTAACACAGTGCAAGTGTTTTTGGGAAAGTTGGACGGTAGATGAAAGGAGATACCGATGTACATTAGTTTTGAATGCCTATACAAATCATAATGGGTGGGAAAAATCGAGCCGGGTAAAGCATTCCACATTATTGTAGTGCGGCTATACTTAACAGTACGCCCGAAGTTAGGCCCGAGGGTAAATTGATGGGCATTCCTAGCGATGCGAGTGTTATGGGGAAATTGTTTATTTACTCGTATGTTATTTCGCTGGAGTACTGTTTGTGGAAGTAGCGATAAAACAAGGTTAGACAAGAAACATTACGGCGATTTTCAAGTAGGTAAAACAAATGTTTCGGTAATGGTTCTTTCTCCTATCACTTTTAAAGCCTTTTTTGGATCCTATCCAGGAGAAGCAAGTGAGTGAGAATTATACTCAAGCTTCAGGCGAATGTATGCCTTGTATATTGTAGCCAGATCAGAAGGGGAAAAATATTTCTTACATCGATTTAGGAAACCTAAGCATTTTGCGGCATTTTTGGCGACGTCAAATATGTGATCGTTCCACAAAAGGTGTTTTGTGATACACATACCTAGAACGCAGTGCTGTTCAGTTTCCTCAATGTAAGTGCGGCCAATTATGGATAATGGCATAGGGGGCATGTTATGCTTTGACGGATGATGATAAAGAAAACATTGAGTTTTCAAAGCATTAAATTCCACATACTGTTGGTAATTCCTCATTGTACATTGTTAAATGCTTTCAAGAATTCAATGAGCTTATCATACTCTGTCGTTGTAGTTCCACATCCGAAGAACATGGGTGTGAATCTGGAAACGAATATGAGAAGCTGAGAGTACTGTTGTCAGCAAAACAATTAAGTGGATTATAAAGAAGTTTTAGGCAAGAACGGAGCCTTGGGGGGAGGGGGTCCGAAAGGTAGTTTCTAATCCATCGAAGAAGGGGTTCAACGATGCCAAATGCACTCGTTTTCGATAAGAGAGCCTAATGCCAGACCCTATCAAATGCATTTGAAATATCGAGCGCAATAATCTTTCTTTCTCCAAAACGATGTAAGAATTGGTTCCACTGTTCGGTGAGATATATTGAAATGAATATCAAACCAAGACTTCCTGAAAAAAGATTTTATAAAAATAAGTACCTATACTTCGACTATTAGGGAGATTTCGTTCGTGTTTCGAATAACTATTACTGAAAACGGTCATTTAGATTTGAAAAGATTGCCTAAAAGATACTTTCGAAGCGTGAAATACTGCGACTGCGACCCAAACTAATATTACTTGCAAAGCCCGAATGTTTTGTGTACAATATGTACATACGTAAGGGAGTGGTTTTTAAAATTAAAAGGTCTTATAATTGTGTAGGTACATTGAAAAAAAGAGTATTTTTAAAATATGCAACAAACAACAACTGATAAATTTTAAACATATTATTATTTTTATTTAAAAAAAAATGCGATACAAAATAATCCTGCATTAGACTTATCCAATTTTAAAAATATTAGTGCACTTTTCTTATAAAATTAGTTACCACGAAAAATTACAAAAATATTTTGATTCTTTTATAAGAAGACTACCAATAACAATCCTTACATAAATATAATTTTATATTTTATTTAAATATGCAGGTACGGATGACCATCAAGCAAATGATGAGATCCCAGGAAGAAGCTCTGGCAAAAGCATATCGGCAACGTCAGCAAGCACAATATACGCACTGATATCGACCGCGCTTTTAATTGCATTTAAACAAATTATTGTGAGCTAAAAGCGGACATCTAATGTTAAATATTTTTTGTTAAAACGAAGAGAGCAATTTGTATTTAATTTAATTTAAATTATTTTTTTTATTTAATTTCGCTTATCATTGTTATCGCACAAAGTCGCAATTTATTTACATAGTTTGATACACACATTCTTGTTCTTTATTTATATTTTTTATTATTACTTTTATTATGTATGTATATTATATGCGTTCATTAAACAACAACAAAAAACACTCAATGACGGATCAAAGCTCAGTGCCTTCTTTTGTAAATATGTATTCAAAATACAAAAAAAAATATTATTGGTAAACTGTAGGTATATTAAACAAAAAAATGTTTACAATAATTATCTAAATTTCTTCTCCTGTACATTTTGTTAGAGTATTATTTGAATGAATCAAGAAATGCACATTCCCCGAAAAAGATATATTTATTTTCCAACCGAAACATATCGATGCTTTATTTTGCTATTCCAAGTAAAAAATTAATTTTAAAATGAATGTGGGCAGTTATTTTGTTTATTTTAAACTTTATTATTTAATTCACTTTTGGTTCTTGATTGAATAGAATGATTGAATGAAACTATTAGAATACTATGTCATCAAAACTAGCATTAATTTTAGTTTTCTTTTTACTTTTAAGTTATTTGTCACATTTTTATTTTGTATTATTATTCCAAAGTGGATATATTGACTTATATACAAAATAAATTGTCCAGTTATTAATATTAAGAAAATATTTAAATGTTTAAACACAAAGAACAAATATTGTATAATAGATTGTATAAAATAATTAAAAAGAAAAAAAAAACACATACGATATTATTCGGATTTAATATTTAACTCCGAATATAATTTTTAGGTACTTTTTTAAAAATGAATGAATGAAATATATATATATGTATGTTTTCTATTAATGAAACAATAAAAAATTTTAAAAAAATTAATGTTTTAATTGCAACGAACGAAAAATAGAGGCGAAATTGCTTATGATATATGAGGATAGTATAGAGGGCAGTATCCTTAATTCTTAATAACATACTAAACTTACTCATTCAAAAGGATCTAGAGGTTTCAAAAGATTCCTGTTCAAGAACTATAAATAATATCCACAAAATTTTTTTTTGTTGTACCTTATAGATAATTGAGCACAGTATATTTGAGAAATAAAGGTAGTAGATTGCAATCTACCGCAGTAGATCTTACAAAATACTACAAATATATATAAAGTGCAAGACTGGGTCGCATGAACTTGTTCTTATATGTTATATGTAACAGTGGTCTTGAGGCTTGAGATTTTGAAGAAAAAAAATTATATGAAATTTTATTAACCACTTACAAATCACTACTTAAAACGTTTTTTTTTTTTCAAAATAAAATTAGCCTGATGTCTTTTACTGTTTAGAATTTAAAAAATATTCCAAAATTGGTTTTTTTAAGAAATTAATTATTAATTTAGAGTTTTTTTTTTTTGAGAATGGGAATTTCTAGAACTTAGTAGTTCTTATCATTGAAACAACATTTAAAAAAAAATATCAAACCGGTTCTGAAATAACCATACATTATTTAACAATTTTTTTTTTAAACTCAATAAAACCTACATATCTTGAAAATTTTAAGAATCAACATTATTTTGTAGGTAAGGTCTTTCACATAAAAAATGTCTTCGAAATCCGTTGTGGCTTACGAGAAATTCTGATTTGAAAAAAGAGTAGATACTACATATATAGAAGGTACCGTTATAAGATTTTTCCTGAAAAATCTTCAACATCATGTGGCAGAAACCCTTACCTTGTTTTAGAGCTGGAATTTTAATTCCAAAATCAAAATATACTACTGTCTATCAATTCTTTCAACTTTCAACTATCATCGTCATATTTGCTTGCCTTATAGCACCTATAATCTCAGGTAAAAAATAACTTTCAACCTATTCTATTAACAAAAATGCATTGTACTTACAAATGAAAACAGGAGAACCTGGAAATTTAACAATAAATTTATAAACAAACGAATGTAATTTTGGATACCTACTCAGTGGATGACGATGCAGTCAGAGTGAACATTCATTACGCATATTGTGTTCTGGACGGACGCGTTTAGAGTTAACCTTGACACCAAAACACTTACCAATTTGTAATGTACCCACAATGACACGACATAACATTCAACGTACATAATATGTCATCCAAACAGTGCAATTTCCTTTTTCCAAATTTTATGATAGAGCAACTAAACGATCACTGGTAATGTTGTAATTCTTTTGGTTTGTGCCTGGCACACTAATTGCATTTTCCATTGTTTTTACTCAGGGAACAACTCATTCTGAAAACCAATAGAACAAGCAAAATTGCTTCTGCTCAATTTTGACACAATGTCAATTGGGAAGCAAAAGTCAATGTCAAACTGTTGTGATCAGACCAAATCGCGTTAAAAACTGATTTAACATTGTGCTTCTTGAGTGGATTCTATCATCAATTCGAGAAGCAAAAATTGTCAGAAGTGTCATTTGCTTACCAATGGTAATGGAACGGTTTCAAAAAACTTCCCGATTATTCTGGGCGCTTCTTTTCCACCAATGGAGATAAAAGTGGTAATACTTCGGTGTATAATCTTTTGATGACGATATCACAATATCGTAGTGCTATCTGATTTATTTTACTGTTTTGAATTTTAAGGAAACAAATTTTTCTGAAAAACTTTTCGAAAACATATTCCAATTTTTTTTCAATGTGGCAACTAATAGCAGTTTGTGGTTCTTATCAGAAAACAATAATTAAAAAAAAAAAATTTAAAAAACCTTAACTAAAAGAAATGTGTTTCGCAAAATTTTAAAATTAATATTATTTCATTTGTAAAAGAGCTTTCTCATTACAAATTTACGAGCAAAACTGGTCCTATGGGTGGTACCGAGTTATAAGACTTCTCTTGAAAAATTTATTCCAGCCAAAACATAAAGCTTACACAAAAAAAAAGACCATTCAGAAAGTTTTATCAAAATCGTAGAAGCCGTTTTTGAGATTAATGAGTTTTTCGTTAAATATCATATGGCAGGTACCGTTATTTTTGGAGCTACAAATATAAAAAAAAATTTTACGAATGCATAACTTATACAGTGAAAGCTCCCATTGCGGACACGTCCCTTAGGCGGACAATCCCCTTGGGCGGACAAATTTCCCGACCGTGGATCTTGAATTTAAATTCCGTACGTTTTATGATCCCTTAAGCGGACACTCCCTTACCCGGAAGCGGACAGGCACATCAGCCACTATTTTTTTTTTTTAAAGAATTAGATTTTTGTTACTTTTATTAATAAATATAATATTAAATTATATGCAAAACTATTTTTGTTTGGTTTTTCATTTTTTTCCCTTGGACGGACAACTCCCTTAGACGGACAAAAGTACCTCGACCGTCGCTGTCCTAAGGGAGCTTTCACTGTACAATATAGTAGTCCCTCCATAATGTGAATCACGGATAATGTGAATTTCTCCAAAATGTGAATCGCCAAAACTTAACATTGTCATCTCTTCTATACACATAAATAAAAATGAAGTGTCTGTTTGTAATTTCAAAATATCAGTTTTTTACTAAATGCGTATGAAAGTACATACGGTACTTAGAACAAAAACGCAAGTTTTAAAATTTTTGTCTGTCTGTCTGTCTGTTTGTTCCGGCTAATCTCTGAAACAGCTTCACCGATTTTGACGGGATTTTCACTGGCAGATAGCTGATGTTGTAAGGAATATCTTAGGCTATTTTAATTACTCCTCTAGGTGGCGCTGCGGTTGCAATTTTCAAAAATTCTTATTTATAGGCCGATTTTGACGGGATTTTCACAGGCAGATAGCTGATAATCTATACACTGTATGTCTGTTTGTTCCGGCTAATCTCGGAAACGGCTTAACCGATTTTGACGGGATTTTCACTGACGGATAGCTGATATTTTAAGGAATAACTAAGGCTATTTTAATTACTCCTCTAGGTGTCGCTGCGGTTGCAATTTTCAAAAATTCTTATTTATGGGCAGATTTTGACGGGATTTTCACAGGCAGATAGCTGATAAGCCGAATTAACTTTAAGCCAGTGGTGACGTGAATAACGGGCCCATACGAACAACGTTGAAACCCGGTCTGACAGACAGGTGGGTCACCGCTGGCGGGTTAAAATTACACAATATCTATACACATAAATAAAAAGTGTAAAATATCAGCTATTTACAAAATACATATGAAGAATTAAAAATCAAATCAAAAATTACAAATTCTCGATTTGAGCAGCAAGAACACCGTGAAGTCTCGTATAATTAGAGTTTACACAAAGATAACGCCTTAATGACTTCACCAATTTTGTAGTGTATTTAATCTTATAAATTAAAAGACATTACTTTAATTTGTATGCATTTCGGCATTTTAATGCCATCTTCAGCAATTTTTTATTTTTGACTAAAACTATTTACATGACTTGCACTTTTGTGATTACATTTGTTTGGACTTTTTAGAAAGAACGAGATGAACAGATAATACATAGATATATGTTTATAATTTTTTACGTTAAAACATTTGACATTAAAATTACACGATACTAAGTATGTTGAAAAGAGATGACTTAATCGGAGCTTCCATCGTATTCATCATTATGGATTTGTTTTTGTGCATGTAGATGCTTTCATAAGCGTCCAAGAATTTTTCATCAGATACATGTTTAACAAGTTTCAGATTCTCTTTTGATACATTGTGGTCATTCTCCAACATATGTAAGGCTACAGCTGATTTATAAGGTCGATTGAACTTTACATTTGTTAGGTGTTCCCCGAATCTAGTTTCTATGTTTCTTTTTGTTTGTCCATAATATTTTTGTTCGCAGTCATTGCATGTTATTTCATAAATCCCTGATTTTTTCAGGTTGTCTGTTTTATCTTTGATAGATCCTAGTTTGTTTTTAAGTTTCCCTTCTGACGAAAAAACCAATTCAATATTATGTTGTTTGAAAACCTTTTTTAATTTTTTGGCAAATTTGTTTATGTCATCCTTTGAAAACACCATCGAAGAAGAAGGAAGTTTACCAACGGTATGGATCAGATATGTGGATGATATTTTCTCATGCATGGATCCAAATAAAGTGCCTGATTTCGTTGAACTTTTGAATTCAAAATGTCCCACATTAAAGTTCACTTTTGAGTTGGAAAAAGAGAGAAAGTTACCGTTTTTGGATCTCTTGGTAAGGAGGAATACAGAAAACCAATTGGAATTTTCAATTTATAGAAAACCTACCAACATTGCACGGTATATTCCAAATGATTCATTTTGTCCTATTCAATATAAAAAAGCTGCTTTTAATAGTATGGTGTATCGGTTATGTTCAGTTCCCATGAATGCTAAGAATTACATGGTAGAATTAAATTACATAAAATATGTTGCGGAACTGAATGGATATGATAGTAATATGGTCACGAGAATGGTAGAAAAACAATCAAAAACATTAAGAAGACGCAATTTAACCACACTAAAAACTTCTAAAGAAACCGACGAAAAGAAACGTTTAAAAATTCACTTTGCACCTACTATAACCGACAAATTAAAAAAGGTTTTCAAACAACATAATATTGAATTGGTTTTTTCGTCAGAAGGGAAACTTAAAAACAAACTAGGATCTATCAAAGATAAAACAGACAACCTGAAAAAATCAGGGATTTATGAAATAACATGCAATGACTGCGAACAAAAATATTATGGACAAACAAAAAGAAACATAGAAACTAGATTCGGGGAACACCTAACAAATGTAAAGTTCAATCGACCTTATAAATCAGCTGTAGCCTTACATATGTTGGAGAATGACCACAATGTATCAAAAGAGAATCTGAAACTTGTTAAACATGTATCTGATGAAAAATTCTTGGACGCTTATGAAAGCATCTACATGCACAAAAACAAATCCATAATGATGAATACGATGGAAGCTCCGATTAAGTCATCTCTTTTCAACATACTTAGTATCGTGTAATTTTAATGTCAAATGTTTTAACGTAAAAAATTATAAACATATATCTATGTATTATCTGTTCATCTCGTTCTTTCTAAAAAGTCCAAACAAATGTAATCACAAAAGTGCAAGTCATGTAAATAGTTTTAGTCAAAAATAAAAAATTGCTGAAGATGGCATTAAAATGCCGAAATGCATACAAATTAAAGTAATGTCTTTTAATTTATAAGATTAAATACACTACAAAATTGGTGAAGTCATTAAGGCGTTATCTTTGTGTAAACTCTAAACATATGAAGAATTATTATTTTCAATACATTGATGAATTTTGGCGAAACGAAGTTCGCGGGTCAGCTAGTAATATATAAATTTCCGGAATTTTTGAACTCTAAAAAGTTAATTTATTTTGAAATTTTGTGTATATGTAGGTAGAGGTACATACATTTTTCTTTTTTCTCTTGATAGTTTATAAGGGAAGGGACTAACTTACTGTTATTTGTGTATGTGTATACGCTTCTCGATTCTCGAGTATTCAGATCAAAATAAATTGGACGTAGAAACGATCTGCAATTTACTAAAGTTAAGAGCAGAAGCAATAGAATCGGCTATTCTTCAGTCCAAAATATCCAATTATTTCAACATATTGGTACTATGCCAACAGATTTTTTTTTATGAACTTTTTGGGTAATTAGTAGGTACCCACTATGAATTTTTTTTTTGTCTGTACTTAATAAATGTTGAACCTGTGCTTTAAATATTATTTAGCGTTGTTATAAATTACAATTCAAAAACGCCTTGTTTTAATTGGTTCACATTATGGAATGGTTTCCGGGGGTATGTTTAATCGGGAATAAAAAAAATAATGTCTCCTCGTAAGGTGATTCATGACGCTCTTGGTGTTCATCTTCTACAATTAAGAGTTTTTCAGCACACTATTAAATATAAAGATTTAACATTTAAGGTTTATAGTTTGGAGCTTTTGATTACATTTACTTTTACATACTGGATTAAATTATCTACACACATAAATAAAAATGAAGTGGCTGTTTGTAATTTCAAAATATAAGCTTTTTTACATTTTACTAAATACATTATGAAAGTCTGTCTGTCGGTCTGTTTGTTTCGCCTAATCTTGGAAACTGCTGGACCTATTTAGACGGGATTTTCACTGGCGGATAGCTGATATTGCAAGAAGTAACTTAGAATTTTTTTTGTAATTTATTTATTTCTACTTTTTACTATTTTAATTACCCCTGCAGGTGGCGCTGTGGTCACATGTTTCAGAAATTCTTATTCATAGACCGATTTTGGCACGACTTTCACAGACGGATAACTGATTTTCTAAATTTAATAAATTTGTTGTTAATAACCCCTAGGTGCCGCTGGAGATATCTTTTCGAATTCTTATTTATGGGCCGATTTGACCTAAAATCACACAGTATCATCTATACACATAAATAAAAAAGGAAAGTGTCTGTTTGTAATTTCAATACATGCTTATAAATAAATGCATAATATGAAAGAATTATTATTTTCCATCCATTAATGAATTTTGGCGGAACGAAGTTCGCCGGGTCAGCTAGTTATTAAATAAAAATGCAAGAACTTGACATTTAAGAAAATTAAACTTTATTTTACACTATATTTAACAATAATAATTAATGTAGCAACCAAAAAAAAACTTGAAATAAGATAATTATATTATTTTGAAAAACTTAAAAACTTAGATGCGTAACTTAATTCTTCTTTAATAAAAATTATAAAATTATGTTTTGTTTTAACTTAAATTAGTACAAAGCTTGTAAAATTCTTGAGTTTTCTTAACTTATTATTTTAAACCATATATGTAAATATATATCATAATTTGAGTGTTCACATTATTCGTATAAATGCGATGGGGACCGTCTATACTTTTCTTATCTCGTCTATAACCCTTATCCCCCTTTCATTATTACCCTTAGCGGGTAATTAGATGCTACAATGGTTCCAGGGCGGAATTTCACCTCGAAAAAATCGCCATTATTCATATTGACTCTTTTAGAAATAACATGATTTCCCACCGACTTGATTGTGTTCTTTTAGAGGCGCTCAGTTAAAATCTTGTTTGTTCCGATCCGATCAAAAGATCGGGTTAGATATGAAAAGTAATTTAAAGACTTGTTATCTGAATCGATCTTTTGATGGAAGTCTATGCCGACAGACATTTCGGCAATAATGTGGAGTTTCGAAAACAGACTGTAGAGGGTAGACGAGGTTAAACGCTTTTAAGGGCGAGTTGTACAATGGTATTAAACATAAAAAAAAAGTTCCAATCATTTGTTTAAAATAAAGAAAAGATTCATAAAATGTTGATGTTTGGTTTTTCAAATATTTGATTGATTTGTTTGTAATATTTTTATTTTTTTTTTCAAATCCTTCCTTTTGTAGAAACGTATTTGATAGGTAGTCCCCAAGCTTTTTAAACCAAATTGAATACATAATAACTTATGTTTTATTCTTAAGTCTAGTAATTATATTTACTTTTAAAAGAAAGAAATATAAATACACAAAAAATATATAAATATATGTATAATCCAAAAACATAAAATACAGAGAAACATAATTTCATTAACAACATAAACTACATGAAAGGATACTTCACACAAATAAACAGCACTACTAAGTCGCACGCATGTTATTGATATTTTTGACCAATTTGCATTTAGTATTGAACAATCTCTGAAGTTGAAAGACTCAATTAAGAGAAGAAGCTACATATATTTTGACGAATATAAAACATTATTTGTTTAAAAAAATATAATCTGCCCAATATCTAGCAAATTGAAATCTTTCAAACAATATCGCGAGATTGAATAATAATGTGTGCTGTATATATACTTAAGCTTTGTACAAACCATGTAAAACTTTAATTTCTTTATCAAAATTCACAGTTTTGATTAAAAAACAAAACCAAATTTAAAGGTTTACCAAGGTTTTCGCACCGCATGATGCGAATCTTAAAATATCGCCTGCATAAGATGTAGAACGGATTAGTTTTTGGAGGCGAATACTAGACTTAATGAGGTAAGGTGTGCTCTTTATATTGACTTCCCCTTCAGCACATACAAAATACGTTAAGCATGGAAAGCCCACCATAACTATGCAGAATGGCGACTGTTAATTGTCTTTTATCTTTCACTAACTAAATCCTGATATTAAAGCATTCATGTTTGTTTGATCCATTGATTGAAAGATCGCACACTGACTAGACCTAAATAGGTAAAAACGTACAAGCTAAAGTATTTCAGCTGAAACCTAACTTGGATTCGTACAAACTGGCTTTCAATTCAAGGCATTCACAATGGAATGCAATATTCTGAGTTGTATGAAAATTTACAAGTTTTGACTAAGAGGATTTTTCGAGGTTTAAGACATGCGGCCTGGATGTATGTACTTTTACTTATCTTATTTGTATTAGTTTAAAATTGTTCGTCTTCATCTTCGCTTATGTCGGAATTCATTTCGGCAAACATATCATGAAGATCATCAGTCTCGGCTAAATTGTCACTTATTTTATGATTTTGACGAGCAAATAATTTATCGAACTCGGTTTTTGGTTCGAGATTTGCTATAATCGGCAGCACTTTGACTGGTGGTAATGTATTTGTAATATTAGCGAGTTTATCCAAATCTGGTTTGTCCTCTTTGGCATTTAACTCGCGACGACGAAGATCTTCCCAGTTAGTTGGCCTCGGTGCTATGGCAGCAAGAGCCCAATCATCATCTTCTTCTTCAGGTTCTGAAAATACATTTTTAATTTTATTAATTAAACAATAATATTGGTTACAACTTTTGGGGCAGGGCCAAGGAAGCAAGGTAGATGGTGCCACTCACGTTTTTACAATGAGTGGTACAAACTACTCAACAATATAGTACACTATCTTGTTGGGTAGCACTGAAATTAGTTTAGTCGACAGCTACGTAACAACTATCTGTAAAAACATAATATACAGAGATACCTAATTTATAGGAGTCACCAGCCACAATATCAAATGACGGTTGACTGCTTCACTTTCAAAAAAGTTAATCTTTCCGATATTGTGTGTATTCCACAATGTGGGTAAGATTCGAATGCAACGTATTGAGCAGCTAATCTATGGGTGTTTTCAGTTTTCTGGTTTTGAAAGGCCTTTCCAAATAATCGTAAAAAAAAAAAATTTAAACAAAATATCATCAGCATTAGGAAAGATTTAACTTTTTTTTTTAATATTTCGGCGCACTCAAGGGGTTATTAATATACTTAACATGCATGATAGGTAATTAAAGGAGATACCGATGTACCTACATCGGTTTTGAAAGTTTTCAGATCACAATGGGAGGGAAACATATTACATTCTTTTAGTGCGGCTAAGAAATGAGTCTCTATACTTAACATCAGTACTCGGAAGTTAGGTTTGGGTGTAAATTGATGGGCGTTCCTAGCGATGCGAGTAACACTCAGCGATATTGTTTAAGGGGACGAATGCATCTGTCTATTTTGCGGGAGTACTGTGTTAATGTAGCGATAAACAATGTGAGACAAGAGCTCAAACTGGACAGCCACAATAATATAGAATAAATTATTAAGAGAAAAATCTATTAATAATGAGAAGTGTTTAGAATAACCAATATCTTCGCGTGTATGAAAGTAGGTATTTGTAATCTTTATCTGAACCGAGATTCGCAAAAAAAAAATCGTGATTAAATCTAGATAGTTTTTTTTTTTTTTTTTTTTTGGCATCATGGAAAACGAAAACTACTTGAGATCAAATCTAGAGTGGTTTTTCGCTTCCATGGAATTTAGTATAAAATGTAGTTACAAAAGTAACAGGCAGTCTAGCTTAACGATGTAATAGAGTCTATCAAACGCCGACTTAGTAGGGCATACATATAAGTTAATTTATTCGTATGTGAATGAAACTCTTAAAAGTGAAAAATATCGAATCTTTTGACAGAAAGAGCAATTCTTTTCGTGAATGAAACTCGCTATAAGCATTATGCACATACAGCCCATATTATGCAGTTATGTTTTAATCGGCAGATTCTCTAATCTTAAAACCGAAATCATGATACCAACCTTCTATTCCTGTGGATAAATTTCGTTTAAACCAAAGTTACCTAAGAAAATGGTTTATATGCCAAAGCTCGCGTTAATTGCTCCGCGGGCAATGATTCCAAACTAAACATGAACATCCCTTCCTAAATTTGGATGTTTTCTTCGGATAAGAAAAGTAATATAACGCTCTCAGACTCAGACCCATTTAACCATGTCCATACAAAAATAAATGTTTCACCGATAAAATCTCACCTTCATCCATGTTATCGTACTCGTAATCGTCCAAATAAATGTCGTCCATTATAGGCGTCGGCCCTCGAATCGGCTCTTCACTGAATTCATCTTTCACTCTGGTTCCGAGCAAATTGATACCTTCATCGTCAGAACTTGTATCATCATCACTTTGTTCCAACTTAACTGTTCCAAGTCGAATTCTCTTTGCAGTTTCTGGTGGATCAGTACATATAACATCTGGCGACTCTGACCTTGGCCTGATAGTAGCTGCTGTCGATGTTCTTTGCATCAGTTGGTTAGCTTTATCCAAAACATTTTCTTTTGTGTCCACGAATTCTGGTAATGATTGAGGTGAATCAAAAGCAGAAGATTTCGCAGCTTCCTCATTATTTGCTGGTTTCTCCTTCGTAGTAGAATTTTGTGTGTTCAATTTTTCTGAAGTTACTGCAGGCTGGTTTTGAGGCTCTTGTGAGTTTTGAGTTTTGTTGGGATTTTCTGGCTTTTGTGATTTTTTTGATTGTTGTGACGTAGATGGGGAATCTTGCGGATTTTCAGGTTTCTGTACAGGCTGACTATTTGTCTGTTTCTTTTGCACATTATTATCTTGGTTTTCTTTTGACTTTTGGAGCTCCTTTTCCGGTGGACTTTTAGACACTGCAGTTTTTTCACAATTGAGTTTTGCAGCTGAATTATTTCCACCTTTGTGATCCAACAAATTTAAGACCCCGCTACTGGTATCAATATCATCTTCTTCTTGATCAATAACATCATCTTCATCTTCTTCAATGTCCTCCAACAAGTATACTTCGTCTTCTTCATGGAAATCTTCCACCAAGTCATCTGCTGAATCCCATGGCCTTGGCTTCATTTTTGGCAAAATTTCCCGTCCTTCACGCGGTGCATTATTCGGTTTAGTCTCTCCTGGAAGACCAATGTTTCCTTTCTGCCGACGAAAACGTACAATTAAACTTCGTGACTCCAGCGAGGCGTTCACCGTGTTCTTATACGCTTCTCTCGCCTCTGCAACTGTGTTATACCTTATGAAGGCGTACCGCGTGTACCTCATGCGCTGGGCGTATCCAATGTCCACCCGCTGGGCATTTGGAAAATGCGTTTTGATTAATTTCACTGATATGGAGGTGGGCAGGTTTCCAATGTAAAGTGTATAGGGATCGATTTCTTCTGGCAATACCAACACATCATCGACATGCTGGTTCTTGACCTCCGCAGATATTTTGCCTGTTCCAAAAGGAATTTGACGGATTGTTTCCAACACCTTTTCTGTATCCGAGCCGTCCCTCAGCTGAACAAAGCAATAGCGAGGTGTCGATGGCTGTTGGAAATGAACGCTTTCGATTGATGAAGAATACTTCTTGACAATGAACTTGTTGAGTTCTGGGTCTGGGAATTTAAGTATCAGCATCTGACGTTGGGCTTTTTTACTGTATTCCTTTTCTAAAGCTATAGCTGCTAGGGCTTCTTCGCGGATCCATAGTTTGGATCGAGCGTACCGTGTTGACATCGGCTTCCTTTTAGCCTTTTTGTTGATTTGAATTTGTCCTTTCTCAGAATCGTTAATGAAGATGGTAACTTTATCGGGACGAGTTGGCTGATCTTCTTCATTTAAATGGGCCATCTCATTTTGTTCTCCGAACGGAAAATATTCCATACGAGGAAAGAAAGTTGTGTTTCCAGCTGGAAAGTGATGTGGATTTCTTCGACGGTGTCGCGGATAGGTTGACGTAGTGTTGGAATTTTCATTTGGGGATAGTATATTTGGTTGCCTGATTGAAGTTCCTCTTGGTCCAACCGCACCTCCATTAAATCCATTGTATATCCCCCCTTTAAGGTTTTTCATCCCTCTTATTCGTAACCCACCGTTGTGACCTGCTAGTCCCCCTCGGTTTCCTCCAAATCCATTGTAGCTCGGTGACCCCATACTTGGTCTAATAGCGAACTCATTCTTGAAGAGTCCCAGAGCTGGTTCGGGATCATTGGGTAGAGGAGGCTTTTCTGCCTTCATCTCTGGTGGGGGCAGTGGCGGTTGGTTGGACACGCCAGCTGCGCTTGGAGTTGGAGTGAAGAACGGTGGGGGTGTTGACATAAAGTTCCACGTATGGGTACTGTTGTACAAGATCGACGGTGGGGTCGCAGCGTAAGGATTTATATTCACGTTATTAATAGGAAATAAGGGTGGTTGGTGAAAAAACTGCTGACTATTTGTAAATTGTTGCTGCTGCTGTAGCTGCTGTTGTTGCTGTTGTTGTTGTTGTTGCTGCTGTTGTTGCTGCTGCTGCTGTTGTTGCTGCTGTTGTTGCTGTTGCTGTTGGACAGCTTGCATTTGCTGTTGCATTTGGAATTGCTGCTGTTGCTGCTGAGCTGCTGCCGCTTGCATTTGCTGCTGGGCCATTATTTGCTGTTGGTGCATGTGCATTTGTTGCTGCTGCTGATGATGCTGTTGGTGTTGCAAATGTTTTTGATGTTGATATTGAGATGGTGGCAGGTAACCATCGAAGCGATTAGCTTCAGGAGAAAAGTCGGGAGAAATTGAGCGTTTCATAGTTTTTGATTAATAGGCAGGCAAATGTTTTGGCATTTCCTTAAATTGTATTGGCTAGCATGTTTATAGATTATTGTTGTTACAAAAAATAAAAATGTTTTTATAAAATGTTTAGACAGTTTGTTATTTGGATTGAATATTTCACTCGTAAGATACAAATTAAATAGAGGTTTTAAGGTTTTTCACTATCCACTATAATATATAAAAATATAGACACTTTCATCATTTAACAACTCTATTTGTCTGTCAATACTGTCAAACACGATTTGTGTTGTTGTTTTGTTCGCTGAATATGATAAAAAGAGACAGATCCTTACTTCAAATTTTGTTTACTCGAATTTTTGTTTTGGTTTTGGGTGTGTTCAATAAAAATTTTATTTAGTTTATGCATTGTATATTATAAACTATAGTATTCCCACTTGAGGTGCGCCATCTATCGACGAAAAACTAAGCTCTAGAATACCATGGGAAGCTACAACAACTATTTCCACCATTTTAATTGATGGCGCACCTCAGGTGATAGTACTATAGTTTATATATACAATGGTTTATGTACGTAAAAACCGAACAAAACCATTGTATTCATATTTTTATAGTAATTTCATGGAACATTTTATTTTAGTAATTAACGTCGTCAATGGCGGCGCTAGTTGTCTTATCTACTTTTTTACATCTATTGTTGTTTTTTCTTCCCGTGGAAGTTAAGACAAAAACCACTCAAATAACTCTCCAATAAGTGTTTATGAACGTCGTCCATAGATGCCGCACAAAACGTTCCTCTTGTTGGGAATACTATAGATTTTAAATACAATGACAAAAATTATGTTCAATTCCATGAAACCACAAACCTCTTTTCGGTTTGATCTCGAGTACTATTTATTTTCCATTAAGCCAAAAAAGCAATCAAAATTTGATATCAGATTGAATCTCGATCACTTTTTGTAAATCTCGATACAGAGCCAGATTTACACATACTTTGACACACACACCATTGTATATGAAATATATAGTAATATGGATAGCAGGATCGACTGTGGCGACACCGTGAGCCTCCAAACCTTTTTTTTCAAATTTCTCGTTTTGGAAAGAAAGGTTTAAATATGTGATAATTATCAGCGGCATCTATGTGTCTCCAAACCCCGTTATCTCATTATATATATTACATTTTCTGTAAGTCACTTAAAGAGCCGTTTAAATTAGTAATTTTTTCAGAAGTTGCTTACGTGAGTAAGTTTCGTAAATAAAACTTACATGTGTAATCTTAGCCTAAAACAAATATTACGCAGTCACCGAACACAGCCGTCGTTCCCCACAACTTGCTGAATTGGATGAAAATGTCAAAATATCATCTGTTCTGTTTTTAATGTCGTAAAGGAGGATAGTAAAAATTATTTTAATATTTTAAAATGCCGATGTTATTAAAACTATTAAATTTGTCATGCAAAACTTTGAATACGAAACTACTTAACATACCAACAAATCTTCAAAGGTTTGTTTGATTCATAAAATAACCAATGTTTTTAAACTACAAACTCTTGTATAGGTTACCTTGCACTCGTTCGGTATCGCTTATCCCATTGAAACGTTTGATGAACGAGGAAAAATATGCCGCCAAAGACAAGCCACCAAATGGATACAAAATAATCTATCGTGCTCCAATGGAGTATTACATTAGGGCTTCGAAGATTGTCTCTACAGGTACTGCTGCTTTTGTTGGAGGTATGGCTGTTATAAAGTTCGCAACTGACAACAAATATTTGGAACTTGCCAGCGAATTAAATTTAGGTCCCTTTGTGGCCCACGACTCAGATATCTGGATGTTTGCTGCTGGATTTATCGCTATCAACGCGGCAATAATGATAACTATAACCAAATATCCCCTGAGGATATACAAGAACGAAAAAAGGTAAATTTCTTTAAATTATTAAAAAAGATATATGAAAATAGTTTTCCATGTGATCCAGTTACCTAGCCATCTATGAAGGACTCTTGCCATTTGGAACAAATCGTTTCAACTTCAGCAAAGGACAGGTAAAAGAATCGAAACACTTCTTGAACCCTTGGTCTCTTATAACGTATAAAATCAAAAACAAGACAACTCTTTTGTTGGTGGATTATTTCAAAACTCCATCGGAGTTTCACGAAATGTGTGCAGAATCAAAAGAAAAATAATTTATTTTAAATAACTGAAATGAAATTGTTTTATTTACAAATGAAGCTTACTGACTTTGCCAACAGATAGCACTGCGAGTGCTTAGAAGAAAGGTAATTAATGACAGTGTTCACAGCCAGATTTGAAAAATAAAAGAACTTAAAAATTCAATAAAATTCCTACTCAAATTTACCAACGAATTTTTTGACCATCTTCCACGGCAGCTGTCTTTTTATTATGAACTCAACTGCGTGACGTCAAAAGCACTAGTTTATGTGGATTTAGCATATTTCGTAAATTAGAAAATACAAAATGAATCAAACGACATATTATTAAGATGATATTTTTTGTAGCTAGTTATTCATTAGGGCCGAAATTAGGATATTTGAAATTTGCGAAAAAAGTGTTTTTTTTTTTATCTAGGTTTGCACATTTGGTTTGACAACAAGCTATCTTCCTTCTTTTTCTTTTGTACAGAATTTTCATTTCTTCCTTCTTGTTTTGTTTACTTCTGACGTTGCCTTGCATTTTGTTTTAATTGAAATTTTCTACGAATTATGTCGCCATTTTTGCCATAATGAAAACGTAGTATTAAAAAGAAGTTTCGAATTTTGAATTTTATTTTGCTGTTTTGCCAGATAGAAGAACGCACTAAAGAAATTTTATTAGTTTAAAAAGATCTATCTATTCCCTCATTCTAATGATATCTACAATGACATATTTATGGATTTAAACATAAACATTAAATAATGAAATTTAATAATTTTTAGAACTATGCAAACAGTGAATCGAATTTACACGTTAATTTCCTTATATTAAAAAACTTGCCAAAGAAAAATCCCATAAAAAATAATAAATACCACAGTCTGTGAGCACTGCGTCCACGTGCAGCCAAACGTCAAAATAATCCTAAAGTTTAATTGATAGCTCCAAGTAAAAAATTGAGTAAAAGTTAAGTTTATTTTAAATAAATGGCAATGGAAATCACAGAGAAAATTAACGAACCAACAGGTATAAGCAAGAAACGTAATTTCTTTAAAGCATAATTTTATATAATATATTTTCTATAAGATGAGGAAATCCAACAAGAACCTCCAGCCAAAAGAAAACGAGCAAACCCATTCAATATAAATCGCAAAGAGGAGAAGGAAAAACGTCGTCAAAAGCGTGCTAGAATCATAATTCGAAACATTTCCTACAAAGCAACAGACAAGTCGCTGAGAGAACACTTTCAAAAGTTTGGCACAATTCAGGACTTGAATCTACTCAAGCGTCCTGACGGGAAACTCGTCGGATGTGCGTTCATTCAATACGAAACAATCAATCAGGCGGCTAGTGCCATTTTGAAAACTTCCAGTAAAGATTTCCTTGGACGAACAATATTTGTGGATTGGGCTTTGGGAAAAGATGAATACACAAAGAAAAAAGAAGATACGGAAACAACAGTGGAACTAAAGGACGAACCAAAAGATGAAATAAAATCGGAAGAAGAAGATCAAAGTGACAACGAAGGAAGTGAAGAAGAAGATAATAAAGAAGCATCTATCAAATCCGAATCTGATGAAGACGATAACGATTCGGATGATGAAGACAGCGAAGGAGACACCGACGAAGATGAGGCTGATGACGATGAGAATGAAGTCAAAGATGAGAACGATAAGGACAAAAAAGATATAAAAAAGCAGGTAACAGTTCCAGTAGAAAAACATCTTTCAAACGATGTTAAGGAAGGCTGTACTGTTTTCATTAAAAACGTCCCTTTCGACGCAGATGACAACGATTTACGGAAAGTTTGTCGAAAGTTCGGGCCCCTTTATTATTGCATCATTAATAGGGAGCCAATTTCGGGCCATTCCAAAGGAACTGCGTTTGTAAAATTCAAAACTAAAGAGTCGGCTGATCTTTGTCTAGCTTCAGGAACAGAGTTTGTCTTAAATGATACTCCTCTCGATCCATTCCCAGCATTGAGTCGAAATGAGGTCCGTCAACAAGCCGACAAGAAAAATGCTAAAGATGAACATAAAGATTCGAGAAACCTCTTCCTAGCCAGAGAAGGACTTATAATGACAGGTTCAAAGGCTGCAGAAGGTGTCTCACAATCGGACATGAATAGACGACATAAGCTAGAACAAATCAAAAATCAGGTTTTGAAGAATCTTAACAGGTGAGTTACAAAATAAGCAACCATTAACATATATCCACCTTACTTAATCTCAACTTCTTCAAGGTTTGTGTCTCGTAATCGTCTCTCCATTCACAATCTGCCACTCACCTACGATAATGAGAACCTCCGAAACATGGTAATCACTCATACCGGATTCAAGCCACACGAATGTCGGGTTATGCGCGAAAATAAGATAACACCAGATCATCCCAAGGGAAAGTCAAAAGGTTTCGGTTTCATGTCGTTCACGACGCACAACGAAGCGCTCACGGCTCTGAGAAAACTCAACAATAATCCTAAAGTTTTTGGAGATGTTCATGTAAGAGGATGTGCTTAGGAGATATTATGTTTGTTTGTTGAAATATATATAACTTTTATTACAGCGTCCAATAGTTGCATTCAGTATAGAGGATCGTGCCGTGCACAAGATCAAGGAAAAGCGAACTGAAAAATCAAAAATCAATAATCCAACGTACAAGGAGAAACTGGAAAAACGCAAGGAAGCTAGGAGGAATAGGCTGAAGAATAAAAAAGCAACAACAAATGCTCCGCAAGAAGACAACAAGAAAAAACTTCAGAAGCGCATCAAGAAGCTTGAAGCGTCGAGAGCGGCGGTGGTGGAGAAAAAATCGAAACCCGTCACTATTAATGAAGATTTTGTTGGATTTGAAGGTAAACCAGGTGCGGCAGTTGGAATGCGATCCAATAAAAAGATAAAAGAACAAGCTCAGGAACATAAGAAGAATGTCGGTGAAAAGAAACGAAAAGAAAAAGCAAAGAAGCTAAAGATTATGCATAGAATAGAAAGAAAAGAAATTGACAGGACGAAGCAAAACAAAAAGAAGGACAATCAAGATGATCTGTCGCACTTGGTCAGTAAGTATAGGAAATTGATTGACAGTAAGGCGAATGACGGTCTTCCAATAGCTTTGAAGAAAAAGAATAAAAGAACGAAGTGGTACAAGGAGTAATTTGCTGTAAGAATGTTAGTTTATTAAAAAAATATATAAAAATCAAACTGAAAAAGAAATCTTTTTTATTTGAATAACTTCAACGATCTTTTCTTCATTAAAAAAATATATTTTAAAGTAACGTTGACTCCTACGCCATTCCATATCTTTTTGTAAAGCCAGAAATCCTTTTTTGTATAGTGTTTTTAAGTACAACGATATTTAAAGGCTCATCCGCTACCTTCTCTATTTCACTACCTTGACTAATAGTAGTGAAAGGACCCAATTACCTGAGCTCCGAATATGCCGAAGTAGCTCAATGGGGTGCCTACCATGCTGACTGTTGGCGTCGCCGTTGGTTCACTTAATTGGAGCTCATCCGCCGCTCGCTTGCTTTCTGAGGGGTTTGTCAAGAATAACTGCTACCCAACAAGAGAAACAGAGTAGCTTTCTGGCAGGGCAATAATTATAGTGTTGCTATTTTGCCGTGTTCAACACTCGCGCTTATAAGTTTAGCAAGTCAAGTCCGGGTGGACAAAACAAGTACCCGATATGGCTTTCACTAGGAGGGGATATATAAACACCATTAATGCGTATGAAACAGTTACAACGCTGGATATCTCCAAGGTGATACCAATCAGAGTCTACCCTATTCATAAGGTACCCAGCCATAACTGTGTTGCTACACAACGCAATCTGAAGATAGCACCGAAACCTAGTAGCCACTGCTTATAACATTAATTATAATTCATAGTAGGTACTGTTATATTACTACTACTGACTAGCACGAACTTGCTTTTATGTTAGATAATTGCATAGTGGCTGCATAATCTATTAAACAAATATAAATTGTTTCGAAACTTCTTTTATTTTTTGGCTTAAAAGTTTTCTGGAAAAAACTAAGTATGCAATAAAATTTTAAAACTAAATGTCTATCTAAAAAAAAATATTGAAAATCGTTCCAACAGTTTTTTTCAAAAAGTGTTTTTTTTTTTTTTAAACGTTTCGAACAAATATTTGATTATTTTTTGGATTATATATGTCATTTTGAAAAATCTGTAGTTTTTGTCTGGGATTTAAAAAATTTCAATCCACTCGTTTTTCGATGTTTCGAAAACCAAAAAAAATATTGAAAATCATTTGGCCATTTTTTTTTTAAAGGTTATTTTTCCAAAAAATATTTTGAAATTTGTTTGAGTATGTAAATATATGGCAATATGTAGTTTACATACTTCTGAAAAAATAATGTTAAAAAAATCATAAGTAGATACCTACACCCGTTTCCAACGTATTTCCAAAACGAAAAATTTTGTTGAAAAAATTATTAAAATAAAAAAAAAGAATTTTGAAATGCCATATTAATAACATTTTGAATGACTACCTGTGCACAAAATTTTAATGAAATCGGATATTTAATTTACGAGAAAATTTGATTTGAAAATACCTACCGGTTCTATGAGAGGTACCGTCGACAAATTTTGAAAAATCTTTTCTAACCAAAAGATACCTACTGTCTTACAAAAATTGCATTCTGAAAGTCTTATCAAACTCGTTAGAGCCGTTTTTGAGAAAATCATTTTTTTTCTCCACGATTGTATGGCGGGTGCCGTTATTTTAGGGCCTAACCTAGAGCAACAATTAAAAATATGTTCCAAGGGACGGCCAAATAAATATTAAATACCAAATTTGAAGCAAATCGGCCCATCCGTTCAGGCTCTAGAGGCGCGAACAGACAGACGGACGGAATTTCCAGACCCACTTTTTTCGACTTCTCCATCATCGTACCTACACTTGACAGCAAATAAACTGGGCCGCCTGCTGTTTAGCAACTCTGCATTGCATTGATTTTCTCAAAAAGTATACAACTTACAACAATCAAAGTTATACTTTTAATCAATGTGAAAAACAACTTTCTGCCAGTATAACTTTGATTGTTGTAAGTTGTATACTTTTTGAGAAAATCAATGCAATGCAGAGTTGCTTAACAGCGGGCGGCCCAGTTTATTTGCTGTTAAGTGTATAATGCCATGTGTGATTTTTATTCCATTTTTTTTTTTGCACGAATCCATAACTTGCCTTAAGTATGTACCTATAATCGCAAGCAAACAGTTTTCGAAGTTTTCAAATGTAATATTAATTAAAACTATAAATGCTTTACTGTTTTCAAAATTGTATTGAAATCTGGGAAATGGTTTACGATAACACCTCATTTGAAAAAAAGTACCTTTCATCTCAATGCTATAGGTAGTGGATACAAATATTTTTGGTTAAATCCTGCCTTATTTTTGTCTTCGACCCAATCGGCCATTCCGAAATTTTCGCTGATGTTTCAAACCGCAAAAAAATTTATGAAAACTCAAAAAAAAAAAAAAAAAAAATTGATCAAAAAATTTTAAAAGCCTGCATATTATTTTTGTCTTCCACCCGATCGGAACCAAATCTTCACTGGAACCATCCCTGGAATAAACAAAATTTTTGAGAATATAAATTCTGACTATACAATTAAATAAAATGCACGACTGGTTAGCACGAACTTGCTCTAATGTGTGACAGTGGTCTTGGGGCTTGAGATTTTGATAAAAACAAATTTTTCAAAATTCTTAAATAAATACTTAAACTAATTTGAGCTGAAAAAAAAGTACGCCATTTTGTTTCTTTTATAAATTTGAATTTATGAGAATAAATTTATAAAAATCTGTGGAGCGGTTTTTGAGAAAAAAAGTTTTTTTTGAAAAACTTTTTGAAAAAATTTTTCAAAAAAAATTCAAAAAACGCCAGTTCATAGGTATTCAGCAAATACATTTATTTAAATTTTTTAGAAAAAAATTTAATAAGCAGTTTTCAAAATATTACTTTTTTAAATTAAAAAAAAAATGCTTTTAAAAATACAAAAAAAATATTTTTCAAAAATATTGGTATGCAATACAAATTGAGCTACCTACAGCTATATGTGTGTGAAATTTCGAAAGAATCGGTTTAGTCGTTTTCGAGTTAGTCGAAAGCAAAAAAAAAACGGTCCTATGGAAAGTACCGTTCTTAGCAATTTTTTAAAACTTTTTTTTAGCCATATGATTGGTCGTACCTAAAAAGCAACACTGATTTTTTTAAATACAAATCGTTAGAGCCATTTTTGAGAAAAATAAGCTTTAAAATAACGGTTGTATGGCAGGTACCGTTATTTTTTGAGCTAAAAAAAAAATTTCAATTTCCCCTCTGTACAATACCTAAAATAGTCTATATACCAAGTTTGAAGCAATTCGGCCCACCCGTTTGGGCTGTAGGTCTACATACAGACAGACATACAGGCGGACAGAATTTTTAGACCATCTTTTTTCGTCTTCGCTATCATCGTAATGTCATGTCTCATGTTTGATTGTTATCTCAAAACTTTTTTTTTCGACGAATGCATAACTTGCCTTATAGTACCTATAATCGCAAGTAAAAAACTTCAATTGTAATTAAAACTTGAATGAAGCTTATCAGCCAATTTATTGCTGCTGCAGAAAATTTAATTTTGTATAGGTAGACCTGATACATATATGGCCTATTTATTGCATCTTTAAATTTTTTTTTTTTTTTTTAATAATTTTAACTAACGGGTGATTTTTTAGCTGGTTTGGTTTTGGCAACACTGGTTTTGACAGCTGACGTGTGTTTAGTACCTTGTGTCACTGTCAAACAGCTTCAGTTTGGTTTGCAATTTAACCATGGATCGTCTTACAAATGAACAACGCTTGCAAATTATTGAATTTTACTATCAAAATTCGTGCTCGGTTCGAAATGTTCAAATTGTTCAAATTGTGTTCAGCGATGAGGCTCATTTTTGGTTGAATGGGTACGTAAATAAGCAAAATTGCCGCATTTGGAGTGAAGATCAGCCAGAAGCATTGCAACAGCTACCAATGCATCCCGAAAAAGCCACTGTTTGGTGCGGTTTATGGGCCGGCGGCATTATTGGGCCATATTTCTTCAAAGATGATGCGAATCGCAGCGTTACTGTCAATGGTGAACGCTACATAGCGATGATAACAAATTTTTTTTACCCGAAATGGAAGTTCTTGACTTGCATGATATGTGGTTTCAACAAGACGGTGCCACATGCCACACAGCACGCGAAACAATGGCGCAATTGCGAGGCGAGTTTGGTGAACAGTTAATTTCACGTTTCGGGCCGGTCAATTGGCCGCCTAGATCCAGCGATTTGACACCATTAGACTATTTTTTGTGGGGGTATGTCAAGGCTAATGTCTATAGGGACAAGCCCGCTTCGATTGACGCACTGGAAGCCAACATCCATGCATTCATTCGTGAGATACCGGCCGATATGTGTGAAAGAGTATGCCAAAATTGGACTCAGCGGATGGGCTACCTGAGACGCAGCCGCGGTCAACATTTGCATGAAATTATCTTTAAACATTAAATTGCAAGGTTCAAACTATCGATTCAAATAAATATTTCATTCATTTTTTCGAATTTTTTGTGTTTTTTTTTTTTTAAAGTTCTAAACCTCTTAAAAAATCACCCGTTATATGCCTGTAAGACCAAAGGTCTTTTGAATTCAAACTGCACGGCAATAGTTAGAAGGAATAGAAAGATAGGAAAGAATTTTTGTTGGTACAATGGATTGAGAATAAGATGATATTTATCTCAAGAAAATCCCACGGGTGGCGTCCAGTTGAAACTGGGGGAATAAATAAAAATTGCTGCCCAGGCTGGGGCTCGAACCCACAACTCTTAGGTTAGCAACCAAGCACTACATCTACTGTACCATTGCCACCCGCTTTTATCTGTAGTTGTAGTTTAGTTGAAACGTATGGACGTGCCTCATCGTTTTTTGTTTTATATGTAGTACCTAGTACCTACATTGGTAAGGTTTGGAAATCTAAGCGGCCCATACACACTACACAAGTGTGTGCACCGGTGTCATGATACTCACACTGATGTTGCATTCCGCCATACACGCAACACCAAGGTGTTCGCACAAAAAATCAAAATATTTTGATTTTTCTGACACGGTGTCTGACATCGTGTATCCAATCCACCCCATGCCCATACACGTCACACATTTCAGTGCTTAAGAATGAATTAATAAATATAGGAATGGGGGATATGGGGGACGCTCAAGTCGTTTTGCGGGACTAAGTACCTATATTATTAATTTTTGCAATGGGGGATTGCAACTGTCATTGGGGGACTATCCCCCTCAATGTGGGACGGTTGGCCGCCTTAGAGATACTGAACCTAAATTTTACCCCGCATAGAGAAGAGAGAGAGAGGAAGAATGTTTTTCACTTCTTGGGCAGGTGTCCTATTTTAAACGAGTTCAGACAGGCTTCGAATGGAAGGAAAGTGTTGGGAGAATCCGAGATGAGGAATATTTTGAATGGTTCAGATTGAAATAAATTGCACAGCTACTGTAAAAAAGCTTTATCATATAGAAAATCAACTACCGATGAAACTAAATTTAATAATTTTGTCAAACTTGGGCAGACGGTGTTAAGCCATGTCTTTAAATTAAATATTTTTATCACTAATTGTTAATTCATTCAAGAAAAAATAAAATCTATCTATCTATCTATCTAGAAATAAATTTAAAAAATATAGGTAATAGGTATAATATACAAATAGGGAAATAAAATGAAATGAGATAAAAATGAAGTAAATCAAATGAAATTAAAATATGAAAAATGAATGAAACGAGATTTTGTCAGTATCCCTCCAAGTGAAGTACCTACCTACCTGTAAGTAAAAAAAAAAAACAGTGCTAAGTATGAAATGTAAATTGAATTATATTTGTATAAATGAGGTCTACAGTACATTTGCAACAAACTGTTGAATACCGTATTCCAACATGAGTTCGTTGTGACAGTAACTATTTGGTATACTTAGGTAATGTATTTTTTGTAAATATGATAATATATATATATACCTACATACATTCGATTTTGATGTATTTTAAGATATTAACAGGCTTTTGATTAAACTTTTGCTGTTTCATGGTTCACAGAAAATTCAAAACAAATTTCTTTTCTTTATTGTTTGTGGCCTATACATATACATACTTGACAAGTTGCTTTCTGCGTGTATACAAAGTTGGTGTCCGAAACTTACTTAGACACTTACTTAAGGTGGCGCAGACAGTCCATTGTGTACCACGGCCTCAACCAACAAACCCGGTGTCCATATACATAAATAATCAACCTTCTACATCTTATCATAACTTTAGGTCTCAAACCATGGATCAACGTTGAGCTATGACGAATTTTTCGATTGTACAACACTCGAAAGCCAAGGTACAATTTTGATCCGAGGATAACCCGCTATTGTAGACAAATTTTGTTCCGCCAGAACTTTTTTTTTAGATACGTGACAGAAACAGAAAAGGTAAAACTATCACAATGTTTGAATAGCAGTGGAATCTAAACTACGAGTATAAACAATCAAACTACATCCGCCCATAGCTATATCGATTATAAGTATGTTCGCTGCGGTGAAACAAATCCTTAACATTTAGCATACGGTAATGAAAACAAAACCAACAATTATTGTTTCAGGATTTGTTTTTTTTTTTTGCAAATATAACAATCATATGGTTGTGGATAGTGGTCTTAAACAATATATTTATAGGTACGTTTACTTGTCAATAAAACATATTTTTACTATATCTGCGGTCTAATTTCTTTTTTTTTTTCATCTCTGCACGGATCCCTATTCATTGGCGAAAACGTTTTTCCATTAGGTAAACGGCAATGCTGTGAAAATCAAAATTAAACGGTGGTTCATCAGCAAAAAAAAAGATAGGTACTACAAACCATACAAAGTGAGCTTTGTTTTCCAACACAAAAGCGGGGCATAACAATGACAGTGAAGGCGTCAAAAGAACACAAACCGGGTAAATTCCATAAGCAACCAACAATTGAAATGTACACAAAAGCCTCCATTTAGGTCCTTTCAAACCCCCTTCCCCACACAGATGATGATTTCCCTTTACCATACCAATTCCACTCCGTTAACGATGATGCTGAGCGTGACACTAGAGTGACGAGCAGTGTGGAGTTGACTGATTTTTGAAGTTTAATATTCGCAAAGCATCATCATTCCCGCTGGTTGGAGCTTTGAGATACGACGACAATGATTAACACGTCGCAATTTAAAGCAAACTTGAGTCCGGAAATAATGAGATAACAATAGCAACGGGAATAAAGTTCCATGCTCCATTTCTGCACGAAGACTATAATAGAGACCCACTGGCAGTGCAAATGTGCGGAAAGGAAGTGCGAGAACAAGTGCACCCGCCTGCCTGCCTGGGCCTGCCAGTCGCGAGTCAGCACTCCACTCACTATACCCATGCTGAGCAACGAACATTTTGAAATTTTATTTGAGTTTATGAACTTTTAATTTAATTATTGAATTTCTCATAAATAGATCTTAAGTTCATAGCATTTTATTCCCCTACAGCCACCCACTAAATGAGGAGCAATAATTCAAAGGAAAAGTATCAACAAAATTTGTCTACAACTCCTACAAGCAAATATGTTATGTAGGAGGTATTTGATATTCTTGCGCAAACATTTATTTGGGACCAACCTCCGGCATTAATGCCAAAGGTTGTGATTGCTTAATTCGAATGCTCCTATCCTAAAGTGTGTCCTTATAATCGTAGAAAAGATGAAAATTAATTTTCCAAATGAATCCCCGTTGGCTGTTGGGGGGAAGAGAATAAAACGGAATTTGCATTGAGAATGAGTTCAGTCTTCCTGAAACCTGAACCCTGAGAGGAGGATGTGTGTGTGTGTGCATTTTAAAGAGCTCTGTGGGCTTCCTTAATTATTAGATTGTCGGCAAGCATATGAATTAATATATGTATTTTTGCACAACAATTTTGGAAAATTCAGCTTCTGGCTCTGGGAATACGTAGACAAATTTTAAAGGACTTTATAAAATAAAATGAATTTAAAGTAGGATTTTAACTTTTATATAAAGTCAAATGAACCAGAACCAATTTTATATGTTTTTTGATGCATGCACAGAAAGTGAGTACCTATTCCTTTCGAGGACATTGTATTTAAGAACGAGTAAGTTTATTCTTTGGTTTTCAATTAATTTTTTTTAAGAACACCTACATATGTACCTACATAGTAATTTAAAACAAATAAAATTCACTACCAGGCCCTTTTTACAGAACAACAAAATCAGTAAACACTAAAAAAAAAAATGTTGGCTTCCACATGTTGGCTTGTATGAAAGCTACCGTAGGCGTAGATGCTTTTAAAGATTATCTAAGCAAGCCTGAGTTGCCATTTCGTAAATACCTTTGTTACTTGCATTTAAAATCAAATAAGATAGTACACGATGAAAACAATTTTTTCCAGCAATATGAAAAAACTAATATAATGTTTGCAAAATTTGGGAAAAACTGAAAAATGTTGGTTAAAACTGGAAAAACCTATATACGGCAGCTTACGTTGAGAAACCTTTAATATTTAAAATTAAGATGTCATCTTTTGGGTGCTATAAATGATAAAAATGTCCGCTTATGGCCAAATTAATGAAATTGTTAAAAACAATTTTCGTTATTATCATTATTTGTAGCCAACAACTAGAATGCAGTTGTCTTCGAAGCATTCTATGTTTATGTAGGTGTATTACATAAAAAGTTTAATAGAAATCAGTAGAGCCTTTTTTGAGTAAATTAGAAAAAACAAAAAAAAAAAATGTGGCCAAAACATAGTGGTTCTTTGTATGGGAGCCACCATTTAAATAAAATGCACGACTGGGTCGCACGAACTTGCTCTAATGAGTGACAGTGGTTTAGGGGCTTGAGATTTTGATAAAAATAAAATTTTCAAAATTCTTAAATAAATACTTAAACTAATTTGAGCTGAAAAAAAGTACGCCATTTTATTTCTTGGATAAATTTGAATTTATGAGAATAAATTTATAAAAATCTGTGGAGCGGTTTTAGAGAAAAAAAGTTTTTTTTTGAAAAACTTTTTGAAAAAAAATTTAAAAAAAAATTCAAAAACGCCAGTTCATAGGTATTCAGCAAATACATTTATTTAAAATTTTTACAAAAACATTTGATAAGCAGTTCTCAAAATATTAATTTTTTAAATTTTTTTTAAAAAATGATTTCAAAAATATTGGTATGCAAAACAAATTGAGCTACCCACAGCTATATGTGTGTGAAATTTCGAAAGAATCGGTTGAGTCGTTTTCGACATAGTCGAAAGCAAAAAAAAACGGTCCTATGGAAAGTACCGTTCTTAGCCATTTTTTAAAACTTTTTTTTCAGCCATATGATTGGTCGTACATAAAAAGCAACACTGATTTTTTTAAATCGAAATCGTTAGAGCCGTTTTTGAGAAAAATAAGCTTTAACGTAACGGTTGTATGGCAGGTACCGTTATTTTTTTAGCTAAAAAAAAATTTCAATTTCCCCTCTGTACAATACCTAAAAAAGTCTATAGGTATACCAAGTTTGAAGAAATTCGGCCCACCCGTTTGGGCTGTAGGTGTCTATACATACAGACAGACAGACAGACAGACAGACAGACAGACAGACAGACAGACATACAGACGGACAGAATTTTTAGACCATCTTTTTGCGTCTTCGCTATCATCGTAATGTCATGTTTGATTGTTATCTCAAAACTTTTTTTTTCGACGAATGCATAACTTGCCTTATAGTACCTAATCGCAAGTAAAAAGGACGTTAAGACCAGATCTCCGTTATTAGCATTTCTTGCCAAAAACGAAACAACGTAGTTCTCTTAAGAACTCTTAAAGAATATAACACACAAAGTTTAATCAAAATCGTTAGAGCCGTTTTTGAGCAAATTAAAAAAAACCAAAAAAAGTTGGCTAAACTGAACGGCTCGTTGTATGGGAGCTACCATTTAGAAAGCCTTCACTGAAAAATTTACACAACCATCCTATAGAACACTATAAAGAACGATGCGAAACGAAGTTTGAGTCAATTCAATCAAGTCGTTGCGAATTTATTGCCATTTAAAAAAAGCCGTTTAAACCAGATTTTCGTTACCACCATTTAAGCCAAAAACGAAAAACGATAGTTTGTTAGAAATATCTTAGGTAAGTTAAATTCTGAGTTTAATCAAAATCGTTAGATCCGTTTTCGAGCAAATTCAAAATGAAAAAAACCGTTACATGAAAGGTACCAGTTTGAGCAGGGCTAATACGAACGACTGGGTCGCACGAACTTGCTCTAATGTGTGACAGTGGTCTTGGGGCTTGAGATTTTGATAAAAATAAATTTTTCAAAATTCTTAAATAAATACTTAAACTAATTTGAGCTAAAAAAAAAGTACGCCATTTTATTTCTTTTATAAATTTGAATTTATGAGAATAAATTTATAAAAATCTGTGGAGTGGTTTTTGAGAAAAAAAGTTTTTTTTGAAAAACTTTTTGAAAAAAAATTTAAAAAAAAAATTCAAAAAAGCCAGTTCATAGGTACTCAGCAAATACATTTATTTAAAATTTTTAGAAAAAAATTTAATAAGCAGTTTTCAAAATATTAATTTTTAAAATTTTTTTTAAAAAAATGCTTTTAAAA
Source organism: Platycheirus albimanus (assembly GCA_916050605.2). Lineage (NCBI taxonomy): Eukaryota > Metazoa > Arthropoda > Insecta > Diptera > Syrphidae > Platycheirus > Platycheirus albimanus. The sequence continues at coordinate 156,007,526 of OU696697.1, forward strand.
ATACAAAAAAATATTTTTCAAAAATATTGGTACGCAATACAAATTGAGCTACCTACAGCTATATGTATGTGAAATTTCGAAAGAATTGGTTTAGTCGTTTTCGAGTAAGTCGAAAGCAAAAAAAACGGTCCTATGGAAAGTACCGTTCTTAGCCATTTTTTAAAACTTTTTTTTCAACCATATGATTGGTCGTACCTAAAAAGCAACACTGATTTTTTTAAATAAAAATCGTTAGAGCCGTTTTTGAGAAAAATAAGCTTTAAAATAACGGTTGTATGGCAGGTACCGTTATTTTTTGAGCTAAAAAAAAATTTCAATTTCCCCTCTGTACAATACCTAAAAAAGTCTATATACCAAGTTTGAAGCAATTCGGCCCACCCGTTTGGGATGTAGGTCTACATACAGACAGACAGACAGACAGACAGACAGACATACAGACGGACAGAATTTTTAGACCATCTTTTTTCGTCTTCGCTATCATCGTAATGTCATGTTTGATTGTTATCTCAAAACTTTTTTTTTCGACGAATGCATAACTTGCCTTATAGTACCTATAATCGCAAGTAAAAAGATTAGGTAACTGAAAAAAGTGCAATGCCATCTGATAGAAAGTTGTAAGGAACTTTATCAAACAAATATTGATTGAATTCAATACAACCGTTGACAACTTATGGCCATTTGAAAAAAAGCCCTTAAGACCAGATCTCCGTTATTTGCATTTTTAGCCAAAAACTAAAAACGCAGTTCTCTTATAGACACTAGATAAATATTACACACAAAGTTTAATCGAAATCGTTGGAGCCATTTTTGAGCAAATTAGAAAAAACCAACAAAAGTTGGCTAAAACTGAACGGCTCGTACGTTGTATGGGAGCCACCGTTTAGAAATGCTTTACTGAAAAAATTGCAATTCCATCTTATAGAAAACTAAAGGAATTATGTCAAACGAAGTTGACATAAGACGTTGCGAGCTTATGGCCAAAAACAATAACCGCAGTTTTGTTAGAAATATCTTAAATAAGTTAAGTTTTGAGTTTAATCAAAATCGTTGGAGCCGGTTTCGAGCAAATCAAAAATGAAAAAAATCGTTACTTGAAAGGTACCAGTTTTAGCCGGGCTAACGAAATAAAAAGAACCTCAACAACCATTTTCTTCAAACAAAATCCGTCAAGCCGTTAAGGCTGTTTATGACGTGAAAAAAGCGCACAGACGCACAGACAGACCGACGGACGGTATGGCGAAAACCATTTTTTTGGGTTCCTCTATCATCGTAATGTCATGTTTGATTAAAACCTCTATTTTTTTTCTGCATGAAACCAATACTTGCCCTATTGCGAGCAAGTAAAAATTAAAGACGTACATATAAGTAGTTTTTTTTTCCAAACTGATAGTATAATCTATAAAATACGAATTTCAATCAAAATCGTTACCGCTATTTTCAAACAAATTTTAAATAACCCAAAAAACCGTGGACACAAATGAGCTGCTGGTGGGGAGCCACCGTTGTAATACCATCATATAAGAATCTGTTAAGAAACATATAAAACCAAGCTTGAAGATATTCGCCATTTGGAAAAAAAAACTCTTAAAATGTTACGTTAAAAAATTTATCAATATCGTAAGAGTTGTTTTTGAGGAAATCCAGAACAAGAGAAACGTAAATAGAATAAAAACATATGCCAGTTCGAGCCGGGCTTATGCAAAATAATAATAAGCTCTTTAGTCTGTAAAAAAAACCCATACAGACGCACAGAAACATAAAATTCTACGCGACAGACCTTATGATGCAAATAACTTTCTTGAGCTGTTTCATTATCGTAGTCTCATGTCTTATTAAAGCCTTGAACTAAAAGAGCAAGTAAAAAGACGTCACATAATGTAGCAAATTACCTTTAGTAAAATGAAAATCATTCCTCCATATTGCGGACAGCAGGATTTCACTTGCCACACCTATTGGTATGCTTCATGATCGTGCATTTTGTGTTTGAAGAACAAATACTTATCATCAATCCCTAAATAATATTTTCGTACAAACAAAAAAGAAAGACTTGGTATGGTCCGATTAACAGCTTGTTTAGGTCTTAGGTGGACTTCCTCATTATCTGCCACAACATTTTCTGGTTTAACTTTGATTCATAAATGAACGTTTGTAATTATTAAATTTTTCATATTTTAAAAATAACAATTCAAAAATTTGCTATATTGGTTAAAGGTCCAACGAATGACGCTGCCATATGTTGAGTTTTAAAAATCTTTCCATCTTTTTTCTGTTCGCACCTCTATACCTTAAATGGATATAGCGTGACATATAAGCCATTAAAAATATAGAAAGGAAAATAAAAAATTCCTGAACCGATTGGTCATTTAAGATACGAGTTAACTCGAAATTAGTTTTAAAAAAGAACATTATTTAATGTGCATACTACGCAATCATATAACACATTACTCACTACATGTAGGTACGTACATAATTATACATATATGTATAATCAGAAAACTATCTCAGAAAAGATAAACCGAAAAAATTCAGCATCAGATAAACAACAAAAAGTATCTTTAGTGTTATAATAAAACTTTCATGTGCTCAAGTGTTGTGTAAATACTTATGTACACTATAAAGAGTATCATGTCGTATCTCCTATACAACGTGCTTTTAGTGTCCTTGAAATAGAGTCTGGTGCTTTGGCTTGTTCATATACATATATGTACATATTCGTTCTAAATTTGGAACTTTTTTTCGTTTCAAAGCGTCGCGTCGATGCCATTAATTCTAGAATTAGTTAGGAAGGAAGGCACTTTTTCACTGACAGTGAAAGGACATAGCAGATAGATGCTGCTACGAAACTTATCGTTTTCTTTTTTTTTTCAAAGGACGCCAAGCCCCACATCCCCTGTAGATTGTCTATGCTCGCTTGGATGGTAATGAAGGACGACAAATTACTATTAGATGGTAGCACTTGTGTCGGTTCAAACTTTATAAATTAGGGTTCACACACGCGCTGGCACGAAAAGTGAATCCTTATTAAGAGAATTTTGACCATGAAAAATGAATATGAACTTTTACCTCAATTTTTCAGGTTTAACTCGGAGAGAATGCTGAATCTTCAGTGTATTGATAGCTGTGGGCACAGGTTGTGACGTCTCTAAACTGTTAGCAAAAGAGACTAGATACAACAGCGTAGACGCGTACCAGTATCCGGTGAAATGGGGTGAGATGTGGGTTTCTAGTTTGCATTTTAAAATCTTTATGATCAATCGTTAATCATAAGTGCGGGTCTACTTCGGTAAATTTAATTTCTCGCAAGAGGAAACAGAAAAGGATGAGCAAGGAAAATGCAAAGGATGCAGAATCAGAAATCATAATCTTTGATTTATTTCTTTTGCTGTGCACTCTGTGTCCTTATCTGTATTTGATTGGTGGAGTGAGCTAGGGGGTGAAAAGTAATAAATCTAAGTTATTGTAATTGACTGCCACTTTGAAATAAGAAAATTCAATATACCTACAGGCTTCGTAAGCAAGAACTTATGAATGTGCATAACATAAATAAAAAGAAAATTCATAATTCAAGATTCACCTGGAGTGCCATTGAAGACTTTTATTTTCTTGTGATTTTCTGTATTTTAAGACAAATTATGCATTTGTAAACAAAATTGAGATAAATGCAAGCCATGATATAACGACGAAAGAAGGTTATCGAAACCTCTGCCCTACAGCCCAAACTGCTTCACCAATTTTGGTGAAGTTTTGAACGAAGAAGATCAAATACCTAAAATGTTTTAAAAAATTTTTAAATATTTTTTTTAATGTTTATTTTAGAAGGCGAATCCAGTTATTTTAAATTTTTTTTTTCTGGATGAAATACATTAATGTTTTCAATATAAATATTGACAAAAGTTAAAAAGTATAATTTGGTAGTGTTTTGAAATAATAGTCAAAAACAGAAACAACAATCAAAATGCGAAAAGCAAATTTAATAATTTACACTGAAAGAAGATGTAAAACAGTGTTCACACGCAGACAAGACAATGGGACAATACTCAATTGTCTTGTCCAAGCTTCTTGAACGGTGTTGAACAAGACAATGCCAAACAGTCGATATTGTCGTCAGATATAGCTCGACAGCCTAGCTCGGAGCTCGGAGGACAGTATAATGACAATTGTCTTGTCATGGAAACAATTGCTCACATGGAGCAATGATTGTCTTGTCTCATTGTCTTGGCCTCTGCATTGTCCCATGTGAACCCCGCTTAAAAGTTACCCAACCATACCCACTTGTTTCCCTATTTGAGGTACACATTGTCGATCATGAATGATGGATTTGGACTGAATTCGGATAAGAATGATAAAGTGTACATCTGACTGATGGAATGGTTCGTTGATCAGGAAAGATAACCGCAATTTTGTTTGGTAATGGAATGACAGTCAGGGGCCTGCTCGCGAATTTGATTGACAATGTGTATAAAAAACGTCAAACATCAGTCAAAACAAAACCACAAACATCGAGTCAGCCATTGTGGGACATTACTTATGCGCCGAATATGTGAGACAAAAAAGAAGGGAGCTACTAAAAGCATTGCATATATAAACTATAGTACTACCACTTGAGATGCGCCATCTATCGACGAAAAACTAAGCTCTAGAATACCATGGGAAGCAACAACAACAATTAAAATGGTGGAAATTGTTGTTGTTGCTTATCTACTTTACATCAAATGTCTTCTATTGTTGTTTTCGCTTCCCATGGCAAAGCATCGAAAGCAGCAACAACATCGAAAGCAGCAACAACATGGACAGCAGCAACAACATGGACAGCAGCAACAACATCGACAGCAGCAGCAACACCAACAACAGCAACAACATCGTCAGCAGCAACATCAAGAGAAGTTTCAAAAGACTTCTCAAATTATAAGTATTTGTTAGGTATTGGTATTGACCCAGGCGTTGTGAACTATGTGGGCGCTTGTTTCCTTGACAGGGAAGTCGGCCACATACAAGCAAGAAATTAATGTTAAAAGAAAGAGCTGGACGAAGGAAGAAGATTAAAATTAGTGGAAAGTTTGAAAAACAATTGTTAGAATATAGGAAATTGAATTCCAATATTTCATCTAAATGTTCAATCAATTCCAATCCAGATTATACTAAATATAGGTTAAAGTTTTTTGTTTCAAGTCAAAAATTATACATATACGCAGAAAGATTATTGTCAGTTGAATTGGGATTCATTTATGTATCTGTAGTCGTCGAGCAATAGATATTTTAGTTAATAAGTTATAGGCTTTAAATAAATGTAAGGAGAAAACTTTAGTATGCTTTGGAGATGGTTCTTTAGAAGAAGGAAAAAGCTATGGTCGGAATTTGATACCAGCATTTAAGAATTTAAAAAAAGCATTTATCCGCAGTAAGGATAAATGCCGCGTAGTTGATGTGGATGAGTATTTGACGAATCAGTCATGCTCAAAATGTTTTTCAAAATTAGTTGATCCTCAAAGGAATGCTAGGGTTGATTGATTAGTTCAGCTTTCAGCAGCGGCGGCGTCACGACCATCGATTCAAAACGTGCAAAGATTGGAAAACTGGTTGGGATCTTGATGTCAATGTTGCAAGAAATATGATTAATGTTGCCTTATGTATTTAAGATTTTAGAAAAAAATCGTCGGGCGGGTCTATTGACTTAGCTCGCCCGTCAGGTTGGCATGCTTATAAAATGAAGTTTTCATTTCCTAATTCCCTTAAGGTAGCACCTGTTGTTACCTTTAAGTAATTAGATGAAATATTCTTTTTATAAGTTCTTTTGTTAATTAGTTAGTATGTATGCTTAAGTTGGAGCGGCCTTCATTGATGGACTTGGCAGGAAACAGGGTTACGGGAGAAACAGTGAAAGTGATTTGTAAATCAAATAAATTGTGATTTAGTGCTGCTAAAGGTAGTTCCACACTATCCCACAGTGTAATACGACATGTCAAAAATGTGTGATGAAACAGATGTATAATAGTGTGGAAACAGAATATGACAGCGCAGATCTCATACGATTTGACATGTGTTTAGATCTGAAATATTTGTTAGGATTGAATGTAAAACCATCACACATTCCTTCACACTTTTTTTTTGACATGTCGTACTACACTGTGCGATAGTGTGGAACTACCTTAAGTCATGGAATTGTGATATAGAATATTCTTTAAATTATTTGTGTGGTACATATGTATATGTTAAGAATTTGATAGTGAAATTAAAATCAAATTCAAAAATAAGTTTTCAGCTTACGTTTTCTTTCTTTTTTTCTTTTCACGAAAAAATTGGCTAAATGATCACTTGTGCCATCCCGTAAGGTTAGATTTTCTTGTTTTTGTGAAGAAGTAGGTTCGGTTATTTTTGAATACCTTGGCAACAAAAAGTCGTAGAGCCATACGGTTTCCAGTGTTGGATTAAAGATTAATGGGAGCATTGAATTCTGAGAACAAAAATTATACTTAATTACGTAAAATTTTGAAAAAAATTAGTTTTAAAATTATTTTTTCAAATTTTTTTTCAAAATTTTGAGTTTGAAAATTTATAATTTTTAAACTATTTGTTAAAACAATTTAATTTAAAAACAAAATGAAAGAAAAAGTTTTTGGCTTTCCAAAAAGGTATAACACGGTGTTGTAAAAGAAGTCGTTGATTTTTAATATTTTTTTTTATAAAATAAGTCAATTTTTCAGAAAATTGCCCCTCACGGCTAAACGGGGGGGGGAACAGACCCCCCCCCCTCCCATACAATTTTTTTCTTGTCTCAACTCAACCTACACGCTCTAGCTTTTTGGCACAACGCTCGTGAATCACCCTGTATATATATATATATATATATATATATATATATATATATATATATATATATATATAATTATTTAGTTTTTATTAATATTTAATTAATAAAAAAAAGGCTTTAATTATTATATTTATTACATATGTTTATGTATGCATAATTATTTAGTTTTTAGTTATATTTTATTAATAAAAAAAATAGCCGTAAGTATTGTATTTAATATATATGTTTATGTGTATATAATTATATAATAATTATTTAGTTTTTAGTTATATTTTATTAATAAAAAAAAAAACAAAAAAAAATTGATTTAAGTTTTGTATAGTTAGTTAGTATATTTAAGAATTTTTTTTTTTTCTAGATTGATGTACTGTAGTTAGTTAGTTTATTTAAGAAAAATGTATCTATTAAACAAAGCCAATGGCAGCGTCACGGCCCCCAGTTTCGGGTTTGCCCAAACCATCGGATACTGGTAATCGTGATGCAAATGCCATTTTAGGTATTGAAATTGGGTCACGAGAATTTATTTAGTTCGTGGCTCGGATTTGCAGTGCTAAGAGTTTACCCATACGCCTACGCCATAAATAAAAATAACTTCACAAATCACGCACAAATTGTTGACGTGTGTCCAACTCAATAAAAGAACAGTCTTTACAATTTCAATTACAACACACAGTTCAATGGACCGCAAATGTCCTTGAAGACAAGTATTGGATTAAATAACATTCGAAGTTGAAAGCAACCGGAAAAGCAGCAGCGACAAATCTTAAATCACACATTAATTCATAGCTTCATAAAAAGGATAGTAGTTCTTCCTTTTTTTCTTATCTGGTGTTTTTGCGTACAAGGAGCATGGACACAGAAATAAAGAAGAGTAGGTATGTACCTATACTAGAACTTATTCTTCTCCTTATAATCGCACTAAATTATAAAAGCAAAAATATAATACTAAAATGAGTTCGGAGCGCGGTGTATGGCGCGCATGAAAACGTATAGCGAACGGATTATCATCTGAGCAGTGAGCAAGCAGGATAAAGGAGACATCGTACAATTTACAAACCATCTGCTTAGGCAAGAATGAAATTTATGCATGGATTATTGTAAAATTATTTCCACGATATTTGCCAGAATTTATTTTTATTGCTCGCTTCGCTGCTATAAGGATCAACTGTTTTAGTGAAACAGAAATATAACATTGTCTATTGTTGTGCTCCTGAGCGGTAAGTTGTGATATGGCTTATTTCTGATCACACTTTGTACGTGCAATTGTATCTGCCGAAGTATCCTGTTCAGGAAAAAATGGATTAAATCAAGCAAAATGCTCTGTCAATGGCAAAAGCAGATACTGTGGGTGTCCTTGTCGTCATGTAGCAATGAAATGTGCTACATTTGTGAATGGGACGTGTTTCAAAGCGAGATACATTTATACATACTAAACCGTCTCTAATACTCCATTGAAAGGATGTAGCAATGACTACGTGGCAGTGCTTTGTGTTGTTCTTGTTATATAGACTCCTTTCGTCTGTTTCGCTGAATAGCTTAGTTTAAATGGATCAGCTTCAATGAATTCAAATTATGGACGTTATATGATTTTCAGTATCTCTCGATGTTCGGCTGAATGATTTTCTGAGATATAAGTATCAGTCAGATAAGATTAAGTTTAAAGTGTTTTCTAGCTCAAACTTTTCTTCAATGTTTACGGAAAATACTGATTGTTTGTTATGACACTCTGTTCATGTGATTAAGAGACTTGCAGAAGTTAAGCATGCGGATATGTCTTATCAATATAATAAGACAGGTCGTACCGAGTTTACTTTTTTTCCGGAAAGCAAGGTAATTTAGCTTTTGAATAAAACCATGGCGGCTTTTCATTTGGATTAAATTTTTTTAGTAGTGGACTTCTTTTTTAAAAATAGGTGAACTCAGATGAACTTACTTCAAAACCACCTAAGTGCGTTTACAGAAAGACTGATTTCATAGTGTTCTATGGGAAAAATTGAGACAATAGAAAGGACATACATACAATGTTTCAAGGATTTGTAGCTCAGATGAGTGTTTGCTTTGTATGATTATATATACTTATGTATACCTACATCATATAACTAAATAGTGTTGTCTATATGACCGACAAAATATGAAATTGATTTTCCGTTTTTTGTGATTACTTCCAAAATACAGGAGCCGATTTCTCAAGAATGCAATCAATGTTTTGACGATTTCCCAAATATATTTGATAAAGAAATTAAAGTTAAACTTTTCTGTAATTTGATTTGCGAAAGTCAAAGCTGGTTGCGATCCAAAAAGTTTTATAAGTAATCCACTAAATCCAAAATATTAATCACATAGGTACCACTATGTTACATTCAAATATATACGAAGTTATGTAGAATTACATTCGTTTCAACATTAAGGCTGCTGATGTCTTTATATTAGCAATTTAGTGGAAGTCTTACAAAAATATGTGTTCAAAAATGTTTATAATTCCGATTCCCGAAATTGTTTAATATATGTTTATATACATATAAACAAAAGAAATCAGATTTAAAAAAAATATTGTAAAATTTTTTCCCGAGACTTCGTTTTCCAATCCGGTATTAGCATACTGCCTTCTCTATTTTTACAATTGTGGAACTATTAAATAATCTAACACCGAAACATGACAGTTTTTATTCAAACTTAACAATAAAACAAATTTCAACACAATCATATGTATATGTATACAAGGTCATATAACGTACAAACACAGTGCCCACAAACGCAATTCTTATGGAAAATCCACAGATTTCGGGAATTACCCAAAAAAAATTCGACTTATCGAAGGTGACGCCAAATAATATCTTCGAGTTATACAGACATTCGAGTTTAGAAGTTCGAGTCATCAAACAAAAATTTCATGAAAACTTCAATGAATACTTAACTAAAACTCAAAAGACTTTTTTTTTGTATTTAACTTTATCATTGTATATAAATTTGAAATTTGTATAGTAATTTCATGAAACATGTTTTTTTAGTTCTGAACTTCGTCAATAGCGGTGCTAGCTGTCTTATCTTTACATCAAATGTGATCTATTGTTGTTTTTGGTTCCCATGGCAATCTAGACAAAAACCACTCCTACCTCACCAATCAAGTGTTTGTGAACTTCGTCCATAGATGGCGCACCAAACATTCCTCTTATTGGGAATACTATAGATTATAAATACAATGGGCCCTATTCATAGATGTTTACTAAAGTTGTGATTTACTAACCTACAGGTTAAGCTGAATTCTTGAGATAAACACAGCTGCTATTCATAAACAATTTTCTAGCTGTGTTTAGCTAGTAATAGCTTAATGCAAAAATCTACTACAATTATACTTCAAATTATGGTATTGATAAAGAATCGCTTCCCGATCGATCAGCGAAACCAAGCATCACTGCGCGTGCTTAGTGAGAAGATGGAGGACCGTACAACAATAAACCACGGAGCTGTTTACTGTTGACATGTTTTTCTCTCTTCTGTTCTGTCTGTCTCTCTTTGTCTTGTGTTTGTCTGCGCTCTGACTCTGAGCCTTTGGTCATTGTCACCCGTGCCTGACAAAAAATAAAAAAGAAATCGTTCATTAAATTTAGATAAATCAGTTGAGAAGACATCAAAATGAAGTTCCTGGCTTGTGAATGGGTATCCCAGTTTTTTACAATTACAGAAATAAGCAGATTTATGAAAAATGTTGCTGTTATCATTTAACTCGAGTCTATTGAACTCTGCCTTATAAATTTTCTTTTGTCTGGCTGGTGGCACAATTTCACACAACAAATCTATATCTTCCAGAATTGAAAAATCTCCTTCAGTTTCCACGTCTATTGACATTTTAAAATAGTATTTTTAGAATTTCCAAGGTTTTTTTTTTTGTATCGACTTGCTACTGGCAGACAAAAGTACCTACCTATAGGTACGTTTTTCAATAATTGTATGACAGTAGTAGTTTAAAAGTAACTTAAACACTACATCAGCCACTTTTAAAGTTAGACCCCAGGTTAAGTCCTAATCCTAGGTCTAAATACGTTTATGAATAGCTTAAACTCCAGGTTTGGTTGATCACAACTTAGCAGCAGTTTAAGATACGTCTATGAATACAGCCCAATGACTTTATTCTCTATTCACACCACGTCTGTGGTAGGACTTTACTCCTATGGAAGTAGATCTACTTCGATTTTGAGGAAAAAATCATATCTACTTCCCTACTTCGCTTTTTCGAGATCTACTCCTATTTTATTTTTTTTAGTGAAAAAATCTTACAACAAAAAATATTAAGACAGCATATTGTTCATACGCAACACACTACATATTTTAGTAGACACACTGCCTTTTTCCAACAAACTCAAAATATTCAAAAATTGTGATCTGAACGAATTCGTTTTCTTCGTTTTTGATCAATGTGATTTGCCTTGTTGGTTTTCTTAAGAACACCAACAAAAAATGTGGAAGACCGAAGTAAGTACTTTTGTTTAAAAATGTGTCCAAATATTAGATATGTTGACTCTTGTTATTTTACCTCACAGCAGCGCAGCAGCTCAGGGGAAGTTTTCGGAGATGAATTTGATAAAAAACTAATTCAAAAACCGTTCAAATGTCAAGACTGTTGAAAATTTAATGTTTTCACTATCACTTTTAAATATGAGTACTTAGAAAAATGTATGACCCAATTTTAGAGCTTATAAAATTTATAAAACAGTTCAAATTTCTAAAGTCATTTTAAAAACAAACAATGAAACCTATGGTTATAGGTATTTTAAGTTTTGTTTTGTCAAAAGTCTGAATAATATAAATGTAATAATAATTGTTTGCATGCTGTCTAAGTGGCTATTTATAGCTATCATTAAAATGCATCCGTGAAAATATTGATTTTAAGACGATTTAGCAAACAGAACTGGGCACTGGGCCTTTATTGGTATAAAAATAAAACTCGTGAATTCTAGAATTGTTTTATTGTAAAAACTAGTTAAATCTGATTAATACTGTGTTCCAAGTAACAAAAACGAAAATCAGTTGTACGTTGAAATCGATTTCTGTCAGTGAAATAATAAAAATAGATTTAAAGAAACGTGTTAATCAGATTAAAGTATTTCTTACATTAAATCAATTCTAGAATTCACAAGCTTTATTTTGATACCAATAAAAGCCCAGTTCTGTTTGCTAAATCGTCTAAAATCAGCATTCAATATTTTCACAGATGCATTTCAATGATAGCTATAAATAGCCACTTAGACAGCATGCAAATCAAGTATATTAACAAACATACTTACTAACTCGTATCAACGCGCCTGCTCACTCGCTTTAGCTTAACATAATGTACAATGTGTAGCAGACCAGAGTGAGATACTACGTATAGCATGGGAGAAAATAAGAGCTAGAACATAGATATGTATGTTTTTTTTTTTTAGTTTAGATTTTATTTCTTAAACATTATACATTATTTATATTTTAACTTAAATCTTTAAGGCATGGCCAAAAGGTTAAGTTTTAAAACTCATTAGAAACAAATGGAAATAGTTTAAAAGAAATCATTTGATACTAAAAATGGTCTAAGATGATAGTTATAACAATCATATACATATACATATAAATATTATATATAATTTTTTTTCTTTAAGAAGAAGAAACAGCAAAAAACTAAAAATTTGGTTCACTTTTATAGGAGGTTGAAAAAGAATTACATGAATAACAAGATTGTGGTTCATGCGGAGGGCGTTTATTTTAGCTTAAACAAAATCACTATTAGTTATTTCTAAATTATACTAAAAAAAATTCAAATACGAACTGCGGAAACTACTAGCGTGGGAAACATAGCGAATGAGTGGGCTACAACCATGATCTCCATTAAGAAATCTTACACACTCTTCCAATGAAAGAAAACTTGAACAAAAATAGTCTTCTTATTTTCTGTAAGATAGGACACAGCGCGAAAAAAAGGAACACATCCTCATTTTGATTCAAATTGCAGAGAGAGCACACAGGATTTAAATCTGTTCTATGTGGCCTATAGTTCAGTTTAAGCATTTCTGTCCGAATCTTGAAAATTAAACTCATGTCAGAAATGGAGAGCTTGTTACTAAAATAATTGCTTTTGCCAAAACTCAGATTAAGTTGTCTATATACATCCCAAGAAATCGAAGACGAGGGAGTCTCAGCATACATACTTTTGTCGATTACAGCGATGTAATCGTAGAGCGTATTTTTTAACACTTCTGCATCGTCTGCTGAAAAGGACAATGGAAGATTATGTGTAACGGCAAGGTCATACCAATTTTTAATGGGAGTGTATCCACACCTAAAAGCTATGAAAAGGATTCGTTTTTGCAAGTTTTGGTCAGATTGTTTCATTACCTTGACAATATAATCAACGTTAGCTTTCAAATTTTGAAGGAATATTTGTGGAAGACCTGATTCCACGTAAATAGCGTAACTGGGGGTATTAAGAGGCAATTTAAAGATTCGTTTAAAGAAGTATCTCTGTATACCTTAGAATTCATCCAATTGTTCATACCCATACACTTCGTTCCCATGGCAGAAACAACTATTCACAGTAGCGCTGAAAACTTTTAATTTTGACTCCAAATCTACAAATTTGTTACTGAAAAACTGCGACCACATGGTGTTTAAAGCAACTTTTGCTGCAGTTGATTTTTCTTTTATATGTGCTCGAATATTCAAATTATATGTAAGAACATATCGGAGATACTTGTATTCATTTACCACCTCAACAATCTCACCATCCAGAGTCCAGTTACGGCTATAGCCAATTAATCGATTTGTGGATCTAAATACCATAATTTTCGATATTAATTTGTTTGATTTATTTGCTTAAACGTATCATGGCGCATTTCCGTTTCGTCGAGTTTCAAACCACCAAGATATTAAAGAAGTTTCACTTCAAAAATTTGTTAATTACAAACAAAAATCATAAATTAGATATATTTTGAACAAATTCGAACTCTTTTATTTGGTCCAATCAATAGGTTGTTTGTGTTATCTGCTTTTGGAAACCCCTATTTTTGACCATTTAACTCTGGCTACGAATTTGTGAGGAAAATCCATCTCCGATGACAGCTGTCATCTAATACTCCAATAAAAAGGCTTTACTACAAATTTTAAGTGTTTTTATTTTTGATAATGGAATTTTATTTTAAATCGAAACACACAAGAAATTACGAAACAAAATGTATTCACAATAGATAGTGCATTCAATGTGAACATGTCCAGGTGAATAAGAGTTCAATTGTTCAATATCTCTATACGTGAAAAGATTTCACAAAAAAAAGTCAAAAATCAATCTAATGATTTTTTTCAAATAGGTAGGTAAGGTATCTATTGTCGCAACTGCATTTGGAAAATAAAATTGTGTCCTAAATTCTTTTGCGGGGATTTTCTGAAATTGATTTCGTTTGGGAATTCAACGAAACTAAAATAAAATGATGAATGAAATCGAATCGGAAACTTTCTCCTTGCTTATTTCTTTGCTTGTGTTTTTTGACCTAATTCCAATTCTTGGTAAAAGATTGGATAGTAGATGTCCAGAGGACACATCTGATCCAAAAGCATCGGTAAGATATATAATCTTCGACAGTGTTGACTGCATCACATGTGATAGTTTAGTTGTTGTGGCTTGTGGTTACCCTTCACCGACAAAGGACTTTACTATATATTTCAAGTGCTGTTGTTTATGTTTCTTAACTTTTTTGAAGTAAACTTTTCGTTGGATTTGAAAGGAAGCATTTACAAAGTTCCCACTCTCAACCAAGCGCGTCAAATTCCAGTGGTGTATTGAAGAAGTTAAGCTAATTGAAAGCTAAATCTCGTTAATTTGCTGTGGTTCATTGACTTTTCTTGAGGTTAGCGTTTTCATTATTGTCTTGTTTGAAGAGTATGTAATATGTACCCATTTAAAATGAGTGCCTTCGAGTGGATTCACTTGTAAGTGGTCCCGTCCAATATATAAGTTTGGAACTTGAAACCAAAGTGTGCATGCACGAGTGAGCACCCTTTGAGGAAAATGAATGTTATATCTAATTAGCACAAAAGCACTTAAGGTATGAGACTGAGGAGTGTTTAGGGAACTCTTAGTTTGCCACCTAAGCACTTACATAATGTTGGGAGTCTGGGAAAGCAAACTTTTGTGTAAAGGATGATGCATGGTACCATTAATGTAATCACAACCTTATTTATGATGGCTTTTTGAAAGTAAATATACGAGTGCTGGGTTTTTGGTGTGGCTAACCATACGTTAGAGATCTGTTTGGAACATGTGTGAAGAATTATGTTTCCTTTGCTTTATCATGCCAACGATCTCGGGATGCAATTAGGTTCTTGTATTTAGCATGATGTAATGGTACCCAGCAACCTCGTTTTTATAAAGTAATCAAGGATGTCAACAAAAAGAAATATTTAACTTGAAATTCTACTCTTATCGATGACCACCCCCTTTGAAAATCTCTTTACTAAAAAAAAAAAAAAAAAAAGAAAATCACTCATATGATATCCATATAAGATATACATAAAATTGGTATTTTATAAAACGATACCGCCAGAATAATTTGAGAATTATTAAATAAATTTGGAGATGATGACTGTTACCCTAAACCCATAATCTCCAAAATAAAATCCCCTATGGCAATATCTGAAAAACGAATGTGTTGAAGTAGTGAATCCTGCTTATTAAATCGCGCGATTTAATCGAATAAGCCAGACTGAGTTGAGCATTCTAGGGTAGTAGTTTGTGGTTAGAAATTGTTATTCCTTATTATACAGGGTGATTGGTATAAGATGTTACAAAAAGCTATAAAATGTAAATTGGGTCGAGACAAGCAAAAAAATCATATAGGAGGGCGGTCTATTCCCCTCTGTTTAGCCGGCAGGGGCAATTTTTTAAAAACATGACTTAAATTTGAAAAAAAAAAATTATTAAAAAATAACGATAATTTTTACAATGCCATGCTATACCTTTTTGTAAAGCCAAAAACTTATTCTTTTATTGTGATTTTAAATGAAGTTATTCTAGTGAACCGTTTTCAAAATATTAGCTTTCAAACTCAAAATTTTGAAAAAAAAATTTAAAAAAATAATACTATAATAAAAATACCTAATTAAGTATTATTTTTGTTCTCAGAATTATGGCTCTATGATTTTTTGTTGCCAAGCTATTCAAAAATAACCGAACCTACTTCTTCACAAAAACACGAAAAAATTGGCTAAATGATCACTTAAGGCTAGATTTTATTTTTTTTTTTTGTGAAGAAGTAGGGTCGGTTATTTTTAAATAGCTTGGCAACAAAAAGTCATAGCCATACGGTTTTCAGCGTTGGATTAAAAATTAATTGGAGCATTGAATTCTGAGAACGAAACTTATACTTAATTAAGTAAAGTTTTGAAAAAAATTAGTTTTAAAATTATTTTTTAAAATTTTTTTGTAAAATTTTGAGTTTGAAAGTCAATATTTTGAAAACGGTTCACTAGAATAACTTCATTTAAAACTTTAATAAAAGAATTAGTTTTTGGCTTTACAAAAAGGTATAGCATTGTAGAAGTAACCATTATTTAAAAAAAATATTTTAAAATTTAAGTCATGTTTTTAGAAAATTGCCCCTGCCGGCTAAACGTAGGGGAATAGACCCCCCTCCATACGATTTTTTTTTGCCTTGACCCAACCTACATGCTATAGCTTTTGGTAACACCTTATACCAATCAGCCTGTATTTATTTTTATATATTACTAGCCTTTACCCGCGGCTTCGCTTGCGTTTTAGCTGATCTAGGAGAAACCTATAGCCTGAGGAGTCGTCTCTCGTAATCTAGGTTCTTTTATAGCCCGAGCTTTATTATTCCATACATAAAAAGTAGCTTTTGTGCTATTCCGAACTATATTCTATCTATGTGCTAAATTTCATCCAGATTCCTTCAACCATTCTGGGGTTATTGAACAACAAACATCCAAACATCGGAACTAAGAAATAGATTCAACTCGATACAAAATGCCAGGGTCATGAGCAGACAGCAATTTCGAGAGTAGCAAATATGTAGAGGGATGTCATAAATGTGTAGTGATATTAGAAACATAAGTGGCCCTACATGGCTTTCTTGAAGGACTCCTGACGAAACATAATGTTTGTAGGATATGATTAATACTAACAACTCGAATGCGGCCACTAAAAAATATACAATTTTAACAGATTAGAATAAGAACCTAACAAATATACAATTTTAACAGATTAGATAAAGAACCTAAGTTTTCCAATTGTTGTTTTTACATAATTTATTGATTTATCAAAAGTTCTGTAGATGCCAGTATATTCACATTGAAATAATATATCTTCCAAAAATATTACAATATAATTTGAGAAAATCCCAGAAAGCTGGTTTTCTTATCGAACCTACATAAATATAGTGTCAGAATTAAAACATGACTTTTCAACTATCTACTCTTCAAATAGAATATAATTATTTTTCTCTAATTCAGTGTATAAGTGCTGTAGATGTATGTATATGCACATAATAATTCATTTTTAAATCTCTTGAAACCATTGCGGGTTGTCTTTATTTAACTTACATGTTTGTTTTCCTTAATTGCTACGAATACAAATCATGAGCGACTATACATAAACGTATACAGCCTCTCAAATCAAATTCTGCATTTCAATTGTTTCCTTTCGCGATTTACATAATCCCTTATGATTTATTAAGTCATAAAATTTAGCACTTTCTTTAAGTGCCTACACGTGAGAGTATAAAATCCCCCAACGTTTATACTCCACAACAAAATTATTCATTCCCTGATCTATTTTCGAAACCAAAACCACATCCACCTTCAATCGTAATTTGTGAATATTTTTATGCTAAATTGTGTCATAAATTTCTTGTCAACACAATGGACCGTTTTGACACAGTTTCCAAATTGGATTTTCAAAAGTATTTCGTATTCATTGGTTTTTTGCTGTGGAAAGTCCACAAAATCAATGTCTCACGTCAAACAATATGGTATGTACTCCCTCCGCCTCTCTCCGCAAAACGCAGGTTATCGTTGGTATCGTTTTTAAGCCATCAATGATGATGTTGCATTGCATACGTGGTGACAGAAAATTTGTACGACTTGCAGTGAAAATTGCTTTATTCAATTTAGTATCTCAATTCCCAAGGGAAATACCAACACAGAGTGAAACTCCCACTTGTGTGCCAGTGTGCAGTGTGTTTTTGCATGCATGCTAAAATAATTGACTTTGCAGGTTGTTGCTATTCAGTTGACAGAAAATTGTCATCGTGTAGAATGCTTGCTCACATCCTTATGGATTGAGATGGTTGTATGTGTATATTGAAGCTCAAAGCCCTTGCTGGTTCTCACATTTCGATTTCCCATTCAATTTGCCAACAAAATTAATCAAACTTGCAACTCTTCCAATTAGCTTGAGAAGTTCTTCATTTACGTTTACTATATCCTGAATTTATACACTTCGTATCGGTACGAGGGCTTTTATCAAGATATCATGCTCGGATGGATATGGTGTAGGTAGGTATTGCATGTGCATATTTATCAAATCCGCAGTCCAATACCTTAGAGGGAAATTTGTTTTCTTGTGATTCTCGTCGAAATATTTAAATGTTGATGCATTCTGCGTCAAGCTACCCATTTTTTTTTTTTTAATCTGACAACAATACTGTCGAAAAATAATATTTTAATAAAAATCCGATTTCCCTAACTAGGTTAAGTCAGATTTGATAAGAGATTAAAAAATAAGGATTTCAATTAAACTTAAATAAAGAGAACTGAGAAGAATTCAAATTGAAAAAAAAAAAAATTCAAACAAATGAATAAAGCAGCAAGGTGTTTTTTTTTTTTGGAGGGCTTCCTACTTTTCTGTCAGTTATTGTTCTTTATTTTACTATGTGACTAAGAATTTAGGCGTAAAATGAGGTCTGGCTCTTAAAGTTGGCATTTTTGAATTTAAAAATTGAAAATAAAAAAGCAAGTCGGTGGAAACGACAACAATACTAGGATATGAGGTTAAAGTCAAAGACCAAACCTATAGATTTGATTTGATAATATGCAAACTTTGGCTAATGGCATCGGTCTAATCTAAAGGAACCAGTCAAAAAAAAAAAAAAAAAATACATTCGGAACGGCTTCATTAAATGGACTCAAATATTGTTTGGCATAGTTCTATACAGCTTTCTATAGGCTGGCAGTGCAATTTTTTAGGTGGAACCTTTTTAAAGGGTTCCTCACATACAACGAACCGTTCAGTTATAGCCATCTTTTTTTTGATTTTTCTAATTTGCTAAAAAACAGCTCGAACGATTTTGATTAAACTTTGTGTGCAATATTCTTTGAGTGTTCTTAAGAAAACTGCGTTTTCAGTTTTTGGCTGAAAATGCAAGTAGCTCCCATACAACGAGCCACTAGGTTTTGGCTAGTATTTTTGCGTTTCTTCTAATTTGCTCAAAAAAAGCTCCATCGAACAACGAATTTTATAAAATTTTGTAATATACATAGAAGGCTTCGAAGAAAACTGTATTTTTAGTTTTTGGCTACAAATGATAAACATAGAGAAATCGGTTTTAACGGTTTTATTAAATTGGCCTTAAGTGGACAATGACATTAACGAAATGGTTCAGGCTTTCCAAGATATACATATGACGTGGTTGAAAGCGTTATCGCTGTGAAATCCACTGCCGTAGGAGTTGACGAATTAAACCCAATCTTTTTGAAGGCCATATTACCACTGCTTCTGCCATATTTTACCCATGTATTCAATACTATCCTTACCACTGGAATCTTTCCACTACAGTGGAAAAAAGCCAAAATTATTCCAATTCCTAAGAACTCGATATGTGACGAATTCAGACCAATCTCAATCCTCCCTTTCCTTTCAAAAGTCTGCGAACGCTTAATGCAAAAACAATTAAGTGATTTTATTACCCGCAACAATCTCTTAGTCGATATTCAATCAGGTTTTCGTTCACACCATAGCTGTACAACCGCACTTATAAAGGTAATTGAAGACATAAGGGTTGATCTCGACCAAAACGACGTAACATTTTTAGTCCTTCTAGATTTCTCCAAAGCATTTGACCTGGTAAATCATTCTGCCCTTTTGCATAAACTGCGTCAGAAATTTAATTTATCTTCCGACGCTATCAAGCTTATTTCATCCTTCATTAGCGATAGGCAGCAAGCAGTTAGCTTAAATAATAATTTGTCAGAGTTCCTTCCCGTACAACAAGGAGTTCCACAAGGATCAATTTTATCCCCACTTTTGTTCTCATTGTACATAAATGAAATCGCGTTCATAATAACCCAAGCCTCCAAGCACTTTTACGCCGACGACATCCAAATTTATAGAAGCTGTCCTTTAGGACTTATCGAAGACTGTGCTTCCATTCTCAACCAGGAACTAAGCAGGATATCCGAATGGGCTTCATGCAACGGGTTAATTCTCAACCCGAACAAATGTAAATGCTTAGTTATTTCAAAGAAGGAATTAGAGTTATCATATTTTCCACCCATAATACTGAACGAAACTACCTTAGAATACGTCAACACGTCTAAAAACCTCGGAGTTATCTTCAACAGAACCTTGACCTGGAATGATCATATTAACTCTTTAGTGGGTAAGGCTTATGGGGTGCTGAGAACATTGTGGACAGCTCAGGAATTTACGCCACTCCAAACCAGAATAGTGCTCGCAAGGACCCTGGTGATACCAGTTCTTACTTATGGATGTGAAATATTTTACAACTGCGACGCAATTAGTAAAAATAAATTAAAAGTAGCCTTTAATAGCACCATTCGCTATATTTATGGTTTAAGAAGGTATGACCATATCTCACACCTGCAGCAGAGCCTTCTCCCAATGTCTTTTGATAATTTCATCAAGTTTCGAACCTTAATCTTATTCTTTAAAATATTAAAAACGCGTCAACCAAATTATCTGTTTGAAAAACTCCGGCTCGCAGCGTCAAATAGATCTACATATGTAATACTACCTCGCTTTTCATGTCTGACCTCCGAGAGACAATTCTTTATAGCTGCATGTCGCCTTTGGAACTCACTCCCAACTCATTTGCGAGACATTAGCGACATACACACATTTCAAAACAACCTCACTACTTTCTTCTCGAATCAAAGCAACTAACTTCCATCTAACTTTCTTCAAACTGAAACTATTCTTTTCTTTTTGTCTATTTCTTTACTTTTTTCTTTTCTTTCTCTCCCTTCTACTTAAATAATTTTTTTTTCTTTTCTATTACAATGTTATTAATTATAATACTATTCTTCATCCCCAAAGTCACATTTCTTGTTAAATTTTATTTTATCTTATTGTTATCATTATATTTTTTTTTTCTTGTTTTTTTTTCTTTTCTTATTTATATAAATGTTAATTGTTAGTAATTCATAAACTCTCACTAATTTATAAGATGTTAACTATCTTAATGTGTAAGTTCATAAGCAAATAAACCAAACTAAACTAAACTAAACTAAACTAAACATATGTATATTTTTCAAAGCAAAAAGCACAGCAAAACAAAAGATGGCATCAATATTTTAAATATAAAAGATATTAAAAATGACTTAAGCAATTTTAATTTACTTCGTGGGTATTTTTGGGAGTATTTCATTTATAAGTGCGTTCATAAGTTTTTGTTAAAATTACAAGGAGAAAATGGACATCTGCATGCAAACAACGTTATTACATTTGTGGTCTTAGTATAACGAAATAACGGGAAGAAATAAACTTATCTTATAAAACTGTCTATATGCTCAAAATGCGTGACATAAGCACTTCTAAAATAAAGAATTTGAACTTCTTTGCTTATTTTATACAACAAAGAGTAACGGTTATTGCTCGAAAAATTGGTTTTCATAGTGCTATTGTTTATTATTTATTATTTTTTTTAAATTTATTTTATTAGAAACATGAAAAAACGTTTAGTTTTTATATATATTATGTAACATCAATTTAGAAGTTTAGGTTAATAGGCCTATTATGTTAACTATATCAACTGTTCAGGGCTTTGTTAGCATATAATATATGGCGTGCATTTAAAGTTTCTTATATCTGGTTTTCCATTTTTTCATGTGTTCATGTAGTTTTATTATATCGAACAAAAAATGATACACCCTTTATTTATTTTTGTAGTGTGCTTTAACTTTTGCTCTAGTAAACCATGGGCTCAAGTTTGTATAGTAGATACACTTTTTCATTCATAAAACCCAACACAGTACGTTTACCTGTGTATGAGTTTATAACAACATGTAGTTGGCTAATTTACATTGGTCTAGTCGTTCCTCTATGGATCTGGCTTGGTGGCGTGCACGTTATATAAAGCTTGAAGTCTTTTTTATCCAGGTAATGACAGTTGATTTTTTTCTTTCCAGGCTTAAGAGGTGAATCATTTGAGTACACAACCTACCTGTGGTGTATTTCAAAAGTTTCGTTCTATGCGTTCAGCTATGTTTTGCTCCCATTCATGGAAAGTAACTACTTTTAAAGATAAGCACAGTTCAAATGTAAAGCTATTCAAACGTTGGTAAATGTGAGGTTCAGTGAACCGTTAACTGGATGGCATGCAAGACAAAATATTAAGGATGCTTCTCACAACATATTCGAAATGTAAAATAGACAAAAAGGATGAAGAATGAACATATTAAATGAACCGTGATCCAGTTAATTTTATGAAATTGACTCATTAAGTTCTCTACAGGTTGTCTGAGTTTTAAGACACACAAAGACAGACATAAGTTTCCATAGAGTAATATTCTGGTATACGAGTATAAAGAAAAGTCCATAATTAAAAATGAGCTTTTTGTTAAAAAAAATTCTGTTTACGTAATAATTAATTAAAAAAATAAATAACAAGGGTTGGAAGAATAAAAAAGAGGTATCTTATATTCAGATTTGAAATATTTTATACTCATATTAAGGATTGTACAAAATTGATAGCCGTATTAGTTATTAATGCTGTTGAAGTTTCAAACAAACAAAATTTTTTTATTTTTGACACGTTTCATTTAACCTTGTTCATTTACTTACAAAATTATATTGAATACGTACACATTTTGTAACAGGTACCGGGCATATTTTATTATTTATCTTTATAATTAAAAATGTCATCGCCCTGAAATGTCCTTGATTGCATATCTTTATCGATGAGTTAAATCTACGAATATGCCTGTAGACTATAGTTTACGTATGTATATGTATGTATCTGTAAGGCATTAACAAAAGAAAAAAAAAATAATAATTCAACTCTTCTTTGCCAACAAAGCTCACCAATGTACGGACAATCTATGCTCAGTTAAATTGGGAAGAATTTCAAGCAATACCAGACATCCAGTGTTCTTGACTCCCGTTTCCACTAGCAAAAGGATCGATTTCGAAAGCCTTAACTACACAAGAAAACAATAAATACAAAACAAAAAAAACACTGGCAGTATGACAAGAAAAGACAAAAAGAAAAAAAAACCGACCGTATATATTTTTTTTATTAAAGCAATAACAATATTTGTTCTCGAATAAAAGAGAAAATTGACATGTTTACGATGCGGGATATAACAAGGACGGTCTATACTATGACGATATTTTTGTAAAATAAGAACATCCTGCTTAAGGGGACAAAACGCAAACAAAATGATTCTTACTGAGAATTTCCCCAAGGAACAAACAACTGCTGCTAGGAGTAATAGTGAAAATGTCAATGGTTATCTTATTTCATATTATCTTTTCTATTTATTAATAGTATATGTTTGTGTCAACAAATAATAATATCTCATAACCTTTTTTTTATCTAAATACAACAAAAAACGCTTTGCTGGCAAAATCGTAAATTTTTTGCTGATAAGCAATCAATTATTTGTATAAACACTTCTTGACCTTTTTTTCTAGGTAGTAGTATAACAATAAATTTTGAGAAAAATTCAATTAAAAGTGGTTTGCATAAGTGTCACTCTAAGTGCCACTTTATGGTGCCGTGAAATAAGGCCAAATGGAGAGAATTGGCCTTATTACGCTTTGTTAAAGTGAAATAAGGCCACATTTTAATGTTTGGCATTATTTCGGAAGGATCTCTGATAAGTTAATCGGAACGGTTACCATGATTCAAAATTCGTACAATTCGTCCGAATCTAAGAAGATTTCTCTCCGATCTGTTATTATGATAAAGGGGATTATGTCAAAATTGAGCAAAAACACTATTTTTTGTTCCATTGGTTTTCAGAATGAATGGTTACTAGAGTGAAACCAATGGAAAGTGCCTTAAGTCACCACACAATTTTTTAGGATTTGTCATTTTAAAGAGTTTATGGATATAATATTGGGAAGTTTTGGACGATTTCACATGCTGTCGTGTTAGAGTGCAATGCTAAAGCGGTGTTTGCTCGATTCCTGATTTAAATTTTTTTTTTGGTTATAGCCTCTTGCGAGGAAATATCATTTCATATCCTCCAAGAAAAAATTGGAAAAATTTTGTTTAGCGATGAAGCTCACTTTTGGTTGAATGGATACGTATGGGTTGGTGGAAGAATTGGTCCGTTGTTCTTTTAAAACGATGCTTATGGCCAGAACGTTACAGTCAATGGTGACCGCTATAGATCCATGATTACTGACTTTTTCATTCATCAACTGAACAACCATGATGTGAAGGAGCTGTGGTTTCAACACCACGATGGTGCAACATGTCATACACAGCTCGTTCTACAATTGATTTTTTGAAGGAAACCTTCGGTAGCATAATTCCGCGTTTTGGTCCTGTGAACTGGCCTCCAATACTTCGTTTCGTAGATTAAAAATATTGTCAAAATTGCGCAGAAACTAATTACAATAATTTTTTTGTTTTTGTTTTGAAGTTATAAAAATTCAACATTAACATAGTGAATTAGGACTATGGGACAAAATCAGATGATTTAAATAATAAATTCGATGAAAATCCAAACTAAATATCAACAAAGTATATTAATGCTCCCCTCAAACACGGGCCAAATAAAATCCTAAAAATGGATTCAAATATTTATCTATATATGTATGTACATAAATATATAAAAATGGATGAACATATGTTTTATAGTTTGTTTGTTTGTAAATATGTTATGGACTCCGAAAACGCCCCTTTCATTGAGCTCAATCTTTCAAGAAATATTTGGTATAAGAGTGTTTCTGCTTGGCGTGTCTTTCTTCGCCTTGTAGCCAAACTACATTATCTTCGCTTTGTGGCCAAACAACATTATCGAATTTGATGACAACAGTAAAAGTTGAACGGCGAAACTGATGGAGGACTCATTTTTTTTTTTGTATGATTGTTTTCAAATTAATCGTTTAGTTTTTATAATTTACCCAAGTATACATCCTAAAACCTACATATTTCAATGAAGAGAAAAAAAACTATACAGTGATAAGCTTTCAGAGCATTCAAAAAAATGGCATAAACAGTTTAAATATTAAAGGTTTTTAACGGTAGTTCCCGTACCTATATCGGGTATTCCAGTGTTAACCAACATTTTTTAGTTTTTGCTAAATTATTTGGAAGAACTGCGTTCTCAAGTTTTGGCTTCAAATACAAATAATGGAGATCTGTATACAAGTAACTCAATTCCATTGGAGTTCTTAGTTTAGTGAAATAACTGGCAAACGGTACGTATCTGAAGGATGTGAGATGTGTGAGATAAACCTTTTCTCTTAAACAAAGACTTTGATCTTTCGACAGATAAATACGTGCGACCCAATCACATTTCCAGTAAATGAAAATCACATTTCCAGTAAATGTATGTTGGTTAAGTATGAAAAATGTAAACTTATGAACGTATTGAAGTTAAAAGAAAATTAGCTGAAATTGTCCATTTGCAACCTAAAAACAATGAAAAACCAGTATAGGTAGTACACGGGCGTATGCTGAGATTAAGTATTTTAATTAAAGTTTAATTAAGAAAATCATCTATGTTCTCATATTTTAGACAAAGTTATTGGACGGTATAAATATAATCAAGAAGTCGAACTTATCGCTTAATGTTCAAAATATTAATATCTATCATCAAGTCGGGGCAGCTAGTAGATAACTTATGCATTACATATTTAAAAATTAAAAATTGAGAACAAACACAAACAAAACAAAGCAATTTTTATAATAATTCCAAATTCTTTTGCAAATAAAAATATAAAACATTTGTTTTTTCTTTTAAATATGAATAAAGCAGAGACTATGAAAAGATTTCAGAGATACAATGAAAATACAATTTTTTGGGTTACAGCTTACAGTTTATACATATTTATGATAATCTTGATTTAAACTATGAAACATTCACAATTATTTTACATTTAAATGCATACCTATTTCGGTAGAACATACAAATAGGAATTTTGCAAACTGATTCGTTCTTGCAAAATCAGTATTCTAAATTCTTTCAAAATCTCCTCTTGCTGAAAATAAAACTAAATCTAAAAAAATAGTTAACTTAACTTTATGAAAATTGTTTAGACTTTATTCTTATTATTTCCTTTCATCTTAATATGAAGAATTAAATAGGTACAGATTTGTCAAACTTCCCAAAAATACGAAAATGTTTTGTCTTAAAACATGAAACTCAGTATAAAACATCTATATATAATATACATAGTAAAGGATGGTATACCTGAGTTATCTCAAGGTATACAACAAAATAATTTTCGATTGTCGAGGTTTAACATATATACATACATAGTTATATTTACCTATATACTGGTTTTTCTGGTACTTACATCATTCTACATACACATAATGTACCTTACCTTATAACCTAAGGACGAACACAAAAAATGTTCGTAATAGGCATACTGGCATACTCAAACCACATTCGAAAGGATATATTTTCTGGGAATTCATTTGTCAGTGAGTATATTCAAAGAATCTATACCTACTAATAGGGTGTAACCGTTCAGAAAAAACATCAATTCCAGAGCAATGATGACAAAGCGTTTTTGAGGGTGCCTCCCCATTTGGTGTTTCTTGAAAAATGAGTAACATGCTGGCGAGCATACGTACTTACATATATATTTTTGATATGTGTACAAAATTTCATCTAAGCATTTATTCAAATTCGAATTGAAATAAATACAGAGTGGGATTTAACCAATCATTAAATTGGTTCAACTTTTTTTTTATCGCATGTTTGCCAGTTAAAAAGAAGCCAAAACAATATTAGATGAGGGTTTTATGAACAATTTGCCTTTATCATTTAATATTTATTATAGATATATGTAAAGAAAAAGCAAGCTGACGTTTTTGTACGGGTTATTACATTTAACTCATATGATGACGAAATATTTCATGTTAGATAAAATATTAGGTATGAGAGATTTTGTAAAAAAAAAATTAGTATAGGAGCTATAAAATAAGAATTAAGTTCCTATTTAATCCCTTAAATTTTCTTAATGCTCAAATGTATATTCCAATTACAAATAGCAAATATTAAAAAAAAGGACAAACACACCTCAAGGTTCTAAGTGTACAGTGCAAAAGCGACCAAATAGGCTCTCATGAATTTATTAAAAACAAAAAACATTTGTTTCAAATAAAATATGTAGGTATTATAAATTGTGTTCAATTAAGAAAAAAGAAAATTTGACCAAGACCAGCAAAAAACGTAGAAAATTTCTTAAAAAGGAGTTAAAATTAAAAACAAATATTCTTAAACAACTTCAACACTAGCATTTGTATGCCTTAGCTACTCTTAAAGCCAGAAATTTATTAATTTATTTTCATTGTAAATCAATTCATCAATTTATAAAAATGAAAAAGTTAGCCACGGTTAATGTGTTTGTCAGCTTTAAAAAATGCTTACAGTTTTAGTCCAAAAGAGGACAATTGTGATACCACAAAATTTGAAGAACCAATTTGAGCTTCTTATTTAGATCTTTTGTCTCTGCCATGGCGATGGCGTTCAGCAAAGGTGAATAATAAATTGCTCTGACAAATGAAATCTGTAACTCTAAGTAAGTGAATATAAAATCCAGATTTTTCAGCTCTGCTTGCCTATTCGAACAATTGATGATGTCGATGGGAGACACCAGGTTATATTTAAATCGCCATTTATTTTACCCGAAACACTTTTGGAAAATGGGCGGAATGGTCTGATATACTAGAGCAAACACCTTCCCAACCAGGCATTTATTTTGAATCATTAAGCTACCATTAGACGGTCCTTGTAAATGGTCCTTGCAAGGACAGTCTGACGTCACAGAAAATGTGTCCTTGTGCTGTCAGTGAACGGACATTCTTCACCGTGTCCTCGCTAGTAAAAAAGTCCATTACACGAATGAAACAAATTTGGCATTCTTGTCCCAAAGTACAATGTCCACCAAAGTGGACATTGTTACTTTTGCATTTCGGTGTCCTTGCAAGGACAAGCATAACAATGTCCATTACACGACATGACAATTTTGACAGTTGGTGGTGAATGAAACCGCGCTGAAGAATGCAATATTTTGCCGTGACCATTACACGACATTTATAAATTGGTCCTTGTAAAAAGTAAATTTGACGTTTCGGGGACATTTATAAATTGAGTGACTATCGTATTTTTTTTTCTCTAGAAAATATTCACGAGAGGTATGTGTGTGAAGTTTTTCGATAAAATAATTTCAATTAAATATAATATAATAAAATTATATGTAGTTTTAACAGGTAGGTATGTCGTACTACAATCGAAAGTTGCAGGTGGCGATTCTCGCAGCACATATATTGGAGAGCAGCGACGACGACGAAAACAACCAAGGGCGAACACGAAGAGTTCGTTCTGTGTGGTCCAAAAGAAAGTTCAGAGTGGGAACAGAGCAAATGCACGCAAGGTTGTCAAAATCTGATGTCACTTTTTGAATTGAATTGAATTTGGCAGCTCATTGAAATTTAACAACAACAAATCCACCCTGAAAAGTGGACATTCCAAGCAACAATGTCCCGGCAGAAATTCGTGCTGTTGCATTGTTGGGACATGCATGGTCTTTGCAAGGACCAGATGTCAAAAAAATGTGTCCTTGTGTCCCATCAACAATGGAAGGACCATTACACGGTCCTTGTAATTTGTCTTTGCAAGGACACATGACATTGTGAAATTGTGGTGGACATTGTGGTGGACATTGTGGTTGTCCTTGCAAGGACAGCATTTTACAATGTCCATTCCACGACATGTCGATTTTAGGACAGATAAATACGTCATAATGACGTCAGGCTGTCCTTGCAAGGACCATTACAAGGACCGTCTAATGGTAGCTTTAGTTAACCGTCTCCAAAAATGCATTTTCCTCCATTGGAAGTTTTTATAAAAATCTACTTCAGGTGTGGTGTTACACTATAAGGTACTTAAAGTTTTCATTATGTTGGTATAACCGTAATAGTTATTCTTCCAATTAGGGATCGCTTTCAGTAAAATTGCCGAAAATGTATAGAGGTGTCAGATTAATAAAAAAAAAGTATGTTGAGTGCTACAACAGAGGAGGTAGTCCACTAATCGACTACATGAATATTAAAATCGGTCTTGTAACTAACGTGCATAACCAATGCAAAATTAAATATCTAACTCGAAATAGTGAAAAATGTTAGATTTCTACATTATTTGAATTTCATAGTCTCTTTTAGAATATTAAAAACACAAAACTTATCATACAAACATGCCGCCAAACTGAAATGAACGGAGGATATAAAGCCCCAGCCTATCATAAACGTTTTTTGTCTCGACCCAACCTAAACGCTCTAGTTTTTCGTTACATTTTATTTTAATGATAATATTTCATCTTTGAAGGAATCATATTACAAATTCCTTATATATTTTTGCAGATTTTAATATTTTAGAGCATTTTAATATAACTTGTCTATTCAAACTCATGCCATCACGATCACATGCTTCTGAAATCATCGAATTAATTTCTATCACACATCACAAGCTTTCCAAACCACTTGTTCTGTCCTATCAAAACTCAATGTCACAATATTTTCATTACACCCATTAACAAACCCTCTTTAAGCTAGAGCACAAAACCATGTCATATGCCCGATTTCACAGGACATTGACCATGTCATAGAGACTAAACTTAAACCTACTATCGTTCCATAACATACCTGCCCATATCATTGTGGTCACACTCGGTGTCTATATGTGACCCATATCCATAATCAATTGTCACCTCTTTGATGTGGACGACATATATCTATATTATAAACCCTCATCACCCCCTGTCTCTAGGCATCATGGCCCTAGTCCTAGACCATATTCTCTGTTGACAAATTAATTATATTCCAATAATTACCAAACATAACACTGTGTCTACTCCGAAAACACTTGCTTTCAATGGTAATCCACAAATTCCATATCCATTTACCGTAATATATTAAAATCAATTAAATTGGACCCTCCCCCTGAGTTACGAAACGAACACACACACACACAAAATCAGGAAATTGTCAACAGCAATATAATGAAAATTGAATAAATCAAATACGTACGTGAAACCCACACATTTAAACCTGCAATCATCAATCCATCTATATCTATCTAGGAAACATGTCCTCGCATCGACCTTGCTAGCTCATCCCACATTACTAGGTAGCGTGTGAACAAAAAAATCCAAAGCCAAATAAATTCTGTTGACTTGATACTATAACAGATTACCACAGTATAACGAGTAATTATTGTTACAGCAGCGTTACAGCAACCCTCCTCATGTACCCCGCGAGAGCGACCCACTGAACCTGAAACGATTTCGTTTTTGGAATATAACCTGAGTCTCATCCATTTTAAGATGTGACATATATACTATACATTCAATTATACAGTGAGGTATGCGAATGTATAACGGTAATGCATGGTATACAGTCTTAACCTACACCATCTACCATCATTGAGCTATAGTGCGGGGAATTTATCGTTCTATTGTGGTACAACGAGCAATGGAGCCCGGGTCGGATCTCAGTTATATATATGCGCAATGGCAGCCAAGGGTTTTAAATGGTTAATTGTGTGACACATCCTCTGAAAGAAGATATGCATACTTTGGAGGTCGTGGGAGGTAGAGATGTAGTGTTTGTGGGAGGTCGGTCTCCATCTTGTTGAATTTAATAAAATCTGTCTCAACATGGGCGCTTAAGTGGGATCTCAAAGGAAAACGAAAATTCCAACTCTTACGCAGATGTTTTAAGTTAAAGATGAGAAGAAAAATCATATACCCAAAGAGTGTGATATCCATACCCATATATGCACGTATGTATATCACCTACATCACTTCATGACTCCTTTGGCTTTGAGTGCAAATGACACTTTTACGGATATGGAGAAAAATACCTTCTCACATAGCTAGTCCTGCCAATGCAGCAGCAATAATTGATTGGCGTTCCCTCTCTCTAACGCAACAGCAATGATGGGTAGAGCTGAGGAAACTTTTGTCCTTCAATTGCATTGGCACTTTAAGTGATTAAAGCAATATCCTGTAGTAGTGAAGAATAGTTTTTTATAGCTTCATGGCTTATATGTATCCTGTTATGAGATATTTCCTCCCCCTCTCAAAGTAATGTTATACATAGGGAGATTATCAGATTAGAGAGTGCAGCATTTATTATTCAAAAAAAAAATTTGTTCTTTTTGTCTATGAATATGTGTGAATACGAATACTTTTCTGTCTGAGCATTTTTTGGTGGACTTCTTTAAGTAGCCATCACTGAGTGTGCATTTTATTTAAGCGACACAACAGCTCCGAGTGAGGCCGAGGAATGTGCCTTACAACCTTAATCATTTTTGTGTGTACCTTGATATTCTGCAACAATGGAAGGGACTTACAATTTACCTACCGCCGAAACCGAACGGGTAACAGAGAAGCACCTCTCATGACAAGATTCACTCTTGGAGAATTTGTTACTTCCTCGGCACCAGAGGCAGTACATCGGAAAAAAAACTTTGGTAGCGTCAGTGATCGAGCACAAAACCTTCCTCGTAGAAGTTGGCAACAACTTTGGTGACATCTATCAAACCAGTAGTTTGTTATGGCGTCAGTTATAGCGACCAGTAAAACGCATCAGTAAAAATTGAAAACAAATGAATTAGAAGTTTTTTTTTTACTGATGGTCGTTTATAGCGGTCAGTAAAATTATGTCGGTAAAAAAATGGTAATAGCAATGCATCCTGTCTTTTTCTTCTTCTTTCTGGTCGCAAATGTATCAGTAATTTATTTCCGGATGAACGTAACCGTACGAAACTAGAATGAACTATTGTTTCATTTTGAGTGACATGACAATCAGCTGATACGTAAAATGAGTTTTTGCCAGTAAAAAATAAATTACCGAATCAATATATTTTTTTCAAATTTATTAATTTATGTTATTCGCCACCTATTGGTATGTTCTTTTTGTTTCAAAACACATTCAAACATATTAAATACTACAAAAGAAAATGTTTACTGATGCGTTTTACTGATCGCTATATAACTGACGCCTATCATAATGAGCGTTCATTTCAACGTTTACCCGCCTTAATTGAATAACTATAGGTTACAGTTATTTGGAAATAACCGCATATGTTTATGATTGATACATGAGATTAAAATTGCTTTTTAAAGTCTCCTTGATTAAAGTTGATTTTATAGAAAGTCCCTGTTTTTCTCGTACTAAAAATGTACAAGCAACTATGGAAATAACAACGAACACAGAAATACTTTAATACTGTTTAATGCAACTCGTACATATACAAATAATCTAATTTTAAATACAAAATGAATCGCTTGGTGCTGGGTGCTGGCTTTTAAAATAAATATCCTTGAATTAAATACTCAGTTTTGCTTGTTTGACATAAAATTAATGTTCACCAATTTATCTACGCATGCTGAAACAAGTCGCATGCAGAGATTACAATATTTTCCCAAAGTCGTAATTTATCAAAAACTCAAAGTTATGGAAACTTTATCCCTGGATTATGCAAAGGACTCAAAGCTTATATACAAAATAAATATGAAATAAATGAGATACAATATTCAAAAAAAAAAAAAAAATCTTGTAAATTAATGGATATGATTCCACTTATTTCGGATCAACAAGCGGTCAAAAACTATTCAAAAATTCTCTAAGACCAAACCACCACCCCCAGGAACAGTTGTTAATATTCTCCACAAGTGTGTTTTAATATATTCCCTGTTTCATCATTATTTGAAGAAGTCCTTTTACTTCATGTAAAATACACAAAAGACTCTCCACAAAAGTTGAACGATAAATTTAAACAATGCCTTTTCATTTCAGTGATTTTCCCAACCCTAAACATGATATCCCAATGGAATGAAAAGGCCATTCTCAGCCTTAGTCCGAGTCTCAGTATTCAGATTCAGAGCCATTTGCATGAGTATTCTGGTTTTTGTCTTCAATCAAAGTCATCTTCTGAAATGTTGTTCTCCAAGAAAAGGGAATTTGAAGTATGTTCTGTTCTTCGGATCTTGTTCGAGGTGATTGAGGTATGAAAGTTTAAATAGTTGGAAGTTCAAAGTTTTGAAATAGTGGTCTGTGTTGCAGAGCACCTCCCTTTGGGCTTTGGGCGTTTTGTTTGAATTTAAATTCAAGAATTCCCACTACACATACGCCCCCTTTGGGTAAAAGATTTAATTTCATCTTCATACTGTTGTAGTGCTTGATTGGATGTAATTCAGATGATAATGCAGTTAATAAAAAATAGATTGCCTTTAAAATTGTTGGATATACTTCGTCGATCTACAAAAGAGGCAATCAAATACATGACTCAGATACAATACGATTTGATTTTATTTGAAAGTTTTATTTTTCAAAAAGGTTGGAGGAAGGCATTTTCTTGCAGAGATAGAAAGAAGGGCCTATACAGACTCATGTGGCAAATTGAATGGAATAAAACGGATGCTTTATATTTTCCATATAAGATTCATGTAAATTTGGATGATTTGTTAGGCGGAGAAAGCTTTAACATGTTTAAAGGATGAGATTTATAATAGAATTTTTATTTATTCTTGTCGAAAGTAAAAGACATCAATTGACAAAAGAAGAATAAGAAATCAATTTTCGTAAGGTTTTTTTCTTTTTTTTATTTATTTAAAAGGATGTTTCATTTGAAAAAATATATTGTCAAATTGTTTCTCCTTTAAAACAAATTCAAAATTAATGTACATATGTATATTTCTCAAGACTATTAAATTAAATTTACAACATTTGCTTATTATTTGAGAACAAATCTTAAAGATTTTATTACATAAATTTATCAACCAAATTAGGTTGCACTTTTTGACTTAAAATCACAGAACTTTCTAAAATGTTTGTGCTATATACACACATATATGTACATATGTACATACATGCATGCGGCAAAAAAAAAATTTAAAACACAAAAATATTATTTTTGGAAGGCAACGGTTATTTCATTCATATTTCATAAAACGTTAACTTGTCTCGAAATCTGCCAGGTGGTTTACGAGAATGTCTTATTTGCAAAATGCGATTCTATGGTATATATGGGTAATATTTCTAGTCTTCGCGTCGGCGAATTTAAGAACTTAAATGCCAATTCCGAAATTAGTCAGGCAAAAACTCTAAGAACACTATCAACTATGTGCCAAAATTTAAGCCAATCCCTTAAAATAACAATTAGGCTTTTGTAATTGATACGAACAGAATAACTTGCCTTAAACTACCCAAAATCGCAACTAAAAAGTGAGGAAATTACTTTATCTTGATATCACTCTATCTCTGTTCCATGTGCATTCACAAAAAGAAAAAAAAACCCCACTTCGAGATTAAAGCAATACCAAATTATTCTTTCTGGTTGTCCGTGCTTATATGTCAGTAATGGATATAATCAAATTGGTATGGTCTATTATGCTATTGCTGCATGATATATTCTTGTTATCGTTATTGTAGTTTATGACACAACCAAATTTGATCAACTTTGACGCTCAAGAACGCTCCCAACTTACTTTTTGAGAACAAGAGCAAGTAGATATTTTAAAAACATTCATAAAACGTTAACTTTTTAATGTTATTTCATAGCTTATGAACACATAAAATCACGTTGTCGTGACGAATTCTTTTTAAATTTTAAAGAAGAAGAACAGAGTAATAAACTTTTTAATAATTTAAAAATTAAGGTAGCTAGTTGAACTTTTGTTGAACACTTAACAAAAAAAAATTGCTTGGTATTGATTTGTGTATACATCAACTGTCTTCTTAAGGTTGGCACAGGGAATAATATCCAATAATTTTTTCTGCACGGAAAACCGTCTATATGGCAAATTAAATATTCATGACTCGTTTTTCAGGAAAGTGTGATTTTATCGCCACCGGATTTTTATTTCCGATTGTGAAGTCGTTAACCTATTCTATTTCTTCTTGCAAAGATTTTTTCCCGTCATTAAATGTGAATTTTATATGCGCTCTACATTTCCAAATTCGCTCTATATAAAGCACCAACAAATATTTAGAAACAATTTAAATAAAAACTCTCACAATAGCATGTGTGACAGAGCTTGCATGTGCCACACCTTTTGTGAAGGATACACGTTAGCTTGAGCTGCACATTCCATTGCTAAGTTCCCTGCGATGCTTTTATACATTTTTCTATCGCACCTCATAATAACAACACGCTTTCACATTCGTTGGCAGGATATGCACTTGCACACGGTTACCGTTAACAATATTTTTTTCATTCTCATATTTAAACAGTTATATCCTTCCTCTATACGTCTGTGCGTTAAAAAAAATGGTTTCCAAAATTGGTGTGAGTGTTTTTTTTTTTATTATAGATACGTTATACCTGGTGCCATTTATGTTTCGGATTTTTATCTTCAGCCAACATACACATAATACGGACATCAATGAAAAAATATATCCTCGGGGAAATCGATATGGATCTACTGATACGTGACATGACACATATTTTTTCTCGAATACATTTTTTGTATATAATTTCATCAAAACAAGCTTCAAAGCAAATTTAGCTTTGTGTTGTGATCCAATTTTTCTGTTCTTGCGATGCAGACATTTTGCTATTAGATTCTAGAGTTTGAAGCTGTTTATGCTGAGAGGACGAAAAACGTATGGTGGAAGATTTCCGGAACTAGTATTGGTATGTACTACGTACAATGTATATTGTATACATATGTATGTGTGCGTGCAGTTATTCGTTTTTCATTTTTAATTAAAAAAATCAGAAAAAGCAAATAAATATAATTGGATTTGAATGTTTTTGCGTAGTAAAAAGTGGCAGAGGAGGATATCGAAAGCAAGAAGTTTGTAGTTGGTAGTTTTCCAATTATCATGTCGTACAAATGTATACGTAGTACAAAAAAAAAAGTGACTGATTTTTTTTTTTGTATACATAAAATAGTATGATTCTCTGGTAAGGGAGTTACTGCTCACCATAATGCTCAGAATATCCTTAGGTACAGATTACACGAACGCAATAATTAGCTTTATGTTGCTCTTTCAGGAGTGCAAATGAAATATTTACCACACTCGAACTGAGTTAAAACTTTGAAAGATGAGAGATTTTCGACTTCCATGTTTTTATACAAGATGTTCCCTATTTTGTCAGCAATATTTTAGGGCGTGATTCTTTGGTCTACTTAAAGAAAATAAAATGTTTGACTGGATCGCACATACTTGCTCTGTGGGTGCAATAACACGATGATACCAAATTTTTCGAGCACTAACAATTAGCCTTAGATCTATTAATTATGGAAAGTTTAAAGTCTTTGTCTTAGAAGTGTTAATGTGATGTGCCGTTACGTTAATTTTACCCGATATTTCGTTAAACTACAAATTGAATAAAAGTCGTTTATAAATAGAAGTCCGTTACTTGTTTTTTTTTTTTAAATCAAAACTTAAGAACGCAGTTATCAATGAAGCTTCTCCGACAGAAGTTGTCATATTCTTATTTCAAGAAAGGCATTTGTGAATTCATAAAACATTTAGAAAAATATAAAAATTCATAATTTTTAAGTAAAACCCATCCAGGTGAAAGTGTCAGTACACACACATTTTGCCTTATCAAAATCGGTCAAGCAGGTACCTCCCGGGAAAGAATCCAACATAGGAAGTAAAATTGGTACTTTCTGAAAAAGTTAAAATTTGAATATTAAAAAACTGGTGCGGAGGGGATAAGCTCGTGTCAATGACAATTCCTTTGTTTTTATTTATTTCATTTTTCATTTTCATTTTTTAAAAAATTTCAGATTAAAAAAAAATTCAAGTGTCTTAACCTTGATTTTGAGTTATCATCTCAGTCTAGCTCATTATATTATTGTTGTCTGCACTTCAAAGAGCGAAAAAGCCCGTACATAATTTAATTATATTTCAAAATATGACCATCTCGAATTTCCAACTTTTTTTCACGTTTTACTATTTGGTTTATATTTCGTGGGGGTGGGCTGTGTGATGATTCCATAGATAATTGCTTGTGGGCAAATATCACGGGATGGGATATATTTTTCATTTTATTCATTTCTGAAGACTCGCCGAAAATGTTAAAAAGACATAATTCGTTGGCCGTACCTAAATCTGATATCTTAAGGTGCGGTCTCATTTTCTCAGTGCCTTTTGGGTGAAATAAAATAAAATTTTAGCAGCAGATAAAGATTCCCATTTTAGGATGGTTTTTTTTTTCTGTGAAGTCGCTCGATGCGGATAAATTTGTTTGCTTTGGTTTTAATTAAGTTGTGCGGGTTCAAAGAAGAAGAAAAGAAATTAAAATGGATACCTAGGATATTAGGTCAAGAAGTGGCCGTCTTTCGTGGGGGATTCCAATTTGACAGCAGTGCTCGAGGGATTTTTTTACGTAGGTAAGTTAT
Source organism: Platycheirus albimanus (assembly GCA_916050605.2). Classification (NCBI taxonomy): domain Eukaryota; kingdom Metazoa; phylum Arthropoda; class Insecta; order Diptera; family Syrphidae; genus Platycheirus; species Platycheirus albimanus. The sequence continues at coordinate 156,045,160 of OU696697.1, forward strand.
TTTTTGTTGTTCTAATCTTAAATTGTTTTCTTTATTTCCAACAAAAAACTGGCCAATTAAATCCAACGCTTTCTTTCAATTTGGAATAAAAAAAAAACAGATAGTGTTCTTCGACGTAGTTTTCAGTTTTTGTTTGTTTTTAAGTGTTAGTGGATTTACTTTTTACTTTTGAAAGCCAATATCTATTTAATAAAAATATTTGCTATTTTACAGCCCACTAATATTATTTCATCTTATTACTATATACTTAGTTTTGAGCTTACCATATAGTAATTAAGGAGAAATAATCTCTTAGCACTGCAAATCCGAGTCACGAACTAAATAAATACTCGTGACCCAATTTCAATACCTAAAATGGCATTTGCATCAGGATCCGACAGTTTGGACTCGTAATTGGGGGTCATGACGCTGAGCTGCCATTGGCTCTTGATACCTAAGATATTTGTTTTTAAATACATTTATATATGTATGTATGTATTACATAATATAATACCTACTTAGAGCAATATTTTTTTTTTAAATAGTAAAATATTACTATGTAACTACATACTTTTGTATAGTGTTAATCTGAGATAAAAATAAAAAGAAATGAATACTTTACTTTAACTTCAAAAGACTTCTTATCCATTACGACAAATTTATAAAGAAAAAATATGACTAAGAAATATAATTCCTAAGTTTCATTATACCTTATTTAATTAGATATATTATTAGTATGTGGAAAGAGTTTTGAAATATTTTGGTTTACTAAACATATAAATTAATAGTCGCCCAGAAAATATAAGCCTATTTCGTTGATTTGAATGGGAAAAGAAAAGATCACATCAAAGCCCATATGCTGTTGGTAACTCGAAAAATGTACTTTATTACACAATTTTGTTCCAAGAAAATCTTAAACATGATGCATTATTACTATTATTAAAGTGGTTACATTTCTGTCAGGAATTCCCAACTATTCTGTCTGCGTATCAGTAACTTGCATCTTGTAAACGTTAATATTGAAACCTATTTTTCTAAGTTTTACACATTCACTGCACCTTTAAAAGCTTCCATTTACTTCAGGACTACTGCTTATTTTCTTTTCTTTTTTAAATAAATAAATTAAGAACTGATGGTTGTTTACGATAAATTTTGATAGAATTGTACCGAATTTCGGGAAGTATTCTTTATCATCAACCACATAGTAAATAACATTAAGGTAATATAAATATATAAAATATTAGTTACTTTGAATGCAGAAAAAGCATTATTGTTTTGCTTCCACAATAATTACTATTTGATAATGAATGTTAATTAATTTCAAAATTTTGACTAAAACAAAAAAAGACAAACTTGAATTTTCCAATTGCCTGAATCTCTATCAATAATAATATTCGATACTATAAACCAACGCTAAATCTGGATACTCTTATACAACCTTGAAACTGACCCTTGTCACACAATTGAACTTCTGCAAAGTCTGCCAAAACCTCATGCCACCTAGCATCATTTTGAGAGCAAAAGACTTCAGGGGCCGAGGGTACTATGATTGATTATCCTTACTAAGAAGTCAAAGGTATCTCTCAATTTATTTGGGGGAAGTGAAATTAATGTGCTTGATATTTTAAAGTACTTAATAAAGTGTGATTTAAAGATGTTTTTAGACATTATTTATAGGACACATTTTTGGTTGTTCAATACAAAATTTAATTGGAAAACTTAACGGTATATGATTGATATATAAAAACACGTCATGACCTAAATAATTCAAATAGACTTTTTGAAATACAAAGAAACTGAATTTGAAATAAAGTAAAGTGTTACTTCAACCTTTAATACATTTTTTTTTATTTGAAATAATTTTGATTTCAAGTCGTTCAAGACAAAATTTTCAAATTATGTTAATTAGTAATACATTTACATTTAAGTGCTTCATCAATGTAAAAAAAAAAAAACATTAGGTACTTGGCACAACAGCGGGGCAGAAGCCTGCGACTTACACTCTCAACTATTCATGTGCGTTGATATTCTTCAGGACTGGAAGGGATTTACAATTTACTGTTTTCGGTCTACTTTATATCTTTGGCGGAAATGCAATGCAAAGGAGTTAAAAATCCAGCTTAAGTCTTAATCCAAAACTATAAGAATTAAATTTCAAAAACATCGCATTTTATTTTTGCCCTCTGACATCCAAGGAATTTATTTGGAATTCAGTTCTTATTTCAACCACAAAGCTTAAACACAACTTTCGGCTGTGTTGACAGGACCCTTAACAATGTAATTGTCATAAATTTCATGTGACACATTTTCTCATGTGGCGTTGTTTATTTATTGCTTTTCCATTTCTATATATGCCACCCTAGAGTTGGCTTCATACAAAGAACTCAGAAACACCATTAGAAACAAGTCTTCTGACTTGGTATTTTCATGTTTTTCAAAAAAAAAAAAAACACATTTCCCATTCTCGTACAATAATAATGAATTGTGTTCTTGGGAAAAGTATCTAACCATGTTCACAAAGTGACCACACACCACTTGTTTTAATTTACAATGAAACTAGCTCTATTCTTCCAATTTTTACTGAGAAGGGTATCTCTCCTGCATTTGAAAGTTGTTTATTTTTAGAAAGTTTTTTTCTACTTTTAACTTTTGCTTTTTAGAGATATCCTGTTGAATTTTTGAATGATGATGGAGTTGAAATTATCCTCATCAAGATTTCATGAGAAACTTCATTGAGCTATTTTGTTGCGAGTCTTTGACTGAAGTCTCAAATCTTATGGGAGTGGCAGGGATAAAAGGAACTTTTCAAATATCATAATTTAAATATATAGTTCTCTTGATATTTTGAAAGATTTAACATCGCACAATCTGTGAGTGTGGATTTATTTAAAATGTTAGATTGCTATATTCTCAAGTGAAAAGTGAACTTTAAATTGCGAATATAGGTAAAATCTTCTTAATGCTATAAGGTATGAAATCATTAATAATTCTTTTGAAAGTCATCTAAAAACTTGAGTGAACTTGATAAAAAAAATCTTATTTTTGAAGAAGAAAACATAACTTGTGTCATCAGATCGCCTTTGATTTTGGAATTGATGGTTCCATTTGGACCAAAAAAAAGAGTTTTTTTTAATAAAAATGTAACATTCACATCATGAACTTTATTTTACAAACAAGGTACTTTTCAATGGCTAAACGTGTTTTTTTTTTAGCAAGTCAAGTTTTAACAACATTTTTTTCTTTCTTCCTCTAATCTTAACGCTATCGGGGAACTGTTAAATATCCCACCATCACCTTTTTTTTGTTGGAACCAAATGTGAAGGCCAAATCCTGTTCCAACAACAGAATTTTATTCTTCTCTTCGCGCATAAAGTCTTAAGTTTTTAAAATTTTATTGATTCCATCATCTTTTAAAGCCATTGGATCCATGAAATTTGCCATTCTTTATCAAATTTGTTAAGCTTTTTCAATCTGACAACAGGAAACAAAACATGGGGGGATATCTGTTAAGTCAGTTGCTAAAAATAGCCCACCCACATAAAACGATTTTTTTTTTTGGTCTTTAAACTAAACCTATGTGCTATAGCTTACTTTGTATCAAATGCAAAAAATCCTGTTAAGCTGAGAAAATTTAATAAAGCAAATGTGAACGAATACATTTTTTTCTTAGGAATATTTTGATCTCACGACACAACTTAGATACAACCAACATTGCCCGAAGGATAAATTTATACCATATTTGATGTGTATTATGTTTCTTTTATCGATCGAGCAAACACAAAAAACGGATAAAAGTTTTGTTCAAATTTCTAGGAAACAATTTATTTTCAAATAAAGAAATATATATTCTGCCTATTACAATAGAGCCGGAAAACCCCATAGGCCATTTTTTCATCAACCACGCCATTTTTTTTTTGCAAGACTCAATCTCAGAAGATGACTTAATGCCTCGGGCAGAATTTAACAAAAACAGTAACAGCACAGCGTGCCAGTAAACAGGCAATCTGAAAAACAAATTGTTAGATACGACGTATAACGTAACGTATGTATATACAAGACAAGCCGTGCGATTCTATACAATTTAGCATATTTTATTTACCCTTTTCTTGTCCTATAAAGACGCGACCAGAATGACGCCACGATTTGTTCAATGACGATGCCGGGACATAGAATTCTCGAACCGCGCCAGCTTTCAAAGCCCGAAATGTCTTATTTTTCCATGGAATGTGTTCATACTTCAGGACCTTCATTGGCAATCTTGGAATATTTCGGATAAGGCTATTCTCTGGGGTGTAGTAAGTCGAAGAAAAACATTCAACCTACCAGGCCTTATTATGATACAACAAACTCGAAGTCAAATTGTGTGCTGAAGGATTTGCGAGTGGTTATCCGGGGTATGTGATGATGTTTAGGAATATGGCGTATAGTCCTTATAGGAGCTGTGTTGCTTTTTTTTCTGTTGAAGATAAGCGTTAGAATGTTTTCGGTTCAACACGCTGCTGATGCCGTACTGTATACTCACTATATAACGTGAGTGGAATTTAAAACTTTTCCTTTTTAATTCCATACCAATTTTTTAAAGACTTCATTTTAGCGTATCTTGTGTGTGTTAGTATTATTTTCATAAATGGATATTTTTGTAATACAAACATACTCGTATATCCCAACATAGCTATCATTTATGGAAATTGTGTAAGTAATGAAGGGCAAGCATCGGTCATGCAATGTGAATTTCTTCCTTCTAAATATAGGAAAAATCAATCTATATACTATCAAATAATTACCAAATACCATAAGTTTGAAGTAAATCGCCCCATTTGATTAGGATGTAGAAGTGCGAACAGACAAACGGACGGAATTTCCGGGCACACTTTTGATTGTTATCTCAAAAATTTTATTTTCACGAATCCATAACTTGTCTTATAGTACCTATAAAATCGCAAGTAATAACAATGATACGATAAATGACGATTGAAGAGTTCTTTGTGTTGACTTCATTCTACCATTATTAACTAAGCAGCTTCCATGAAGAATGAAAGATATAGAGGTCCTCCCAAAGTAATTAAATGAATTCTTTTAATGATTCCCTTTAATTGCCATCGAAGGTCGGTCTTCTTGGCAGGACTTTAATGTTCCCAAATCACAATTACTTATAGCTCCTTAGGCTTTCGCTTCGCAAGAGATAGCACCCTCAAAAAATAATGAAGACACTAAAGGTTATTACCACATTTATATTTCAAGCCCAATGAATGTTTACAAAATATTCCTCTTAGGAGTTGAATATTATAGTACATCCAAGGCAGAAAAAAGCACAATCGCTCTAGAAAACTAAACCGATTAGTGAAAGCCCAAGTCCTTAAGGGAGTTGATTTGGATTTCAATTAACATGAAGAGCATATCATAGAGAATGTTAAAATGGGATAGGGAAGAATGCTTCCTGCGCGATGTCTCCTTCTTATTGTAAGGAAAGTTGAATTAAACGATCTGTTTAGAAAAGCAAAAACGTGGTTCAGATAAAGATACGGAAGATTAAGGATGATTAATATTTTATTTGTATTGAGATGAAAATGCTTCAAGTTTTTTTGGGAATAATAATAATGAACCGCGAAGCAAATAGGATTTGTTTCAGTCCTTAAACAACCTATAAAGTGTTTAAGCGATTCGTATATTTTTTCAAAAATACAAAATTAATTACTCAAAGTTTAAGTCTACTCAACACGGTACTAAAAATATAAGCAAAGCAATATACGGAGTATGAAGAAAATAAGATATGTGTTTAAATTTCGGACTTGGATATAATTTTTACTTTGTGATTTATAACATAAAGAGAAAACGTTTTACCAAAAGTTTATTTTTTGATCCTTAATTATTCTTTCGGCTCTTTTAGTGGCTACCAGCTACAGGAGTGACAAAAAGACAGAAATAGGCAAACATTCTTTTTATATTCAGAAGATATGTTTATTAATAATTGAAAAACATGAATTTAGTGTGAACAAAGGTTCTTCCCAAGGAACTTATGTTCTTTAATTGCTTTATCGATTAATTCTTTTAGCGTACATATAGTCATAATGCTATATTTTTAACAATATAAGTTCCAACCGAGTGAGAACGTTCGACCTAGTCGTGCGTTTTATTTCGTTTGTTTCCGGTAACTAAAATCCGGAAATCTTTGACGGCTGGTTCCTACCATCCTACCCAATACTTAATCATGATTATTAAGAAATTTAAAATCAGCTAAAATTCCCAAGAAAAATATTGTTTTGTTGGCAAATCCCCTTTTGCTTTCTTTGCTTTCATTTGTGGTTTAATTATTATTTGTGGAAGGATCACAAAAAAAAAGTAATTAAACAAAAGCAATAATGAACGGGCGAAAATAATTATACAAGAAAGGGGTTTTATGGACTGTGGACAGCCAACTGGGCCTACTTAATGTAGTGAATTTATTGCTATTCATTCCGAGTCTCGTTAATATTAATAAGCTGCTTAATAAGGCACACACCGCCTGTTAAATGAGAGAAGAAATTCAATTTGAAAGATTTTTTTGTTTCAAAGAGTTCTTAGCTTCTTAAGACTTCTTAAAACGTAAAATATATTTTTTTCGATTTTCTTCAACACCTCTTAAAGCATTTCGGGTGAAAGATTTCATGATGTTTTATAAAATAATAGTAACTCAAGAAATATGAATCTATAAAAGAAGCCAAGGCCATCATGCCTTGGCTTCTTTTATAGATTCATATTTCTTGCTTCGAAGAAATGTCTTTAATAAGCCTACCTTGAAACATTACGTTATACGACTATCTTTATAGAAAAGCAAAGTTTTATTTTTTTAATTTGGAAGACAGTTCGAATGAATCAAGCATTAAAAAATAAACGTTGCTCATGAGTTGTAAAAGACTTTTATAATTAAAAAGTTGTTTTCAAAAGTAAATATAAAATAAAACCCTGTTTTGTTGCAATAAATATTGAGACATTAAGATTATAACTTGTGTTGTGAGAAATATATTTCAGCTTGCCATAAGCTTCTTACTTTAAAGATTTTCTTTTTTAAAGAGCTGATGCACACAAATGGTTTTGTGTGCTGAGTATTGATATACATAAATAATTGTAAATCCATTCGATGTGGTTAAAAGGAACTGTGAATAAAATTAAAGTATTGAATCTCAAGCTTGCACCATTATGAACATTGAAGAACATTTTTCGTGGTCAAAAGATTTCTTATACTTCTGACAATTAACTGAGTTGTGCTCAATTGTACTTATTATTTTTCATTGGGACATTAATTTGTGATTGATAAAGATATGATAGGTCAATCTTCTTAACTCTTTTCTAGGTACTTGTTCTTCAAGTATGACCCTTAGAGTTAGTTTTATATTCTCAAACATTGTTCCCCAAATTTTTTATTCTAGCGAAATTTCCACCTACAATTTATAATTTTTTTATAAAGCAAGGTCAACGTAGACAATAGCTCTCTTGTAGCGGGTATTGTAAATTAAATTATACGGATACTAGAAAATGGTTCTATCTTAAAATTGACTTTTTTTTTTTGTTTAAACGTTAAAGATTTATATTATGTACTTGAATAAAAAAATAAACGAATGGGGTGCATTAATCGTCTTCCTGAACCTAACGCTTCTACTGCAACTATAATTTTACTATTTTTCAAAATTCATTCTTCCTATTAGAAAAATTGATTTAAAGAATAACTGGTTCACGTTTTTTTTAATTCCCGTTCTCTATTTATAAAACAAAAACACTCCTGAAAATCTGAACTTAAAATAAATCAAAAAAATATGAAGCAACGATTTGGAGTTCCCCTACTCATAGCAGATATTGCGTTAATAACTTATCTTATCACACTGCCAACGATATGATAAACTTTTCGTTTTATACTTTCGATAGCTTCCCAGGTACCTTCTTGTAATAATTTATAATATAGTTTAGTTCGCTAGATTAATAGCCATATACCCATTCAAATACAGGTGACCTCCTTACGAATATATATCGATTAAGAAACAGTTTTGGTATGTTTCGAATATTTTTAATTCTTGTATCTGTCGTCTTTGTGTCGGTTACTTTTGCTGAGGAAGATGCTCTTTTGGAAAGATTGTGCCATCCAACCGAAAGTGGATCGCGTAGATCTTGCGAATGTCATACTGATAATGATTCACCATGGGGACTCCCAGTCTTGCGAATAGACTGCAGCTTTAAAGAGTTAAAATCTTCAAATTTTCCAGGCGATGTGCTGCCGCTGTATTCTGATTCATTTGATATATCGTGGAATAAATTGGAATACGTACCAAATTTTGCAAGTGATACTCTCAAAGTTTTAAATGTAATGCATAACAATGTTTCTGAACTTGTGGAGAAAAACTTTCACCAGCTAACAATGCTGCAAGAACTGTATGTTAGTTGGAATGCAATACACACAATTTCGGCTAATGCTTTTGAAGACCTGAAACATCTTCAAGTTCTGGATCTGTCGCATAATAACTTAAAGAAAATTGGTTTCAATGTTTTTAGTTATCTGAACTCATTGGACAAGTTAGATATTTCATGGAATCGGCACATGAACAATTCGAATGGAGTTCAAAAACACGACTTTTATTTGCAGTTTGGTATCCCTCTAAAGCTTAATATCTTGAAATTGGAACGATGTGGTCTAAGTGATATTAGTTTGCCCGAAAAAGCTTTGCTTTCATCGCTTTCCCTGAGAGACAATAACCTTGCTATCATTCCTGAGGTTCTGCCAGTGAATCTTAAGGAACTTGATATAAGTGGAAACCCCATATCAAGTCTTTTGGAAAGTCATACGAGCAAGCTTACTAATCTAGAAATTTTCTTCGTTGAAGATATGCCGTCTCTAACAACAGTTGGAATAAATTCTTTAAGTCATCTTTCAAAACTTAGAGCATTAAGTTTTCAAAATTGCCGACAGCTAACATCATTCCATGAGAATGCATTTGGTGATACAATTCAATCAAACCAGAGCTTGGAAGTTCTGAGCTTTCGAGGATCAGCCCTGCAGTCTTTCAACGAAACACTTTTGCCTGTATTTCAACAACTGAAGGAAATCGATCTTAACGGCATGCCACTAAGGTGCGACTGTGACTTGGTTTGGATTAAGGAGCTCAAAATTGAAACCCATGGACGATGTATAAGTCCTTCGAGATTGCGTGGAGTAAAACTGGCCCAGGTACCAAGGAAAGACTTTTCATGCGACTACTGGCCAAAATGGGTTTATGGTTGTTTAATTCTTGTAACACTAATACTTTGCGCAGCTGGAATAAGTTTAGTTGTAATAGGGTTACGACCGAGATCCAGAGTATCGATGAGGAGGAAAGTTGGATCAAACAGTCCATATGCAAGGGTTACAATTGAACCAAATCGACAAGAAAATAGCTACTATTAAAAGTAATACAAAGGAGCTATGACATTATAATGTTTAAGAGAGTATTAAGCTTTTATGCATTTCAATCTGTGAAGTGACTAATTTAATTTACTAATAATAAAAAATAAAAAATAAATAATTCTTGTGCGTTGTTTCCTATAGCTAATCGCTATTTACCTATTGGCTATTACAAATGTTGTTATCACCCGCCCGCCAGCCGATTAGATAAAGTTCTTCTCTAATCAACAAATTTTTTTTTCGTTGTATTTACTTGAACTTCGGTTATTAAAAGATAAAGACGACTTACTAGGAAAATAAAAAAGACATACTCATTGAAGCAAATACAGATACGCACAAACCTCTATTTTTAGAGAGGTACAAAGGTAAGCTTTAAGTGCATAGTGTTTTGCTTTTTTTTGGAACTGCAAGGCATTGTGCTCCAGAACATAAAGAATAATGTTCATATTGCTGGCTGGCTTGAACTACAATCGTGTATCTTCATGCATTGGAAATCTTCTTCCACCTGACCACCTGAAATTGATCAGATCAGCTTCGACTTTTGACTTTTTAGAATTTAAGAATTGGGGTGTTGATATATGTATATATTTGCTCAACAGCACAGGCCAGGCACTGTTCATTGCATCTCAATCGCCCGACGTTGATTTATTAGTCGACAGAGGTCAGAAAGCAGATTTTTTGCTTGATTATTGCAAGGAACTATTTCCTTTCTACCGGAGGATCAATGTTTTAATACCACATTAGCAGGATTAGAATGAAGAGTTTATTGTACAGCGTCTCATTAGTTCTCCTCCTTAAAGGTTCAATTCTGTAATTGTTTGTCAAGGACTTTGACACTTATTTAAAAAGGCTTGACATACTTAATCATTTCCATTCTCCTTCCCTTAATCACATAAAACGCTGGATAGGATATTATACACAAATTTTTAAGTGCTGCTCTGCTGTTAATGCAGAGCAATCAATCTTTGTTTTAGTAAATCGGAAAGAGTATGAGGATCGTGATGAAAGCTGCCTCTTAAAATATTTTCACACTAGCTACAATGCTGGCTTGGTGCTGAAAAAAAAAAATACTGAGTAAGCCTGCAAGGTCTTTATTGTTCATTTACAATTCAGATAGAAAAGTAATCTTTCCTCGATTTTTCTGAGAAGCCAAATATAATACGCAATTAACAAAACAATTTTTGCACTTCTTAAAAGATTACGCCTTTCGTTACTCATTTAACCTCAAGATTCATGATGAAAAGCGTTTACTTTCGGAGAGAAAAATTAATTTAACTAAAACTATTTTAATACAAATTCATTTGTTATTGCTTTAAGCCTATTATTTCGGAGTTGTATGGAAAATATTATTCTAATACATTTGGATTTTTTGGGTATGTTAAAGTTAAATTTTGCAAACAAGTTGCGATGATTACTTATTCCGAAAATGTATTTAGCTTATAAAATGTTCCAAATCTCTAAAGTCGGCTTTCCTTGATCCTTAATTTAATTTACTTTCAAAGTAATGCTAAATTTCTGAAAGTTTCGTAATCAAATTTCAAAACAATTGCCTTCTATGAGAGTTCTTTTAACTCTCAAAAATATATAACGAAATTCCGTAGCACCACCTTCACCATATTACCCACCTTTATCTCGTTTCGCAATAAACGCAACCATCCTACTCACGTCTTAAAAAGAGTCCTTTCAAAAAATTAAGTCTTGTGGATTGAACAGATCGCCTTCCGCATTTCTTCCTTAACTCTCACCATTCATTAAGCCCTGAATACACCTACACATGCCATGGCCATCCACATGTTAAAGAGACTAAAGAATTCCTGACTGCTACTGCAATCCACATTTACAAAAATATTACCATTTTCCGTCATTTCTGTGTGTGTGTGTTTATCGAAATTCCGTTTTTGCGGCTTAGCATTAGGAAATGAAATTAAAGAACCCAAGATAAATACCTAATGCTTTCGCCATTAAGGTCCATGCTTCCACCTGATTCCATTTTGTGCACATAGTCACCTTGAACGCAAAGAACGTGGCTGCTTATATCGGTCGTTGTCAAAAGGAATCTATGGCTCTGGAGTTGTTTTTTTTTTTCGGACAATCCAAACCAGGTTGTGTTGTGGTAAAATACTCCCATAGTACCATCGTTACTTTTCTTGTTCAACCTTTATATTCGAATGGAGGGGGTGGGTATCTGTAAATAGGGATTTTCTATTCATTTTCAATGGAATATTTCAGATGCCTATGCGTTGGCAAAATTAGTAATTCACCAAAATACATTGATAAGGACGTGTGGGTGATGCTCCTATTTAGGCTTTTTTTTTGGGTAAAATATTCTTGGAAGTCCAATGACTAAGACTGTTTATGACTTAACGTTGCCTTCAATGCTATTTATTCTTAATCTGACAGGAAAAAAGATTTTAAGATTTAAGCTCAAATATATATACATCGCACACAGTCAAGACAGGCAAGGATACTCTCGAGTCACGATGGGTTCTTAAATGAAATTCATTTATGAGTTTTTTTAATGTTATTTGTTATTCTTTATTAAATTTTTAATCTGAGCTCAAAATCTGCAGATTACAGATAAATATATTTGAAAAATCTCAAACGGCAATAAGTGGTTCAAAAAAACTAAATATACGTGCTTTTTAGACGAAACCATTAAATATGGTAAGAGTAGTTAAAATAAAGACATTTTTTTTTATTCCTGAATTTTGGAAAACATTACAGTGTCAATCATTAAGCGGAAAAAACAAAGATGCTTTGCTGTTAGCGTTGAAAGACGTTTAAAGTTGAAACATAGAAGTCTATTGTAAGCAATCACAAAACGACTTTGTCAATATTGGCTGTTATTTTTGATTTGTCATTCTTATTCTTAATTTGTATCTAAAAACGAAGCGTGTTTTTAAAGGAGGATGGGCAAATTAGTCCAACCCACCAACAGAAACAAGACCTACGTCGCGTCGTTGGAAACGTCTTCTCTTCCATGGTTTAGAGCTTGGTGCCCATACTAAAGTTTGATACACTCGAGAAAACCTTTCCAACGATATGCACCTCATTTTAGTTGGTGTAAAAGAAAAAAAATTCCAGGATGTACCCAAAAAAGAGTGAATGACAATATTTTTTATCTCGTGTCTGATTAAGCTTGATGCCCACATCGAAAAATATTGGACTTAAATAGACCTTTCCCGTGATATTTTTCTTTTCGGTGTTGGTGAAAGAATAAAACAATGCAAAGGTGCAATAAAAAAGGGATCATTTTCAGTGTCTATTATCTCAGCTCTCCCATTGTTTAGAGCTTGGTGCTTATATTGAAAAACGATCCATTTGCAAAGAACTTTCCAACTACTTATGTCTTGTTTCTGTTGATGGGTTGGAACACATCTCATGTAAAATTGCCCGTCCTCCTTTTGAATATGTGTTTTGAAGTAAGCCTAATTAATTTAGTTAAGGATTATGAATAGGTATTTGTACAAAATTAAATCAAGGACATAAAAGAATTCCACTAAGAGAGCTGTCTCTTGGGATGCAATAGAAAAAACTCTTAATAGACCAGGGAAGGTTTTAATAAAGGAGTCCATATAATAATATCTTAAATTCCCCATAGTTCAAGATCGTAAACAACGAGCCCGCCCATACCTGTTTGGTCTGAATTTGCTGTTCCTCTTCTTTTAAAAGGTCCAAGTATCTATCATACGCACGTATGTATGCTATTTTTGCGTATTTTGATTTTTATGTTATATCAAAGTTAATTCTTTATTCTAACCAAATGATAGACTGTGTTGCAAAAATAGCATTCTGAAAGTTTTATCAAAATCGTTAGAGCCGTTTTTGAGAAAATCAATTTTTTTCTTCAAGATTGTATGGCAGGTGCCGTTGTTTTTGGGCCTAGAGCAAAAATTAAAAAATGTTCCGTGGGACGGCCAAATTAATCCTAAATGCCAAATTTGAAGCAAATCGGCGCATCCGTTCAGGCTCTTGAGGCGCGAACAGACTTCTCCATCATCGTAATGTCATGTGTGATTGTTATCTCAAATCTTTTTTTTTGCACCAATCCATAACTTGCCTTATAGTACCTGTAATCGCAAGACACCGCTAACTGAAATCTATATATAAATAGGCAAGCAGTTTTTTGGTGGTACCAATTGCGAGGTGGTTAACCAACCGATTGAGATGATATATAATATCGTTGGAAAGGTATTACTGAGTATGTGTGCTGGGAATATTTTGTTTTGTAATTTTTTTTTTTTTTTTTTGAAAATACAGGTGAAAATGTCTCGGTGTGTTTTTTTTACCATTTTTTTTCGTATAAATTCGCTGTGAATTTTTTTTTTCCACAGTTTTGAGCATTTTAATGGCCGAATTTTGGCCACTGGGCGATTCTAGTATCTATAAAAAAGAAACAATGTTGCTTATAAAGAAGTATCAAAGTACAATAATTTACTCGTATATGAAAAAAAAAGTTCAATGATTGCTCCAAAGTCATATAAAATAATATCAACGTTTTAAAAAACTATGACTTTTGACAATTTATAACTATCCTTCTCTTATGGCATGTAGTTTAAAAAAAATTATTTAGCTCTAAGAATAGTTGTTGCTTTTATTTTTCATAGTTAAACATTGTATACAATTATATATACTTGCTAATGAAGTATAAATTTATTACCTTCGCAACTTCAGAAAAAACTTTCATGTGACCTATTTATGTTAGAGATGTCAGATAAAATCGAGTTAATTAAAAATCCTGACTATGACATTATATGTATGTTAGTACCAGTAAGTCGGTGCACTTAAATCCACTCAACCGAGCACCAAAAGGATGTTTTAGCCAAAAGTTTCTATCTTTACCTTAATTTTAGTGAGTCAGATGACTCTATGACACAGATATAGGATGAGGGATTACCTTCGTTACGTTATACGTTGTTAACGACATGCAATCTGCATTTTTGATTGCAATTTATCTCATTTGGCTCAAATGAAGCTGAAACGCCGCGTCGCATCGGTAGACGTAGAGAGCAACTAGTATTACATTAACAGTCACCTCTACTGTTGACAAGTTCTGCCAACTGAAAATAATTGCATTGACAGTAGCAGGCGGTGCACTATGTCCTCTTTGGCTCTGGGAATCGCAAATCTAGCAAGGGGTTATGAATAATTTGAAAATAATTAGAATGTAATCAAAACTCTCTGATGCATGTAAATTACAATATTAGGTTAATTTTAATGACATGTTTTGTGAAAAGCAACAAACACATCATCATCATCATCATCCTAGTGCCTACCTCTATGTGCGGGACTAACAGAGTAGTAATTAGAATGTTAGTGAACGGGTAATTGCATGTGATATACGAACGTCCTCGTTCTAAAACTAATTTAAAAGCAAAATTTAAATTAAGCACATCCTTGTTTGCATAATATATTTTTGTTGTTTTTATCTTATATAATGAAAAAATACTCTATAGTGAGCAAATGAAAGATTTCGGTCAAAATATTTTTTATTGTACAAGTAGAAATAAAATGAATGATTTACTTACTTACTTACTTACTTTTTGATTAGAAAACAAAGTTCTATAAGAAAAATTTTTTAGCAATGATTAAATTTTGAACGATTTTCTGAGAAATGTCCTTACATAGGCTTTCTACCTTAACGATTGTCTTGTCTTGTTTTTCTTACAAATATTAACTTCTTTTTCAGTTTAGACAATCCCCAGCATTTTCAATAATAGTCTGGGCTTCAAGGTGGCCAATCAATTTACTTGAACCTCCTTGAGATTGGTTATCATTTTGGTTTTTGATATGGCACATTATATTTTAAGTCTACATATCTGCGAGTTCTTTAAAAAAAATTACATTAGGGGCCAGTTGTGGCTGTCATTGAAATGCATCCGTAAAAATAATGATTGCTGATTTTAAGACGATTTAGCAAACAGAACTGGGGGTTTATTGGTATCGAAATAAAGCTCGTGAATTCTAGAATTGTTTTAATGTAAAATATACTTTAATCAGATTATAATTTTTCTTTAAATCTATTTTTATTGTTTCACTGACAGAAATCGATTTTAACGTACAACTGGTTTTCGATTTTGGTACTTGGAACACAGTAATAATCAGATTTAACTATTTTTTACATCAAAACAATTCTAGAATTCATGAGCTTTATTTTGATACCAATAAAGGCCCAGTTCTGTTTGCTAAATTGTCTTAAAATCAGCAATCAATATTTTCACGGATGCATTTCAATGATAGCTATAACTGGCCCCTACAATTCCATCCTCCATCGGTTGATTTCGCTGTTTTAAGTAAAATAAAAGTCGCTACTTAATTACTACACTAATTTCTCAATAATTCACTCTGCAGAACAATATGAATGTATCGTTATCAACTTTAATTTGCATTTGCAATTGAAGTAAGACTAATGCTTCATGGCTCATAAAGTTATAACCCTTTGCGAATGAATCGTTAAATAGTTTTAAGGTTAACGATCACTTTTTTGAGCAATACAAGAACCATAATAACTTCATCTTAAAAGTTTCTGTAAAAATTAAAATTTGGCAAATCTGAAGAGCTTTCGAGTTTCAGAGTTAATTTCTTATTGAATTTAAGCCGTCTATTTGCATCCTTTAACAAAGAATTTCTTTTATATTTAGTATTGTAGGTCAACTTAAACAGTCCGTACATCATCCTTTGGGTATATGCTTAACATTGATCCGCGCATTTTACGACATTTAGCTGATTATCTCCTCTATTTCTATGTTTGTATCTTTATATCTGTTTTTGACCTTCTCTATCTTTGAACGAAGAAAAAGAGGAAGAAATAATCCTTCAAATAGCAGTCTTATGCTTCTATTCGTTCTTTTCGTCACATCAGTGTGTCATGAGACATGTTTTTTTTTTTTTTATTAAATTCCGCCTTTGGGTTATCACGTGCTCAAGTGGGTAGATGAATGGTAGATTGATGAGTCGCATCACATCTTCTTAAAGATTCGCAAGGATTAATTTTCAATGTCACGTACAACACCGTACAATGTTGATGCGAATTTTCTTTTTTGTATAACTTTTTCCCCCAACCGTGCGTCGCGTCGCGTCGTCGACATCGTCAGTTGTCGCAAGTGAAGTGATAGTGAATTCTCAATTTATTCATATCACTGTAGGGAGAAGATTGAACGATGCGTGTCTTTTCGGTAAAATACCATAGTGGAAAATATTTCCATATATCCCTTTAAGGATTATCTTGCAATTATCCAATCACGATAAAATTACTAGCTTTACTTCTCGGATTCTTGGGGAAACTCGTACCGAAATAATTATAGTTCCCGAACAAAGCTGCAGCAAATTAAGATATTGGTAAAATTTTCATTGTAGCATTTTCGTATGTAAACATATCTAACAATGAATAACATTCGCAATTCTAAGATTCTTGTTCTTGAAAAATGTAAAACACTCCTGATGTATAATAAAAAAGCATTTTCTGAAATCAAGAGTGTTCTTTTTTTTTTAGTTAGGAACCAGTTATAGCGATACGGAAAATTAAACCGAAAAAAAATTCAAACGGAACCGATGGCAACCAACGTAATTAACGGTGTCTTGGAGCAAATTTATATAAGAAAAAAAATGACTTAAATCTCTCTGAAGAGATTTAATCGATAGTCACTAAAGGTCATGAAAAAAGTAACAATAAATTTCAAACGTCTCAAAAAACTTTGAACCTACACAAGAATATAGTAATTTGCAATAATAGATTTATATAGAAATAGAGAGTCAACCTATTTTGAATATCCTTCCTAGGAATAATATATAATATTAATTTACTTTGAAGATAAAAAAAAGTGTGTTTCTTCGACATAGACAGCGTATAACCCACAAATATTCCTGATCTCAATCTAAATAATATAATATATTTAGAATACCTAGGTATATAATATATCGGTATATATATAAAATAAACCCAAACAAAATAAAAGAAATAATAGACGCAACAAATTATGGGCGGATGTCCTCTCTTTTTAAAAGGTTACTTCAGGCGCATCATTTTGTATTCGTGTCACAACAGAACGGAAAATTCTGCTTAAAAGGCAATATCTATTCAAACCAGGGCTTCCTTGTCCCACAAATCTCGCCTTCCTTATTATACTCGTAGATACGTATACCCAAGTTATATCTGTCGTTGGTTATTTGGTCGCTCCGTGTTCCTGTCTATAGCCAAACAAGGTGCTTTTAGCGAAATCCAAAAAGGAGAAGAAAATACAATCCTTCCAAAGAAGTATCCTGATAATTTTCTTTTATCTGTAAACAACGAAGGAAAAAAGATTTTCGTTAATACGGCTTCGTTAGATAGCCGCAAGACATACGCACATTTTCAACGGTTATGGTATCTTTTTTTGTACAACTAATCAGAATATAATTACAAACAAAAAGGAAGTTATATGGCATTAAACTTTTGTGCGTCAAAGTGAAAATGTTAATTTGAGAGAGGAAATTCTTTAAATTTAAATATAAATGTAAGGTTAAGGGAATACTTAAAGTGTATTTTTTGTAACATATTGCAATTATTTTAACAGATTAATATTATTATTTTGATTTATATTGATCTTTACTATGTCCGTGCAAATGTAAGTATACCTACATCGAAATAAAAGCAGAGCCTCAGAGAAAGAACTAAACAAATATACTTATTGTGCGGTATAGCGTGCGGTATATAATAGAAATGAAACCAAAATTATCATCAAATAAAAAATAAAAATAATTTGAAAAATTAATTTTTTGTATTATTTTCTTGAAAAAATATGAAGTTGAAGGGCATGGTTCGAGTTAACTTGAACTTTTCATCGGGTCTTAGCTTGATGCTGGTTGAAATTGTTTGAATTTTCTAGCCAGGCTATACGCTGGATCCCTGGATTCTATGGACGGCGTTTTTTGTTTTCAATCTTGGGAGAAACGCTTTTATTTTTACTGCACCTAAAACTATTGTACAGCGAAAAGCAATTAAAGAAAGAAAAATACTGCTCATTTTATGACCTAAACAAATCACCAAAGATTTACTTTTTAAAACATTTGAGGAAAACCTCAAACTGATATGTAATAATTGTATCTCATCATGATTTTGTACTTTCAAATGCTTATTACATTACTTGCTTGATGATTGAAATACTCTGCCTTAAGGCAAAATATTACTAAGAGTTAATTGTATCATTTATTGTGGACAATATATTTGCCTTAAGTTCATGTTTGCCTTTATAATTTAAATACCCCACATACACATTTTCTAGACGTTGTATGGTAAGCTATACTATTG
The DNA here is from genome assembly GCA_916050605.2 of Platycheirus albimanus. NCBI lineage: Eukaryota > Metazoa > Arthropoda > Insecta > Diptera > Syrphidae > Platycheirus > Platycheirus albimanus. The sequence continues at coordinate 156,063,831 of OU696697.1, forward strand.
CTCACCCCATCTTCATTGTAGAAGGCTTAACCCTAGTTAGCCTATTATGTTTTCTTCATCAAAACAAATTAACTTTGGTCTCGTCCTGCAAGTTGCAAAAAAATATATGTATTTATCGCACTCGGGGTTAACAAAGACTAAAGTATGCAGCATAAATTCATCGATGTACCACATTCTCTGCGGAGCCTAGCCATTCACTTCTATTAATTTGCTTTCATCGCTTATTTAACGCAACACCATTTGAACGTTAACTTTTTGATTCATTCGCAACATTTATCAATTCTAAGTACTCTTTAAGACAAGTTGAAGAAAACTCATGCTCTATCGATTGTTGGACATGGACAACTGCCAGAGAGAGTGAGGGAGAGGGAGCGAGGGGTGAGAGTTTCGCATTGCAATATCCGCCTAAAATCCTGTTTGAATTAACTGCGCTGTTTCCAGGGCAATTATGTAGCTTTTTATGACCTTATTAAGTTCATCCCATTCATTGTGCCCCAAGGGAAACCATTCAAGTGAAATTCTCTCCGCAAAATGGTCCCCAATCGTCCCTGAGAATTATAACCTGCCTCAAAGGCAATTTATCTTTCAAATTACTAAGGTACATGTACACCTACGACTACGAGTCGAGTACCAGTACCCTTCAGCAATTTAAGTCTCGAGTCTTGAGTCTCGAGTCTATGCTATGCCATTCAGCCACAGTTGTGTTTTTGATTAATGGACGATGAAGACTCATGCTGCATACCTTTACCTATACATACACATAGTAAGTCCTCGTATATCATCTCTATATTCTGTCATCTGAATCTGAATCCGTAACTAAAAAGTAAAAATATTATTTTCATTTTAGAGAAGGGGGTGGATTTTTCCGAATGACACACTTGAATTAAATGAGAATTAATAATTGGACTTCCTATTGCTCTTTCCGGAATGAATAGACGGACCCAAATCATTCAAAAGAAAAAAAAAATGTCACAGACATTTTTGTTCCAAAAAAAAAAGGAAATGAATAATCGGAACAGGATGACAGCATATTCAAGAAAATGTGGCAATTTCTATCCAATTGGCCAGTGTGCAAAGGTGACTTAATTAATTACCGATAGGGACTAGGACTATAAGAGAACAGGCAAGGAGCTCTTCTTTTTTTTTTTTTTTTTTTAGTGTGCTTTGGCAGCTTTCGTTGCTCTTGGTTGGCAGTGAGTGCTATTCAAGGATGGCAGGATGTAGAGCACGAATGGAATTACTTCAAATTACCACCAATTCCTTCGTTAAGGTGTTAAGGTCCGTCCGACATCAAGAGGAATTCATCGAAGCGTTTTGATTTCCAATATAATTGAATGATAATTATTATGAAGCCAACGAAAAGGCAATGTGTAGAATAGATAGATAGATACTTGGTTTTGGTCTTATTTCAAGATTGATTTTGTACGTGCCAGGCATTAAAACAAATAATTGTGTGGCTTAACCAGCAATGTACTGCTGTATAGTCAAAGGGTGTCATTTTTTCGATTCAATTAGATGAAGTTGGATTACTTTGATCAGCTATCTTTTTTGATTGAAAGCAGGCATATTGGACTATTGGAATGAGTTACTCGTAGGAAAAAAATTTGCAAGATTCGGCTTTGATAAATTGATAGGGTCGTCTTTTATACGCATTGAATATTTTTCTTTTTGACAATTTGGGCTTATTGTCCCTTTTTTAAGGATTTATTTTCGTTTTGGATTACCATGTTTCAAATAAAATTGATAAAATGGCACACATTTTAATGCTTGTTATAAGAGATATGTCATGAAGCAATCATATAAATTGAAAACTATATTCCAAGCACATTTTAAGAAAAGAGGGTTTACCGAATTTTAAAACTTTTATAACAATAGATGCAAATGGAAGTATATAAGGTGTGGCAAAAGGATAGAGCTTGTGGAATTGGCCGAAACACGAAAAATATATATGGAAACAAAATTGAATCAAGAAAATAATTACAGTCGAATCTTGAAAACATGAACGGTTCTAAAACATGAACAACTCGGAAAGATGAACGGTTTTAGTCCCATCATTATGCAGGGTTCCAAAAGATTAACAGTTGCTATTTAGGTACTCGAAAAGATGAACGCTTTATTTAGTTCCCTTTATTTCGTCGTGTCATTTTGTAATTACGGTATTTAGTTTTGGCAACAGTACTTGTGGGCGCGGTTTACCTTTGGGTAAACAATTTCGGTTACAATTTGGGTAAATTCTTCAGTTAAATGTGAGTAAAGATGCCTCCTGTGAAAGGTAGGGTTAAGTTTTTAAACCTATAGCTAGAGTTTAACAATAAAACCAGCAGAGGCTATTTTAGCTATCAACACCAGCATGAAATTTTCAGAGTAAGGTAAGACTGATGTAAAGAAAAAACAAAAAATTGTTGGCACAACAGTTCCAAGCGGGGCCGGGTCATGTGGCTTGCACTAAGACAAGTAAGACTGATGAATCCACACTTTTACTTCTTTCATTTTGGCGACAATCTACTATAGACCAGTTAAAATAAAAATTTAAATATGTCTGTTTTTTTAACCCTTATGAACAACTTTTTTATGAATTACTGTTATGTTTAAAGTTTTTATTTTTTATAGATGCAATGTATGTACCTACAGTTATATATATTTTTTTTTTAACCAGTGCTCGATGCTTGGAAGTATGAACGATTCGAAAAGATGAAAGGAGCCTATTTTATATCTACTAATCTTTTTGAGATTCAACTGTATAAAAGCACAATAGCAATACTCAAAGAGCCAAACAAAAGCTTGTTTAAGGCCAGAAATCTGTTATTTCAGGTTTCTTTTACTTTCAAATTTGTTTCCAAACTCGAAATTAAAAAAATTAACAAAAATTACAAACAAATCAAACTTATTCTTGTCAAAATTTTGTGTGGAAAAATGAATTAGTAAACAATCGACGGTTGCAACGGACAAAGTGGATGAACTTTTAACTGCAAAAAGAAATTTGACGTTTATTGACTTTGTTCAGTGTTATCTGAATCTTCTCATAAAAAATTGATTGAGAGTTTAGGAAAAATATACCATCTTCAAAAACAAAAATCCCAAAAATTAATTTTTAATGCATTTCATTTTTTTTTGCAAATCAGTGAAATTAAAAAAAAAATCAAATAACTTATTGATTTGATACAGCTTTAAAATGATTTACTGATAACCAGAAAATTGGATTATTTATAAGATTTGTGATCTTTATCTAAGGAAATGTGTTGTGTTGTGGCGACCCCAATTCGTCAACTTCGACAAGGTCACCAACAGTTTTCCAATACCGAGATTTTAAAAACATCAATGATCTTGCTCCTTAGCAGAAAGTTTGAATGATTGAATATAGGATAAAATTTATAAAATATCATCACCTAACGAAAAAGTAGAATCACCACAACAAAACGATGTTTTCAGCCAAAAACATTTTTCGGAAAGTTTCTCTAGATAATCACGTATAAATATCCAGTTTTAAGAATATTTTAAAAATACAGTCAACGCAAAAATAAACATTTATATGGTATGACGAAAAACACTTCTTTGGCTTTTAATTGTTGACTAAAATCTCGAATTATTTTTTCACATAAAACCAATGCTTTTCCCATACACCTATTCACAATGGTATTTCAATACGATTCTCCAAACATAGATACCTACTCACCACGAAGACATTACATAATATACGGGGAAAACAACAATTATTAGTCTCAGTCACGCATTAATTTGCTCATCAAATACCGTACCCTAATGCAAATAATTCTAACAAACATGTCCAAGGTCAAATATAATCGGATGTTAAGTTCAAAATTTAATTTAAAATAATGTCAAAAGCATTGTTAAATCTCTATTTACAAGTATATTGTGGGTGAACATAATTTCAAATTTCATGCGAGACACAACAAAACAGAAATGTTATATCTTGGAAATGGAAATGAATATGAATAGGCCATAAAAATACATCGTTAAGGAAGGAATAATACAAACGGGCTAGAGGGGAAGAATTCGCAGGAGGAAATGTGTTGTCAAAAAAGGTTTGCAAAATATTTACACAATAATGCTCTCTGATGAGTATGAATAGATAAAGCTTCTAATGTCACTCTCTATTCAACCACCCACAATCATGCGTTCAAAGAATAAACCACAAGTGACATTAAGACTTGTCAAAAGGACTTTTTTTTTTAAATCAACCAAGACATGTGTTGTGTAGGTATGTAGTAGGTATACCTGCCAAGTGCTTACCTATAAATGTAGGTGTGTTTCTTCGGATTGAATTAAATAAGACATGTTCCTTTATACGAGTACTAAGACTCTAATAAATAACATTTAGCTTTAAAACGGACTCGAAAATTATTTGACAATCCTGTTTCAATATTCAGTGCAGTCATAAATTTAAAAGCAATATCGAGAATTTTTAACGCACACGCATTGTGGCAGTGGCACTAAAAAATTCAACAATTTTGTGTCGTTGTACTATATTGTTATCATAAAAGGGGCACTAACACCACTCAGAGGACCTTTTCACGAGGGATTTGAAGTGAGCCAGAAGCACGACGCCAATGATGCAAACACGAGTAGGCAGGGACGGAGAGCAAGAGCAAACCCAGCAGGTGTCATCGTAAGCGTTCTCCTTGGGTGGTATGATGGAGTTTATCTATTGCTTCTCTATGACTAGCCATAGTCTCAGAGTCAGGTGCGGTAGCCTAGCCATGCACCAGCAGCAGCAGCAGCAGCGAGGAGTAAGAATCTATCAGGGAAGAAATTATTCGAACTACGAAATAATATTCCCCTTATATTTAAAATTTTTGCTGCGCATGTGTTGCGAAAAAATAACCTTTCTCAACATCTCGCTTAAAGTTTTCCCTGGCTGTCAAAATCTCTGTATGTACACAAAAAATAAAGTAGGCACACGGTCGAATGTGACGGTATTTTGCAAGGATACACAAAACACATCTTCGAGTCGAGTCCTCTCAGTCTCTGTCAAGAAATTTCCGTTCAGTCATCTGGTATCTTTTCGAGAGATTGGTCGTTCTGTTACATCTTCTCGACCGGTTTGAAATTTTATATATTCTTCTCGGTTGGAATCCGATTGCATAGCTCAATACCTCAGAGATTTCTTACTTCACTAAATATCCTTTTATCGAGATTGGTGCTTCTAAATTGTGCATAAAAACCCGTGAATATTAAATTTGTAAGATTCGGATCAAATATCCTTCGAATTCTTGCGTGTGGAATTGATATTCGACGGCGACGGACGGATAAAACAACTCACCCCCTTGTAAAACATCGTTCGGGAAAACAAGGCCTATTAAAGATTTTCCTTTTCTTTTGCTTTGCACTAAACGCATGGGTGGCCCCCAAAGTGCCAAATAAAATAGGAGCAAAAATAAAAAAAAAGCTCTTACCGTAAGGCGGAGTACGGTTTACGGTATCTGCGTGTATACAAACAGAAAATATCGATGAACGGTTGATAAATGGTTCGATTGTGCTATTGACAGCTGTGATTTTTTCGGGTTACAGTTCAATGTAATTAACAAATAACAACAAAATGTTTTAGCTTCTCTTTTATAAGCCAAGTCTTTAGAATGATTATACCTACGGACACGGAGCTACGAGTATGTGCCTTCGAATTTAACAAATAACAACCACCTTTTCCACATCTGCTATAAATTTAATTAAACCCTATAAGGATAATCGTCGCTAACGCCTTCTGCTTGCGTGACACAATCGACTTGGAGCCGTGGAGTATCGTCGCGTCGCGTCGGGTGATATCCTGTTAGATAAGTGAGGAGCTATATAAAAGCAAATTTCCTCGAAAGACGTCGTCAGATAACGGCTTCAAAACGTTGTCGGATTTACTTAAAAGTAAGAAGCCAAATTTTGTTTGTGTTCGTTCTTCTTTTATTACTGTTATTTCCTGTTATCTGCGGTTGGGGGTATGAGCTGTGGGCTTTGGGCATTGGGCTGTCGGCAGTGCTTGGGGTTTTTAATAATCGGGTAAGGGTTTGACGGCAACATATACTATACCTCCTAACACTCTCCAAAAAATAAAAAAAACTCTAATACAAAAAAATGGAAATTAGATATCTCAAAGCAAGAAATGTAATCAGCAGAAATTTTAGTTAAGAAGAACCTTTTTCTTAGGGTTACTTTGAAGGAATGTATTTTCATTAGAGATACTTGGGAAAATTCTGATGCGAGTTTGAAGTACGCGCGGGGAATGTAGGTCCTAATTAGACATAGATGAGTGAGACAGCGTTAATTTTGTGGTTCAACAAAGTTGTAATTTCGAGGTCGAGTCAAGAGATTGAAGAGATGGAGGATGGTGGGTGTGATCTTGAGATTCAGAAAAGAATTCCTCTCATCTTTCCTACCTATTCATTGAGTCACAGACGTTCACATTCACATAACAAAAGTTTTGTATTATAAAGACAACAACTATGTAACGAATTTGGGCAAACGTATTTTGGTTCTACAATGGAGTGAGTTTAGGTTTTCATTCGTTACTTACATTCTTCGCATTTTTCTTATAGACTTTAAAAGGTATTTGAAGATTGATTTTTTCAAGACAATGACTAGGTATCCCGTATTGGTTTTATATAGGAATAGACGCGTTTATAAAATATACGTATTGAACTCGAAGTATACACTAAAAAAATTTAAACGTGCGATTTCATTATTTTACACGAAGGAAAACATAAGATACTCCTTGTTTTTTGAAATCTTGTATCCGCTGTATGAAATCGTCAAATCGTTAAAAGCAGAGTTTGTGTGGAAATCCACTTAACAATAATTAACGAATGCAAACAAAATTAAACTCATGTGTTTTAGAAATAATTATGCAAAACACATCTTAATGAGTTCTCAGAACACTCTTTAAGTCGATGGGGTTATATTAAAGGTGATTTTTATAGGAACCCACAATTTTCTTAGCAGAAAATCTAATGCACTTTGGCTGCAACAAATCTGTATATTTAACAACGTGGACTCTTTGAGGAATTTCATATGAGATATCACTAATTATATAAATAAAGGAAATACAACAACCACGTAATTTTCCTATGTGTAAGTTTATAGCACGAAGACAAGTTTTCAATTATGTTTATCAGCATGAAATCAATAAAATTGTTAGATAAAAAATACTATGAGATTATTATTTTATTGATTTTCATTCCAATAAATATGAAAGCATTGGTCGACGATGTCAAAACTATGAAAATCAATGGATTTTCCTAAGTTGAACAAAATATTCCCAAAGTAATAATATTATAAGAAAACGAAATTTTCTGCAAACTGTAACATAATTTATGCCGAAAAAAGTAGGAACGGAATAATGAATGGTTTGTGTTTCTTTCTATTTGTTTGTCTGCACGTACGAATACTCAGAATTACAGACAGAAGCACACCCGCATGAACACGAAGTCTAGAGCCGAGACGAATCTCAAAAATCTAATAATAATGTGAGGTTCTTCTAATCCATTAAATTATTTTGCTGACGACTCAACGCTCAGCTTTTCATAAATGTACGTTCGATAAATTCACAGCCTTCGCCTTCGGACGTGTTATTACAACGATACCGTATGATAAGCTCATTAAACTCCGATTTAAACAGCATTGTCAATTGAGGTATTAGAAATCGTGTGGAGTTTAATGCGTCGAAAATTCAATGTTGTCTTTTGTCGTTAAAGCTCAACATACCCCTTATGCCATTATCCATGAATGGTACTTGCCGAAAAGCTATCAGTACTCTACTCGGTATGTGTATCAGTGATAATATTCGTTGGAATGATCATATACTTGCGATTGCCAAGAATGCTGTAAGATGCTTAAGCTTTCACCCCTTTATGCTTCTAAACTTGATTATAACAGACATTTCTGAGCAGGTGCTTCTCAAGCTGCTCGACAGAGTTCAGAAAAAGCTTTTAAATTGATAAAAGAAAGAAGCATTATGGAAACATTTCCATCACTTGAACATTGTCGAAATGTTTCATGTCTTTCCTTATTTTACAAGTTCTTCTATAATAAATGCTCACTCGAGGTAGCCAGCTGCATTCCACCCCTTAAACATTTCCCCCCGTAATACTCGTCTTGCTAGGAACGCTCATCAGTTTACACTTGAGCCCGATTTTGGACGTACCGTGAAATATTTTGTTATTCAAACAATCAAGACCAATGTTCATCGACATTTCCTATCGCTCCCGCTGTGACTTATCATTAAAAGGGCTATACAAACCCCTTGAGCGCGTGTGCCTTATAAAAAAAAAATAAGATAAAATTTGTCAAAAAGAGTCGAATTAATTCAGGATTATATTTTAAATTCTCAATTGTTAGCTCACATTGTTCTTACTTTCTGTAAAAACTTTTAAAAATAAAGTGCACGACTGGGTCACACGAACTTGCTTTAATGTGTGACAGGGGTCATGGGGTTTGGGAATTCGGGGAAAAGCTGGAACAAATCATATGCAATTTTATTAATCACTTTAAAATTATAACGTTTTGTGGGAAAAATTTTAAAGAAAACAAATTTCAAAATCCAAGTTGCCAACATCTAGCAGTTTAAAGTTTAAAGTTAAACTTAATTTTAAATTTTTTGAAAAAAACTAAGAATTAAAAACAAATTAAAGATTTAGTATTATTTTGTTTATAAAAGGGTTTTCACATTAAAACTTTGTGTCGAAATCCGTTAAGTGGCTAACGAGAAAATCTGTATTGAAAAAATCCGTCCTATGGCGGTACCGTTATAAGACTTTTCCTGAAAAATTAATTTAAACCAAAACATAAAGTTTATACAAAAACTGGACTTGGAAAGTTTTATTGAAATAGTAGAAGCGGTTTCTGAGAAAAATGAGTTTTTCATGAAAAATCATATGGGAGGTAGCAATGTTTATTACAAAGCCCCTCTATAGGAAGTCACAATAACACTGTGTACCAAGTTTGAAGCAAATCAGTCTAGCCCTTAATGCTGTAGGTGCCGATACAGACAGACATGACAAAGGGACAGGCAGACAGTCAGACAGAATCGCCCGACCAAGTTTTTCCGGCCCATCATTGCAATGTTATATTTAATTGGTAGAATTTTTTTACGAATGCTTTACTCTCCTTATAGTATACCTATAATCGCAAGTAAAAACTGGCAAAATAGAAATCATTTAGATACCGCAGTGCCTGAGCTGCATAAGCTCTCGCGCTTACCCCAAAATCAACAATCTATCCTCGCGTTTGTAGTTTTGATTAAACTTCCTGTGTATTAAATTGCGAGTATTTAAAGTTAACTATATCTTTTCCATTATTGCCTTAAACTAAAAATAACGGAAATCTGGTCTGGTAAGTTGCTAGGACAAATTATGAAACTATTAACTGATCAAACTTTTCAGTGTATGTATCATTAGGATTCCTTAAAAATATTTAAAATTTAGCCTAATTTCTCAAATGTGTTTACGCCGTAGGTAATTCAAAAATTAAATGCATTTTTATTGCCGTACCAAAAAAAAAACAGAAATCCCTGAATGGATTCAAGAACAGTTCCTTTTATTTCTCAAGAACTCCATAACAAATTTTTTTATTACGGAATCGGCTTTATGCAATTTTTTAATTTTAACATTTGTTAAAAAAGCAGCAAATAGAACAAAAAAAGTTATAAATATATTTTTGTATTAGGAGCCATAGCTATATAGCAATCATTGAAATGTATCCTTGACAATTTTTTACACGATTCAGCAAACAGAACTATAGGTTTCAATTGAAATCTAGTATTTTTTAATCGAATCTGACAAATACCAGAAATGAAATCAGCTACGTTGAAATCGATTTCTGTCAGTGAAATAATAACTGTGGATTTCAAGAATTTCGGAATTACCTACGTACCGATTTTGTTGTTGTTAAAATTTCAAACCACTACTTCAGAATACAGTTTTATAATATAAATGTATACCTACTTGCATTATTAAGAAAATTTGTCAAATCAATTCTAAGTGCTAATTGTCGTTAAAAACGTGAAGAAACTTAAAATCCACTAAAACCTTATAACAGCCAGAATAACTAACCTTACGTAAGTGGCGAACACCACGAAATACATAACAAAGCTTTCATATTAAAGGAAAACAATATAATGGAAAATTCATTTTTCCGTGTGACAATGAAGTGTATATCCTGGTACAGTGCCCGAGTGCCGTTGATGAAAGGAAAATAAATGCACGCAAAACAGATACCTACCTCTCCACATTGTGATGTATCGCAAAAGAACACCAGAATGTTAAACAAACACAGGTGCCGCACGTTCAAAGAATCAAATATTAAAGAGCATAAACGCCTGATGGTGTGTTGTAGTCTTATAGTATAGTAGCCTGCCTCTTCACAGAATTGTCTTCGTCATTTGTTTTCCAACTTTGCAATTTAGCGTTTTATGGTAGACAGAAGCATGAAAAAATAAGGAAGATGGGGCTACAAATACTCTACACACTGTCCTACATCTACTCGTACACTTCTTTCAACTTTACAGTCGACTCGACAGTCGAGCTAGAGGTTCTGCGTTTTGCTAAAAGTGTTGTTTATAGATGAAGATGAAAAAAAGGAAAAATGACATTCCATTTCAATACATCGTTACCGCAGCTCATATATACAGAAACATGGTTTCTTAACAGTGAAAAAAAGAACATAAAACAGACACTCTCCAGTTCTTTTTTTTTTTTTTTTTTTCGTTGAGTTGATAGAGATATCCTGGTCCTGGTCGAAGCCTGGATGTGTTTGTGTAAAGGATATATGCGTTCCATTATGGTTGCACTGCAAAAAAGACAAAAACAAAAGTAAATATACATACATTTGTGGGCTGTTTGCACACCGTTAGTGGTGTTTGCAGAAAAAAGGGCTAAAATGGAAAGAAAATAAAAACAAAGTGCTTTCTGAGAAAAGTGAAAAGGAATAATATCAATCGAAAGCAATTCTTCTGAATTCGTTGTGTAGACGACTAAAAGAAATTCAATTTTTTTTTGGGAAATTCTCGTGTCAAGGATAATGGCGATTTCGGTGGTTAAAATTAACGTACCTATATACAAATAAGAATCTTAAAATGTAATATCACTTTCCGATTTTTGAAAATAAGAGATAATATTATGCTTAAAGGATTTGACTTTTCTTTTAGCATTTACTTTGAAAAAAGTTATTGCGGATGTTCGGAGACATTGATACAATGGCTAAAATTTAAATAAGGAGACCTATTAAGTGCAGTAAGTTCTTAACAATCATAATGTAAACAGCAAGTGAGATGACATTCCTGACTAACGGATAGTAAAGCAAAATAGGAATAGATTGCAGTTGGATTAACCCCAGAACCTATTATGATACGAACAGAAATAAGTGCAGAAGTGACTAAAAGTTCATTTTTTTAGCAGTGTATACAAAAAACATGTAATAAATCTATTTCCTGATTAATGAATATACTTCCTTTGCCTCTGAATTTGATTTGGTTTGAATACGGAAGAAGCCACTAATGAGGTTTTTTTTCAAAAGCAGTTTGTAATTGTTTTAAAACTTTTGTTCCATTATAAGAATGACAAACTGCTATTGGAATATGTTTTTGAAAAGTTAAAAAAACAGTTCTTTTTTAAAAAACCGTCAAACAATTTTGAATTTTTTGTTCTCAAAAATTTAAAACAGCAAAATAAATCAGATGGCTTGCTTCATTTCTTCCAAAATTCTTTTTAAGTATTGCATTATAAGTAAAAAATAAAATAAATATGATTTTTTCTTGCCTTTTTTTTTTTAAATATCAATCCCCAAGACCACTGCAAAACATTAGAGCAAGTTCGTGCGACCCAGTAGTGCACTTTATTTAAATATTGAATAATTAAGACACATTTCTGCAAAACGAAAATGCCTTTGAAAATAAGCCTTGAGAACTACAACTTTAAATCGTCAAAAGCCACACAATTTTGAAACAATTTAGAAAATGATTCGTGGTTGTGTTTTAATAAAAAAAAATTCTATACTTGATTCCCATATCTAATTTTAACATCTTTATTCATTTATTCATTAAATTTTGAAATTCAGAAAAATAATGGAGACTTGGCAATGAATCATTTTCAAAAATATTGTTATGGGTTAAGAAATTTAAAAATTCATTGACATCGTTGGATACATTTCCGTGCAATTCCAGAAGGTAAGAGAACAATTTTCAACCACAAAAGATCTTCTAAGTTGACAATCACATACTAAAATCAGGATGAATACTCATTTTCTTCTTTTAGAGCAGACGATAGCCACAGACATGTCATATAAAATACAAATAATCCCCATCAATGAATATATAATTTACTACTTTTCTTCATTCTTGTAATTATAATTGCGGAAATGGCTCACTTTAAACGCCTTTCATCAAATGTATAGAACATCTTTAGCCTTCACCACAAGATGACCCTTGCACATTGAATAAGTTTTCTTCTTCTTCATGGTGCTTTAGAGTGGACATTTCTATTTCTATTGCTTTTCTATTTCAATTTTATTTGAAGCAAACTCCCTTCCTCGCTTGCAGCCTATTTGAAAAACATTTTCAGGAAAAACAAAAGGAGCAGCCCACAACATAATAGCTAGTATTCAAAATTCGAATGAACGAATGCATTGTTCTAAAAATGTGTGCTTCAAATTAATTCAAGTGCAAAACACTGCTATCCCGTTCCAGCCGATTTGAAATGGCTTTAAGTGTTGTGAGGTCATACAATTGCTATTGTTGTATTGTTTTCGACAAACCCTTTCCATTTCCTGCGATAATTTTAAATTGCATGAAATGTTTTTGCAGAGCGTTATATAATTTTCCAATAAAAAAAAAACTTTTACAACACACCATCAGTATGACTGTAAAATGCATTTGAAACCAAACATGCCATGCAAAAAGTACGATATTGGGAAATGTCCTTTCAGCTATGTCCATACATATTTACGAACGGATTTTGCAAACATTTATTTTAATCTTCTGAAATAAGAGTGCAAATGTGTATTTATGTTGATATTGTTCCAGTGTTTTATTTAACTCTATCGGAAAAATGTACAGTTTAGTTTGTGTGTTTTAATATAAGAGTTTCAACAATATTGGCCTCAGACATCTGAAATGTTGCTGTCAAGCTTATTTGTTTTTTTTTTTATTCGAATTCTTTTTTCCCTTCCTAAATAAAAAAATGCTTATACATTGTAGTATAAACATTTTTTTTTTAACAATGTTTCCAAAAGCTGAAAGGCGATAAATAGACGAAACATCATTACACTATATAATGTTTCGATGCTTCGTTAATACGAAAAAGATTTGTATTGCTTTAAGCATAAGTGAATATCCAAATGTGTATTCTAGCTAGGACCAGGATTCGTACTTTACTCCTAAATAAGTAGATCTACTTCGATTTTGAGGCAAAAAGAATACCTTCCTACCTACTACGCTTTTTCAAGACTTAAGTAAAAAAAAATTTTTTATTGAAAAAATACTCCACCAAATAATAAGAAGACAGCACTGATCGTACGCTACACACTATTTTATTAAGAGACAGGAGACAGCACTGCCACTGCCTTTTTCCAACAAACCCTGAATATTCAGGAATTGTGTTTCGAACGATTTCATTTTCTTCGTTTTTGATCAAATTGATTTGCCTAAATTGAGTTTGATAAAAAAAACAAATTCAGAAACCATTTAAATGTCAAGACTGTTGAAAATGTAATGTTTTTACGATCGATTTTGAGTAATAGGAGATAAATTTATGACTCACTCTTCGTTCATTTGAAAAACAAGCAACTTTAAACAAAAGTTATATTTTATGTTTTTCTGAATAATAAAAATGTAATAATGATAATTTATTTAGTTTTTTTTTTTTAATTTATATTTTTGTAATAAATTAAGGAAAATTTGTTTGAAAGTATGAATTTTTTTTTATTTTCAAATCTACTTCTGAAATTCTGGGGTGGAATCGGCTAAGGTGATTTGTGATAAGTGATGGTCACAATCAACTAATTTTGTCTGACTAGATGATTGTCACATGTGACAATCACATTTTTGTGACTTTTTCTTGTGACACCTAAATAGCTGTCACAAGAAAAAGTCACAAGAATGTGATTGTCACATGTGACAATAGTGACAGATAGCTTTTTCTTTCGAAGATGTGGTCTACCTAAGCTTCTAAATACCCTCCTGTATGCCTTACAGAAGGAAGGCCTTGGAAGTTGGATCCATCAAAACATTTGAATACAAACTTTTCAGACTATGCTACGAGGAATGTCGCTAGACATCACGTATGTATTCATTGCTGTATCTTCTGCTCTCTATACGTATGATTTCTTCTCTGTATGCCAAGTAGTGCAACGAACTTTTATTCCGATTGCGAGAGGTTCTATACTTCTGCATCTGCAGCATTTATTAGATGTGCACAGCGTGTTCTCGGTTCTTCTCGGTTGCTTACATATCCCAAATATAGCTATTAGCTAAAGGTATTCTTCGTTGGATTTCCATGCTGATGTTGTTTTCCAAATTATTTTACAGCACAGGTAGACAACTTCACTGACTACTTCAAAGTTAAACCTACAAATGGATAGGAAAACAAATTGTTGATGAAAGCATATCTTAACTTAATCTTCTCATCAATTATAATCAGACTCCATAATTGTGAAGGTACCAGCAAACCCAAGTAAGTGGCGTTGGTGATCGTGTTGCGTAGTACTTTTTAGAGCACGATGCTGAAACAGCTGCATTAAATTGTGTCACCTAATGTGAGGCAACAGCGACCATTCTCAAACATCTTCCTCATAAGAAGTATTAGTTTAACAGGAACTCTAAAAATGGTCGTGGGATGATATATTTCTTGGAATTAGGAATCTAGTTTAATTTTGTTTGCTTTCAAATTTCTTAAAAGTAGGAGCAGGGGCATATATGTCTGTCGAAACAATATTTTTCAAAATCTTTCAAGTCATTACTAATAAAATACAGATTTATTCTATGTTTGATGTCATGAGTAGTATTTAAGATAATCAAAACAGCTGTTCTTTTCTCAAAAGTGTCTAAAACCCTCTATGTGTAAAAAAAATTACGAAAAATCTAACCAGCTGATTAAACCGTAGGCATAGCGACAGACAGACACAATAATTGTCTTACGAACATAATTGTACAATCTATTTTCTTTATACAAAAAGTTTCGAAAAAAAAAAAAAATAAATAAGCCCTTGTCAATGGACAAAAAAAAACTCTTCAAATGATATTTCCAATCTTTTGTTCAATCAAACAATAACATTTATGCAGAGAGATCCTAGAAACATCCACACAAAGAAAAATTTTCCTTTGGAAAATAACGATATTATTCATGCCTACGCACGAATGAAAAGCGTTGATTATATAAGTATGTCGTATATAATTATCCTTCTTCCTTTTCCTTCCACATTTTCTCAGAGATGATACGGTTCAGGGTTTAATAGTTTTCTTGGCGCCACCAATATTTTTGCAATGTTGTCGCCAAAACTACAAACACATATAGACAAGACAGAATAATCTTGAAAAGAAACCCGAGGGACTTGCTTGGACTCTCTTAAACTCCATGCACAATAGTAATAAAATCTGGGTCAATGAATTAACCCGTTAAGGGCTCGTGCAAATATCTTTTGCTGGCTTTGGCTATTGCTATTTAAACATTCCATTTTGCCAGTTTGCTATTTCGCAGATGGAAGTACATAGTAGAACAGTGGAATTTTGTTAATGTGTAATGTTCCATTGCCATGCCGCTTCGCGTCGCTGTGTCAGATACAGACAAAGTCACTTACAATCTTCCTTAATTACATAAAGGATCTGCGACGATGGGTTAAAGTGTGGGTTTTTTTGTAAGGAGCTGTGTGCACCAAGGGTGTTTTACCCTGAATATTTATACGGCCCAAGGCTATAAACACTGAACAATGAACATGTACACCTACATGTAGGTAGATAAAATGTTGTTCTTGAGTTCTTCTTCTCAGATACTCTGAGCTAGGAGAAGTCGCCGGAGGGCCAAACAGAAAGGATTCTTGCAAATCTACCCTCACCTTAAAGTACATTAAATAATCAACGTAATTAAATCCTTTTGTACTTGATAGTTGGATGGAAAAGAAAGAATGGGCAGTAAGATATGTATATTGTATATGGGTCGGTGTTGGTGTCTCTGCCGGTGCCTGGTCTGGTACCGGTGGGTGCTACTCTACCAAAGCTATATGAAAGAACAAACGTGCATTTGAAATATAAAGTAATCCTCCTTGCAGCTATGGAAATGCAATTTAAAAGTTTTCGAAGACAGTAACGATTCCATGATGTTACATCACAAGGATGATGACGGTCCTTTCTTTTCAAAACAAGAATCCGTGTTTGAAATAATTTTTCACTTTTAAATGGAAGTATAAAATGAACTCCATGTGTGTGGAACAAAATGTTCGTCAAGGGTTGCGTAAATCACATTTTAAAAGTTTTACTCTGAAAGAAAGCCCACGCTACTGGGATATTTGTATGAGTGTGATACTTATTTGGAAGCTCAGGGGACAGCCCGTTTTTTATACTGAAATTCGAAGAACAAAAAGAATTTCTACAACACGCATGAGTTTTTGTCACAATGTACGACAGGCATATGGCAATTAAGAATGTATACGTTATTTAGGATTTTCTTTTACCACTCATGCCTTTGTACTTTTTTTTTTTTTTTAATACATTTTTGTTGTGCGTGGATAAATTTAAAGAATGTTATTTTTTTAGGTATACTGATACGAGAGATTCGTATTTCAAGAATATGTTAAAACTTTGTGTGCATTTTGATTTGCCACATCAGATGAGTTATTTATTATGAATTCCTAATATTTAAGGTTTGATTAAAAAATGTTCACCAGGAATTAACCGGCTTTTAAAGTTATTTTAATAACATGTTCTGAGCATTTTATTAAAATATCTTAAGCACGTTAAAAAAAATTTTAAAACGCCAAAGCAAGAAATATTTACAGGCAAGTGTTGTTTTTACTCTCTAGTAAAAGAAAGTATTGTCGAAAGCTGAAAATATTAAGGTTTTGCGTTTTTCCTTTAATACACTCTAAAACATTAACAATGCCCCAGGTAAGCAATTCTACCAATTAAGGTGCGTAAACAAAAAATGTTGCCAACATTTTCTGACAGCAACTACCGATTATTTAATAGTATTTTAGTTCAACACATTAATCAAAATTTCGTTTCAATCTTTTTTTTACAAGCCATTAAAATTTCTCCATTTGTTTCCATTTTTAATATTTATTTTGTTTCATTTTATTAATTTTTTTCTAACAAAAAAAATTTGATTTTTGTAAACATCAACCGTCCACTGTGGCGTATGTGGAACAATTTTTTTAAGCTCACTTCAATAATTTTAAAGTAAACTTTTAATCTGTTGGTCTCAAATATAATAGTTGGATACCGTTTGATAATCGACAGTGTTCTACACTAATATAAACTACATTTGTTTATTTTAATAGAAATATTAAAGTTCTCATCATAAATTTTGTCGAATCGTTTGATATTCGTATTTTACAGAGTTTTTGTTGAGTCACTTAAAATCTGATAATCTTC
Organism: Platycheirus albimanus; assembly: GCA_916050605.2. Lineage (NCBI taxonomy): Eukaryota > Metazoa > Arthropoda > Insecta > Diptera > Syrphidae > Platycheirus > Platycheirus albimanus. The sequence goes on from OU696697.1 coordinate 156,081,409, forward strand.
TATCTATCTATCTATGTATATATGTATGTATGTATGTATGTATGTATGTATGTATGTATGTATGTACATATATAAAATTCAAAATTTGTGTGTGTTTACGCTATAGTCTCGAAAACTATGCACACAACCCCCTTTAGTGCTGAAAGCACACAACCCCCTTTAGTGCTGAAAGCAATTTATTCTACAAGTCATAAGGAAGGTTTATAGAGCGGTCCGACCCCCTGCCGATAGATGGCCATGGTATTTTATCATCGCGTAGAATTTTACGTTTATATAAGAAAAAAAAACATGAATTTTTCAATTTTTGTATAAACATAAGAGAAAAAAATGAAATAATAAAAAGAGAAAGGGCGCAGCAACGTACGCCGGGTAAGGCTAGTAAACTTTAAAATTTATCGCACAGTGAATTTGTACTACGTTGGCTTGGGACAAGAATCCAGTTTGAACTCCAGGATTAAATGGTACGACATCACACTAGAAACATAACACAAACGGATGCGGTATAAATTTTACTTAAAAATGCAACAATAAGAATAATTATAAGAATTCGTTTGTTATCGTACAAGTGGGAATTTAAACGAATTTTTTTTTAACATTATTATCGATCCGCACAGTAAATCGAAATGTGATGGGTACGTGCGGATCTAAATTGGCAAATATTTATATAATTAAAAATAAAAAAATAAATTGTACAGGTCATGACATTTACTTCCTTTTTTGCCTGCGATTATAAGTACTATAAGGCAAGTTATGCATTAGTAAAAAAAAATAAACTGAAAAAAATTGAGCTGAAAAAACTTCGCCATTTTATTCCTTGGTAAATTTCAATTTATGATAATAAAATCTTTTTATTCCGAACAACATCCAGTTGCACCCATTGAGAAAGGAAGGGCTTGTAGTTATGTAATTCATTCATTATATTCAAAAAACCTAGGAAATGATAAAAATTAAACAATCAGGCAGATTCAAAAGTCGAACAGTGAGACGTGATTTTATCTTCATGATTTTTTTTTTATTTTTGTTTTATTCTTAGACGATTTTATCAATTCATATAGCTTTTGATGTCATCTTGGACAAGGTGAAAGTAAGACATCAAATAATGTCTGATAAACGATAAAGCTACCGAAAAACGCCTAAAGAGGCCATGAAAAAGGCTGTTATCATGGTCAAAAATATATAATCCCTGCAAAAATGTTTTTAACTTACATGATACAAAAATGTTTAAGACGAACTTTTATTGAAATTACTGTACAGTCTTACACTGTCTCAGTCTTTTAACCCCCGGCAAACAGTGAGACAGTTTGCCCTTTCTCAACAATTCAACTCATGGTGACATTGTTTAAATTTAGTCACTAAACTTTTGATGGCAAAATTCAGGAAACACATCTCGTAAGATGCCATCAAAAAGTCACTCATTGTTCCAACCTTTCCCCATCTTATCATTTAAAAAAAAACTAATGAGCTGTTTTCAAAATATTAAATTGTATGAAGGCCTTTAAAAAAACAAAAATTTTGGTATGCGGAATAAATTCAGCTACCCAAATCTATATATGAGTAAAATTTCAAAAGAATCTGTTGAACCATTTTTGTGATAGTAGAAAGTAAACAAATCAGTCTTATGGTAGGTACCGTTATTTGCCAATGTTTTTAATGTTTTGGAGATATCTAAAAAGCTACACTGTTTTTTTTAAATCAAAATGGTTGGAGACGTTTTCGATAAAACTTATGTCTCGGATGTAAATAGGTGTATTTTGTCTATACGTACAAACAGACAGTCAAACGGACAGTATTGTTAGACCAACTTTTTTTGTCTTCACTAGCGTCTTCATAACGATGATATGTCATGTTTGATTGTTATCTCAAAACTTTTTTTTCGACGAATGCACACGTTGCCTTATAGTATAATTATAATCGCAAGTAAAAAACATAAGCAAGAGCTACAGTACGTTCGCAGCAAACTATTGGATAACCTATTCCCTATATTTTTGCATGTGTATGCGTCTGCCTCCCGCAGCCAGCCGATGTTTCAGTTTCTTTGGCAGACAGAAAAAAATTCAATAACATTAATTTTGTGTGGTGTGATGTTCAATTAGTGCTGGCACAGTAAAAAAGGCGTGTGGCACGCCCAAAGATGAGACTTTTTTTTGCCAAGGCAGTTAGTATGAGCTCAGTGACATTCAATTTTATTCTTGCAGATCGATTTGAACAAAACAAGACAAAACTTAAATTTTTAAAAATTAGATTTTAAATGAAAATAGCGATTATGGGTGTTTTCAACAATTCTTGGACTTTGCTACGTAACCAAGGAATATAAATCTAAGTGTTCATCTTTTTACTTCAAAACTGCAACCGATAGTTAAAAGACGTTAAAAAATTAATGCATTTATACGACTTTTGACGGAAACGCCCCTTAAAAGTGGGCGTTTCTTAAAAATTTGAAGCACTACTTGAGCTTTGATCAGTATTTAAGCATATGTGTAAAACTACAGCTGGATCGAGTAGTTTTTTAACAACCTTACCTGAACAAAGGCATTTTATCAAAATCACGCCTTTAAAAGTGGGCGTATTGAACAAATATACACAAGAAAATGTAGAGATATATTTCTCAAATAACGAACGGAAGGAAAAAGGTTTAAATTGAATATTGGAAGAACCTTAAATTTTTGAGACTACATTTTTCGTTCTTTCATGAAAAGTAGGCGTAAGCCACACCCAAAATTCAAAAATTTCTTTTCACACACAAACTTTTTAGTTTCTATTAAGAGACGCAAAATATTGGCTTGCGGATTCATTATAAAAACCGTTTATTTACAAAAACAATTTTTTTATAGTTTCTAGTGAAAAGTGGGCGTCAGCCATACACAAGATGTTTATGTGCAAGCAATACGCACAAAATTTAATGTTTTTCGCTTTAATATAACAATTGTTATTTTATAAAAACAATATTGATGGTTTTGTATGAAAAATGGGCGTCAGCCACGCCCAAACTAAAATATTTTATTTGATTGGAAGAAAGTTTACCTAAAGCTTACGTGTGCAAAATTTTAGAGTTATGCTTTTATAGTAACTGTAAAAAAAACATAATTTTATTTTACCAAACTGAGGTTGTTCATCAAAAATGTCGATGGTGGACGTGTTTGTGGGCGGATTTTACCGGTTCAAGAACTTAGCCTTACTCTTGAACCAAAGATTATATATACCAAATTTCTAGCTCAAAAATTGCGACCTCTAGAGAGTATACATACATACGGACGGACGGACGGAACATGGCTTAATCGACTAGGCTTTTGATTCTGATTCAGCATATTTCAAAATATTAATTTTCAAACTCCAATTTTTGAAAAAAAAATTTAAAAAAATTATTTTAAAACTATTTTTTTCAAAATTTTACGTAATTAAGTTTTACTTTTGTTCTTAGAAATCAATGCTCCCATTAATTTTTAACCCAACACTGAAAACCGTATGGCTCTATGACTTTTTGTTGCCAAGGTATTCAAAAATAACCGAACCTACTTCTTCACAAAAACACGAAAAACTTGGCTAAATGATCACTTTTGCCATCCCGAAGGCTACTTTTTTTGTTTTTGTGTAGAAGTAGGTTCGGTTATTTTTGAATACCTTTTGTCTTGTCTCAATCCAACCTACACGCTTTAGATTTTTGGCACAACGCTCGTGAATCACCCTGTATATACTTTTCTATACCTAACGGTAATATTTCTCTATGTTACAAACTCCACGCCGAATACAATATACCCATTCTATGGAATATGGTATAACATTTCAGTTTCATTGGATGATAGCTAGAAGAGAAAAAGGGTTCCTTTTTCAGTGATGACAACGTGCAGGAATTACCATCAAGTATGAGATACTGACTGATCCATATCAAGATGTTTCAAATCACCTGAATGCATAAAAAGATCTGTTCTGTGCAATCTTCTACACCATGAAGTGCAAATGATAAGCTTTTTGTAACGAGCTTACAACAGGAATGTCATTGAAATGGAACTTTGCACCTAAGTCGGAAACTGAAGTTTGTAAAGTTTAAAATTTGAATGTCTTAAATTTGGTTCGGTCAAGCACCCTTGCAAGCTGAGTCTTTCTAAATATTCAACGTAAATTGCGTATACCCATATCAAAATATATGCGACGTTTATAAAATCCACAATGTGCTAACGAATCCTTTCGTACAAATATAAAAACAATGTTAAAACACCTTAAACAGAATGTACCTAAATACTTACACATACATATGTACATATCTATTTATTATCCAAAAGAAAAAAGATTCTTACTCTGCTAATGAAAAACTCATAAATTATACTCGCAAACTGAATGAAAACTATCCCTTGGAACCCGCTGACAGGAACATAAATAAATGTGTTCGCTATAAACCTTTTTTTTTTCTTATTTGGGTCACTCGCATCTGGATCTGTTGTTGTTGAGTTCGGTCCTTTTTCCTGTCTCCCGAGACCGTATCTTCAGCCTAAGCAATGGTAAAGTTAATCTTCGAGAAAACCCACAAAAACATTCAAAAACTCTCTTTAAGGTTTGTGTGCTAGATATGTAATGTATATGTACATATGTATATGTGATATGTTCTTAAAAGGATACATAATAAATTATTAATGTTTGCGTTTAGGGATTTAAATTTTTATTTTCATAAGAAATATATTTTCACTGTCAAAAAACAAAAATCAATTTTATTCTGATTTTAATAAAAAAAATATTGGATCAACAAAGTTGTGTACTACATACTCACTCAACTTATTTAAAATACAATTTTTTTTTTGCTGAAACAATAAAATTTGTACATATTATATCTGAGCGATTTATGTCCTTCTAGTAACTTAATAAATAGGCAATTCATTGTGAGCACCGTCCTTTATATGTTCGTTGGAATTATACTTTGAATTCATCATGGCATATCAACTTAAAATATAGAAATAATATAAATTTCAACTCGAACAGCTATAATATTTTGAATAAGAAAACCTAAGCAAGAGCTACAGTACGTTTGCAACGAACTGTTGGATACCCTATTCCCCATATTTTTGTATGTGCATGCGTCTGCCTCCCGCAAACAGCCGATGTTTCAGAAACAGAATTCTTCTTTAGCAGACAGAAAAAAATTCAATAACATTAATTTTATGCGGTGTGATGTTCAATTAGTGCTGGCGCCACGCCCAAAGGTAAAACGTTTTATTGCCAAGGCAATTGTTATGAGCTCAGTGACATTCAATTTTATTCTAGCAGATCGATTTGAACAAAACAAGACAAAACTTAAATTTTTAAATATTAGATTTGGAATGGAAATAGCGATTATGTGTGTTTTTTTTAACAATTCTTGGACCACACTCTGCTACGTAACCATGGAATATAAATCCAAGTGTTCATCTGTTTACTTCAAAACTGCGACCGATAGTTAAAAAACGTTAAAAAAATTAATGCATTATACGACTTTTGACGGAAACGCCCCTTAAAAGTGGGCGTGTCTAAGAAATTTTAAGCACTAACTGCGCTTTAATCAGTATTTAGGCATATGTGTAAGACTACAACAGCTGAATCGAGTAGTTTTTAAACAATCTTACCTGAACATAGGTATTTTACCAAAATCACGCCTTTAAAAGTGGGCGTATTGAAAAAATTTACAAAAGAAAATGTAGAGATATATTTTTCAAATAACGAACGGAAGGAAAAAGGTTTAAATTAAACATTGGAAATGCCTTAAATTCTTAAGGCTGCGTTTTTCGTTCTTTCATGAAAAGTAGGCGTAAGCCACGCCCAAAATTCAAAAATTTCTTTTCATACACAAACCTTTTAGTTTCTATTAAGAGACGCAAAATTTTGGCTTGCGGATTCATTATAAATACCGTTACAATACAATACAAAAACAATTTTTGTATAGTTTCTAATGAAAAGTGGGCGTCAGCCACGCCCAAAATCAATTTTTTTGATTTCATACACAAGATGTTTATGTGCGAGTAAGACCCACAAAATTTAATCTTTTTCGCTTTAATATAACAATTGTTATTTTATAAAAACAATATTGATGTTTTTGTATGAAAAATAGGCGTAAGCCACGCCCAACCTGAAATATTTTTGTTTGATTGGAAGAAAGTTTAACTAAAGCTTACGTGTGCAAAATTTTAGCGTTATGCTTTTATCGTAACTGTACAAAAAACATAATTTAATTTTATTAAATTGAGGTTGTTCAACAAAAATGGCGGTTGTGGGCGTGTTTGTGGGCGGATTTTACCGGTTCAAGAACTTAGCCTTACTCTTGAACCAAAGATTATATATACCAAATTTCAGCTTTCTAGCTTAAAAATTGCGACCTCTAGAGAGTATACATACGGACGGACGGACGGACGGACATGGCTAAATCGACTAAGCTTTTGATTCTGAGTCAGAATATATATACTTTTCTATACCTAACGGTATTATTTCTCTATGTTACAAACTCCACACCAAATACAATATACCCATTCTATGGAATAGGGTATAAAAAAAAAAACTCAAGGGCAAGTATAGATTAAGGTTTGTAAGAGGATTAAACAGAAACAGGGTGTGGCTCCAGGACACTTCGAGACACATCCTATATGGATTCAAAGAAAAACAATTTTAAAATTCGTTCGACCAGTTTTTAAAGAGTTTTTTTTGAAAAACTTTTCAAGAAAATATTTTGGAATTTGTTTGAATACATGAAAATAGCGAAATGAACAGTTAGTATCATAATGTATAACTTCGAAAAAATTCAATACACCCGTTTTCAAAATATTTCAAAAACTATAAATATTTTTAAAAAATGTATGTATGTAATTCACAATCGGTCAAAGTTAAACTTCAGAGAAGTAACCTACGAGAGAATGAGATGAAAAACTCGGCCAGCTAGCGCCAGTTTTCGGCTTACTTTTTGCTTTATCGCTTGCTTTCTCGCTTAAGACCTATAGAATTTTTGGGAATCCTTGCGTCCTTTTGACTGCTTTTAATAGCGTCAACTCCAGGACGGCACTATTTAAAAAAAGTAAACGGACTTTTTTCAAAAATCAGGACTATTTTTAAAATAATAAATAACTTTTAAATGCTAATTTCCGTTAAATACTTTTTGTATGCATTTGTTTGCATTTTGCATTCGTCTTGAAGTAAGCCCGTTCAAATCATTTTCCAAAGCTTCTCCTGTTAGACAGCATGCAAATCACGTACAGCTGCGGTCAAAGTAATAGTAGTGTATACTGCAGGTATAGAAAATTGAAAAAAAATGTAGACTTTGGTTTTTTGAAAAAATATTTGTTATATGCGGTGTTTGGTGGCCGTAGCACATAATAGCGTAATCCTTTTTCACAGTGTAGCATAATTTTGGATTCATCGGACCACAAAATATTTCTCCATTTCTCGTTAGGCCAATTTAAATGCTCTTTAGCGAATATAAGTCTTCTGGTTATATTTTTTTTTTTTTTTTTTTTTTGATCGCAAGGGCACTTTTCTTGGACTACGAGCCGCCAGATCGTTATCATGTAAGCCCATACAAACCGTTTCAACACTCGCCTCCTCATTTAATTCAGCTTTTATTTCTGTACAGCTGAGCAACCAAATTGATTCTGCACTTTAACGTATAGCTTTCTCCTTCCGAAATTAATTTTCAATAAGAGTACAGTGCTTTCCGCGACCCATTACAAACTTAATATTTTAATCAAATTTAAATCACAAATTTAAAAAAGTATTTACTTTTCTATAGCCTTTTGATATGAATTTAAAGCTTATTCACTTCTTTTCGTGGCATTTTTATCTCTGCAAACACTTACACTACTATTACGGATTACGGTATATTTTAAATTGTTCTCTCGTATCAACGCGCCTGCTCACTCGCTTTAGCTTGACATAATGTACAATGCGTAGCAGACTAGAGTGATAGGCTACGAAGCATGGGAGAAAATGAGATCTACTAGAATATAAAATACCATGATAAACATAAGCGAGAGCAACAGTACGTTTGCAACGAACTGTTGGATACCCTATTCAGAGTATATCTACTAATGAGTAGGGACACTCTCCACGTGTTTATTATTTGTTTACAATTTATAATAAGAAATAGACGACAGTAAGAAGTGTAATAGTGAAAGAGAGATAGAGATTCAAAGTAGCACGCTTTTAAAAACACGTACAAAAAAAATGTATACACAAAATCGTCGCCTTAGTTACTTTTCACTAGTGTGACCAGCTTCTTCAAAATTTTACACAAAAATTGTTGCAAATGGAACTAAGTTTACATGAAAGCTAAACCTGGTCACACTAATCAATATTGTTGCTAATAGAAATACTACTACACTTAAATAACAACCGGCCCGCTTTAAGAAAAACATTATTGGAAAATCACATTTATGTATGTTATACAAGATAAGTGTGTGTGGGTGTACCTACAAAACGTGATGTGTACTCTTTTTTTCATAAGCTATTTTACGAAAGGCTAGAAATCAGTACTTCTTGCCTGTTTTCACTTATAATAGTTTTTTTTTTAGGTTTTTCTTGTATTGGTTGATGTTCTAAGTGTGAGTAGAGTGTCCCTACTCATTAGTAGATATACTCTGACCCTATTCCCCACATTTTTGTATATGTATATGCATATGCGTTCGCCTCCTTCGCAGCCAGCCGCTGTTCCAGTATCAGAAACAAAATTCTTCTTTAGCAGGCAGGCAAAAATTCAATAAAATAAATTTTGTTTGGCCGATGTACAATAACTGCTGTCACAATAAAAATAAAATGCACGACTGGGTCGCACGAACTTGCTCTAATGAGTGACAGTGGTTTATGGGCTTGAGATTTTGATAAAAATAAAATTTTCAAAATTCTTAAATAAATACTTAAACTAATTTGAGCTGAAAAAAAAGTACGCCATTTTATTTCTTGGATAAATTTGAATTTATGAGAATAAATTTAGAAAAATCTGTGGAGCGGTTTTTGAGAAAAAGAGTTTTTTTTGAAAAACTTTTTGAAAAAAATTTTCAAAAAAAATTCAAAAACGCCAGTTCATAGGTATTCAGCAAATACATTTATTTAAAATTTTTAAAAAAAAATTTAATAGGCAGTTTTCAAAATATTATTTTTTAATTTTTTTTTTTTAAAAATGCTTTTAAAAATACAAAAAAATATGTTTTATAAATATTGGTATGCAATACAAATTGAGCTACCTACAGCTATATGTGTGTGAAATTTCGAAAGAATCGGTTGAGTCGTTTTCGAGATAGTCGAAAGCAAAAAAAACGGTCCTATGGAAAGTACCGTTCTTAGCCATTTTTTAAAACTTTTTTTTCAGCCATATGATTGGTCGTACCTAAAAAGCAACACTGATTTTTTTAATTAAAAATCGTTAGAGCCGTTTTTGAGAAAAATAAGCTTTAACGTAACGGTTGTATGGCAGGTACCGTTATTTTTTGAGCTAAAAAAAAAATTTCAATTTTCTTTCTGTACAATACCTAAAAAAGTCTATATACCAAGTTTGAAGCAATTCGGCCCACCCGTTTGGGCTGTAGGTCTACATACAGACAGACAGACAGACAAACAGACAGACATACAGACGGACAGAATTTTTAGACCATCTTTTTTCGTCTTCGCTATCATCGTAATGTCATGTTTGATTGTTATCTCAAAACTTTTTTTTTCGACGAATGCATAACTTGCCTTATAGTACCTATAATCGCAAGTAAAAAGGCGTGTACCAAGCCTACAGCTGAGACTTTTTACTGCCAGGGTAATCACTATATGAACTCATCATTCAATTTTAAGCTTGCAGATCGATCGAACAAAACAAGACAAAACTAAAATTTTTAGAAATTAGATATTGATTGGAAATAGCGATAATGGGTGTTTTTAACAATTCTTGAACTATACAAACCGAAGTGTTCATCTTCCTACTTCAAAACTGCGACCGATAGTTAAAAAACATTAAAAAATCAATGCATATTACGACTTTTGATGGAAACGCCCCTTAAAAGTGGGCGTGCCCTAAAAATTTTTAAGAAAAATTTAAAGCACTAACTAATCTTTAATCATTAGTCAGTATTTAGGCATATGTGTAAAACTACAGCTGAATCAAGTAGTTTTTAAACGATCTTACCTGAACAAAGGTATTTTATCAAAATCACGCCTTTAAAAGTGGGCGTACTGAAAGAATTTACACAAGAAAATGTAGAAAATGTAGAAATGTAGAAAATTTGATAGAGGTTGTAAAAGGATTAGGAAAAACAATTAACAATGTTATTAATGATAACGATATAACCGACATTTACAGAACAAATATAAAAAACCCACAAAAATCAAATAAAATTGTTAAGTTTGCATCGTATAAAATCAAAACACAATTTATTAACCAAGCGCGAAGCACGCGTCCAATTAAGCTTTCTGCTGTCAGACAAAACACAAACAACTGCAATACAAATTCTATGCCAGCTGAGTTCGATGGTACAATTTATGTAAACAATCAGCTTACAAGACACAATAAGAATCTCTTGTGGTTGACAAAAGAAAAAGCAAAGCATGAAAACTGGAAATATGTTTGGGAGAGTGCGGGAAAAATATTAGCACGGAGAAGCGAGAACACACTATCTATTATAATTAATACTGATAGAGACGTGAACAATATAAAAAGCGTTTAATAATTGTTGTTGCTTTTTATCAGAACGAATAGTGATTTAAAATAGTAAATAAAATGGAGAGCACAAACGAAACACATGAACTCGAAGTTAATTTTAATTGTAGGGTAATACATGGCTTTAGCGGCATTGATGTAAGTGATTTAAAAAATAATAAATGTTGCTATCTATGTTTTAATATAAGATCAATGCGCCTACACTGGAGTATTTTCTGTTTGAATATTAATCACATTATAAATGAATTAGATGTTATTATTTTGGTAGAAACGAACATTAAAGAGGAAGAGAATAGATTTTATCAACTTAATGGTTTTCAACAAGAAATTGTAAATCGAAATGATCAAAGAGGGGGAGGAATAATGATGTTTATTCGTAATAAGCTAAATCACCAAAGAATATTTTCGTCAACGGTTTCATATGAAAGCATTAAAATTCGGTTCACGGTAGAGAATAAAACAACATATATGATTGGAATATATAGATCCCCTGGTTTTAGTAAAATTGCATTTATTGAAGAACTTGGCAAAGATTTAAGAACGATGAGGAAAAATGAAGAATTTATTGTCTTGGGGGATATAATTATTGATGTCCAAAAAACAAAATTAAACATTAGCTATGTAAAAGATTATTTGGAAATGCTAGCATCGTCGAGACTTATAAACGTCATAACAAAGTGCACGAGAGTTGATCCACGTAATGGTACTAAGTCGTTGATTGATCACATCTTAGTTAGCAAAATCGACAATCCAATTTTCACTGCGGTAGTTGAAAACGAAATCACCGACCACTATCCAACACTGTACTATATAAAAACTCAAACACATTCAGAAAAACAGGTTGTTAGTTGTACTTCACACATACAAAATTCGATATTTAACCAACTTATTCGAGAAGAAAATTGGAGTTTGGTTTTAGAAGAGGAGGATGCTGAAAGAATGTACAATAATTTTGCTGGTAGACTAAAAGATATCTACAGAAAATCAACAGTCAATAAAAAAGATTCAAAAATACGGAAAAACAACCCCTGGATAACGCCAAACCTCATTGCAGATTGTAAAAAAAGAGACACATTATACAAGAAGTGGAAAAATAATAAAAGAAACAAAAGTTATGAAACTGAATACAAGATCTTACGAAACAAAATCAATAAAGATATAATAATTCAAAAATCCAATTACTATAAAAACCAGTTTGTTGAGTTCAAAACAAATCCGCGTAAGACTTGGGGATTAATAAATGAAATACTAGGAAGGAAGAAATCGAGTATTGATGAAACAATGGTAAGCAACTTCAAAACAGGATTCAATTCACTTTCCAACGATTTTGCTGAAGTTTTCTCATCACAAACTGCAAATATAATACACCAATGTAATTTGAAAACGTCACATCACACAAATATTCATATTGAAAATACAATCTTCACATATCCTACAAGTGTTATGGAGGTCAACATGATTATTAAGTCTTTTGGGGAGAATAAGTCACCTGGAATCGATTGCATCAGAGCAGTGGACATAAAAAAGCATGCAGATTTGTTTGCTCCAATCTTGTGCAAAATAATTAATCTAAGCCTAACAGAAGCCACAATACCAAAACAACTTAAGACTGCTGTTGTAAGACCAATTTATAAAGGTGGAGTTAAGAATCAACTGACTAATTACAGACCAATTTCAATACTTCCAGTCTTTGAAAAGTGCCTAGAAGGAATAATAGTTAGTAGATTACAAAGCTTCATTGAAAAACACTCACTTATAAACAAAAGCCAGTACGGATTTCAAAAGAACAAAAATACAGGACAACTGCTAGGTGAATTTGCTAACTGTGTGAACGAGAGTTTAAATAAAGGTCACCATGTACTTGTGATGTTTATGGACTTCAGCAAGGCTTTTGATACACTTAATCATTCAAAACTGTTAGAAACGTTAGAAAGAATCGGGATTCGAGGTGTGATGGCTGATTGGATGGCAGACTATCTTTCTATCAAGATAAAGGATGTTTACAGTGAAGCAAGGAATGTTACCTATGGAGTTCCACAAGGATCTAATTTGGGACCACTTCTTTTCATCCTTTATACCAACGAGCTTCTTCGGGTTTTTAAGCTAAGCATTCCATTCGCTTTTGCTGACGACACTGCAATTGTCGTTCGCCATAAGTCTCAGGATTCGGCGACAATGGTAATGCAAAAGGAATTTGACGCAGCTGTACGATGGTGTCACGACAACGGATTGGTAATAAACGCTTCCAAAACAAAACTTATGCATATCCGTAGTCCACATTACAAAAAAACCGACAAGCAAATATACTTCAGGAATGATCTCTGTCCAAACACGATCAACGAATGCATCGAAGTTGTTGAAAGCTACAAATATCTTGGAGTTGTTATTGATTGTCATTTCCTCTGGAACAAACATATAGACAAGCTACGAACGGATTTGAAAAAGGGCCTTTATGCACTCTCACACTTGCGGTATCATGCTTCTGAGGACGTTTTGAGACAGGTCTATTATGCTTTACTAGAGTCAAAGCTAATGTATGGTGTACTTGCATGGGGAAATGCAGCAACAACTCATATCAAGAAGCTCCAAAGACTACAAAATTCAGCTCTAAAAATAATTCAAAATAGTAACAGGCAACAAACTGAAAACAGATTTCGGGTACTTAAAGTCGAGCAAATATTCAAGATGACGACAGTTTTGGAATACCAAGACAACAACCGTTTTATTCGACCTATACAACATCCATTCAACACCAGGCAACGCGCACAAGGTATGCTTCAAATACCTAGAAACTACAACACGTATGGTAAGAGACAGCTGCAGTACGTTGTTCCATCAATAATAAATTCTTTACCTCAACAACTTAAACAAATACAGAATTATAAAACAAGAAAAAAACAATTAAAACATTTTTTTCCTAAATGAAAATTGAAAATTTTGTATAATGTTATTTGAAATTTATATCTTACTTTGAAATGGTGATCTTTTTGAAACTTTAAAAATTAAAAATTAAACTAAGCTCACTTTATTATTATTACTCAGCTACGCCCAAACTGAATTTTTTTTTATTTAATTGGAAGAAGGTTTACTTGAAGCTTTCACGTTCAAAATTTTAGCATTATGCTTTTATCGTAACTGTATATAAAACATAATTTAATTTTACCAAATTAAGGTTGTTCAACAAAAATGGCGATTGTGGGCGTGTTTGTGGGCGGGTTTTACCGGTTCAAGAACTTAGCCTTACTCTTGAACCAAAGATTATATATACCAAATTTCTAGCTTTCTAGCTCAAAAATTGCGACCTCTAGAGAGTATGCATACGGACGGACGGACGGACATGGCTAAATCGACTAGGCTTTTGATTCTGAGTCAGAATATATATACTTTTCTATACCTAACGGTATTATTTCTCTATGTTACAAACTCCACACCAAATGCAATATACCCATTCTATGGAATAGGGTATAAAAAGAAATATGAAGTACCTATGCTGACTGTACGTGTGACGTCACTATCATCTGATTTTTGTTTTCTAAGTGAAGATAATTAAATGTATTGATTTGCCGGTTTTTATTATGTTCGTATATTTGTATGGTTCTTATAATCATGGGATAATTTGTTTAAATACTGAAGAATATAGTCTTCACCTGAGAAATACAATAATTATAAAAGATGATAGTGACGTCATAAAATACCAAGATGGAGATTTGTATGTGTCTAGTCAGCATACTTGGTATTCTGTGTATCACGATAAAATACTGTGTTATGATTTTTTTTTCAATCGTTCTCTCTCAGGCTTGTTGCGATATATTAATTTGTTTGATTTATTTGCTTAAAATTGTCATGGCGCATTTTCGTTTCATCGAGTTTCAAATCACTCCCCGATATTAAAGAAGTTTCACTTTAATGTGAAAGTTTGGATGGATGGATCTATGTTTATCAATAACTTCAGAACGGCTGAACGGATCTGTATGAAATTTGGCACAGGCACAGAAGTAGTAGTTTAGAGGTCAGAAAATGGCAAAGGATTGTTTTTGTATCCCGGAAAAGAGACGACTCCTCAAGCGGAAGAAGAATTGAGCAAGTGGAGCGACGCCTACTTTTCTAGATCAGCTGAAACGCGAGCAAAGCCGCAGGTAAAGGCTAGCATTATTTAAAAGCAAAAATTTAAATTTTTTGAAAATTTTGAGATGCAATATAAATAAGATTATTGAAGACTTACTGTTTAGCAAATCTATGTAGTTCAAATTGAAAAAATAGTTTACGACGTAAGAATTTTATTGAAAAAAAAACAGTCATATGATGACGAAATTTCAAAATATCCATTTTAACCAAAAGATGGTCTATTCCAGAAAAACAGCACTCAAAAAGTTTATCAAAATTATTTAAGGCCGTTTTCTTCATGATTGGAAGGTACCACTACTTTTGGGCCTTAGTAAAAAATAAAACTGTAGTTTTTCGAGGAAAGACCAAATAAATAGCAAATACCAAAGCTGGAAGTTGATCGGCCCATCCGTTAAGCTGTAGATGTGCGCATAGACAGATAGACATGCAGAAATGCAGACAGACAAACAGACAGACGGACAGACAGACTTTCGAAACCTCCGTTTTTCGACTTCTCCATCACATTATGCATTTTAAGGAACAAGCAAGTAGACAACCGTATTCAAAATAAAATACTTTCGTTAACAGTTAGGTAGTCATATGGAAGATTTTGTTAGTTTTCGACCTACGATAAGAACTCCAAATATTTTTGTGATACTATACAAATTCGACTCATCGTAGGCTGAAACCACCTAAACAGTCTGTCAGAAATCTTAAACACACCTTTTTTTTTCTTCACTATTATCGAAATAGTATACTTTAATTTTTGCTTCAAATTTGTTTTCCTCGAAAATACATAACTTTTCTGGGGATGTTCATATCTAAATATTTACTATCATAAATAAACACCTCATTTTAGATGTTTCAATTATTGTGTGTATGTATGTGTTTTTGTCAGAATATTGTCCTTCCCTAAAAATGGGAAATCTTACCTTCGCTTGATTTATTTGAATTCTGTTCCAGTCTACTTTTGAATTTGAACAATCATAAACGGAACCCCCTGTAAGATGAATGCAGCATTGTGCGATTCAACCAAGCCTTCTTTAGAAAAGTAACATATCTTCGGAATTTTTGTCATTAAAAACACACACCTAAGATGCTCTAGCTTTCTTATAACAAACACCTTCTTCTTACAGATTTACAATCCTTATGGATAACGAGCTGGTGTAGCTCAGATCTACACAAGAGAAAACGTTTACATAAGGATAACTTAAAAAAAAGGAAACACAGCGATTTACTCTTCAGCAGGAGCACAGGACTGGAAATATTAGAGACAAAATTCATCAACAGCTCCCTGGGTAAGTCAAAGATTTTTATTTTTGCTGTTGGTTGTTAAACCCTGCTGGCTCTTGTTTATTCTCCTCCCGTTTTTCTTGTTTGTTTGAAGGAAAGAGAACACCAACTATTCCCAAGGACTTCCGGGGTTTTTTTTTTTTTTTTTTTGTATCAAGTGATGAGGATAGGAGGTTTCTGCTATCTCAACAATTTATACTTTGTAGGTTTAGTAGATGGTTATGGCTGCTTTCTTGACTTACTGGTGCCGTTTCCTTTAATTTATTTTTATCTTATGTTGACATTTTTTCTTGGCAATGATGGTGGTATGTCTTAAGATGAAAGAAGTCGTCATTTGGTTGATTTTCATGCACTTTGAAGCAAAGCATAACCATCATCGTCAACAACCACCGAGAACCGCCTTTCGAAGGATTTTGTGAGTCCCCATTTGAAGTGTCTGTCCGTCCAGGTTGTGGATTTCTTTGAGGCTATTAAGAAGCATACTTTAGTGAATGAGAGCAAAGAAAAAAGCCCATCGCTTCAGCACTTGGGGTTATAAGGAAATTCGTTTGTTCATTGTTTTTTTTTTTTCTTTTCTTCTGTTTTTTCAGTTCAACTTAAATGTTGGCTCGACAGGACGACACAATTTTACTTCAAGTCTGTCATACATACCTAAACGCATATAAACGAAAACAGGCATTTGCGTTGTGTCGTCGTGTCGTTGTGCCGTTGTAGTCGACATGCCCTTTCACCCACAAGTAAATGGTATGAATGCTGTCAAAGGAAAGGCAAAGGATGAAGGTTTTGGTTGCTTTTTCAAGCCACTTGTTGGCTGCCTTTTCACCATGTTTCTGCCCCCCATTGCTTTTACTTTTTTATATTTAGGTGTTTCATCAACCAGACGGGGTTATGACTCATAGTTTAAAGGAGTGACATACATATGTGGGGTGCGGAACGTAGGAGCTGAATTTATATCCAAGCCTTTAATGAGGGCTGTTTGGGGGATTTTATAGTCATAGCAGTGTGCTTGTTATGACTCTTAGAAAGGACATAAACAAATGTGACAAAAAATATAATGCGGAAGCGTTGGAGCGAATTTTTTAAATTGGCGATACGTTTTTATATTTATAGAAAAAAAAAATGAAAAAATTAATTCACCGCTAAATTTGTGGTCGTTTGCGCTAGCCCTTATAACTACCTATTTGAGTTGATAAAATATAGTAAACAACATCTTGATGAAGCTTTAATTTGGCCTATAAATTCCACTAAGGTATAAGCTCTTTAAGTTTTTATTTTTGTTTTGAGAAGGGGAATAGCTTAATCAAATTAAATTTATTTGCTGTTTTCGATAGGTATATCAAGAAGACAAGACTAAGTTAAGCTTAGATTGGTAGATGTTTGACAACCTACCAACCAATGGAATATTTTTGAAATTGTCTAAATGGATCATTAAGAACATTTCAAATTGACTTTGAATGGGTGCATTATGTCGAGTTTTAACAATTTTCTAAGTACCGTTTTCACAAAAGTGGTTCAGCACTGAACCTCATTTTAAATTCTTGATCCGTGAATCCACTTTATTTTATCTGTGGGAATCGGTAGGTTAGCTCTTAAACCACTCTTGAGCCACCATCCAAACTTTGGTTATGCAAACACGAACCAAGGAAAATCGTTTTTAAATTTTGATCCGAGAATGAAGGAAGTGAATTGAGTTTTCAGACAAGAAATAATTGATAATTATGAGTAAAAGAGTCTGAGACAAACCGGAGCCTTGGGGGTCATCAGCATTTATTTATTAATAACTATAAAAGACTGAAAAATGTCTAAAACAATTTGAATGTATAATGGTTACTGCAAGGTAACTTCAAGTACATCGAACAAGAAGTCAATTCCAAATGCGCACATTTTCGATTTAGCTCTCTTTTCGATGCCATACTATCAAATGCTTTTCAAAAAAAAAAAGACCGCATTATCTTATTTTCTTCTAAACAGTTATAGATTGCTTGCGAACGCGCAGTGACATGCAAGTTATCGTGTTGGCTCGCCAATCCATATGGGTTGTATTGGTAGTATTCAAACCACCAGCACCATACTTTGGTAAGAGGTGTAGGTCAGCATATCATTTCTGGCGTATATGGTGAGACCGTGGAAAAAATTAATAATGACACTAAGATGTATACTCGTGAAGTGTTAATCCCAATGGATCAGAATTTTCATCTATGTGGGATTTGCTCAATGCCAAAACAGCTGGCCTATATTTTGCAACATCGATGCTGCATATAAAATCTTTCTCAGCCCCGACTTTGCTCTAATTGACGTGAAAATTACCTACCATGGTAAAAAAAAGCAAACAAACACAAAACTTAATCAGACAACAAATCTAAACTAGATAACAACATCAAATTTTATATTTTAAAATTTCATGGAAATATATGCCTTGATCCGCCCCTGGAGAATTTAATCAATTATGAATTATACATATAACGTTTTTCAGGATAATCACTGCATGTTTATTAAAAGACAACTCTTTCCTTAATACATCATGCAGTGCTTAAACAAATTAGCTAAGGAGATGATGTAAAAAAGAATCAAAGGTATTGACCGCTGTTTTGGTTGTTGCAGACTTATATACTTTGTTGTTTTAATAATTAATAAATAATTTAAAATCTTCCATTTTGGATCAGTAGGCGTGCCATCCGTATTTTCTCTTTGGGTAGTGGCGTTCCTCCCTTGAAACAATTTTTTAGTAATTCCTCACGTCACTAAAGTTACTCATTAGTTTACTTTCTAGACTTATTTTGGACACAAAAATTTGATTTTACAATGCCCTGCCCAGCTAAATTTTTGAACCCCATTGCAATAAGCAGACATTCAAAATATCTATCTCTTTTTCCCAAAACCCAAATATGGTAAACTGTATACATTTGCAAAGTAAATTAAGGCATCGTCTGGCTTCTTATCCTTTTTTGAAGCCAATTTTGCCTCAATTGTACATTGTGACGTTAGTCTTTACAACCCAGTAACTCTTTCGTTTATTTTTCGCTTGAAGAGCAACATATTAATCTTCTAAAGTATAGTTGTTTAGTTGTTCTCATAGTTTCCTCAAACGGATTTATCCTTTTTAAGTAATTAATGTTCATAAATTAAGAGCAACTAGTATACTATATAGAGTAAAGACCTTCAAAATGAAAATCTTTTATTTTAATCCAACTGTCCAGGAAATAATATTGCCACAAAAGCTTTTTGTTTTATTAAAGGCAGCAGCTTTTCTGTGGGAAAATCTCAGCAGTAAGCACTTGCAATCACAACAATGTCCGTTAATTAATTAAAAACAGCAAAGCGGAAACAAAAACACCAATAACAATAAGTTTTTCTATCTCGCGAGACTTTCAGTTCTGACTTTAATATTAATAATAATAATAATAATTGTATGCAAACAATGGTGTCCTTTCGCCACATTTTGTTATTTCGCTATTCCGTTATTTCGTTTTTCCGGTGCTTAGAACAGAAGCAACCTTTTAACTGTGATTTAATTGAAATAATTTTATCCTTAATGTGTTGATTTTATCATATTTCTGGTTCTGCCCCTAAAAATGTATATTTCCACTGTGCGAATGCGAAGCGAATCCCTGCTGTCATTTTCCAATCTAACATGTAAACGAAAGGAAGGCAATTGCCTCTGTTATTCTATACCCAAGGTCCTTCGGCAATATAATAACATATATGTATATATATTTTTTATTTCAGATAACATGGACGACATGGTATTCCAGAATAATAATAAAAACGCCATTTATGTACTTAATACCAGCTATAACACATACGGGGTAAGTTAAGCTCTCACATTAATGAGAAAGTGCTTATATGTTATACCTTCCCAATATTTGTATTATGTATGGAAGAGCACACAACACGGATGTGAAGTGTAAAAAACAGGCCATTCGTGATAAAGCTAAATTTAATACGAATGCCGCTATATTGAAATGGAATATTACCTTATAGACCGTAACGGCTAAAGACCTTTATAGGAATCAGGCCCTTAACGTTTTCAACCGAAATGCCTAGAATGGATGAAATTTGACCTTTTCTAAATCCATAAACGCACGTAAAAGTTACAAAAAGATGAAACTAGTTTGAAATCCTTGCGTGGACACGTACGAGTTTGAGAAAGAGTAATTCAAAGCTTATTGCATTAAAAAATAATCCTTGCTTTAAGAAGTTAGAACATATGAATATAATTTTGAGCAGAAGAAGATATTTTTTAAAATCTTAAATCTGATTTTTCTTGTTGCAATCAGATAGATTAAACAAGAAAAGATGGAAATCTATTCAATAAAATGTGAAGTTTTCATTAACACGAATGTCTAGTTTGTATTGTAAGTTTAAAATTTAAATATGTAACTACTTAAATAAGTTCTTTAAAAATAAAGAAATTAAACCAACTTTCGGTACTTAGAGGTTCTCCTGAATAGTAAACTATTTAGTTGTACAACAATCATCTTTATTGGCGTTCAAAAAATCATTTTGTTTTTCCCCAGATTTACCATTGGAGGAAAGCTTTATCTTTTTAATGACAATGGGCCCTATATATAGATGTATATGTTTACTAAAGTTGTGACTTATTAATCTATGTACATTATGTACATGTTAAGCTGACTTCTTAGATAAACCATTGCATATATAAACTATAGTATTCCCACTTGAGGTGCGCCATCTATCGACGAAAAACTAAGCTCTAGAAAACCATGAGAAGCAACAACAACAATTTCCACCATTTTAATTGGTGTTGTTGCTTTCCATAGTATTTTAGAGCTTAGTTTTTCGTCGATAGATGGCGCACCTCAAGTGGTAGTACTATAGTTTATATATACAATGGATAAACACAGTGTGTATTCATAAGCAATATTCTAGCAGTATTTAGCAAGTCATAGCCTCATGAAATAATCTACTACAACAATACTTCAAATTATGACAGCACAACATTTCAGGCATACATTTTCAACAAAAACTGTTATTTTCTATTGTTATACGTATGAAAGTGTTTGCCAAAATGTAAGATTCACATTTGAAATATTGATTTTGATTTAAAAAAAAGTATCTTTTATTAAATTTCAAATAAATCAGGGAAACAATAAAGGCGAGAGGCAATTAATTAATTAATTTTACATACTTACACAGTTCCATACGAAAAAAAATCAGCGTATCTATATTTTTCTAGTGCACATTTCTACCGAGAAATCGAAGCACTATGAGAAGTTGAAAGCTTCCAGAAATCGGTTAGCCTCTTTGACTTTGTGCTTATTCAAAATTGTGCAAATTTTATGATAAGAGTTTCTGTTTCTTTGTCGGACATTTTTTTTTGTCATTTAAATCGAATGGATTAAAACGTGCCTCCTATATCTTTTCTTTGTCTAGCTGGTGGCTCAATTTGATATAACAAATGTATGCTTTCCAGAATTAAAAAATCTACTTCAATTTCAACATCACTATTAATATTTTGCCAAAATCGTATTTTCAAAATTTATTATTTGTTCCAAGTTATTTTAGTTGTATCGACTTAGGTACTTAGGTAAATGCAATGACGGGCAGACCTTGTCATTGTGATTTTTGACGTTCGATGTCAACAATATATATTTCATATTATATTCGAGCAACATATATTTTATTGGTGGAAAGCACAGCCGAAAAAGACGACGACAACCAAAGACCATTACGAAGCGTTTGTTCTGTGTGGTCCAAAAAATGGTTGCTACGTCTTGATACAGAAGGGTTGGGTATAGGATAATTCACTGTGCACAATTAACTGTGCACAATTCACTGTGGGACAATTCACTGTGCACAATTCACTGTGGACACAATTCACTGTGGCGGACAATTCACTGTGGTGGACAATTAACTGTGTGCATTTCAATGTAGTGTACTATTCGCGCGCGTGAATGCCTAAATCTTAAAACGGTAGAGTATCATTCTTTACAAAGTTTTTTCATTAAATCTGTAAACAGAGAACAAAAATCTAACAGATCTTGGTTCCGATTGTAATAATTTTTCCAGTTATTGAAACAAACTGAAACCAGGTCGAAAATTGTTAGATGCCGAAAACAGTTAATTGCCCGCCACAGTGAATTGTGTACCACAGTGAATTGTTCACAGTGAAGTGTCACCACAGTGAATTGTGCACAGTGAATTGTGCACAGTGAATTAGCCGGCTTCGAGAAGGGTCATATTTTAAAGTATGAGAGAAGAGTACATAAATACTTCTTGTGAATCTCTTGAGTGATTTAGTTGATTGGTTCCACCGGGTTAACATAAAAAACGGTGGGGTATTTGCGGTACGATATATACGCTTTCAACTAACTTTTATCTTGAATGCCAAAGTGACGGAACTTCTTTGTCCTGAAAAAACGTGTTGGGGAGCTTCAAATGCAACGTCTGGGCATGAGTGTGTAACTGACAATTTTCTGGTGGAGTCCCAAAGGCCCAGGACTTAAGTGTTCAGTTAACGGCAGTGGAAAGGCAAGTTCCATGGGAACTTAAACCATATAGAGTTGCTCTTTGTACTATGATTTTGAATAAGAAGAGTTTAAAGCTCCTGCTCTTTTTTAATTTATTCAGCCAACCTTAACAACAATGACACGGCAGAAATTTCTGTCATGTCATTGTTGGGACACTGTCATTGCAATGACTAGCTTATTAAAATATCTGTCATTGTGTCCTATCAACATTGACAAAGTGATTACACTGTCATCGAAAATTTTCATTTCGATGACGTAAGAATTTCTGTCATTTTACTTCTCATTCTAGTTGTCAGTGCAATGACAACATTTTAGGATTTCGATGATGACTTTAGGACAGATAACTACGTCATTATGACGTCAGAATGTCATTGCAATGACAGATTTCGATGACCATGTAATACTAGCTAAAGACTCCATGTTAAGTCCTAGTCATAATAGCATAGGACCTAATACATTTAGGAATAGCTTAAACTCCAGGTTTGGCTGTTCACAACTTAGCGGTAGTTTATGTTTCGTCATGAGTGCAGCCCAATGATTCTGGACAAGGCTTAAATCAGTTTCATAGGTAATGTGTATGTGTATGCAAATATATACATAGATATGTGTTGGGAAGTTTCTGAACAACATTCAATTTTCAATCGTTACAAAACGCTTACATTTTCAAAAAGTATAAGAAGCTTGTCTGCCCTTTTCGGATAGTTGGGGCGATGAGTATAATTTGTTTCTTTTTGTGTATGATTTAAAGGTGGAAAAATTAGAAAAATCCAAAAAATGTGGCTCCGCGAAATTAAGCCCCAGGAAATAAGGTCCCAAAATAATAATGAAAGAAGCGCAAAAAAAAAAAAGCACACAAAACAACAAGAACGAAATTTCTCCAATTTTGGGACGTTATTTCATTTTGTTGGGCCTTATTTCAGTTATTTTTTGGGTCTATATTTCATAATGAAATTAGGCCCCAATGAAATAAGACCCCAACATTAATTTTGGGGTTCAATTTCATTTAATTTAAAATTACAATTTGGGGCCTTATTTTATTTTTCATAATTTATATGAAAATAAAATGGTCCTTCACAAAAGTATTGTGAAAACCCGCTAATGAAGAAAATGAAAAAAAAGCCCTATTGTTGTCAACATATTCGTTGATGAACATAATTTGCGTTGTTTGGAAGGATTTGCGGGCAAATATTATTCTGTTGTCTTGTAAGCAAATTAATGATTTTTAGTGAATGCAGCATTCAAGCGAAATCTATTGCTGAAAACCAGGAGAGCTACAAAGTCTCCTTGTTGTAAAAAAATTATACAGGATACAATCCAATAATTTGTATAACAGTTTTTGGTGTTATTTTTTTTTTTTTTATAATGCGCTCGCACTCAAAGGGTTATTAATACCTTTATAATGAATTAACATGTGCGAGCGAGGAAAGAGAAGGAATAGAAAGATAGTAACTTTAATACGAAAAAACGAATTGGGGTTTTATTTCTCTTTTCCAAAAAAAATCCAAAACATGTTGGGGCCTTACTTCATTTATTTTTGGGGCTTTTTTTCGTTTTGATGGGGTCTTATTTCATTGTGGCATATTTTCATAATGAACAAATGCCCTAATTTCGGGGCCTTATTTCATTTTTTCTTTTGGGGCCTTATTTCCTGGGGCCTAATTTCGCGGATCCAAAAATGTTCCTTCAACTTAATCAAAAACGCTCCGTATTGAGGTGCCACCTTCCATTATAAGACGTACTCGTAGTTATATTTAAGGCTCATTCTCTTTCATAACTCAACCCTCCTCTCGGCCTCCTATAAATAATGTCATTCTTCAATTTTTTTAAAATCATATTTATAAAAGCAAGAAAATTTGAACAAAATATTATTGACAGTAATTCCCACATAAATTAACCAAAACTTTTTCTATTAAATTTTCTTCATCTAGGAATTTGGTCGTCCCAACGCCTTTAGTTATCCTCAAACCTGCTCCGATGAAATATATAACAATTCAAAGAACTGTTCAATTTCGAGGAGTTTACATAAATTGAAAAGTTTACGACACCATTCTAGTGAGATGATTTCGGGAGGTGCCTCGAATGCTGGAGCAGAAAGTAATTCATCATCAATGACATCGTGTTCTCCTGCTGCGGCCGCTCTACAAAAGCTATTCAATTGCAGCAGTACGGCACACAGCTGCAGGAGCATTAATTATAGAAACAACACAAACAACAACAACAACTGCCACTCCAACAGTAGCCATATAAGCCATGACTTAAGTAGTAGTGATCCTCAGCATCACCATTATGCTCATAAAGAAACGGGGAAGCAGCCCCAGTCGGTGCACCACCCCCAACTAGAATACCATCAACTGGAGAACCAAATGTCACTATCTATACATGGTAATAGCAATAGCAATAGCAATAGCACTTCTGGTACAAGTTGCGTGCTACCCTGCGTAAGTGGTGGCAAAAAGAAAAATTTCAATTCGACGACTACCTCGGTTAAATCAACGCTAATTGCCAAGAAGACAAAGTTTTGGAAATACTTAGTCGAGGAAGAGAAATGGCGGAAGCATAGTGACGAGAATTTATCAACTACCAACAACTGTGAACGCGACCGGGAAAGGTAGATATACATACTTCTATATCTAATGTGGTTAAAGATGAAACTTTTAAATGTTGCTTCCTTTTAACTATATTTTACAAGTATAAGGGAGAGAACGAAACTCCCTAAGGTGCACAAAGGAAGATGTTGAATAATTTGTCAGTTTTCTTTTGCTTTTAATGTTCGCTTTCTTTGTATATGAGCTTTGTGCTCGTGAATTTTATCCTGTCAGCGATTGCTATGACTGTAAAAGGGATAACACTGATGGCATAAGGGAAAAAGTTTTCAAAGAGAATACAAGAAAAGTTAGTGTTTTAGACTTGAGTGAAAATCCTTAAAGTATGTTTTATGCCATCAGGATCAAAGCTTCTGTTAGTTAATAATTATTACAAGTAAATATGAGTACACTTACTTACTTCAGTTTAAAAGAAACAAAATATCCAGTGAATTTGCTGTTTTTCTGCTATTCAGTTATAAATTTGAAGTGTTTGTGAAAAAGATAAATATTTATTTCTCCATTAGGGTTTTCGGGATCATAAGGTCGTTATTAATATAAATAGAGAATTGTTTCCTACTAACGTGGGTGCAAGTTTTAACAAATGGTCTTATAAGCCTATCTAACCTAGTCAGTATATACAGGGTGTCCCGAAACTCAACGTCAAGCGGGCACCGGGTGAAAGGGTAGGTTATGTCCGTACTGGGAAAAGTAAGGAAAAAAATCCATCTCGCTTTGTTTAGTAAAAATAGTAATATTTATAAAAATTATAAAAATCGTTACCCTAGATCACACTTTTAGGTACTGTGGTCACAAATTTGCGGTGTTTATTTTTTATGTAATCCTTACTAACTATGCTATTATTCCCAATTAAAAATCCAAAAATAAATATCGTAGTTGTCGTAAGAAAAATAAAATTTGACTGAGTCATGGTGAAATTTTTTTTTTAAACTTAAATTTGATACTTCATACTTTAAAAAAAAATGTACCGCACTACCCTCGGCAAGTTATTTAAAAAGTTGGCCCATTTGACCAAGATTTCAAAATGGTACAACACTTGCTAATTATTCACCCATAAAAAATATTATCAAAATTTAAACCGCTGTATATAGAATCTATGCATAGTACCTACTCAAACTCTCATAGTATTTGATAGAATATTGCTACCCATTTAAAAAAAGACACTAGTTTATGTTATTTTCATATTTTCTTCATTTAAATGAAGTATGACCACAGCGTTTAACGTGTGATGGTGTGATGACCGACTGACCTTGAATGAAAAAGAGATCGGTCCAGATAAATCCTTCTTTCTTTTGCAATACATATACGTAAGCATGAAGCAACCCCTATACAGAAATTACTCCTTCATCATACTACTATAGTTTATAGCAAATTTACTTACTAATTAGCAAAAATAAGATCGTTGCTTGACCAGTATGCTCCGTTATTTGCTTTTACCGGCAGTTTTTGGTTGGTGTAACAAAATTCGATGTTATATAAAACTTAGGTCTTTTTTTAACCACAAACGAGCGATAGGCAGGTCAAAACACTTTAAGTGTGTTATAAAAAGTACACACATGTGTGCAGCATAATAGTGACATATGTATATTAATTCTTAATATTGGCTTACTAAAAATGTTGCTGACAACAAATTACACTCCTTTTGTCACATGTATTGTGTTTCTCAGAATCGGAGGAACATAAACTCTAATGGCAGATATAATATTTAATCTTAAAATAATTTTACAAAATATTCATGACAAAGTTATTCGAACATTCGTACCCCCAAATGTTAAAAGCCATTAAAAATTTAGAACGAAGCTTCAATACAACGAAAAGCCATAATAACTTTATAACTCTTAACTCTACAGGTGCAGTGACCATTAGCACTTAAATCTTAAAACGAACGAACCACGTTCTTTTCCTCCTTCTCGTTCTGTTTAACGGTCTCAGAATAAGTTATACTTCCCTCCTGGGGTTTCGTGTCGCAACTTA
This sequence comes from Platycheirus albimanus, assembly GCA_916050605.2. Lineage (NCBI taxonomy): Eukaryota > Metazoa > Arthropoda > Insecta > Diptera > Syrphidae > Platycheirus > Platycheirus albimanus. The sequence goes on from OU696697.1 coordinate 156,108,516, forward strand.
ACGATCTTTCTTTAAAAATTTGCAGCGAAAATGCATTTTTCAAGAGGCTTGAAATGATGATAAAAAAATCTTCGGTCTGGACAATGGGAGCCACTTTCATCTTGAACTCAACCCCAATCTTTGAATTAAATTGCCACTGGAACAGGACTGTACTCGTATATACATTATAAATAAGTATGTAGGTATTCCATACATTTGTATGCGTGAATAATCTTTCCCGTTGATGTCCTTTCCTAGAGAATACATTATAGTTTCTTTATACTGTATATATACATATTTATATGTATATGTGTATTTTTTTTTAGTTTTTTTTTTTTGTATAAAGTAAGTAAAATAAAACCTCATAATAGCTGGATACTATGGTAGAATAACAATGTGCTATGCATGACATGGCAACTCGAGAACGATACAATCTAAGGAGCAGAATGTCGGCCATGAGCAGGAAGAAAAGAAAGAAACTTGCCAGCCAGGGATTTCCGTTTCATTAAAATGAGAAAAGTTTTTGGTGCGACAAAAATGAAACATCTTATATGAGAGTTTGAAATTTGTATTGCAAGACACTTGAGAATTTGTCCTTTCCAAAGTCGTCTGAGAGGTGTGACTATTTCTTTGGGAATGATCTACATAATAAACTACTCTGGCCGTTCTCAATTCTTGGGAACAATGCAAATTGAATTGGGACTTGATAAAACGCTGGCCATAAATATAAAAACACGGTTGTACTGTACAGTGGCATTTCATGCTTGTCATGAAAATGCGTACAAAGAAAGACCTTAGAATTTTATTTCTCTGCTCTCAACACGTCTTTATTGATGAATAATAAAAGAAGTGAAATCAAGTACAAATAGTGAATATAAAATTTAAATAAACATAACAGCAATTGCTTAAGATACATACTTAAAAATAAGTTCCTTGAAATGAGAAATATAGCCACTTTGCTATGAATTGTGATTGGCAGATTTTTTCTGTAACAAAACAATTCCAAGACCATTATAAGTATTTAAACTTCTTAAGCCGAATAGAAATTTCAACCTAGTAGTGATTTCTGGCCTGTCATCAAATCATAACAGTAAGTTGGAAAAACCCTCTTGACCGACAACATTCCATGATCGGAACAATTCTTTAAAAGATCAACAAAGGATTTAGTTTTCTTGTTTTCAAAATTGCATTGATAAGAGTATAAATATAAGTGTACCTGTACAGTATTCGTTCTTGTATAAAACTTTTAGACCATTATTGATGAGGGTTGGTTCTTTTAAAACGGTTTCAATTTCGGAGATATTGTGATTTATTTTACCCTTTTAGATAACATGTCTATTATCTATGTATGGTTTCAATTCAGGGAAGTGATTTGTCCACGGAGGATTTATTTTTGCAAGGTTCTTATAATTTCGATACTTTTTCAAATGATAGTAATGTTATCCACAAAAATATCCCCAATTTACGTAGACGGATCGGCCCTAGGACAGTTTTTTTTTTTCAGAACACCAGATCAGTTATCTAAGATTTTGAATATTCTTTAGAATTGCGGCTTCTAATGTGCCATGTCTTAACTCTTTAAGTAACTTTCTGCAGTTTTTCTAAAAGTCCTACATACCAAACCTTTCAAAAGGCTTTCAAATCAATTTAAAATAAAGTGCACGATTGGGTCGTACGAACTTGCTCTAATGTGTTAAAATGGTCTTGGGGGTTTGTGATTTTGGGAAAAAAGCGTTAACAAAATATGAAATTTTATAAATCACTTAAGATCAATACCTAAAACGGGTGGCAATGGTACAGCGGATGTAGTGCTTGGTTGCTAACCTAAGAGTTGTGGATTCGAGCCCCAGCCTGGGCAGCAATTTTTATTTATTCCCCCAATTTCAACTGGACGCCACCCGTGGGATTTTCTTGAGATAAATAATATCATCTTATTCTCAATCCATTGTACCAACACAAATTATTTCCTATCTTTCTATTCCTTCTAACTAATGCCGTGCAGTTTGCATTTAAAAGACCTTGGGTCTTACAGGCATATAGTTAAAATTATTATTATTATTAAAAAACGTTTTTTGGGGAAAATGAAGTAAGCCATCAGGTTTCTTTTACTTTTTTGAATTTGCAACAACATTTTTTTCAAAATCGTTCGACCAGTTTTTTTTCAAAAAATAGTTTTTTTTGAAAAACTTCGAAAATATATTCCAATTTTTTTTTGAGTATGCCAACTTCTAGCACTTTGTAGTTTTTATCAGAAAAATAAAATTAAAAAAAAAATAGATTAATCCGTTTTTGAAAAAAAAAATTGAATTTATTTAATTTCTTTTATAAAAGAGCTTCTACATTAAAAATTTCATCGAAATCCGTGAAGCGGCTTACGAGAAAATCGGATTTCAAAAAACCGGTCCTATGGGAGGTACCGTTATAAGACTTTTCCTGAAAAATCTTTTCCAAGCAAATTATAAAACTTGCACATAAAACACCATTCAGAAAGTTTTATCAAAATCGTAGGAGCCGTTTTTGAGAAAAATCAATTTTTCACTAAAAATCATATGGCAGGTACCGTTAGTTTTAAGGCTAGAATGCTAATTCCAAAAACCCCTCTGTAGGACGTCATAGAAATACTATCTACCAAGTTTGAAGCAAATGGGTCCAGCCGTTTAGGCTGTAGGTGCGGATACAGACGGACGGACGGACAGACAAACAGACAGAATTGTCGGACCCACTTTTTTCGACTTCTCTATCATCGTAATGTCATGTTTGATTGTTAGAATTTTTGTTTTTTTACGGATGCATAACTTGCCTTATAGTACATATAATCGCAAGTAAAAAAGCGACATAGAATTGTTGCTTTTTTTCTTGCACAATTTAAACCCATGATACTGAACATATTTGATTTGGAGATATTGGGTTCAATTTATATTGCACGAAATGTATAATCTAAAAATTAAACATATAATTCTTCAAAATGTTTGTAAAAAATTATGAATTACAAGTCACACTGATAGGTACATGCACTTATAGTAATTTGTTGTCTAGAAACATAGTTAATCGTTATCACGTAGAGCCAGTTGAACAATAATAGTTCAGCACTAAACAACGTTTTTTAAATTCCTGATCCGTGGGTCAACTTTTTCAATCCGTGAAAATCGTTGGGTTACCTCTTAAATCACTCTTGAACCATACTGGATCATCTTTGACTTTGACTCTGATAACACCTATTGATGTAAATCGTGTTAAAATTTTGATCCCACACCCTTTTGTTCGTATAAGAAAAGTAAGATACAATTCGTTAAATACTGAAATAACCTCAAGTATTATTTATTCACTTTTCTAATTTTCAGAGATTAAAGAAATTTTATCCTATTTTCCATTTTACAAAAAAAAATGTATTTATTTAGTTCGTAATTATTAACGAGTACTAACGACCTCTTAAAGCAACATAAAGTTTTTCTCAAATTTCTCATAAAAATTTTCTATATCATGTTTATCCTTTTTATTGCTGTCTCTTTTCTCAAACACTGAAAACGAATCAACCACAGATTTATTGGAAAGCTTCCCCCGAGCAATAAAGCAAACGTTAACAATAACCAGACCTCGAATGCTGCACAAAATGATGGTGGAATTACTCAAGCTATAAATAACCATTCTGGAAAAAGTAATTCACGGAGCTGCAACGGCAACAACCTAAATAATAGTAATTGGAGCGGAAACAGCGATACGAATAAAAATAGCAACATTAATCAAAAATCAAGCGCTGAGTTGTATAAGGAAGCAGCCCAACTCCTAGGGCTTTCCTGCACCCTATGTGATAACTGCCGATGCCTCGATTGTCAAGTGAGTATATAGTGACATTTAATAAGATTAAAAAAAATAAACTTCACATTAACCCCATTATAATAATTTTTTTTAATTTTCATTTAAAACAGAGTCGTTACTTCGAATGCGATGACTCTGACAGTTATTCGGAATTTTCTTTCATGGACGAATACTTCGAAACTTTGCCGCCGAATATCGATAGAAATTTCCATCATCTCTCATCACCTAGCCTACTACAGCAGCAATCCCAAGACGAGATTTCTAGCATTAGCGAGGATCAGCCAACGAGTGCTGATTTCGAAAACAACGTACTTGAACATTGTGAATCCCTTAACGATTTAACTCTAGGGCAGAAGAACAACTGTATTGAGAACGAGGACTAATTAGTGCTTTAATGCCAAGAGCAAAACAACAAGAAAAAACTTCAAGGACCCGCACTCTCTCAATCTCAACCAAGGTAAGTAATTTAATTTGACGTATTCAGTTCTGTTGGCTCTTAGCCAAAACTGCTTTTAACTGGTTTAAGTGCTGGCTGACCGCAAAAGCTTATGCCATGGTCCAACAATTTCACTCGGCGGATGTTACGCTGCTGTTTAATGCAATTTGCGTCTTGTTTTCTTTTATATAATTTTTTTTTCGTTTTTTTATACATTTTTGTTCATTTCTCTGCAGACTTTGGGTTGAATTTAGCGTTGTATTTAAACGTTTTTTTCTCTTTTTTGAGGATTTTGCCTGGTGCGGGCTTCAAAAAAGAGAAGAAGCATGACCATTGTTATGTGTGTACTTTTTTTAATAAACCAACTTTTGTGGCTAAAGGGGGTAGACTTTAACAGTCGAAATTACATTGAGGGAAAAAGTTAATTAACGGTTAAGCTCTTATCCAAAGTTACATCTGCTGCCGGCTGTGTGTGTGCGTGTTTCGGGTTAACTTTATTTAGTAGACTTATTTATCGTTTCTCTTCAGCAAGCATTAAGTGTGTGTGATGGAAAAGGATTAAATATAACTCTATCAAAAAAAAGACATTTATAGTAGTATTGTTTGCTCGTGATGTGTCTATACTATTTCTGAATTTTCATGAAAAAAAAAACCTATGAGCAAAGCCTTCACTTAATCCTGCTTATTTTTAAGCTTTAAGCTGATTCTATATAAAATGTTACAGTTCAAATACAACGATGCAGGTTTTTTAAGCATTTTTCAATTCCAAGAATAATTACCGCAATATATGGTGTTAGTGAAGCGGTTTCGCTTTTATTTCTTTAATTTGTCTTATGTGGTCACACTAATACAAATTTCGTTACCTAGTTCTAATCAAAGGTCCGCAATGGCCTCTCAAATCCGTTTCTTTGCTAACTTCACATTTTTAAACGATGTATTACAATTCTATAGACACTTCACTTTTTTAGCCTTTCCCCATCAAGGATTGCTTCTTGTTACCCTTGAGATTAAAGTCAGTTCTGGTTTCAGAAATATTGTTTAGTCTGCATAGGGCCAATAGATTCAGACCCCAGTTTTGCCAAATAAAAACTGCAGAACTCAAAATCACATTCATACTCAAAAAAATTTTCAAATATTTTTTCGAAAAGTTTTTCAAAAAAAAAACATTAAGCAGCCACTAAGCAATTATCGAACATAAGAGCAAGTTCGTGCGAGCCAGTCGTGCTTTTTATTTCTCTTAAATCCAAATGTTATGGATCTGTCAAGATTTCATTAAGATACTCCTTCCTCAAAAACTTGTCCATATTACATATAATTTTAATATTACATCGTCTACATAACCCAACAGAGGTTATATGGTTTATCAACAACAATTTGCTTTCGCCTTTTCAGTCCGGTATCAGATGGAAATATAGAAAAATAGATCTTTTTAAACATTGCTTAAAGTGACTGATGATATTCAAGCGGCGGAAATTTGTTGACTATTTTACTATCAATGATTTTAAATTGTTCCAGGTTTCAATCAAACTCATGTATTCCTATCTTACTTACGGCGCCCTTGCTTTGTGTTTAATACAAGGCTGGGCAACCCAGAATGAACTTAATTTAAAACCATCTAAGATAAATGCATGTCACTAAAAGGTAACTGCAATACTTGCAGCGCAATTTTTCTTAAACAACTCTCTAAAAGAAGTCGTCTCAAAAATTAAGAAGTTAGGAATAACCTTGACCCGTCACTCAACTAAAATAACCATATATGCTAGTCTTTGTGGCATTTTCATAACAAAAAGCTTTCTTCCAGTCTAACAGTAGTCGGGTTCTTCATACCAGTTGTCACATTGGACTTGAAATATGTGGTAACGCCAATTTTAAGTCTTTAAGAAAGCTTACAGTGGCAGTTAATGCAATATCAAGATATTCTTATAATCTTGGAAGATCGCATTATGTATCTGCTTTCTCAATATCAATTCTCAGGTGTGTCTAACATAACCCGCTTTTCTGAGCTTCTTCATGTTAGACTAAAATCGTTTTTCTTTTATGTAGGTATGAAGTCAATACTTGCCTTGCTACTGCAAGGAAAAATTGCAGTAGCTTTAAATTCCGCAATTTACTTATGTAAATTTGTGTTTGCACATTCCACCATTAAAAACTTTTAAATAATTCATCTTTATAAAATGCATAAAAGTTTTTATAAACAATTTCTATTTATAGCTTAAAACAGTTTACCTATACCGTTTGACAACGAAATGACCACTTATAGCTAAATAAAAAACACCCTGTATAAAATGTATCTAAACTAAGTTCCTACTGACTTCTAAAACATTTATTTCGAACATCGTAGTGCTCTCGTTAATTTTATTTCAAATTGTTTACTCAAACCATTTCATTCTTTTAAGGATATGTTCATGTTCATGGGTAACAAATAAACCACCCAAATCTCCAACAAGAACATCGCCTTTGTCGAAGACTTTACGTCATCATCTTGATTTTTCCTTTCAAGAAAAAATTCTTATACTTTCTTTATGAACTGAAAGACTTTTTTTCGATTGGAAAAATAAAATCATTGAAGTGAAAGACCCGAAAGACAAAACTGATATCCATTTATATATACATAAATGTGTATCTATTGTACTACATATCTCTTGAGATGAACCATTTTGTATATGTATATGTATTTGTATTGTAGACCAAGATAGATAAATACACAACAGGTTTTAACGACCCCAATATAAACATGGTCCTAGGAGAGATTGTATAGAAAATAGAATAACAGCATTGGAGTTAAAGCAGAAGGATATAGAAAAATAATAATAGATGCAGGAAATGAGGTGCATGTATATTGTACAATAAAAGTTATTTTGGCATCCCCACAAGGACGAGAAAACAAGCTAAGAAAGCAAACGTCAAACATTTCACGTTTGGTTTCATTATGGTCCATTTAATTCATTGGAATTTTTTTTGGGAAGTAAACTTGTATAAGGGTGAATGATTAAATTAATAGTGTTGGCTGTTGGTAAACAGGGTTTACGTTTTGAATGGATATTCACATCCAGGCCAGTGGGAGTTTGTTTGATTAATGGCTGGAATAATGTATATTTTGATCTTGATGGACCGTATCGTGACTTATTCATTACTAATGAAAATCATTGGCAGAAACAATCTCCACTCCCAACTAACATTTTACTTTCTTTATTTTTAAATTACAATATAGAGACAAATATTATAAAAAGATGTATAACAAAGCAAAACGATTTTTACCGTATGTTAAGTGGCTTTTTAACTTCAATGAAGAGGGGCGTTTGATTGAATTTGTATAATGTGGGCGTTGGGCGTTGAATTGTAATTGAACAAGAAATCTTGATGAGATAACGCCGATTTTAAAACAAAAGAGATTTGTGTATAAAAAGAAATCAAACGAAAAATGTGGTGACTCTAAGAACTCATTTGTATTTAAAAAACATTAAACCTGACATTAGGTAATGAATAAAAAAAAGGTCGTTCTTAGCCTTGTTTTAGTTCAAAGCGAATATTATTCCATTCCATTCCTGCAGAATATCAAGGCACACTTGAAGGCTTCCCGCCAACGATTTATTTAGGTATTTTATTTAAATACATTTGATTTAGGTTCTAAAGATTCTCTAATCTTCAAAAAAAAAAATTAAACTTTAGCTAAGCTTGTTAGCTTTTGAAAACTCAATGCAGATACAGTCAATCTTATCTCAATATTCTTCCCGGTGGAACAAGGAAAATGACTTATATCCAAACTGAAAAGTCAAATTGAAAAAAAAAAATTAAATGTTAAAAAAAAGTTGTTGTAGTTAAATGCATTAAAGGTCACGGGTTTGATTTTTATTTGTACAGCTATGGGAATTTCAATTCAGGTAGCCACTAAACTAAAACTGTCTAGGTACTGCTGATCTTGAAGTCTGTTGAAATTAGTTCGGCTTTAAACTTAATCCTGTCGGAATTCCTGACATTGTGTCTAATTTCATTTCTCAATTTTTAAATACGTTGCTGCAGAAGAAAATCATTTAATCTTTTTCTAGGTCACAACATGAATAATGCCACACTTTCTGAAACAATACAAAAAAAAAACTTTACAACTTAATGCGCCGCAATACGCGTCATCATGTCTATAATCGATTTCAATTTATCTTCCCTTTTCCTTGAATATATGTAGGAGTGTAGAGGAGAGTACGTACGGGTACGTAACATTCAACCTTACAAACAAATGTTTCTAAGCCATATAACAAAATTTCACCCCTCCAAGCAAGGCTAAGTGAGTTTACGAATGTTAATGGCGTACAAGGATGCTAGGCGCATTGTAGTACATGTGCTATAGAAAACCACTTTTCCATGCAGGAACACCAGCATCGCCACCAACCAAAGTCGACGTTAAATCCAATGCATCTTTGAAGTTCTTGGAATGGTGCCAGTGGGATTTAAATGCACTTTGGCTCTAATAAAAAGAAATTCTCTTAGGTTGCGCTAGTTTTTTTTTTTTTTTTTTAGTTTTTCTCCAAAAATTCTTTTCCAATCCACAAACATTGATGCCGAATCTTTTTTTCTGTGCTACATCCGGAAACGTGTGGGTGAAATTTTTATTCATTCTGGCATCTAAACTCGATTGTGTGGATTTTATTTTTTGTCTAAGCGGAAAAGGCATTACACTCTCGTTTGAATGACATACCGCAACACATTTCGAGCGTTTGCACACTAGCATCGTTCCGATAATCCTTTCCTTGGGCGATGCAGCAACAAATAAATTGATATAGCTTAAATCAAGGTGCATGGCAGTAAACTGCCAAGTTTTCTTAGCAAATTTGACACAATCGTTTTATGAAAAAAAACTTACTGCTGAGGTTCAATAATATAAATGTTTTGATCGATATGCTAGGCGTAGTTTAGGTATTGATGCTGAAGTACTAATGGAGAAGAATATACATTAAAAATCATTTATGGATGATATTGAATCATCTAGATATTTAAAAAAAATTCTGAGTAAGTTGTCAGATGTTGCAGTTGTTCTTAATTTTATGAGAATTCGAGACCTTAATGCGTGGAGGAGAAAATTTTTTAGCAATATTTGGATTGAAAATATTTTGCATTTTTACCAAAAACTAGTAATTAAAATTTATTTTAATTACTATAAGATTGTATTTCATATTTCAAAGAACACTTTAACTGTAACTTTAATTATTGCTTTGTAATAAAAAAAGAATTCAAATAATTTGGCGTTAAATGTCATTAGAATTTTATTTTGTCAAAACACCTTTTATTTTAAGCTAGCAGTACCCCGCGCGTTGCTACGCCAAAAAAAAAAAAATGTGAAATCGCGAGTTGAACGAAGAACACATTTTTTATTGAAAAAAACTTTGCCAAAAGCCTACATTTTTCTGTCTTCCACCCGGCCATTCCGGAATTTTTGCTGATGTTTGAAACCGCTTAAAAATTTATGAAAAAAACCAAAAAAAATTATAAAAAAAAATTGAACCAAAATTGTTAAAAGCCTGCATTTTTTTTCCTTCCACCCGATCGGCACAAACCTTCACAGGAACCATCCCTGGACTAAACTATATTTACCCTGAAAATGTCATAAAGATCCATTGGGCGGTTTAGGAGTCCATACGCAACATACATATGTACATACTATATGTACATACACACATCCATTTTTATATATATAGACTAGCGGTACCCGGCGCGCGTTGCTACGCCCAAAAAAACACTTATGTGTATTTAATGTGAAATTAAATTTATTTATATATTTTATCTCAATGCTAGCGGATAAGCAATATTTTTGGTCGTTTTGGTTGGTGTACAAATATACAAATTTTTTGGCATACACACAAAGTGCAGTTAATTTGATTGCTAAACTGAACATGATAACATTGATTTAATTGTGGCTGGAATATTTTGCTGCATTTGACAACAATTTGGGAAAATAAAATTTCATTTGTTGTGCGATTCAATTCCTTTTCCGATGTTCAAAAGTTGTTTGGAAAATGTTTGGGTGGACGATTCTTGCACCAAATGGACACGCACGTTCGTTGAGAGTTTGATTTTTTTGACTCAGTTCCATAAATATGATGCTTTTATTCAACGAAAGGAAAACATTTTTATAAAAAAGTTGAAAAAAAACTTTGCCAAAAGCCCGCATTTTTCTGTCTTCCACCCGGGCATTTCGCTTAAAAATTTATGAAAAAAACCAAAAAAGAATTAAAAAAAAACTGAACCAAAATTGTTAAAAGCATGCATTTTTTTTTCCTTCCTCCCGATCGGCACGAAACCTTCACGGGAACCATCCCTGGACTAAACTATATTTACCCCGAAAATTTCATAAGGATCCATTGGGTGGTTTCCATTTTTATATATACATATATAGATAGATTATAAAAAAATTTAACCAACAATTGTTAAAAGCTTGCATTTTTGTTTGTCCTTCACTCTATCGGCCATTCCGGAATTTTCGCTGATATTTCAAACAGCAAAAAAATGTATGAAAAAAATCAAAAATAAAAAAAAAAAAAAAAATCATCCAACAAATGTTAAAAGTCTGCATTTTATTTTTGTCTTCCACCCGATCGCAACCAAACCTTAACAGGAACCATCCCCGGACTAAACTATATTTACCCTGAAAATTTCATAAAGATCCATTGGGTGGTTTCCATTTTTATATATACATAGATAGATTATAAAAAAATTTAACCAACAATTGTTAAAAGCTTGCATTTTTGTTTGTCCTTCACTCGATCGGCCATTCCGGAATTTTCGCTGATATTTCAAACAGCAAAAAAATGTATGAAAAAAATCAAAAATAAAAAAAAAAAAAAAAAAATCATCCAACAAATGTTAAAAGTCTGCATTTTATTTTTGTCTTCCACCCGATCGCAACCAAACCTTAACAGGAACCATCCCCGGACTAAACTATATTTACCCTGAAAATTTCATAAAGATCCATTGGGCGGTTTAAGAGTCCATAGACAACATTACATACACACATACACACATCCATTTTTATATATATAGATTGAACCAACAGTTGTTAAAAGCCTGCATTTTTTTTTTGTCCTTCACTCGACCGGCCATTCCGGAATTTTCGCTGATGTTTCAAACAGCTAAAAAATTTATGAAAAAACCAAAAAAAAAAAAAAAAAAAAATGACCAAGAAATGTTAAAAGCCTGCATTTTATTTTTGTCTTCTATCCGATCGGAACCAAACCTTCACAGGAACCATCTCTGGACTTAACTATATTTACCCTGAAAATTTCATAAAGATCCATTGGGTCGTTTAAGAGTCCATAGACAACATACAAACATACAAACATACAAACATACACACATCCATTTTTATATATATATGCGTTTATTTTTTAGCTTGTTATCTCATGTTATTAAACATACATCAGCTACATGTAAAATCGATTAATCTCACCATTAGGATCACTAAATCGAAACTAGCCTAAGATAATTATGTATACACTATTAATTTCTTTGGCCCAAGTTTAAATAAAATGCACGACTGGGTCGCACGTTCTTGCTCTGTGGGGGCAAGCACGATGATAACAATTTTTTCTAGCAATAATAAATACCCTTTGTTGTATTAGATAAGCAAAGAAGTTCAAATTTTTTGTTTAAGAAGTGCTTATGCCCCTCATTTTTAGCATATCGACAGTTTTAAAAGATACGTTAATTTTTACCGTTTTTTCGATACTTAGACCAATTGAATTAAGTAGTTTATAATCGCTTACTTGTATTTTAAGAAAAAACTGAAGAACGTAGTCATCAATAAAATACTCAAAAAAAAACCCACAAAGTAATTCAAAATTGTGAAAGTTATTTTTGTAAAATTAGGTAAAAACTAAAAAAATATTGGCTAAAACTGGAATCCCCGTTAAGGAACCTTTCATATTTAAAATGTAGATGTAGTCTTTTGGGTGCTATGAAATATATGTATACATACATAAAGTCTAAACTGTTTCGTTGATGTCGTTTTGCACTTATATCCAGTTTAACCAAACCGTTAAAACCGATTTCTGTTATTATCATTTGTAACCAAAACCTAAAAATGCAGTTTTCTCCGAAGCCTTCTATGTATAGGTATATTACGTAAAAAGTTGAATACAAATTTTAATGGTCTTTTTTGAGCAAATTATAAAAACCGAAAAAAAATGGCTAAAACCCAACCGCTGATATATTCTGAAAGAATTCTCTCAACTTAATTTCTAATATTATTTAAATGCTTCCTAGACTATCAAACATTTAAGTTTAATAATAACTTCAGTTTGATATTAATTCCGAGATTAAGCGTGTTTTTTTAATATAATAAATAAAATTAATTTGTAATTCTTTACAGATTGAAAACACTTTCTTTTTGAATTAAACCGCTTTGTAACGTAACGCGTTACCGCGCCACTCTGTCTGGCTTCACTTTCTCTCACGCATACGGCAGCAGTAGGCAGGCTCCTCCTCTTTCACTTTAACAGACAGTGCTAGCCGTATAATAAGTAACTTTTCCTCACATTATCATATTAATTATGTACATAAAGTTTAAGTAATAAATTAAGCTTTTCCCAAGTTAAACAGCTTCAATAAATAATTCAACTTATATTAATTTAAGTTATCACTTCTATCGAGCGTCCCGAGACGCGCAGGTTTTTATTTAACGAAATGTACATCTGAGTAAAATAAAAAGAAAGTTTTTCCAAGTTGTTAAAAATTAAAAATTTTATTTAATAACTTCACATTGATTGCTACTTTATTCGAGTAGTTTGAATATTTTTTTCATTCCCATTGGAACAAAATCTAAATTACAAAGGTATATCATGAATATTGTTTGATGGTTTAATACAATTACTAGATTAACCTTTGGCAAACTATCAATAAGGCAGAGAGTAATAATTGACGCCAGGCTCCGACTCCGATCAAGAATGATGCTGATCCATCCTGGAACCACCTGCAAAAACGATCAAAAGTTTATCAAAAATACTTGCACTGACATCATCAACAACATTTTCTGAAAGTTCGAATAAGAATTTGTAACCCATTTTTAGTAAATTGGAGAACCTTTATGAATTGTAATTTTATCAATAATAATCAGCAATTTGAAAATTTAAAAAGACCTAGCTCGACCAGTCCAATCATTAAAATTACTGTAATATTGCCAATGCTTAATCAAGTTTTAAATGGGAAGGAATTTAAATTTTCACAGTTCTAAAAAAATATTTGAATTGTCTACTTAGATTTAACTTGAAAGGTCCAAGGAATAATTGCGAATAGGAATAGTAACAAAATTGTAATTACATACATACTAAGTTCTTAACCGTGTCTATGAAACCCGAATATGATTTTTGATATTTTTGCTGGCCATGTTAATTTAATTTGAAAAACGTTATATTCCCTTCTAAACGTATGACTGCTACGTAATATTGTTATTTTTCTTTTCCAGTTAATACCACATCGCAGTTTTAGCTATTTTAAGCGTAACATCATACCGATATGTTGATCATACAATTCCAGCAATTCGTTTTTTAATGTTCGATACTTTAAAATACCTTTCAAATCAATCTAAAAATAATTTTGTTGATTCAAATATTTAATTTCCCGTGATCATTTGCATAAAAAATTCTGAAACATCTTCTAATCCACACATTTTTTTTTCTGAAATAACAAATATTTTGAGCTGCTTAATTTGCTTAGCTCATTTCTCAAATAAACTGTAGACTTGTCAACCGAATACAACTCTAGTACACGTAGGTCTAACGAATGTAATGAGTAATCTTATAAATTTACCTTTCCAAGAAGATTAATATACGAATTTATCTATACACACCACAAAACCCAATCAACTACGTGAACGGGCTGCGATTGGTGGCAGTAGCAATGTCTATGAGCACGGAAGGATGTTATCTTTTATCAAGCGGTGGTATAGAGTACTTCTATTTTTATTTATCCTGTGACACAACTTAAAGAAGTCACGCAATATTAATAGCAGAAGAGATAAATTTAATGCCAAAGTTATTTGTAAAGGAAATCAGATCAGCAGGGGTTCGGAAAGAAACGAAAGTAACCTTAATAAATCGTGAAAACATATCCCGCAGCGAAATAGGGAAATTAAGAAACCTGACATCAGGTTGTCAAATAAGATATAACGCATATTACGTATACAAATAAAAAATGTATAGTTTAAATTAAATCAAGGTTTTTTCTGCCTGCCATCATCAGCAAAAGGTTTTTTGTTTTGTATGTTAAAGCCATTTATGAGAAAAAGTTTACAAAAATAAATTGAAATTGAATATTGATGTGTAGACAAAATCTCAAACATTGGTAAAGAAATATTTATTGTAACTATTTACTGGAAACTCTTTTCTATATCAACAATTTTCTGAATTTATGAGTATGGGGAGCGCTAAACCGTTTTGTTCCTTTCCTCTTTTTTTTAAATCGTAAATTATTGATTTTCATACTTGCTTGGTAGCGCAACGATACGACACGACGCGACGCGACGGAAACTTGTGTAAATCCACATACAAATTCTAAAAACCAATTTCATTTCAATTCAACCATCCTCTAGTGAAGAGCGAGCTTTCACTTATAATCGCAATCGCGAACCCCAATTCACCCCATCTTCCTTGTAATAGCCCAGAACAATGCGGGCATTAATATTTTCTGAATACCACTTCCGGGAAAAAATTTATTTCCCCTTTTGGTTGGATCCGGCGGAGGACCTTGTTGGGAACTATTTGCTTCTGGAATTTAATGAAGCGATTTAATTAATAGCCACCTTCTCTGAAGCTAGGGGTGAGTCAAAATATCTATCCAAAGCTCACGCTATAGCGAGAAAAGCCACATCCGGTGATGCTAATATTGCTCCGCTACCGACCGACCGACACAACGAACTTTTACACTGAAACGCTGTTGCGGTGCCCCAGAGGGTGGTGGGTGATTTCACACATTTCCCGCACATTTTTTTTTTCACCAGATGAAAGTGATAAACCAACAAAAAACATGTATACTGCTGCAGAAAAACGAAAATGAATTCTATCACAATTTTTTTTCCTATTTTGCTCGGTATTGGAGAGGTTTTGTGCTTTTTTTGCGGCTAAAAGGGTCGACTGCCAAAAACTTTAATTTGAAAACTTGTCTGGCCTCTAAAGTGTGCATCATGGTAGCTTTATTTAATTTTAGAATAATGGGCGTTTGTTATGAAGGTTATGGTAAAGAACAAAAAAGTATAAGCAGAAATTAAACTACTAATAGGAAAGGGTTGGAAAAGTTTTTTAATTCAATATTAATCTGAGGTTGATTTTGAAACATAGTAGTTTTATTTATGTTTAAGAAAAAATACCAAGGTTATTTTTATAATAATATGTGTATCTCCAAACACGCAAAAGTGTTGTAAGGGAGCAACAGAAAAATTAATTCCGAGACAAAATATCACCGATAGAACTATCAATATGTCATATTCAGAACAAACAAGTAATTGTATCGTAAGGTATTCTCGAATCGCACGGTAAGAAAAATTACAATCTATTATAAATTTAAGCAAACAAGTCGTGGACCAGGCAGCATTATACGTAGTTTGTAAATTGATAGCAAACAAATTGGGTGCAATTGAAAAAAGGTTTTATTGTTGAAAATACCTTTGAATATCTGTCAACGGAACAAAGAAGATCTTTGTTTAGAAATCGTGCAAAATTTTAAATAAATTTGTAGAAATTTAAGCAAGAACTAAGCTTTTAAAGAACTTAACTTATTTGAAATTGCAGAAAACACTAAAATATTTTGAAATGTACATTTGGAATACAAGACCACAAATAAAATGCACTAGATTAAATGTTTTTATACATAAATGGATCAAAACTGTATCATTTTAAAACACTTCTTTAATCCAAAATATGGATAGCCTGGTGTCTTCTGTGCACATTACCTTTAAAAAAGACTTTGTGCTCCTATTTGGAGGACATCTTTTTTAATCACTTAATATCAGAAGAGAGGGGATTTAGGCAATAACGTTATACGAAACAGTCATTTAAAGTGGGAGAAACCACGTGTTCACACGACCTTGCTTAAAAGTTATAACCAATATTCATACAAAATTTCCTCTGCAATACCTACCTGTAATTTGTCGTACTTTTCAATATCTAGATATTTATTTATTTTTAAAATATATAAGTTTACATTAAATCAATTTT
The DNA here is from genome assembly GCA_916050605.2 of Platycheirus albimanus. Lineage (NCBI taxonomy): Eukaryota > Metazoa > Arthropoda > Insecta > Diptera > Syrphidae > Platycheirus > Platycheirus albimanus. The sequence continues at coordinate 156,124,941 of OU696697.1, forward strand.
CTCATTATCAAAAGGGTTGACTTGTTATATTTTATGTATTTCAGATAAAAATTGTCATTGAATCATCACTTTAAATAACATTAGAAAGAAAAAACGTATTTACAAAAAAGCAAACAATTACAGTATACTTTAACATAAAGGATCATCACAACCCACTGCCCCATTTATGGAATCTCAACACATCCTGAATCTTCTCATTTCATTCTATATCCTTCGTTTGTTAACGTCGAATGTGTGTGCAAATTTACTATTTATCAAATGTCCACAATGACAACGACCGATGAGACACCAACGACTACTACGGAGAAAGACCTTTGTGAACCCGCCAGCTGGTAATTGAATCCAAAATTAAATATTGACTTTATCAGACCTGTTATTCCCATAACCATTATCCTTCTGGGCAAATGGGCTTTCTTACATAATATATATTAAACTATATTAACTGTATTTTGCATTGAAAAATGATGAGGGCCTTTTGTTATGAACACTCGAAACTGGTAAATAACTTAAAATAATGTTTTCTCTCGTCTCCTGTGCATGGATTGTTTTAATTTTTATACGTGTGTTTATCTTTCAATTTTATACATAAATAATTAATTTTGTTTTAAAAACAGTAAACAGTAAACGATGCAAACACGAATATTTATAATAATTCGTATTTATGAGTTTCTGTATTTTTGATTATTTTATTAAATGAATAATGTAGGTACCTACATATGTACATATATTAAAAAACAAGTTTTTTTCAATAATTAATAATTAAACATAATGTGTTTGCAATTTGATTTCAATTTGACATGAAATGGAGAAAAAATCTTTACAATTTTATTGATATAACACGTACTTAAATTTATATATTCCATAAACTAGACATCAAAACAAATATTTTTTTTTTGTAACCCTTAAAATGAAAAAAAAATATATTTATGAGCTACGCTTGCTATCAATATTCTAGCTATAGTAATAAAACAAATAAAAAAGGTGTTCAAAAATAAAAACATGTAGAAAATTATGTTCCAATGAACCGACCATAATCCAAGCCAGTAACTATTTTTTGGGGCAGTTTATTAACCAAGTTATTAACAGCTTTTATTGTTTTAAATAATGATTAAACATATATTCAATTTTATTAATTAAAAGTGTATAACGTTTTTTTATTAAAAGATGTTTGACTTAAATTATTTTCAAATCGTTCAAACCACTAAAAATACCTCCTTAAAATATACAGCAAACTTCCCAAATCAGCTAATTCAATAAAAAAAAAATGCATACAAAAACTGTGCCAAAAGTATATTTAACGTACCTATAGATAAAATATAATCTTGAACTTGTTAAAATTGTAGATTTAATTAAATTTTATGAATTGTTACAAAAAAAGATTTCTTATTAAAATCTAACAAGATCCCTTAGACATTATATGATTTTAATTTATTTGATTTTCATAAATTAATACTTAAAAAATTTATAATTATAGCTGTAAATAAATAAAATTAAATTTTTTGTGTACCAAAAGGATTAAAAATATAAACGTTTTCTTTCAAAAAGAAGTTATAAATAAAAAATACGAATTATAATCATGCGTGAAATCTAACTGTTGTTGTTTAATTTAAAGAAAAGGAGAAGGATGATACATTCTTTTCAGGCAAAATGTACTTGATAGATCATACATTCATTATTTGCCATCTTATTTTGTGTGGTCTCATGACTATACTTTGTGCTAAAAATTCATTTGGATAAGTATTAACGCACATACACATATGTATGTAGTTGAATACAGAAATATATACAATTTGCGGTAAGTAAGAAAAATGATTTGACCTGGCACACGAGTGACTTGAAATTTCATTGAAAAGTTTCAGATTCTAAAAATTGCGATCATTGTAAGATATTTAATAATGATATAAATCATTAAAATGGAGTTTAATGTGTTAACGAACAAATCATGAACTTCAACAACTTCGAACTGAATAAGGTAAGCTTTGCGGACATTTGTGCCAATCTTATTTTCATCGTTTTAATGACTATGTCTAAACTATGCCAAAGTTTAAATGCAAAAATGTTTGTCCTCTTAGAAATTCAAAAATTAATAGAATTTCGTTTGGAAAGTCAGTTGGTTTTGTTTTTAAATAATAATTCATTTTTTTCGAGCACATCACATTTGAATTCTTTTGTTGACCACAAACAATCTTTCCAAAACTCGACAATCTTCTTTCTCATATATTCATGTACCTCTTTTTCTCCTATTGTCTTGCTAATTTTGAAATATAAGTTTTCATGATAGCAAATGATTTCGTGTTGTTTCTGGCCTACCAAGTGACAGCCCATGTTTCACCTTCGGAATTATTCTATCATGTCATTTAACTGGTTTATAGGTTTTTGATTTAATGTCATCATTAATTTTTTTTTTTTTTGTCTAAAATTATGTGTCATAATTAACTTTTGGGCCTTGTTTGTGGCCTCTGGATCTATAGAAAATAGCACAGAAACTGTAAGCTAAAATATGTGACCTCTACTCGGTAGAATTTTTCAATATCAAAGGCAGATAAAAGCATGGATTCGACTTTGGATTCTACCGATTGCGAAATTATTAGAAATCTCCACTGGAGAAAGGATGCTAAACTGCCATTATAGGCTTTGCAAAACTAAATACCTTGAAATGTTGTACGACTCTATTATAAATCAACAATTTAATCAGGAATACCTACCTATACCAAGCGATTTCTAGGACATAATCACCATTTATGTTGTCGAATACCCTTTCGAAGTCGACGAACATGAATAAGTTTGGTGGTTCAGCCTGGTGATTAAGCCGTGTTCTTTTTTTTGAATGATTTGAAGAATGATTTGCAATATATTAATTTGATCCGCAAATGATGAGCCACTGTGCAATTTTGCTTGATGGTGATGACCGTTATTACCGTTCTAGAAATTACCTTTCTTCTGTTATCTTTAAATAATTCCACACTTTAATTAAATGGGAAGTAATACGTTCTTACAGACAGTTTTAACGCTAGGGAAAAAAAACACCAGCCATTGATCGAGTTCTTCTCTCAGGACATAGTAAAATATGCTCCATTAACTACAGGCGCTCTTTGAATTTGTTAGACCCAAGATCGCGGTTCTTATTTTTGAGTGTAGCATCAAAAGGAGGTGATGGAAATGCTGCCATATCGCCTGCCCAAGTATGTCCAACAGTTTTTTTTTTATAATGAACTCAATGGGTTATCAATACCCTTATAATGAATTAACAATAAGGAATAGAAAGACAGGAAAAGATGTTTGTTGGTAAAGCGTGTTAAGATTTAGGTCTTATTTATCTCACGGGTGGTATCCAGTTGAATTCATTTGGTAGAATTCATAAATATTGCTGCATAGTCAGGGTTTGAGTTCACAAATCAAGGTTCAGCCACGAAGCACTACATCCACTGCACCATTGCCAACCTCTTATTGGTAATTTCCATTTGGTCTCTGGAGTCTGGTTATTGTTAAACAGATAACAAAATGTTCCTTCCAGCTCCGCAGTTTCCTTCTGTCTACACAAACAGTATGTAGAAAAGGTCTGTTGGTATACATTTTCTAAATTACATATTGTCTTGTTAAAAATATTTGTTGTTAGTTTCGAACAACAAATAATAGTTGATAAAAGGTAACATATACAATGTATAACACAAATCTCAACTCATTCCAAGGATAAAATGGAAACAAAATGAACTTAACTTGTATCAACGCAAATTAGACAACAACCTCTCTCTGCTAAACGATTCTTTTGTTTCAACTGAAACACTTTCAAACCAACTTATTGCATGCATACAAAACTCGTCAATCAGCCCTATCTTGAGCGGACAAAATAAGTATAAACATGAATGGTTTGACAAGGAATGCATGAAAGCTCGAAGGAAGTCTTTTTCCCTTCTGAATGCAGTCCGAAATTCCAACTGTCAAAATTTAAAAAATTTGTACATCGAAGAAAATTCGCGATATAAAAAAATATGTCTTCAGAAAAAAACAGAATATGAAAATCAACAAGCATATTCACTTGGTCAAACGAAGGACGCAAAAGAATTCTGGAAAGTGACGAAAAAGATCAACGGTTCTAATTTTGCAATAGGACTAGGGGTAACAGCTGAGGATCTATCAGTGCACTTCCAAAACGTATTATGTGCTGGAACAGATGTTAAGTTTTCGTACGCTGAACCTCTGCTATCTGACGAAATACTTGATTCCGAAATCACATTTGCCGAGATAAATGCTGTTATTCTTAAAGCGAAAAATGAAAAGGCTCCTGGAGAAGATGGCGTAACATATGAATTTTTCAAGAACGGAACAGAAGGACTTACTTTCCGACTTAAAACTTTATTTAATGACATCCTAAATAAACAAGATGTTCCAACATCTTTCAAGAAGGCAGTCATTTTCCCGATCCATAAAAAGGGTGACACAAATAATGTTGAAAATTATAGAGGCATCTCATTTATGAATGTAATTGCTAAACTATTTTGTGGTGTGCTTGCCAGCAGGCTTGAAAATTGGGCTGAAGGTAATAACATAATTTCAAACTTTCAAGCGGGTTTCAGAAAAAACTTCTCAACTGTAGACCACATCTTTACCTTAACGTCAATAGTTAAAGCAGCACAAGCCAGAAACAAGAAGACATATGCGTTCTTTGTGGACTTTAAATCTGCTTTTGATCTTGTCAACCGAAATGCACTTTTTTACAAGCTTTCTCTGTTAGATATGTCAACGAAGTTCATTCATGTGATAAAAGAAATGTATGCCCATTCAAAAGCAACTGTGTGGGACGGGGCAACACACTCAAACTGGTTTGAAACGGACACCGGAGTTAAGTAAGGATGCCTTATGAGTGCTCTCCTTTTCGCACTATTCATTAATGATGTTGAAACATGTCTGCCTGGAGGTGTTCGAACGCTGGTCTGACCATTAATGTACTTTTCTATGCCGATGATTTGGTTACTCTCTCCGAATCCCCCGAGAACTTACAACTGATGATAAATCGACTATGTGCCTATTGCATTAAATGGGGACTTACAATTAATACTACCAAGTCCAAAATAATGATGTTCTCCAGATCTACCCGAAATCATGATGCTTTTGCTTGGACTCTCAATGGAAATGTTTTGGAGGTAGTAAGAAAGTATAAGTACTTAGGAGTGAATGTTAACAAAACCATGGACTATAATGAACATGTAACAATGAAATCTACTTCATCGCAAAGCCTGCTTAACATGTCATGGAAAAATATCTTTTCGAATCAACGTATTGTACTGTCAGCAAAATATAAGATATTTAATGCTGTTGTTAAGTCTTCTTTATGTTATGCTGCCCAAGTATGGGGAATAGATGAGTTCGAGGCGATAGAAAAATTTCAAAGGTGCTTTTTAAAGAAACTGTTCAATCTTCCAATAAAAACTCCAACCTATGCTCTGCATCTTGAAACGGGTCTAGCTAAAATCTACACATACACTCTCAAGTTACATGCAGACTACATCTTAAGGGTACTGGCTCATCAAGACAATCGGCTAACCAAACAAATGGCATTGTACGAACTGAGAAACGCGGACTGGTGGGTGGCAAAGTGGAAAGACTTAGGCAATTCTTGTGGAGAAACGTTGGTATTGGATCATAGTAATTTGTTGTACTTTAAAGAACGACTCTACAAAATAATCCAATCACACGAGGACGCTGTAAGGATTGAATTCATTAAAGAAGCGCAAAAGTCACAAAGCAGAATCCTTTATTCTCAATTGAAGCTGAATTAAATGGAAGCAAATTATTTTAACGATGCGCACACTTATAAGGAGATATCTCTGATTTTTAAAACAAGATGTGAAGTCCTTGGACTTAATGGAACACCATATAATAACAGCTTTCATCAGTTTTGTTCATTGTGCAATCTGAAAGCTAAAGAAGACTGCTTCCATCTTATTAGTGTATGTCCCATATTTACACAACATCGAATTTCATACTTTGGAAAAAAAATCGCTCACTTTACAAGAAACAATTACATTGTTGAACTATTGTGCTTGGAAAAAACTCTTTCTTTATTTGAAATCCATATTAAAATACAGAAAGTTACTTATAACAGAATTTGAATAGATAACCTTTCTTTATTATTTTTGTTATTGTAAATATACATTTTTTTTTAATCTGCCAACCGAGCTGACGGCAAAGCCACGGCTTTAAATTCATTAAAAATATTTGTAAATGATATATTTAGATACTGTGGCGATCATTTATTCATCACTTAGTTTTAAAAATAATTATATTTCACTTAGTTTTAAGAATAATTTTAATCAAAGTAATTTATTATAATAAATTAATAAGTTTGTTTACTTTATATAAATAAGTTTGTTTACCTGATATAAACAAACTTTTAATATAAATAAGGTTTCAATAATAAATAAAAGTTAGTTCTCTCTAGAATTCAAAAGTGTAAACTTCTCATTTATAAGAAGATACCACATTGGTGACCCCGACAGGTATCACAAGATACCACACTATCAAAACGAGGTATCCCCCGACCCACGGTAAGGTGCCTTAGACTTCACATTCACACAGTTAAGAAGGTATCCCCCGACCCACGGTAAGGTGCCTTAGACTTCACATTCACACAGTTAAGAAGGTATCCCCCGACCAACGGTAAGGTGCCATTATTAACCTTCACACCAAACACGACATCTTACACCAACATAATGACTAACCCAGAAGAAAATAACGGAGGAGTAATTGCCAAGGTTGCTATAAGAGTGCCACCATTTTGGAAGCGGAGCCCTGACCTGTGGTTCCTCCAGCTTGAGGCCCAGTTCCATACCAGTGGAATAACTTCGGATATAACGAAGTATTACACTTTGGTTGGAAACCTAGAAGCGGATGTGCTGACCGAAGTCCGAGATGTGGTTACCAGCCCTCCTGCCACAGAAAAATATAATGGTCTGAAGACTCGTCTTCTGTCAGCGTTCCAGGAATCTGAACAAAAAAGACTTCAGACCCTTCTCAGCGGAATCACTCTGGATGGAAGACGACCAACACAACTGATGACAAAGATGAGGGAGCTTTCATCGTCAACAATTCCAGATGACATTTTCAGAACATTATGGATGAAACAACTACCAAACACTACACAGTCCATTCTGTCATGTAGTACAAATCAAGATCTTAAAACGTTGGCAGAAATGGCCGATAAAATCGCTGAAGTCAACTCCGGTTCAGACATAGCTTCTGTTTCAACGCCCCCCATCGTTTCTGCCATTTCGGAACTACAAAACCAGATAGCTTCTCTCCAAAAGCAAATTGATCAAATAGAAGTCTCAAGAAGCCGAAGTACTTCACGTTCGAGAAATCAGTTCAAGAAGGGATCGAGAGCTAGAGATCCAAATATCTGCTATTACCATCGACGATATGGCAACAAAGCAATAAAATGCCAAGAACCTTGTAAGTTTCAGACGGGAAACTAATTGGTGGACAGCAATCAGCGACTAGCCAGCCCACAGATGTCATAAGTCGCCTTTATGTTAATGAGAAATCTTCAAATCGATGTTTTCTCATAGACACTGGAGCCACAATTTCAGTCCTTCCACCTTCAAGCGTAGATAAACACTACAGTCAAACTAACCGCATTCTCTATGCAGCTAATGGAACTGAAATTCCGACTTATGGAGAACGATTGATGTCACTAAACCTAGGTCTCCGCAGAAATTTTTGCTGGCCTTTTGTCATCGCTCAAGTCACTGAGCCCATCATAGGATCTGATTTTCTGTCATTTTTTGATCTTTTGGTTGATGTAAAAAATAAGAAACTAATTGATCGAAAAACTACCCTTCAAACATCTGGTTTTGGAGCAGCAAAATCATCAAGTGCTACAAATATTCAAACAATAAATCCGTCATCCTTCATTTACGATTTATTAAAAGAATATGAAGATATCACTAAAACAAACCTATTAGCTAAGACCAAGCACAATGTCACGCACCACATTCAAACAAAGGGACCTCCAGTGTTTTCCAAGGCCAGACGACTCTCTCCTGAACAATTTAAGACAGCGAAGAAAGAATTCGAATATATGCTCAACCAAGGAATCTGTCGTCCTTCAAAGAGTAGCTGGGCGAGCCCTCTTCACATGGTCAAGAAGAAAAATGGTGATTGGCGACCATGTGGCGACTACAGAAGACTCAACGCTAACACCATCTCAGATCGCTATCCCATACCTCCCATTGGGGATTTTGCTCACTATCTGAAGGGCAAAAAAGTTTTCAGCGTCATAGATCTGACTCGTGCATATCATCAAATTCCTGTGGAACCAGAAGATATCCCAAAAACAGCTATCATAACTCCTTTTGGGCTGTTTGAGTTCATGGTGATGACTTTTGGTCTGTGCAACGCTGCGCAAACTTTCCAGCGATTCGTCCACGAAGTAACAAGAGGCCTGAATTTCTGTTTTCCATACATCGATGACTTCCTTATCGCATCAAACACAGCTGAAGAGCATCGAGAACATCTCAGACTGCTATTCCAGCGTTTTCGAGAATATGGGCTTACCATAAATCCTTCCAAATGCACATTCGAATCGCCATCTGTAAGTTTTTTGGGTTACCTTGTCAGCGAAGAAGGTATCAAACCATTGCCATCCAAAGTTGACGATATCATCTCTTTCAAAAAGCCGTCAACAGTGCAGGAGCTGCGAAGATTTTTGGGCATGCTTAATTTCTATAGACGTTTTGTTCCCAAAGCTGCGCAGATCCAAGCTCCTCTCCATGCGTACCCTTGCGCCAACAGGAAGAATGATAAGACTATTATACATTGGACACATGAGCTGGAGAACGCATTTAAAGCCTGTAAAGAAGGTCTTGCGAATTCGACTCTCCTCGTACATCCAGACAATAACGCTCCTTTGTCAATCATGGTAGATGCATCCAATACTGCTGCAGGCGCAGTAGTCCAACAGTTTGTCTCCAATGATTGGCAGCCTCTTGGGTTTTTCTCAAAAAAGTTTTCACCTTCTCAAACCAAATACAGTGCCTATGACCGTGAGCTTTTGAGTGCTTATATGGCAATCAAGCACTTTCAACACATGCTCGAAGGAAGACAGTTTGTGCTTTACACAGACCACAAACCGCTTACTTTCGCTTTTCAACAAAAACCTGAAAAATCAAGCCCACGTCAACTCAGACATTTGAGCTACATCGGACAGTTTACCACAGACATACGTCATGTCAAAGGAAAAGATAACGTTGTGGCTGATGCTTTATCAAGATTAAACGCCATTTCATCACCATCTCCCATCGACTACAACGATTTGGCAAGTGAACAACAAACCGATGAAGAACTCAGACAACTCCTCAGTTCAACAACATCCTTGCAACTAAAACAAATCACCCTTCCTAACACAAACCATAAAATCTTTTGTGATACTTCGACAGGCAAGGCACGTCCATATATCCCATTCAATCTGCGGCGCAAAGTTTTCGATACGATTCACAACTTGTCGCATCCAGGCGTTAAGAAAACAACTCAAATGCTCAAAGAACGTTTCATTTGGCCAAACCTTAGTAAGGATTGTCGTAAATGGTCACAAACATGTATCAGCTGCCAAAAAAGCAAGATCCAACAACACATTCAATCTCCATTCGGTGATTTTGTGCCACCTGAAGGAAGATTTCAAAATGTTCATCTCGACCTAGTTGGACCTTTGCCATATTCGGATGGATACACTTACGCCCTCACCTGCATCGATCGTTTCACAAGATGGCCTGAAGTTATTCCACTCACAGACATCACCGCCGAAACAGTTGCAACAGCGTTTCTTTCTGGATGGATCTCGAGGTTCGGAATCCCTAAGGAAATTGTGACCGACCAAGGAAGGCAATTTGAATCTTCACTTTTCAACGAACTTTCAAAACTTTTGGGTATCAAGAGACACAGATCATCACCTTATCATCCACAGGCAAATGGCATGATAGAGCGGTTCCATCGAACATTGAAGACAGCTATCAAATGCCATGAAACACAAGATTGGGTTGCCAAACTCCCAATCGTTCTGCTTGGCCTAAGGTCATCCTTACAAGAAGACTACAAAGTAACCTTAGCTGAACTTGTCTACGGTACCACATTAAGACTTCCAGGTGATTTATTCACATCAGCTGATGCTACATCTAGCCATGATTACCTGAATAAATTCCGAGACACGATGCAAAATTTTCAACCAACCCTACCTGAACGCCATGGCTCTAACAAAACATTCATAGCCAAAAGCCTTCAAAATTCAAGTCATGTTTTCCTACGTAACGATACAGTAAGAAAACCACTCCAGCAACCTTATGATGGTCCATACCTAGTAAAATCGAAGACAAACAAATATTTTACACTTGAGATAAAAGGACATACAAAAAATATCTCAATCGACCGTCTCAAACCAGCGTTTCTTTTAAACGAAGAAGAACGAAAGCAAGAAAGAAATACGTCTCCAAATTTTTGTTCCAATCCACCTCGAATGACAGCTCAAACAACAAAATCTGGCAGAAGAGTTCATATTCCAGACAGATATCGTTGTCACTAGAGGGCGAGTACTGTGGCGATCATTTATTCATCACTTAGTTTTAAAAATAATTATATTTCACTTAGTTTTAAGAATAATTTTAATCAAAGTAATTTATTATAATAAATTAATAAGTTTGTTTACTTTATATAAATAAGTTTGTTTACCTGATATAAACAAACTTTTAATATAAATAAGGTTTCAATAATAAATAAAAGTTAGTTCTCTCTAGAATTCAAAAGTGTAAACTTCTCATTTATAAGAAGATACCACAATACCAATAAAATGAATACTTACTACTTACTTACTTACTATAACACAAATCTCCATTGTGGTTCATCTTTTTGTCTCTCCAGTTGCCCAAAAAAGGGTCTTGTAACGACGATTACAGTGCGATGATAATCAATTTTCACACTGAGAGACAATTGGTCACATCTATTAATTGTATGAACATATTTAAAATTATACATATTTCGAAAATCAGAAAAACCTGCCAAAAACGGCCCCAAAAACACAGCATGTTTTCAAGTATAAAGCGATATACTTCTACTTTAATGTCTGTATTCCTGTAAACATAAATACTGGATGCCTTGCCAAGGAATAGTCCTTGACTATTATTTTAAAAGTAAGTAAGTCCCTCGAAATGCACTAGGTTTTCTCTACATAAGTTTTAAAACAAGATTCCGACAACAAGCCCTTCTTATATAAGGGTTTTTGAATTTCATACTTCAAAATTTATATTTAATTTCCCCTTTATTTAATACACATACAATTCTTTACCTTAAATTATATCGATTCATAACAAGAATGACGAATTGGTATTTTATCGTGAGAAAGAGGAAAAAAGGTTTAAATTTAATTGAGTGTACGAGTAATTTAAAAAAAAAAAAAAAGATATAACCATTTCGAAGTATAATATTAATGAATACTACGAGTGGCTGAGGAAATTGCGATAATTAACTTTAAAAATGTCGCTTTAATGAAATTTTATGTTCACATATGAAGTTTAATGAGTGTTGAATATTTAATTATATCTTCCATCGTTCCGTACTTAGGAGCGACTATAAAATGGACATAAAATAAATGACAGTAAGATACGTACACATTTCATTTTGATTTAAGGGATTATTTTTGAACGGAAAGGTTTTTGACTGAACTGAACGTTTTTAATTAGGAATGCTGGAAAAGTAATATATTCTTTAGGTAATATTAAAGCCCTTAAAAATTGAGGGATTATTGTGTGATATCAGCTTAAAAGCAGGTAATAAGGTTGAACAAAATATATTGAAGTTAATTTTGAAATTAGGATTGGAAAGCATAAGACTGAAAAAAAAGATTGAAAACCAGTTTTAAACAGAGTTCAATCAAAATTAAAATGAATAAAAAAAATAAATATAACTAAAACTATTGTATCATGAACACCTTCAAAGATTCAAGGAGACTAGTGACTTTTAATATCAACAATTGATATGTGTGTGTTGATACTTTGAGGGAAATTAAGGGGCTTACATTTTAGACCCAAATCCAAACGGCTTATAGAGATACACTTTTCTCGGCAAATATTGCCCTTGCAATACAAAATGCAAAATTGAAAATGTTTGTTTTTGTACTTAAAATATATGCGATTGATTTTGGCTTTATTTTTCATAGTCAGCTTTTGGTTTTACTTTCGTTATTTTCATTTTTTTTTTTGTTATTGAGCAGCATTAATAAATAAATATATAGATAATTTTGTCAAATGAATCTGACAACATTATCCTCATTTATTGATTATCTATTATCAATCAAGTTTCTATTCGTCAAAGTTTTTTAATTTTGCATATTGAATGCAAAAAAACTTAACTCTAAACTACACTGCTGTATGAGCAATTTTTCTTACCTTTTTCAGCTGGCAAACTTGTGTTTCAGCATACAAACTTCACCTCCCTTGATAAATGATCAAATTAAAACGAAACACAACGAACAAAATTCAATTCAATAGACATCGAATTTCACTGTCAAGAAAAGACAGGAAAATTGTCACTGCAGTTCATTTGAAACTCAAGAATTGCCCTCCCTCCCCACACCTTCTTTTCTAATAAAGAAACGAAGATAGAATTGATGGTGTTCTTGTGTCTTCCTGCAAAACATAAGCAAACTACCTACTCCTCTTCACAGACGAAATTCAAATTGAAATCGAATCATTTTATCGCTTCATCGGACTTGGCAACAATGATTCATGGAACTGCTTCGGTGACTACTTTGGGCACACCCTAAAACATGGAGCACAACGAACGATCGAAAAGAATATACCATAAATATACTCTTGGTGTTGCCAAATGGATAGGCCCTTAAAAAAATATCGCTACCGCGTCTTCACTAACCAATGGACTGGCAACGGCATGGTGCTTAAGATTTTGAGAAAAGCCATGAACAGCAAATTTTATGATGTTTATAGCCTGATATTCTTAACAACGTTACCATGAAAAAAAAAATCTTGAGGACTCTCACTCGAGTTGTTATTGAGACACACTTACATCATGTCCGCGTGAAAGCAAAACCATAAATTTGCTTTTAAAAATGTGAATTATTTCCGAGGATTAGTATACGTCAATTTGTATGCAAAAAAGGGAGCAACTTTATTTGATTGTTCGCTCTGATGGGAGGCATAATTTATACTTTTCAATATTCAAAGAATAAAAGAGGAAGCAAATTTAAACATTGAATTGGAATTGTTTGGTTTTTATTTATTGCCTCCAACAAAATAATTTCACATTACAAAAGGATCTAATAGAAATATAGAAAGGATTGATAAATGTGAATAGATAAAGTTTTTGTGTGTGAAAAACAACCCTGTATATAGTTACTTTGTTAAGCCAAATCATATTATTTATAAAACTCTTTCCTCCCCTTATCGTTCGCCATAAATCATAAGGAACTACAATTCAGTGCATAAAAACATCCTTCACCATCTGATGTGTCATTGAAATCTACGCTGCCACTCTCATCACGTCTCACTTTCGTCCTTACTTGCTCCTGAAGAGTAGATCTATCAACAGACACTACAAGCTCCAACCGCACATAAACCATCACATCCGATAAAAGGGAAATTCCTCAGCTTAACGATGAAGTTTTTGAATATAACACTCCCACACACAGGCGCACCTACACACGCCCACTCTGAACTATATTGGTGGGCTCAAGGATACATCATTGTCAGAAAACTTTGGAACAAACTGTTTATTTCTCATTCAACTTTGTGACAATATAATTTCTTCGTTTTCATTTTAGGATCTAGAAAATGCATTTATTTCGGAATAGAGAGAGAGAGTTTTTTTGGGCTGCAAAGATAGATAAGTTTTGATTGCATTTATATTCTTCACTCAACCCTATTAAATGACTTTTTTATTTTTGTTTTATCTCAGACTGAACTCTCGCAAATACTTTAGCTCAAAAGTAATAAAATACAGTGGCTCAAAATAAAATTCAGTCAGAAAAGTTATGATTCAAATGTTTTGTCAGATCATTGATAAGATTCTATGAAAGAATTATTTGTTTAAATGTATGCCCTCACGAAATATTAAAATTTAAAAAAAAGCTAGAATTTTTACTCAATATTTATTTTTTTGAAGCCTTGCTTGATACTTTTAGTCAATGAACGATTTGGTTGTTCAATATTCTTTCCATGCTCCGTTCGTCTTATCCATCCTTATTTTCGATTACCAGATAATTTTTCTCAAACAAAAAAATCAGAAGTCCCTTATTGACAAATTATTTTCCTAAATAATGAGTATCATTTTTCAATGTATTGGCATCAAATTAGGAACCACTCTACAGTTATATTGACTTACTACTTAAATCGACACTAAAAAGCAAAACCTCTTGCTTGATGCAAAAATTGAAAATTATATGTTAGATTTTCATCTCAAGATCGAAATTGTTATAAGCGTCATAATCTGGCGGGCACAGGGAACAAACTTAACAATAACTAGCTACCTTCATATGGAAACTAACTTCACCTCTAGTAGGAGGTAGTTTCACTTGTTTGGTGGATTTAACTTGACTTAATTTCACTTTCTCAAAGGGATTTAATTTCACTTTTAAGCAAGTCCCTTAGCAAGTCAATAAAAGTAAATTTTTAAACAAGCTTTGCAATCTTAAAATTAAATGTATCAACTTCGATTTTTTTTTTTTTTTTTTTTTTTGAAAACCTCTCTTTTAATTCAAAACTTTTTATTAAGATCTTTACATAACAAAATACAATATGAAAAAACGAGTTCCAAATTTAGAACGTTTTAATGTTGCTTTCTAGTTTGTCTATCTTTCAACCATACAAGAGACTGTTGATCAACATTTTTGTATCTTTGTTTTTCCAAATTGAACCATTTTTCTTAATGCATTTCACTAAATTGTTTAAATAAAAAGTATTGTGGTGAAAATGTGTGCAACTTTTCAATCACACAAATTCAGTTATAGGTATACTTTCTGATTATGGTTCGGTACTTGTTACAATTATTATAAAATTTTATTAACTTCAACCAAACGATTTTATTCCGAAGAAATACCCCTTAAAACCAATTTTTTTATATCATAGGTATATAAAGTTATTAGAAAAGCAAAATCAAAAACCTTGTAAAATACAGTGTGTTGTATAGCTACCATTAATCCTGTCCTTTAATTCACGAAAAGAGGTTAAAATATACTAAAAGATTAGGAAGTTTAACATGTGTATATTAACAGACCTAAAGACGTACCTATAGTGGCAGTCATGTTCACATTCTTTCTATAATGTCCTTATAAATATGTAGGTACAAACAACAACACAAAAATTATACTCGATCCTATTTATATCCCAAACATTCCTCTGCAAGAACCTTTAGTATTTTGTTTTTATTTTACTCTTAACCTGGTCCGAGATTGTGATGTGAATATTGATAAAGTAGGTGATGAAATTCTAAGAATTTAATACAAAGAAAATTTAGGTACTCCACCATCTTGCTTCAATACATTTAACTATTCATCATCACTACTGACAAACTGACCAAGAACTTAAAGAGAACTCGGCTATTATATAAAAGAATAGCCATTTAATGTCTAAGGACAAAATCCTCACCCTTCTCCAAACACTTTCCTTACAAAATGGGTGTATGTTTATACGAGTATTATTTTCAGCAAAAAGTGTGTAAAGACTATGCACTATCACCGCTTATCGTTAAAAATCATGCTTCTTTAAAAAATATAAACCTACCTATGCCAAAATTGAGGAGTGAACGCTGCTATGATTGTAGAGATGCATAGATTTACTTATTTCAAAAAAAAAAAAAAAAAAAAAAAAAAAAGGATGTTCCCATGATCAAAAATAACTGAGTAATGCGATATAAAATTTGAATCCAATAAATTCTGTACAGCTGTACAATAGCTCAATCTAAAATTAGAAACACTCAACATCTAATAATACCTAAAATTTAAATAACGGCAAAATTACCATTTGTTGGCATTTCGAAGAGAGAGACATGTGGTTCAAAAGTAATAAGTAAGAGGCTGGCTGCGAAAGGTATTTTCAGATTCAAAAACCAAATACTTCTTTAAAACCAATATCTATCTTCCCTCAAAGGGAAAAGTTCAGAAAAATAAAATTAAACTTAACGAAAAAGAAAATAAAAATAAAAAAGTTCACCCATTGCAATTGACTGCCTCGAGTTTTATTTTTTGTCGTGTCGCCATTATTCGCGTTATGCCTCATTTCCAAATCATTAGGCATTGAAGTAAGCGAAGCTGAAGAATATACACGTTTCTCTCTAATCCGATGGGTGCCACCTTTCATATACTCATACTGTCGTACTCGTACTCCTTCCTATACCTCAGAACTTCCTAATGGAGAAAATCCTCCAACTTGTGAATTACGTTTTAAATTGAATTTTTTTTTACTCTCTATTCACTCCCGCCTACCGGATCCTTCTCCGAATAAATGGAAAGTATAAAGTTAAGGTAGAGAATAAAAACAATAATCGATTTGTGGAAGTTGTTGGCATCACCATTCACCAACCTCCTTTTGTTTGTTTGGTTTCTTCAGAAGCTGGAGTCCTTTATATTGTCACGGGGCGATGGCGATGCCTTGCCTAGACTTTGAACTTTTCCCACGGATGTTTTGTTGAAAATTAGTAATCCTCTTTCCAGATGAATTTTTTTGGTCCCTAGTTCTTCTTCTTTGACAAAACAGCGATTTTTTTTCTTACAAAAATACATTTTTCTTACAAAATGGTATTACATACCTTGTTTATAAGTTTCATGTTATAGCGACGCAAAAGTTCAAATTCAAGTTTTTTTTGTTTATAGTCCTTTGAAGTAAATAGTTACACGGAATATTTTCATCATGAAAGTTTGTTGTTTTCAGTAAGTTTTGCTGAATTGATATTAGACGTTTGAAAAGTTAAAAATAAAATGAGAAACAATTATAGGAAGATGATGCCGGAGTAGGTAGATAGAAAAGCAAGTAAATAATAATTTTGTGAGTTAATTAGTTGAAGTTCAGGTTATTAAGTTTGGAAATGTTTTTGAAAACTTAATTATTTTCAAATTCAACAGTGTTAGTATATCATGAATGGACTTAAATTGGAGAGTTCAAGGTTAATCAGAATAGACTTACGTGTGTGGGCTGTAGGACACAAAATTTCAACTTTGGCTGTTTACTATTAGTTCTGACTTATAAGATCAGGTTCTTTTGTATTGCAATTGATTTTTATATAAACATAAAAATACAAAAAAAAAGTATTAACAGTGCTCATTTTTTTATAGTCAATAAAATTATTAATAGTTTTTAATTATTTATTTAAGACATTAGATTTTGTAATGAATTAAAATTAAAGCTTCGCAAAAGAGGCGGCACCAGAGTAAAATTTATAAAAATAATTGAAAGCTTTAAAGTAGTCAAAGAAGCTATTTCAGCAATGCAAGCTTTTTGGTAGTTTTAAAATTTTGGTTGCCGTCTTTGGAACCAACAAACAAAAATTATGTTTAAGCTTTCTTTTAGACGACTGAAACATGCATCATATTAAATTTGTATAATATATAAAAAAAAGCTTTTCTTCATAACTTAAACAATTCTTTTCTGGTAAAATATTTGTTCCCAGAATTTCTTACATAATGTAGGTAATGATTTGCCGTATTCTGTTCGTATACAGATACAGGTTCAATTACCTTTGAATATTTTCATGCTTGATTTTATTGCATGACTGCGACGGTGATGCACTTACTTGCTATGTGGATGCGATATGAAAGCTAATAATAATCCATGATGTAAACATTTTTAAACTTTTTAAATACTAAAAATAGTTAGATGAATAAAAAAAAGCGTTTCTCCAGGATTGTTAATGCTTTCTTGTTGGAACTACATATATTTGAAAAAATCTCCAAACAAATTTGGCCAAAATGGAGCTTGTTCTTATCAGATTTCAGATTAATAACAGCATTCAACGTCGTACTTTTAGCCCTTTATTATAATCAAGTAAAAACTAAAATTCAATTTCTGCATCTAAAGAATACGAAAAACTTAAGCTTAGATTATATTATCCATTTAGGCTGCAGCTCAGTGTACAGACAGATAAATAAACGCATGCCCGTACACACGTACAGTGGCCTGACGGACAGCATGTACCAAACTTTGAGGATTTATTGTATATTTCTTTAAGGAGTTCGACTCTGGCAGAAACAGTAAAAATTAAGTAAATAAAAAAGTATATATATAAACAAAAACTTAATTTTTGTCCCCCAAAAATTTGGTGTAACACTCTCGAAAATCCTATCATCTTATAACGATTAAGCCCAAAATCGTTACACCAATATTGAATCACCAGTTGGAAGAAGGGAATAAATCCCAAAATTTCCAAAATTTCCAAATTACATTTCGATGTAAATGTCATCTCTATACGTAGACGCATTTGTTAGGTCGAAGAAAGAAACAAAAATTATTTTGATTGCAGAAATTTAGTTGATTTTGAAAAGCATAAGTTGGAGTTTTCAGTGTATTTTCAGATTTGGAGTTTCAGTTTTTTGCTCTTTCCAAGTTGTGAGGTTCTTTAAAAAATTAAAAAATAACAAAATACCTATAATAATTTGAAAACTGATTTGCAAAAAAATAACAATATCACAATGGTTTTTTTTTAAGAAAAAAAGGAGAGTGGCAGCCCCGAAGTCAAAGTTCACCTCGTTCTTAAACCCAACGATGCTTTAATTTCCGAAAGCTCCCCAAAGTATCTTACAATAATGTGTACTTTTTTTTAAGCCTGCGCTGTGTTAATCCTAATTCATATTGTGAAATACTCAACTCAAAATTTCACCCTGCAACACAAAAACTTTCACAGCAAAACAACCCACCAGCCACCCTCTCCACAAAGAATAACCAAATTTTCGGGGGTGAAAAGCCGACGAAGGCAACAGCAACAACATCGACTGCGGTGACTTTTTTGTATGACTCTCTAGCCCTAAAGACTTCCTTTGAATACAGTCATGAGCAGCACATCACTGTAGAAAAATTCATTCAAAATGGTGGCAGCCGTTGTTGACGGGTCGTGTTTGTAATTTTTTCCTATTTTACTGAAACAAAAACCATTTTTCATTGTGTGAATTTTTTTTTAACTCATTTAAAAAATAATGCAGAAACTAAAATAAGGAAACAGTTTCCTTAAGATTCCACCGATGAATACTCATTGTTAATATTTATTTTATTTTATTTTATTTCATTTTCGAGACTTATTTGAGTGCAATTAAGGAAAACTCCTGTCCCCGAAAAGAAAGAAAAAAAAGTAAGAAAGCTTTAATTTAAAAGTACATATATATTTTTTGACATAATTCATCATTGCTTAAGCATCTGTTTGACGTGTGATAGAGCCATTTAATTCGCCCAGTGATTGGAGAGGCTTCTCTGAGTCATAGTTTATTTGTTGTTCCTCCTTTTATCCTTTTAAAAATCATCTATTTTGATCACAGTGGAGAAAGTGTTTTTTTTTTTTTTGTGTCTTCTTTACATTGATATGAGTGTTGTGTATGTTTGTATATTTATGTTAAGTCGACCCCAATATATTAAACGAGCACAAGGGTAAGTTTTTATGAGAAGATTTAAAGTTTTCATTGTTTAATTCTTTTTTTTTTAATTTGATGTATCTTGATGTATCATAGGGAGTTGAGCAAAAAATTCAAGCATTTCAAAATTATTTTGAGATTACGTTTAATTAGTTCTCAAAAATCTAATCAAGCTCTGTTTGGCCTCAGGTGAGGAGAAAGCGAATAATTGGGGGTGGACGCAAGCTTTTATGTCCTTAATTTTTTTTTTTTTAATTTCAAAAACCTATGTTTATTTTGCAAGCAACTAATGTTTTTGTATGGTTGGTCTGGGTATGTTTTATGTGTGCGACAATCCTACATATATATGTAACTTTATTAAAGACTGAAGGAAAATTCCATTGAACTATGATGAGAACGTCGTTCTTATAAAATCCAAAAAGGAGCTATAGAATTTCTTAAAAAAGAAGAAGGTATAGATGTCATATAAATCATGTAATCACAAATGAAATACATATTTCAGGTCGTCTTTGAAATTATGATATTGTCTTTTGTGTTTGTTGAATGCATTGATGTGTAAATGATTTTTTTTTTAAATCTTTTTGAAGTATAAAATTCTATTGATTATGTTTCTTATGTGTCTTTGCCAACTAAGACTTTTCGTTCTCATCTTTTTGCACACAGAAATTGAAAAGTCGTACTTGAGCTTCATACCTACACTTTATTCATGTAATTCGAAGAAAATCCCCTGCCAAATTGCAATTTACTTTTCTATAAAGATTTCCACCTTATCCCTCTGTGGATTAACTCCTTCATCAGCATTCAACCACTTAGCTTGTAGCCTTCAAAGATCAAACTATAAGGCATCTACCTACCTAGATTGTGTAAGAGATCCGTTAAAATTCTTAATGCACTGCACATAGCTGATGCTGCTGCATATCCCAGGAGGAATATGTTTTATTCAATCTGCAATTATATTCAAAATGCAGCCTTATTGTATGCAGTGGGTGCTTCGTGCATAATAGTCAAGACTTAAAGATACTTTCAAAAGCGCAATGATAATCGTAATCAATTGCTGTAGAATGTAGATATACAAATTTTTTGTTTTCTTTTTATTTTTATTTTATTTTTTGTGCATTCAAGTAAAGACAATAAACCAGAAAAAAGCTATTTGCATCCTTTTGTGTTGCAAAACTGTGTGATGGTGCCAACAACAAAAGAGCGATGATGCACTCCGCTCATATTAAGAAACAAGAGAATTATTTTTCTCCTACAAGCTATAACTACAACCTCTTTCAGAGCCCCGCATAGCTGCAAGGAATATGTATTTATGAGAAGGGGGTGGGAGTCCCATTTCAGCATCCATAGCCAGCAGCTTTACTCTGACTATGACTAACAACCCAACAAGATTCCGGTCTCTCATACCTCCCGTTGTCGTCGTCCTCATCCTCGTCGTCGTTGTGCCATATTATCCTTGCATTGTATTATAGTTCTAAAACAAAGGAACACATAGCGAACAGAAATATGTGCGGTGAAGGGGCACATGGATTCCTGTTATTGTTTGCACAAAAATTAACTTTATTGTTATCTATTTGTTGTTGGGTTCTGTTTGTTGTTACTCGTTGTTGGTCTGTCCTAATTTTTGATGCTTATTCACACAAAATTACTATTTATTTTAATAAAAAAAAAAGGAGCAAGAACAACGTTTTCATTCTGAAAAAATAGGCCTGTTACATTGTGCTGTCGTAATTATTCTAGGACAGAGAAAATAGTTAATCTTTATATCTTAATCGGCGTGAGCCCGAAATGATTTGTTTAAAATGGTATTTCATGTGTGCTTTAAATAAAAAAATTTAAAATAATTAGGACAACAGAAGTTGCCTTAAAATTTTTGATGATTAAACAATTATGACCACAAAAAGTCTGAGTCGCTTCAATGAAATATCATACAAAATAGCTCATTTCTTACGTTAAGCTCTCATCGCGATCAACGGCTTACGGAAAAAAAGCCCCAATGAAATAAGCCCCAAAACGAAAAATTAAATAACCCTCCAAAACTTGTATGGAATTGGGAAGTTTTTTCACATGAAATAAACCCCTTAAAATTATTCAAAATTGAGGTGTTATTTCATACCTTTTTGGGGACTTATTTCATACTTCAAATTGGGGGTTTATCTCATGATGAAATAAGCCCCAAGAATCAGCGAAATTCTCCAAAATTATGTTACTAACTTGAAGTATTCGAAAAAAAAAACACTTTAATTAAAAGTTTTTCTAGTTTTAACAAATTCGAGGACGGAAATGGATAATGCTGAAAAATGTTTTTTGTGTTAATACATTATGTCGCGGTGGCATTTACGCCGACGCGACGCGAGCGTTTGTTGAAGAACTGTATGATCTGTATGATTTATGGTTGGAAAGTTTGAAACCGTCATATTTAGAACAACAGCCGTAAAATCGTTCAGCCAATAGAAAGGACAGACCAAGTCATTATAAGAGAAACACGGCCTATTCAAATTAATAGATTGCAAGTTAAAAAGATAAATCAGCCAAAAAGTAATGTTGGAAAAGTATTCACATTTTTTAATTGCGGTTATACATTCTTTGAGTTTAGGATTTGTGAAAAATTTTTGGATTTGGATTTGAAATGAAATTTTCAGTAAGAAAAAATTTTATGTTTTTTCCTTCTCTAATAGTTTGTTCAAATGCTTTAATTTTTTATATTTTACAAACGACTAGATTGAATTTTATTTTATCTAGATAAAATGTATTTTGGCAAACCATGTTTTATAAATGTTTGATATGAAAATACTTCATTAAAAAAAATTGTTTATGAAAACTATAAATTCTAATTATATCTTTTATGAAAAAACTTTATTTCTAAAGCTTCAATAACAATTTGTTAAAATAAAAGACAATAATATGATATTTTAATTATATCAAAATTGTAGATAGGTTCTAACTGTAGAACGATGTTTTTTCTTAAAATATACCCAATAATCATGACTTAAAATATTGCCTATACAAATTAGGAGACCCCCTGTATATCGATGTAATGTCTATGCATAGATAAGTTTTGTCCATAGAACCATATCTCAATAACGAAACATTCAGAAATACATAAATATTTTGTTAGCTAATATTATATGCTTTACTCCTAAGATAACATTTGTATTTAAATATATTAAAAATGCGATGTATTCATTTATTTATTAATGTAATCCAAAATGAGATTTCTTAAGTTCTGAAATCGAAGCACATTGTTTTTTTCTTAGAGATATTAAATGATTGTTTTGCATAGCCAAAAATTGTAAGGCATTGAAAAACTCCACTCTTAGACTTCGAATGATGATCAATCGGAAATACAAATTGAATCTCGATTAGACTTTCATACTTTAAAAACTTCAATCCAACACTGGTCAGAAATGTTATTCAAACGTTTAATAAATAATAATTTTAACTAGTATATGCCAGTAAGACTGAAGGTCTTTTGAATGCAAGTTGCCCGGCATTATAGTTAGAAGGGTCCAATCACTATATCCACTGTACCTTTGCCAACCGTATATAAACTATGTTCTAAAATTATTGGTTAGTTGAGTGCAATTACTTTTGCTTCAATATTGAGTTCATAAAACTGGATCCCACTACATAAATTCGGTAGTTCGTGGATTAAAATGGTTCATTTAAATAGAGATTCATCTAAATGAGAGCCAACTTAACTTATAGAATTTTTATTTGATGATGCTGATCCTTATCTGAAGTGCAAATTATCATTCTTCTGTTTCTTCATCAATAATTATTGTAAAAAAAAAAGGTTATAACCTTTTAATTGATATTTATCTTGTTTTAAACTTTGACTTTTAATAGAGATAAATAACGATTATAATTCGCATCAAACATTTGTACATACAAAAAAGCCAATTCAATAGATATTTGAAAAAGGAAAACTTTTCCTGGCCCAATTATTTGTCAACCTATAGTTTTCGAAGAACTTACAGCCTTATATTGCACATGTAAATATACAAACAAACATACCTTCAATATTATACGTTATTTATAATTGAATACTTGGACTCCTGCATCAGAACTGAAACTCAAATGCAGAGATAAAATTTCTTTCAAAAGCCAAAAGGCACACTGAATGATGTCGTATTCTGTTTCCTTTTCTGATGTAACAATTAAAATTTCTACAATTTATCGCACACAATACGATATATAATTGCAGTGTTGTGGATTCTATAAGGATGATGTTGATGACATGTGAAATCCTTATTTTGTGCAACGAGAGGCATTTCATAAAAAAGTGGCAGTATTGGGTCAGCGTTTTTTTGTTTGTTAGTTGTGGCAGTGAATGGCAACGACAATCCTTTTTAAAGCCTACGGATTATGATATGAAACATGGGAGTTTATTATTCCATTTTAAAGATATTTATGTATGTACTACCTCCTACCTACTTAATTTTTAGGTAGAATGTAGAACATGTATGATGTATTTATACATTGTACATACTCAAATAGCGAAAAGTATGCGAGGAAAAGGAGTTCGAATAAATAACAATTAGAAAAGCGTTGAAAACAATAATATATTTTTTTGTATTAAAAAAGAAAAGAGAGGATTAATAATTATTTATTTATTTTTAATATTGAATAGTCAGATGCCTTTTTTAAAATATATTTGTTTTATATGACACACAAATTATGTACGTTCGTGTTATTACACATATTAATATGTTTCCTTACTTAGTAACTATTCAATTTTAATATTACTTTTGCAATTTTTTGTTCTCAATAGTCATGTTAACTTATTTAGTGGTTCAACCCCTCTAAATCGGTGCGGTGGTGGAAGGTGATTGTATCAATCACATTGAACTTTTACTTGCGATAAGCTCGTGCGAAAAGTAGTCTGATTTAGTTGGAACCAAAACAGTGTCCGTCTGTTTTTGCTTATAATAAAAGGCTTCAGAAATCAGCTAGAGGGCTTCGGAAATTGAATTATTATTAACAACAATGCCTGCCATCAAGTATCAATATTTATATTGATTTAATTTTAAAAATGCTTTTTTAGCCAAGCAGCATTCGAAAAAAAAACTATCTGGAAACATGCAGATTGTAAAGGCATATTCAATGAGTATTTCAAAGCTAACTTAGCTTCATTCAAAATGGCTGGTGTTTTAATTCTCAAAACAGAACTAAATAAAGAAGGGATGAATATTTCGTATAAAAGCCAGGCACCGACTTCCTTGCAAAAGACATGTATGTGTGTTTTGAAATTATGTACACAGGAGTTCCTTGAGGATACGGCTAGCCTCATTATTCCAATTATGTATCTTACTATGAAATATATTATGTTTTCCATTTCTTTTCGGATAGAAAATGTTATTCTTGTAAGGCTATTCTATTCAAGAAGGATTTTCAATTTAAACAAAAACGAAACAGAAAAAAGACCCATCAACCAAGTTGCAAATGTTTTTAAGGAAAACAACCATTGACCCTTTATTTGGTCATGGGTCAAAAACAAACATAATTAGATAAAAGAAAATACTCGTAATTTAATAGCTTCATGTGGAATTCCTATACAGGATAGTGAAGCCTCAAATTAATTTTATTAAGGACTCAAACAATAAAACGGTTATGAGCATAATAATATCAGTAAACAGAATTATAATACATACTACATTACATACATACATACATACTTATAATACAACATTATAATGGTTTGTTAATAAAGTAAACAAGAAAAAAGATCTAACTCACATGATACCCATAATGTTTCCTCCTAATATATCCTTTGTCAATTCATTAACTTCTTATTTGTGGGAAAAAAGGGCGAAAAAGAATAATAAGAAATTTCGTCGCCAGTTCATTTATTTCTGTAGCGCGTAGAAGAGGAGCTGTCATGCGAATACTTAACGCCGAATACTAATTATAATTTTTTTTACCAACACAGAGCGTTGTACGCTCTATAAGTATTTTATCTTAGTGTCCTTCAGAAGTGCTTTTTCTGATGATGTTGTGATACAAGAAGAATTCCGACTAGGATAGAAATATTACTTTATGACACGCTTGTTTGTAAAACGATTTTTTACATTACGTCTATGGGCAGAGGGAGCAAAGGTACGAAATAAATACAAAAAAAATATGAAGTAATGACCTTAGCTTGCTGAGCAGACACATGATGGGTTGGAAGGACGAAAAATATTATTTTTATTTATGAGGAAAAGAATATTATTTTCACATTAATATTTTACGATGACCTACATAATATATTTTAAGGAAGGAATGTGTGTTTTTATGTTTTGGGGTGTGTTTGTGTATCTTAACTACTCTTGCGATGGATATTTATAAATAAATTTCCCGTTTACCCCATAATTTCAAACTAGTGATTTTTAAAACTTGTACAATTATTTATAAAAATTCTTAATTAATCGTCTGATATATTCGTTCCTTAAATCAAAGGAATTAATGCATCAAGGCATCCTTGGTACAACAGACACCTTATTTGTTTAAATAATAAAACAAAAAAAAAGCATACAAACTATTGCTAAAATCTTGTTAACTAAATTGATTCAGAATAATGTTCAATGCTCTTAAAACCGAAAACTATATTTATTCTATTGAATCCAAACATTAAATAATGTTTGTAAAGTTTTAATAAAAATAAGAGCAACAAAGTCGGCCGTCACGAGACACCCGGGATACTTTGGATTATCGTTTAATTTGTAAATTGTCGGCAAGGCAATTCCAAAGTTATTAGAACAAATTATTTGTGGTAAACTTTAATTTTTACTTAAAAAATTTGATATCTCCTCCTCAGTACGGTTTTATAATTGGTTGATCAACGCTTTGAAATTTAACCATTTTCACTTACACTAGTCGGCATAAGTATTTTGACGAAATAAAAATCGTGTATTTTTGAGTTTAGCTTTTAAATAACTTTATAAAGAATTCTTGTTTATTTTTTTCCTTTTATACATTGCCCGACAACCGATTAGTGTCCCCTATGCTTCTCGTCTTTGGAGCGTAATATCAGCTAATCAAATAAACCATTAGAAACGATTTTTTTACCAGTGAAATTTTATAATATTATACGTGAAAATAAATGAAAAATATGATGAAAACTGAATGAATAAAATTTTAACAGATTTTTAAAGAATTGATTATGAAAAATTCACTTTTTTTGCGCATGATTAGCGCCACCCCTTGAAAATGCCGAATAACGTACAAAAATGGAAAGGAAATTCCAGCAAGCTAATGCTCCTATCCAAATCTCTAAGCTAGTAAATTCGAGAAATTGAGGTGTTGCATCTTTCGAAGTTGGTTAAGAAGTGGTTTTTGTTTTATTTTTAGGCGTTTTAAATATTCAGAATTAGAAATCGTTCTTTGCACAGTCCGCACGCATGCTGTTATAACGGTTTTTTCCTTAATTTTGCCTGTGGAGTTGTGCGAATAGGACGCGCGCCTCAAAATAATTCGCTTGTCCGCTGCTTTAATCACAGAAGATGGTTAGCACGCAGTCTGGAATGCAATTCTCAACTGAATCGGATCTTATTGAAGGAATAAAAAGTGCATGGGAGACTATTTCACTTGATTATATAAAAAAATAGATGACTCTTTACCCAAAAGGATGTACGAGGTCATGGTTCACCGTGGTGGCACAACATATTGTAAAAAAGTTACTACTGTATTGAATTAAAATAAAAAAAAAAACACCTGGGGGTAGTTTCTACCCATTTTTTTACGTTATACGGCATTTTCAAGGGGTGGCGCTAATCAAATGTCGCAAAAAAAAAAGTGAATTTTTCATAATCAATTCTTTAAAATTCTGTTAAGATTTTATTCATTCAGTTTCCATCATATTTTTCATTTATTTTCACGTATAATATTATAAACTTTCACTGGTAGAAAGTTCGTTTCTAAAGGTTTATTTGATTAGCTGATATTAAGCTCCAAAGACAAGAAGCATAGGGGGCACTAATCGGTTGTCGGGCAGTGTATATAACTGATACATACTTTAAAATAAGCAAAAAAACATTTTTTCACAGAAACTTAAAAAGATATAAGCTATTAGTAGTTTCAAGTGTTGGCATAAGTATTTTGACAAGTATGTAATACCAAGAAAAAAAAGTTCAAACTTAATAAAAGTAAAGAAATGAAGAAGAATTTAGTAAAATTTAAAACCGCCTTTGGCTGCAATAACTTTTTGAAGGCATATCTCGGTACTTAATCCACTAAATTTTGAAGAATCTCTGGAGATAACTCATTCTTTTGGAAAGTGACTTTAGAAACTGTCTTCTCTCTTGTTTTATTAAACTAAACTTTTGCGTTGCAAAAGAGACCAGACGTTCTCTATAATATTTATATCTGGACTTTGAGGTAGAAAGTGGTAACACCAACATTTTTCACAAAGCTAGTTATCAACCGGGTTTTGAGTTGTTGATGGATATTTAATTACCCAATAAGCCTATCTCCGGAAGGAAATGCATTATCATTTTGGGTACTAATATATTGACTTTATATTATTATTTATTACATTATACGCAACACATCACCATAACATTACAGAGCTTCCACCATGGCTCATTTTTTGACAAACGGGAAATTACTCAAGGGAGCGTCCATCTGCCCATAGAAAGCTTCTCCAGAATTACTTTCGCTTGTGCAAATGTTTATTTGTTAAGACCAGTATTTTAAGCTTGTTTTTCTTTGATATGTACGGCACGTCCTGCGCTTTGAATGGCTTGAAATCTACTTTCTTTAAACGTGGTCGGACAATGCGCTTACTTATTAGATTCTTGGTCATCAAATTCCATTGATCTGCAGCAGATAGAAGTTTCACAATTATATTTTTTTAAATTCCCATAGAAGGAATCGGTCTTCAGAGGGCGTTGATTTGAGCTTAGCACCTGATCTCGTTAAGTTTCTTATGTCATTATCGTTTTTAGCTTATTAATTTGATAGTACACAGTTTAACGTGACATGTTGAACTCATTTGCATTGTCTTTTACCGCATTTTTAGCGTTAAACTTTGCTACCATTGACGATCTGATAACCAAACGCTACTCAGCCGTTTTACCCATCGTTTTTAATGACTTTTAATCAATTTTATTTTTTCATCAAGATTTAATACCAATCAAAGTCATACACTTGATTTGTTTGGTTATCACGTGCTCAAAACTGTAAAAACATTAAGACAAAGACTCCGTGTAAACACTTATGCCACTCAAAAATTCGTTGTCTGCATGTATTCATATCAGCAGAAAGAGAATGCAAACGGTACATTTTATAAAATTTGGCATGCACAGAGGGAGATATACATATATTCTTTGTTTTGAGCATCATTTTCGCACCTTTATTTAACGATACTAAGAAAATCTAGGTTCAATAGTTACAAAATGGTTTCGTCAAAATATTTATGCCGACTAGTGTATATTGCATTAAATTCAATAAGTTGATGTTATTTGCCACTGCCAGAATGCATTATACAATTTTAATGGACAAATTAATCGTTTACAGTTTATGAAAATTAAATAAAACACCTCTAATTAGATTTAAGCTTTATCTGGTGTTCCACAAAGAAGCCATTTAAGTTTAATTTGTTACTTATATTTGCATGATCAGGCAGACGGCAATAGCAATGCAAAATGATTTTGTAAAAAAAAATTATGTGTCCATATTTGGTGTGAAATAAAAATCTATCTAATCTAATCTAATCTATTTATTAATGACTTACCCAAAATTCTTCGAAACCTATTATGTTTATTATTCGCAGACGACCATAAATATTTAAGGTGCATTAAAAGTGTAACTGATTGATTGTGTTTCTCTCCAAAAACAAAAACATAAATCTATCATATTCAATAATCAATTAAGCTTGAAAATTCCCAAGTGTCAGTGTTTATTGTTTACTGTTTTTTAATTTTTATTTTAGTATTTCACTATTCTTAATATAATATATAGAACTATTCTTAAACGTGCCGCAAGATGTTCATATGTATGATATTACATTTGTTTGTTCATGACATTTTATCTGTCTTTTTTGGCTTTTGGCTTTAATAGATCTGTACGCTGCCTATCGAGATATTCAAACTCAAGCCTTTCTTAAAGATAGAGGCCATAGAGTCAATTTCTTCAACGAGAACTCACAGTGTCAGAGAATTCAGTAATTTTCCAAATGTCTAAAACTTTAAACATATTATTTTAGTAGAAACTCATTCAAATATATGTTACGCTTGTCTTACAAGCTGGAAAGTCTCTAATTGGCCTATGGCCGGCCATTACAACTCAATTGAATTGAAACACAGCTTATCATTTAAAATGAATAATTTTTTATTTTTGTAAAATATTCTTCGTTTCAAGAGAAAACACTCTCCAGAAGATGAAAGCACTAAGGGCAAGTACGTAATTAACTAGTGGAGTAAATAGGTTAACTTTAAATACAACTTTCTCCATATAGTATCTTATACCATAAATTTTTTTCATAGTACTCATGATGGTATTGGCATTGAAATTTTTACCTATTTTTTATATACTTCACATACATTAACTTATATGTTATTATCTTTACAAAAGGCAACAAATTGTATTGTAGAATATGATAGCTATCTATCAAAATTAAACATTTCTTTCTTTTCTTTTTAGCTTTGGCTTAAACAATTTGTTGGTAAGTTAATTATTGGTAAATTATATTCTTAGCATGATGCAAACGTTCATCCAGCACTTTTTTTGTTAAAAATTTCGTCACAAAATCTTTTGTTATCCATACCTACTATGTATATTTTAATTTAGTCGAATGTCCTTTTTTACAGGTTTGATTCTCTTCTACATCTGCTAACACCTATCACGTGTGCTCATAAGTGTCAATGTTTTATGTGTCTATTTTGTGTATAATATAATATTTATAGAAAAAAATGCATCTCTGTAAATGTTAAGCATTAAAATTTTGCATTAAACACAACATCAGCAAAAAAATTTTGATTATATATACTCTATCAATGTTTTGAATATAATTAGTAGAGTGTTAACAAAAATTGTAAAAATAAATTCCCAAGTGGAAGAATTAAGGCCGAGACGGGGCAGAGCGGGTGGAGGAGAGGACGTTAGGCGGACAAGGAGAAGACTGTTCAATATGGCTCCATTTAAATTAAAATTTCGTATGGGCAGCTCAAGGAGCACATCCCAAGAAGTCGATTCAGATCCTCAAGTTAATGAAGCTCTTTTGAACCACTCAACTGCAATAGGAGCTAGTAGTTCTACAATTGACTCGGCCGACTGCACTAGTTTGGGATCAATTGGCAACGAAAGAAAATCCTTGCTGCCAAATAAAACAAATAATTTACGATTGGGTAAGAGTTTGAGCGTCTTTTAAAAAGCTTTATTTTCCTAGGCATGTTTGCACTGTTAGTTAACTTGTAGATTTAATAAATTTAATACATTTATGATATGAGTGTTAAGATCATTAAGATGGCTTATATTGTTCGCTTTGAAATAGTTCATGTTACAAATTGAAGTTTAAAAATAATATACATATATTCAAATGTTCTTTTTTTTTAAACCTTTAGTATCTATTTTTCTTCCAGTTATTAGGAACTTTTAACTAAAAATGTTTGATATGTGGTTTAATCCCTTGATTACTTCAACTGGTATCTGAAAATTGACAATTAATTCGAAAAGCAACTTAAACAAAAATACCTAGGCTATGCATATTATGTTCGTTTGAAGTTTTCTTTAAATCAGTTAAACCTATTTTTAAAAAATCAGTTATTGACTCCTGACTATTTTTGTACTAGGTTAACATTAAGGATCTTCAAAAATTGAAAAC
Organism: Platycheirus albimanus; assembly: GCA_916050605.2. Lineage (NCBI taxonomy): Eukaryota > Metazoa > Arthropoda > Insecta > Diptera > Syrphidae > Platycheirus > Platycheirus albimanus. Next base: position 156,156,347 of record OU696697.1, read on the forward strand.
AAAATACGAAATTTGATTCAAACATCATTTAAAGATAAAGCACGATTTTAGTTTTTTATCAGAGGTGATTCCAATTTATCATATAAAAAATTTTGTTTGCACCTATTCCTCATAAATTAAAAATGTTTTATGTATGTGTGTCTTCTTTCAAAAGAGTTATTAGAACCCACAAAACAAACAATTCGACAAAAAATGTTGTGGTTTTCAGAATTATATTTTTTAAAGTGCAATTTCCTTTTCGTTAATTCCAAATCTAGATTTTGCTTTCTCACATTAAAATTTTCAAATTAATTATAAAAATCGTAGTCATAAAAACCATTTCAACTACAATACACAAAGCTAAGCGAAAACTATAAAATCATATTTAGTTCAAAAATCTATCTTTTAGGAAAAATTACAGAGTATAGACATTTTTTTCATTCTTTTCTACACTTTTCAGTAACAAACAATAAAGGCTGCCAGTTCAATTCTCCAGTTTTAATCTTACTTTTATTCAAAAACTGGACCTAGGCAACTTTTTTAAATAAGCTGAAAGGTTTTTAAACTAATGAATACAAAATTCAATCGTTCAATTAATAAGTTATAAATTAATGCAATTCCTTTACCTATTCTCCGCTTTACACACGTCAATTTCTTCCAATTGTAATAATAAAATCTTATTTCAGCTTTTCACTTTTTAAAACAAATTTCAAAATCTTTCCTAAAAATTGTATATACGAAGTAGTGAAAAACCAAATTGTATTTATCATTTTCAAAAATCAAGCCGCGATGACTATACACAAGTCATTAAAATTAGCTTAAACAAATCTTATATTTATTCGCCGTTTAAAGAAAGTATATTGTGTAAAGGTTAATCATCAGTAAATGCCATTTAGCCTTTATTTTTCCAAACAGCTATTAAAGAACTTTCAAGGAGTCGTTAAAGTCATAAACTTAACCATTCTTCTTTGCATGCTTTGCATGAATACCAATTTTTATAATTGTATTGTGGTGATTCACATTTTAATTGACCTAACGAGTACATTCACATAGACAATTTTATTTCCTCAAGCAGTATTTAATTTGTGGCTTAACTGGCAACGGCTAGAGCACTAACCTTACAATGCAACAACTGCAAAAAGCCAAGTGTTTTGTTTAAACAAGCATATCTATCCTCCAGTTACATCTTTAATTCCATTTGAAACTATACGTTAGTAAGTAGGTGTAGGGAGTATTTAAATTCTGCAAAAGCTAGTAAATACCCACCACCCACTTTACAAACATATACCATTTGATGCTTTACTCGTCCTCTTACATCTACATAATATCCTTTTCTCTTGACTTTGCTTATGGAAATGATAATGACGATGATGACAGTTAGAATGTTGAAGTGATGTTGGTGACCTCACAATTCACAACTCACAAGTCAAAATTCAATACGACAGTAATTTAAGGTTAAAATTTATTCATTCATATTTTTGCAGGATACTTGAATCCCACTATAACACAGTGCACATCAGAAAGTCCTGTGCCGAAGAGCCCACCGCCTTCTTATGAACACGTTCTTGAGGAAGTGAGTAAATTGATTTTTTTTTTTTTTTGCATAGTAATAAATTTTCGATATGCCATCGGCGCGGCGGCAACGATGGCAGTTTATACTGCTTGCGTACTGATGCTTAATTTTATTGTCCTATTTTCCCTCCCATTATTATGGTTTAGAACACACGCCTTGCAAATAGTCTCGACCTAGGTAGTCGACTAACATTGTCCGCCGAAGACAGTTGTAGTGGTCGCGAGAGTGGGGATCAAACTTCCAACATACGAAAAAGCACATCTGGAAGAACCTCATGCGAGCAAATAGCAACTCAATGCACAGATCCTGATTGCACTGAAAATACTGAATCGAATGAACATATCTCAGAAGACGCCCACAACAACAACAATCAGCAAAGTCAAAATCATCATAACCAGGACGAAGAAGACGACGATAACGAACCTGACAATCGCAAAGAATCGATTGATTCGACTGAATATTTAATTTCTAGAATGACGGCACCCTCGTCGGAAGAAAATTTGTTAGATGATTGCAGTGGCAGTGCGTGTCATAGTTCGGATAACTCGGGATTCTGTGATCCCTTAATGCATGGTGAGTTTTAAATAAAACAATTTTCCATCGTTGAACATCACTTTATATTTTAATTTGATTTATATAGACACCCATCATAACCATCAGAATAGCCAGCAACAGGATTTGGATTGCAGCAATCATGATGAATCGCAGAACCAACCACCACCAGAGTATTCAGAAAACCAAGAGAATCAACAAAGTGACAGTGAAAGTGATGGTGGCTGGGACTCGAATCAAATGAGTCAGATGAGTGGAAACTACTCACAACAGCAGGAGAGATCGGAAATCATAAGTAATAAATCATCGAAGGAAATCTACAAGGCGATTTCCAAGCAATGGGGCATTACCTGCAAAATGTCAGATCAATGCCGGTGCATGGAGTGTCAAAGTCACTACTTCGATTGCGAGTATGATGACGTAAGTCAATTAAAGTGCTAATAGATTCATTTAATATGAGTTTTGTTTAGTTGTTGCTATTTCTTTGAATTTAGACATTGTGGCGTATGCGTGCTTTTTTTCTTTATCCCTGAATGTACTCGTATCAGTAGAACAGATTGATTTAAAAAAAATATAAGACCCCAAATTTTTTTGAACAGTTAACTCTCTTTTTAAGAAATGAAATCAGATTTTTCAAATCAAATCAGCAAAACGGGTGGGAGAGCAATAATCGTTTTCCTTATAACTTAAGTTGTATCATATAATATTGCCCTCTAGCCAGCTCGGTCTATAAGTTTGTCCAAGTAAGCGGAGATCTCCCTCTTACCGTGTCACTCTATTGAAGATGAGATCTACCTTATCTTCTGACTCTTTTTTTACGAAGAGAAGCGTCGATATAAATTCGCTCTGCATAGCCCAGACCCTTAGCCGTTGAACACAAGCCTGGACCATGGAAAGTCACTGTACAGTTCGTATAGTTCATCATAATGTTTTCTTCTTCGTTAAAACAGGCACAATAGACTTTTAATTCGACTGGGAGAGGTCCATATTCTGCACTATATAACAGGATGACAGCGTTTTCTTGGTTCTTCGTGTCCTTTAGAAAAAAAGAATATAAAAACTTTTAATAATTCTCTTTTCTTTCTTGAGTTTACCCTAACATGTGCTTTTTGACTTGAATGCTAAAACCGGAAACGAAGCCATCTTTTCATTGATTTTAATTGAAATAGCTGGCAAGCATTTTAATAAGCCAAACGAAAAGGCCACATTTTTCCACAGACAGCGCTGCTTTAGCAGATATTTCTTCTTGCTTCCAAAAGATCAAATTCTAAACTACTTCTTTCTTTATTACTTTTAAGGTTTTTGCGGTTGTTGGACATAATTTTTATAAATGATTAATTTCGTTGGTAGTGTTTAGTCAATTAGCTCTGTAACCAATCTTTTTTCACTTGTTAACACTTGGGAGATCAAACAGCTGGCTGTATTCCACACCCACTATTGTGGGTCATAAGCCCCTAATTTGAATTTGGGATTTCTTGCCCACTATGTTATGCTATCATTAAAAGTCCCGAAAATCAAATTCGATACTTTTATTCCTGTTTTTTTTTTTTTTTTATTTTACAAACAAAATTTATTGTAAAGTTTTTAGTTTCATTCATTTTAGTTTCACCATATATGACTAAAGTCAGACTTCTCGAGTTCTGGGCTATTCTACCCCTTCCCTGAACAGGTTGTGAGAGATATGCGATTTTATTTTTTGGAGTAAAAACATAAATCCTTTACTAATTTATTATGTAATTAAAATCGTAGTAATTGATTTGTAATATTTTAATTTTAGAATGAACACCAAAAGACAGATGGTGGACTTGGCGCTGGCACACCAATGTTTATAAGTGAGGTTATGCAGGGATCAGCTTGCACGATTTTGTAATTATTACATGAGAAAACAATGAATGCAAAGCTGTTTACAACGCGTATTAATCATAATATGCAATTAAAAACATTTTATATCCTAGAAATGAGAGCAAAAATTATTGAAGTTTAATACTTAACAATGAAATGTATTGCCTATTGCACGACGATTTCATTATATTATAGATTTAATTTTAGGTAAATTGCACTGAACAATTATTATTATAACTTGGTTATTGAAAAACAAAATAAAGTAGGTAAATGAAAAAAAAAGGTTATTTACTTAAAGTTAAGAAGAGCGCGAGTAAATTTACAACCTCGCATTTGTAAATAAACTTCACATCTTGGTTATCAAGCAAGTTTAACTTTAACTATACATATATTTAAAACGTACTCATAATAATTTGATATTGAGTAGCAAAAATGTCCTGGACTAGGCTTTAATTTACGTTAGTTTACTTGACTTTAAGTGAGTATCCTTTTAAGTTTTATTTTTACCAAGTATATATTATAATTATTAATTATAAAAATCATATACATAGGTACTATCTAGCATACTTGCACAAAATGAGAAAAGATATTTTTTAAAAGCAAAACAAAAATTAAATATAAAGCCAAACTTTAAATGAAACTGATACTCGTATCAACCCGCACAACATTAAAACAAAACCCACCTAAAATTTTAATTTTAATTTTTTTGGATCTGAAAATATTTTCTACACATCGACAGAATTGAAATAAGGGCTTTGACTTGTCAACCATCATTCAAAAATTATATTCTACATACTTAAGGATTTGATATCCACAAGCCTGTTTTAATTATTGGAGTGCCTTTTTAATTGATTATTTTAGTACTTACAACAAAATAGATACATACATATACATATTTATTTAAAGAATCATTAATATTCTCAGTAGGTATCTCATTATTTGTATGATTGAGTTTCTCTTTTGTTATAAAACAATAATCCAGGACTGCTTATTTTTCTAGTAAGTAAATTATATAAATCGATAAATAATTATACCTTGAATATACTTTAGATGTGTTCGATTTAAATACAGCCTAAAGCCAATATGGATAAGTAAAAAGTAACTTATTCAGGACTAATTTAAAGTTTAGATTCAAAAATTCATAAATTTCATAACTCTAACCTATTTTGCAATGCTTTGCATATTTATTAATAAGCGTTCATTGATTCCTTCATTTAAGCTTTTAAAAAATGTTTTCTTACTTTTAAAAATAATAAATTAAACTAATTTGATCTGATCAATACATGCAAGTTGATAAATTTTAATTTAATTTCAAATTTAGGATCATAATACAAAAATAATATCTTTCTCAGCCAAATTTATTCCAAATACAAACAAAATTATGTATGTTTAAATATATGTATTTAATAAGAAAAATATAAAACAAAAATGCAAAGAAGCATTTTGAATTCAAAATCAAATCATAATCGTATATATTTTTACATAACTAAAATAAAAAAAAAGAACATAGATTTTGTCTTGTTACAAACAAAAATCCAATCAATTTGATCACTTACTTAACAGTTTCTCTAAAGATAAAAATAATTCAAACTCATTAAATTTGTTCATTAAAATAAATAAAATATTAAACAAACAAAATCCCAGAAACGTTAAACATAAACACAGTGAATAAAAATCAATTTAACAATTACGTAAAAAGACTTTACGACGGCCTTTTTGTAAAATTACAAGAAATACATTATGTATATTTCTTATTTGATATTAGAAATTAAAAGATAAAAACAAAATCTAGCAAAATAAGAAGATTCAGCTCTGAACTGTAAAATTATGAAATGCAAAAAATATACAACGTTCTTTCAAACGAATTAACTACAATGTTAAGTTAACTTATAGTAAAAAAAAAAAATATTTTGTGTTCTTAAAAAAAAAGTATGTTGAAAACGATCATGTATACCAACTTGATTTCGAACACAGGCGAACACCAAACCACAGTTATGAAATAGAAAGTACTAAATTTTTAGATTTAGCCAGTGTACTTATACTTAGAAAAAATAAAACCAAAACCTTGCAACAACAAATGATAAAAACGAATAATATTATGACACAAGTTAGAAGTCTAATAAAATGCTGATCCTTAAACAAAACTCACACATTGATATACTTATTTTTAAAGCATTTCTAATTTGTTGGGTTTGATCGTTTCCATTTATTTTTTTTACAGTGTTTGATAGTTTTTTATCGTCTATTAGGGGTAGATTACTAGTATGAAGGAATACAATTTTAGAAAAGAACTAAGGTCATTTTATCGGTTTTTGGAAACTCGCCCTGGCGAGAAAAATCTCTATTTTTTTAGACCTTGGACCACCCTGTAGTCGCCCTTAAGAAGAAATATTTATATTGTTGGGGTGGGGTGGGCTTATATGTCAAAGCGGCGCGCGGCGTCCGTCGTCAAGTATTTCTTGTGGAATTACACTTTGCATGTTTTTCCTTAAATTTATGTTTAGAGGAACTTAAGGAAAATACGGGTCTCGTACAACTCGCGGGTTTTTCCTCGCATTTCACTGCAGTTAATACGCAATTTATTATTTCTCGCATATAAACAATTCGCATTTCGTTATTTCGCAGTTCTTCTTTGCCAAACTTTTATTTTCTCTTGCGTACAACTCGCTGAAAGATGAACTCGCATTTATTAAATCGCGTTTCCTTATTTCGCGCGAAAATAAAATGTAACGAAACCATACTTAATAGAAAAAATGAAGAATAATTTTGTATTTTCATATACAACAATATTTTATTAACAAAAAGAAAACACATTGCAAATATGTAGTTAATCGGTGAATCAACGGTGTGGGGAACTATCGGATTGCGAGATAAGCAAAGTTGAAAATATTGTACGCCAGTTGTCCAAAATGCAAAACAAAAAAATGCGGAAGAACTTATGAGAGTTGATATTTAAGCGAGATGAACAAAAGGCGAAATGTCAATTTGTCAACTATCTCTTGCGAAATAAATGAAAAATATTCGCGAGATAATAATGTGAGAAATGAAATTCGGGACCTTTTTTGGGCACCCGGAAAATGCATTTTTATTTTAAATTAAATAAAAAAAACGGAAACTTTTGATGTTGTGAGTTGAGAGTCATTGTGACAAATGCACAATTGGCCGGCAACTCTTGTGTGTCTTTTGAGAATTGAAAACCCCAGATCTCTTGATAGCAATCATGATTGTCAATAAAAACCTGGATCGATCTCTGTGTAAAATTCAAAGAACAAAGCTAAAAAGCAAGGATCTCAACTTCCAAAAACCACATTAAGTTATGACAAAGTATATAAGGGACCATACAAAAGCTAGAGCGAGTAGGTTGGCTTAGGACAAGAAAAAAATCGTTGGTTAAGCCGGGAGGGAAAATTTTCCAAAATGACTAAAATTGTAAAAAAAAATAACACTAATTCTTAGAAGCTACAATGCCATTCCATACCTTTTTGTGAAGTCTGAACTCTTTTATTTAATTGTAAGATTAAGGTTTAGTGAAGCATTTTAGACAAATGAATTTTCAAAGTCAAAACTTTGAAGAAAAAAAAAAATAAAAATAAATATCCGAACTAATTTTTTTCAAAATTTCACGAATTTAATTACTATTTTTGTTGTCAAAATGTAATGCTCTTATTAGTTTTAAGTCCAAAACTGAAAACCGTATGGCTCTATGACTTTTAGTTGCCAAGCTATTCAAGAATAAACGAACCTCCTAGCATACGTTTTTTTCTTGTCTTGATCCATCCTACTAGCTCTATCTTTTTGGTGCATCCTATACCGATCACCCTGTAGTGACAGTGGCGTACGCAGAGGCACTATATGAAAAAAAAAAATACACAGACGGACAGTATTTTCTAAATGGAATTCGAAAAAATCTTAGCAAAGCTTTGATAACATTTTTTTTCTTTTCATTCTACTTGTGTTAACTGATTATCAATTTAGAGTTTCCCTTCATACAGTGATTCATACACGCCACCGAAGGTCAACGCACTCACTGAAATTGTTGAGGGTGTAAGGCACTAGGTTTAGGCTCTTCCTGCAAAAATGTATAATATGTACATATGTATATGTAATATAATAATAGTATAAAAACATAAGAACAAATCTTTAATTAGAGTAATTTTTGTAAGATTCTAAAGTAAAAGTAACTTACCAAAAAGTAGATTTCATAGATATACATACATATATATGTTTATCATATCCTCGCCTTATTACTTACCTACATTATGTATAAGGTACTAATTAATTGATATTAACTTCACAAAATCGCTGATTAAACGCTTGGCAAGTAATTAAAATGATTGATTATAGTATTGAGGATCGACACGTGAAATGTGTCGAATAATGGAGCAAACTTTACTTACTTATTTCTTATTATATATTTGAGGTTCAGCCTCTCACGACAAACTGACATGGGCGGTGCTTATACCCCATTCCAGCAAATACCCTAGGACCTTTGGTTTGATCAATTATAAACAGACTTTAATTCAAATTCTATTTTCAAAACCACTGAACCACCAATGACAATGAGAGCACTGCCCGACCGACAAAGACAACAGCACACATAGTTTCGACAAAGTTTCACTTTTTCCAAAAACCGTCACTTTCACAGCAAATAAAGAGGGTATATTTTTTTAGAAAAGAAAAAAAACTAACCTACCTACTTGATAAACATTAATTTCTAAGACCATTACAAAAATGTTCTACATTGAAAAAAAAAAATATTTCTTAACGATCTACGAGTATGTATCTCGCAATCTATGAATTGAAGCTACACCTAACCAATAGAATCGTTCAATTATTACAATGAATCAAACAATACAATACCATATAAACTGAGAGTGTATTAAGCCTTAGCAAATGCATTTTTTTAGCATTGAATAAGTCGAATCTCGAATGCGTTGCAGATGAAAGGGTGGAATTTAAACTGAGGACCAGTTGCACAGTACTGGTTCATCCTCGGATTCAAATTTTTGTGTTTGCGTTATAAAAGTTTAAACGCTGGTTTAAGAGTGGTTTAAGAATTGACCCATTTTTCTTTCCACGGATTACATAATATTAATCCACGGATCAATAATTTAAAAAAAAAGGTTCAGTGCTGAACCACTAATTGTGCTCATTTGCATAATGAACAAACATTTCATGTGGACATGGACAATTTCAGAAATCTTTTCATCGGCCCTATAAATGTATCCGTTAGAACGGAAAATGCTCCAGTTTTATAGTATTCGATTCGGACGATTTTTGCTTCGAGTTATTCTTCCGACCAGCTGTTCGGAGTATTTCTCGGAATTTTTTTTGGGAATTGCGGTGCGTCCAGTGCGATCAAGTACATTTTTGACAGCTAAGTACAGTTTTGTTTTCGATTTCCCCCTACACAAATTCTAGGCGGAATTTGTTTATACGATTTCAAGGAAAGTTTATTTAGGTTTATTCTTTTCCGATTAAAGATATGTACATACCTACCTCGAACTCAAACTGAAATTCCGAAAAAGTATGCATTGCGAAAAACGGTGGGTTAAAAAAAAAAAAGCTTAATTTCGAAGTCGTTCTTAATCTTAAAACGTTTTTGAAGTGATAACTTTTTATGGGAGGGTAAACCGCTTTGTAACGTAACGCGCGTTACGGCGCCACTCTGTCTGGCTTCCCTTTCTCTCACGCATACGGCAGCAGTAGGCAGGCTCCTCCTCTCTCAATTTAACCCACAGCGCTAGCCATATAATAAATATCCTTTCCTCACATATCATATTAATATATTATGTACATAAAGATTAGGTAATAAACTAAGCTTTTCTCAAGTTAAACAATTTCAATATTAAATAGTTCAACATAGATTAATTTATTTCAAGTTATCACTTCTATCGAGCGTCCCGAAACGCAAAGGTTTTTTCATATAAATTCGAGATTTAGTTGATTGGTTTCTTCTATTCAGCGGAGGAGGAGGCATTTTAAAAGGATTGAATATAGCTGGGATTATCGACTGAAGAAACTGGTTTTGACTGAAGTTTATTTCTCTGTTTGGAGTAGGCAAACGTTGTATAGAAGTGTGGGTTGTGGGATTCATTTTCAACTTCTATAAGTGTTTGATTTCTGATTTCGTCGTTCGATAAACTGGTTGTCCTTGTAATTGTTTTCATATTTTTTGGCAGTGAGTTATCTAGTATTCACGAATTTTTTTCACTTCTTTTTTTAAGAAACTAGTTCAAAAAAAAGTTGTTTTCTCCAATTCTGTGAATTTTATCGGAAACTTTTCTTCTTTTCTTAATTTTCGAAAGTCGCAAATATAACTCGCTCCATTAGAGTTTATCATTATTATTATTGTTATTGTGCAGATAGAGCTTATGGTACATAAACATACAGCATTTGTAATTTTGTCAATTTTTGCATTGTAACTGTGTTACAATTTCGCTATTGTAGGGGATAATATTGAACAATTAAACATTGGTTTTCTCTATCTTCAAAGACTATTTTACTATTAAATTAAGTGCATCAAACTCATTTTTTCCATGAGAATAATAAAGACATTGTAGGTATTTGCTATGTAGTTTGATCTACCAACAACTCATAGTTTCACCAATACTTGTATCGCTACCAGAGTTACAAACTACAAGAATATGAAACGTTTTAAGTATTCACCTAAATATTTTCTAGCTAATCTGGTAAGCCCAATGCAAATACGATGGAATGCTTTTTTTCAGTGTTTTCCATAACAAACAATGAATTCAGGCGGATTTATGTCGACTTTTTTTTTTTTTTTTTATAATGCACTCGCACTCAAGGGGATATGAATACCCTTATAATGATTTAACATGTGCGAGCAAGGAGAGAAGGAATAGAAAGATAGGAAAGAAAGGTGGTACAGTGGTTTGAGATTTTAGGTGATAATTAGCTCAAGGAAATTCCACTTGATTTTAAACAACCCATTTCTTAAGTTAAACATTAATATATCCCAGTTTTTAAGTTCAGCTTAAATGACCAAGAAGTTCAAATGGTTTAAACAGCGAAAGATTGTTATATTTGATTTTCTTTTCGAGTTCGATTTTTGTACAAATTTGTACAAGACAGAAAGCTTTGATAGAAAGAAGAAACACAGTATATCTGTTTTAAATACTTTTTCATAAATATTTTTTTTTTCTTTTTTATTAAATTCAAAATACCAATAAATAATTTATTTTTTTAAATCTTGTGAGCTTTAAGGAAGATAATTACTTTACTTCTTGTCTTTATTTGTTATTTTTTTATTTTTTCAAGGGGTTGAAGTGTATTTCCAATCATCAAAAATTTTAAGTATCTTATACATAGGTTTTTTTTTCATCTATAAATTACAATATAATTTTTCAAATCACAATCAATGGATTTAACAGTTATAATTTAATATATTTATGTATTATGTATTATGTATTATAATGTAGGTAAGTAGAATTTACATTTGTAATTATCGAAAAGTGTATTGTGTAGTTTGTATGGTTTATTTTCTTAGATTTTTTTTTGTTTTTATTGTTATATCTATATTAATTTAATATATTTTTTATTGATGTAATTAAAGCATTGTCATAATCATAATGATAGGGTCGTTTTTGTTTGTAATAATAATAAATCGTTATGTTTGGTGTTTATTTTTTATTATTGATTTACTTTTTTCCATTCAATTCAATAACTTATACAATAACATAAACATAGGTAAATTTTATTTAGGTACTAAATTAATAAATATAATCTTAGATCGATTTTTGTTTTTACATTTATCTTATATCTTTTCATTTCAAAGGATTTCGAAGTTTTAAGAACAAAGAAGGAGGCACACAAGAGAAATATAATTTCTTAATTTTTTTTTTTTTTATTTTAACAATTTCGATAAATATTGAGTTATGTTTTTATGTGTTCAAAAAGAAGTAAATTTAAAAATTAATCAAGCACAAGCTGATGCAAATGCATGAATGCCATGAATTATGAAATTTCCTTTTATATCGGCAACCACTTAAAAAACTAAAATTGAGGATTTTGTTTAAGTGTTTCTTAAATTAAAATATCTTCAAAGTCCATTTATTTATAGGAATCAATATGATAAAGAAACCAAATAAAGAAAAGACTAGATGTTACGGACAAATAATCAATTCCAAATTCATAGACACCGCGGCGTTTGTAATGGCTGAACTCGCAGTAGACAATTTAATTTACCTGCCTCGGACGAAAATTGCTATAAATTACGCTGGTTAAATTTTTGTAGGTTAAGACCTAACTACGAAACTTGACATTGATTTAAAATGTTTAAACATAATGTTTTTATTAACCACCACTCAATTATTTTTAAGATACCACCGAACGAAAACAAAGACATATTTTTTACGCAAAATCAGTAAACGTAGTTATTTTTTGTTAACAAATAACATTGACTTGTTTTGTTTTTGAATAAATGCAATCAATCGTTAGACAAACCAAAAGAAAAATTATTAATATTTCGTTCGAAGTCTGCGAATTTTGAGCTTTTAAGCGTATCAATACTCGTCTTAGAGAACACATAACACTCTGTTTCAAACATTTTCAACAACAAATAATATATATCAAAACAAGTAACAATTCGAGAAAAAAGATACATAAGATAACAAAAACATAGGCTTTAAAAAACCAAAGCGTTTAATATACGAGTAGTTATTAAATTAAACACAAGTAGGTGTGTTGGTCGATTCTAAAATCAAATTTTTACTTTTCGAACACATCTCGCACACGCGTTTTGTGTCTGGATTCAAAAACGTACAAAATCTACAGCTCCATTCGTTCGGGCTTGTCACAATAACTTGTGTTGCGATTGCATTGCTCGCATTGTTTGTAATAGTCGAGGGTGTTCGTGATGATGAGCTGCTCAATCGGCTTGATGCAATTCGCTCCACTGGGAGCTGTTGATGCTGATGGTGATTGTTGTCTTCTTCGAAATTATTATTAAAATGTTTTAAGTTCGATTTAAGACTCGGCTTTAACACTTGACCATTTTCAATGGGCTTTGGTTGTACCTTCAGAATTGACTTTTCAACACCGTTTCTGTTTCGCGAAATAGCGGCAACCTTCTCAAGAGTTTTAGACTTTCCAATATCGCCATTTATGGGGCGAGGCTTCGTATCAGGGTTACGACTGACACGCCGCTTTTCTGTGCCTATATGGCTTCCTGTTGATATATTCAATGAGTCCAAATCGAGGCTTTGGACAAGCAAGTCACCTCTCTCGCCAAGGTCCTTTGAATAGCCGTGTTTTTCTAGATTTTGAAACACATAGTCCCATGATTCAAACGAACCAACGCCATCTTGAATTTTATTAGCTTTGGGTGTCTTAGCTGTTATATTATTTGTCGATTCAACTGCACTTTTTGTGTTTTCAACATTGACAAAGTCATCTAAGCTATCGAAGTTGTCAAGGGAAGCATGTGATGCATGCGTTGTGTGTGTTCCGCCATTAGTTTGTACAACGACTTCCAATGGAAGTTTTTTATTGTCTAGTATCTTTTCGTACTCTTGTAGGATTTCCGAATTTTTCAAGTACTTGTCAGTCGTTACCTTTCGATGTTTGCCAGGCGTCGGTGTAGCGTACACATAGTTTCCATCTAATTCGTCGGAACTTTCTATGTGATTATGATTTCGGGCGTAGATGTCTTTTTGTGAGGGCAGACCAGCTTGTATCATGCTAGAACGATTTCGCCTATTATCGTAAGCTTGTGTGGTTCGGTCGTGCAAATCGAAACTGTTGTTTTGGGAGCGGGATTGAGAGTGGGGGAGTTCATGGGGGGCGGGTCGTTCCTCAAAATCAATAAGTTGATGATCCGGAGGGAAGGACCTTTGTCTGTAAGTCTGAAAGTCTTTGTTGCCTCCGCTAGTTCTTGACTGGTGAAGGGGGAAGTTGCAAGGAGTTATTTTCGCATAACCGTTATTGCAATCGCCATATGCTCCAGCATCGATGCTTGTAGAAGGAATCTTATGACCACATCCCGCAACTGGATGATACATATTTCCGGAGCCATTGTAGGCGTATTGATTGTGATTATTCAGCTGGTTGGATATATTATAGGGGAGAGGATAACGATTACCCGATACATTGTACGGATGGTTGTATGCATTAAAGTTGCAAGTATTTTGATAACTTTCAACACAGTCGTAAGGATTGTCATAGAGATGTTGTGGTTGATGAGATTGCGGGGGCTGGTCAAAAGAGTGACGATGAGGCAAAGGAGGTCCATCTGAATGCTCGTTGTAATGTTCTAGACTTCTTGAGTGTGACATTTGTGAGTAGTTTGGATGCTTGCAATGCATAATGCTGCTATTTGATGGGTGATGAATATTACAAGAAGGGTTATAACTTGGTTGGGATCGCATGTTGCAACCATTAGGAATTTGATGAATAGGCGGCCCAGTTGATGGATGCAAGTGATGATGGTAGTTCCCATGTACTGCACAGTTATCACACGAGGTGCCAATTTGATTTGATACAGCCGGAGGTGCTACTTGAGACGCAAACTGTGCTTCTATGGTAAATATGATTAATATCATTCAAATATAAACGAGATGCATCTGCCTTACCTGCTGCTATTTTTTTAGCACGAAATCTTCGCTCTTGTTCTGTATAAGCTATGGCTTTGATTGCTTGAGATGTTCCACCTTTTAAATAAATTTGTATTTGTAAAAATATTGTATAGTTACAATTTTGACTAACTACTACCTAAGTGAGTTTCTCTAAATTTAAAAACATCATTCCAAGAGCAAACAAGTGGAAGAGCTGTAAGACCGGCTTTAATTTGTTTCATTATCTGACATTCGACATAGGCGGCCATCGCGTCACGGGATACATTTGTGACTTGATCCGGACAAATTGGTCCATCCAAGACAAGAATCTGGTTTGATATTAGACGGTAGCCCATTGCCTCAAAAAGTTTCTCTGCGTCCACTAAATTTGATTTGATTTCGTGTTGATAAAAACCTGAATACATCTGAAGGAGCACATGACATTAATAATATATACATAGTTAAGGAATAGAACTTAAATTAAATTATATAAATCAGAACGATCAATTACTTTTATAATCCTGTATTCCTTTCTCCATGGTTTTGTGAAAAGGTTATTGGCATATTGGCTTATTGACTCAAATCCAACCATTGCCTTGAAAGCGTTAAAATCATCCAATTCTTTAACAGTCTTCTTTAACACATGAGCTGTTTCGGGTAGGAAAAATTTCCTATCATGTGGCACGACACAAAGGAACTCTTTCAAGCAAGCTAGATAGGGATGAACAAAAAATTCTTAGCTCAAATTCAAATGATAAAAAAATATGTTTTAAATGAACTACCTTCCAATTTCTTCCGTTCTTCTAGTTTTTGCATACTCTCTTCAGTCTCTAGAAATGTCCAATGTCTCTGGAGTATCTCTTCCCACAAATCCGGTAAAATATCACGTGGCACAAAATCAGACATTTTTACTCTCTTTTATTATCGTTTCGTTTTTTAGCAATTTTTTCTTTGGTTGATATTTTCGTTTGATGAATGAAAGCTAGAAATAGAATAAAATGCATGGTTGAGCCAGGAAAAAATTAAGTTAGATTTCAGATCAATGTGCTATTGAGTTAATCCCTTTTTATTTAAGTAAGTTTATAACATGAAACCTAGGCAAGCAACTAATGGAAGCTCTTGGATCCGATGAAATGTTATTGATAGGAAATAGAAGACAACAGAAAATAAGAAGAATACTAAGATGTAATTCCAGATTTAAGCTTAGTTTGACCAGATACTGAACTCCACATTACATGAACTCCACAAATATCTCGTTTTAAAATCTTGGACTTATTACATCTCCAATCCAGATATTTCATTTGAAATAAAATATACATAGCAACATAATTATATCTTCGATGAATAGATCTTTACTTATTTGGAAGGAAAATAATTAAGAATTTATGTTATCTGTTGTGTGTCCACAATATTGCTACTAAACCTAGAATTTTCAAAACAATGGCGGAGACTAGCAGAAGACTTCTTTTGTAGACTCCGTTTCGAAAGTGATGAAACGTCTCTCGAAACATGTCCAGCCATTCACCGCATTAGAAAGCAGATAATTGGTGATGTAATCTTTGTTTTGGAAAAATCAACCCACAGAATATCATAAGGTTTGTGTCCCAGAGGAACAGATATGCTCTAAAAACTCCCATGGGATGGCATACTTTAATCTGTAGATATGTCGATCTCAACTGTGTTTTTCCAGATCAGCCAATTAACTGCAACTTAATAAGTCATGAATTTCCTTTTCCTCTATTCGAAAAAAGAAATCATTTTGAAAGCAGTTGGTCTCGAATCTTTATGAACCAAAATTTGTGATTTTAGGCAAATTCACAAAAGAGCTCAAAAAGCATAATATTTCAAGTTTAAGATAGCATAAACAATCGTTCCAAGATATTACAAGTTCTTCTGTTAATTTTTAAACGCCAATTTATTTTTATATTTAATTAATGAGATTTAACTTGTAAGTATAGCTTATCATTTAATCAGCAATAAATTATAATTGCTTTGTTTTCATTTGAATGAGATAAAATGTGTTTTTCATGAATATTTATCAGAACAAATTTCTGTTATTTTTTGGTGACTAATCGACAATTGGTATTGGGAGTATCTGTTTTATATTATTGTTCGTTTCCACAAACAGATATTGACCTCACAGCAGACAGCACATATAAATTCAATGCAAAACATACAAAAGCGCATGATTCATTCTCGTGTGGCAGTGGATTGTAGTTTATCGGGTCAGTCACCGTTTTATTGTTCCATTCCCTGAAACAAAGTAAAATAATCTTTGCAGGTTAAGTCGTGAGATTTGTATTCCTATCGATGAAAACTTAAATTGGGGCAGAAGTTGTACTAGCGCAAAATTTCAAAATTTAGCAATACGACTGCACGCATTAAAATGTAACAGGATGTACAGTGCCTCATAAATAAAATGTTTTTATAAGAGTATTAGAAAAGAATTTTAAAATTTACATTCCACAGTTTAATTCTGCGATCTAGAAGACAGTTGAAGCGAAAATGAAACTTTCGCGGGATTGTGGATCATAGCTATATTAAATTTTCATTCAACAAGTTCAACAGACCTAAAGGCCTATTCCAGTCATCGCAAACACGTTTTTACATTTTTAATTAGCATTGAGGTTGTCAGGTTAGTAGCGAGCGAATAGCTAATTTGCTTGAGTGTGGATTGAAAGTGGAAGGCGAAAAGAGTTTGACAATTCACGGCGTATACTTTATTTTATACAATTATTTAAATATTGTAAGCAATCTAAGAGGAAGGTTGATTTTTCTTATAGCACTTTTCATTGGTTTCACTCGGGAAACCACTCATTCTGAAAACCAATGGAACAAGCAAAATAGCTTCTGTTCAATTTCACAAGTTTTGCCAATGTCAAAGTTGAGTGCGAAGCCCGATTCGCGGTATAAAGAGTTTTTTACTGGTCCCTTGTATTAAATACCACTCACTTAACTCCGTTGCTGAGATTCGACGTCTTCATCATCAGATTTGGATTCAACATTATGTCACAATTGGCATTGCTGCATGCGAATAGACATTTCCCCAGTGAATATTCTATGGGTGACATTTGAGTTACATTTGTATTTGTTCTTCTCGGGGTTGATTCTGACTTCAAATCCAGAAGCAAATTTCTCTTTTCAGAATCGTCAGAAATGTCATTTGTTTACCAATGAACCGGTTTCAGAAGATTTCCGGATGCTTCTGGACGCTTCTTTTCCTCCAATGGAAAGTGCTATAACTGTAGCTTAGATGCATAAAGCTTTTTGTAATACAGCGTAAAGAATATTGATAAAATTTCCGAGAAGCAATTCGATTTACATGGGGATTCGAAAATAAAACGATAGCGTTTATAAACAGCATAAGCCTTGTGTGTGATGGTAGCTATACATTCCACAACTTGCTCTTGCTTAATTACAAAAATATGGATTACAAATAAAAAAAACATCACAAAGAAATAGAAATTGTTTATATGAATACAATTAATGTCTTTATCAAACTTTTAAATTGTTAATGTTACAGCCACTGAATGTCGATAAGCTTTATTATGCTTGTTGCCTACAAATAAGCATGACTAAATTCATTGTCAATAATTTCAATATCAATCCAAACAACTTTCTGGACAGAAAACTGATTAAAGCAAGTAAATCACATAGTATGTAGTTTACTACTTCGTACAGCTCGACACGTCTCGTACTCAGTCAGTGTAGGCAGCTTAGTAAGTATATTATTCTGTTCCAGTCTTGTAGCCCTACGCCCCTTCCTTCCAAGATAAGAGTAGCAAAAAAAAAGAAAAAAAATAAACAACTTATCCGACGTCATCGTCGATTGAATATTTAACCTTGAGGGTGACTCATGCAACGAGTGAATTATCAAATACACATAGTCAGCGTCATCTTTTGTTTTAGTTTAAAGTAGTTTCATATTGTTGTTGTTGCTTTCTTCTTATATTTTATTTAGTTTGATTTTCTTGGCCTCAAGCAGAGAGTAGAGACTAGAGAGTATGGATATGGCTATAAATGTTGGAGCGCGGAAGGCGGTAGGTAGCTGTACGTGTACCTATATATTATTTTATCACAAGTGAACGCTTGAAAGAAATATTTTGTTTCTTTCTTTTTATTGCAAAACTTGCTGTGGTTAAGTACTCACGCATCTACCAGAAACAATGATATGAAAGTAGAATAACTATATTACCTACTACAAGGAGTGCATGCAGTAGTTGCAAGAAGTAGTAGTGGAGTAGTAGGTAATAGCAACTACAGCTAGAGCAATTCCAACAACAACAGTCGCATAGTGAGAATTGTTTGCCGTTGTTTATTTCCTATCAATGGTCATGCTCAAGGTGGTTTCTTTGATATTTTTTTTATATATCTTGGCTGAGTGAAGAATGCAAACACTAATGAAGTCGAATGGTAGGTATAAGACACAAGTACGACGCATGTTGTTGAAGCGCAGGTTGAATGACATTCCCAACATTTCATTTTTTTTTTTTTGCTACTGACTTCTACGAGATATCAGTTTCTGTGTTGTCTCCAAAGAAGAGTTATTGAAAATAAAAATAGAAGAAAAACGATAGAACAACTTAACCACATTTCAACATAATACCTATTAACTTGAATTTAAAAATTATCTCCTCGAAAGAAATTTTTGTTTTGCTTTTGTAATTAAATACTAAATGTGCGGGTTGTCTTTTTTTAAACCGTAATGCATAATTATATTTGTAAGGGTTTTAATAGACAGTTTTAAGAAAACAGAGGACTCTATAGATTCAAACCAACCGCAACTTTAACGGTTGTTAATAGCATTTATTTGGGAATCCAAAATGGCTTCCTAGAAGTCTTCCGTTTGCGATGCCAAACCAACTGGCAAACATTTTTTCTACTTAAGTCGGCGCGGCGTTTCATTATTCTATCCGAATTTCACACATGGTGATGGAAAATGATAATAGGAAGTTTAATATTATTGTGATTTCAAAAATATTCAAGATATTGAATACTTTAAAACAATTAATAGAAACACTAATGTTGACCTTGTAAATATCACAAGCAAACCAAATGTTTCTACCCAACATAATGCTTGGATTTACCTTAACCTTTTATGTTAATTCATTTGAAAAAAGTATTATTTTACTAGACACATGATATAGTTATCCAAAAGCAAGTGAGTAGGTATTCTCTCCGATGTTCACAAGTTTTTACTGGCAAATGGCGGTTAAATGGCAATCAGAAGATTACTATAGCTTATATTCTTGAATTGAACTTATTTATTAAGAGTATAAACCCAATGAATGACGTTTTTGTTTATGCCGAGTTGTATGAATGAAACAACTTTCAAATCAATTGAATAACGCCTCGCGAGATGAGTCTGTGTATAGCGAATAGAAGTCAAGATCTTTGGGTCTTTGATTTGGCGATTTGAATACGAATTAAAGCCGTGCTAGAAAATGTATAGGATCGGTTAATTCAAGGAAAAGTATCGAGGGGAAAACTTCACCATATAGAAATTTAATGCTCTACTCCTGTTAAATTGAAAATGTATACGTTCTACAATCGTATCCATACAATGAAGTAAGTACTCTCCAGTGAAATGAAAAGTGAAAATGAAACTTAAAAGATCCGACGACATGGAGTTTTCACTTAAAAGTATGTCAACTTTTGTAGTTGTCTAGGACTTTGTCTATTTGGGTTCCACTAAAACCTCTCAGAACAATATCAGTGAAGAGATCAGTCAAAGAATCACTCATCAGCCAGTCGCTGTTTTTTTGGGCTTAAAAGGCGTCAAAGGACTAAGGAGACGCTATACAAGACCCTTATCATCCCAGTCCTGCTGTATGGGGCAGATGCGTGAGCACTCCATCGAAACGAAAAATGAATAGGTACGTTCCATAATCATTTCCAAAACATATTTTTAATTTTGTAATGTGCGACCATACTGGAAAACCTAAGGGACGTGAAAAAATGGAAAGTTTTTCAAACATTCTGTTTCATTTTAAAATGGTGATGGTATAGAAGTAAAACGTACGCCGGCATATTTGTTTGGGATTTTTATTTTCACTCGGACTGTGTACCTGCTAGACTTAGCAACAGTTTTATCCACGATAGTAAAAGTTTAGCAGAATCTGTAATAGTTCTCAGCTCTAACAAACAAATGCATCGGCTAAGGGATGCTTGGCGTATTCAATAAACACCGGTTGTACAAAATTGAAACTGATAAATGATAATAAATGAGACATCCAGGTCATGTAAAATTATACGACAATATCTGGCTACAGAATACTGCCTATTTTTCTCTTTTATGTACCTACATAATATAGATAATCTCTTTTAGAAAACAATAGATCTTTACCCTTTACCAAAGCAGTTGACGATTAAGTAAATGGTAGGTTGAAGGTACTTATGTACTCGAAAATCTAGTAAATCAAAGGCCTTTCTACTCACGTTGTTTTCTATGAAGATCGATTCCTGGAATTTATTGGCCAAGATTAAAGGGCATACAGGAACAACTGTGATAGCTAGATCATAAGGAGCATTTGTTTTGCTTAGTGTATCGTATCTTTAGAGTGCGATAAATTAGAAAGAAATCCAAAACAACAAGTAGGAAGGTCGTTAAAAAAAACATTGAAAGAATACAACAAAAGAAATTATATCTTTCCAGTTTAAAGAGTCAAAATTTCAGATTATTAAAACTCAGGAACAATATTCCGATCCAAGAAATCACTAGAAAAAATGTAATATTCCGCATACGTTGCCGAATCCATTCAACCGACTTTATACACATGCACAGTGACCAGATAGGTCCAAGGTAGATCATTAGTTCAGTTCTTACTTTTATTACACCGTACGCAGATTTAAGAAAAAGAAAGACCGGATTATATTGTTCATATTATTTTCTGATTCTCAATAACTGCAACAGCAAAAGCAAAACCACTGCACACACAGAATACGGAAAGAAAATCAATATAATATTTATTACCATCCCCCTACACAAACCAGACACCAGAGCTGAACCTCCTTTTTACGTATATTAAGGCACAAAGTGGAAAGAAAGCAGTGGTCGTGGTGGACGATGATGAAGACAGCGACATGCGACAGGAGAAGGGAAGCGATTCAATTTCAAACCAACCAACCAACCTACGCGCAAATTGTATGAATGAATAGAAGAACATCCACAGGAATTTATACGAACGTCAGAGTTTTCCTCTTAAGTGAAATTGAAAAGTCCTTCCTCAATGAATTTTGGTGCATCTAATTTATCGAATTTATTTATAAACCAGCGCACTAGATAGGTTTCTTTAGGTTTTATTATATTTTTCACAATATTTAGGGTAAAATGCAAATGCAAGACGAACCAAATATTTAATTATAAACCGAGCGATGACTGCAACTGTTGCTACCACTAGCGGAAGCAAATTCGCCCAGTTTTTAGTTCACAAATTCCAAACAATATTAACAAAAACAAATCTTGGTTGCAGTCCAACAAAATTACAATTTACGTGAGTTTTAGAAAAAAGGGAACCCAACAAAAAAAAGGAATAGAAAGAATAAAAATATCGAACACACTCACTTTTTTTGAGAATGTACTCTATGCACGGTTTCCACAATTTTATTTTTAGAATCGCAACGAGAAAATCCGATAAAATGACGACTCGGGAAGATCGATGAAGTTCTTTTTACATTTTAATACATTATTCGCGTTTTGCAAGCAATTCGAATTTCTTTATGGAATTTTGACTACGATTATTGCCACGGAATCGTGTTTTCGATTTTGTATAATTTTGTACGCGATTTATTTTTGAGGAATCATTACAACATCTCCTCAATATACTTTGTTATTGAAGAAAAAAAACTGTCAAATATGGGTAGGCCATGTTTATTTCTTAATTTTTTTGAGTAGGTTTGCTGTCAAAATGAGGGAAAGTTTGTATGTATAACAGTTTAGATATCTGATGGAATGCACTTCGTTTGGGCAGAGTTTAGTGAAATTTTTCGGAAAATGAAAAAACTTTTTATTTCTATATAACGCAGAGGTTATTAGAAGAGTATTTTACCAACTTTTGCTTATAAAGAAGTGGTATGAACCTTTTACAGATGGTTAACATATACATAGGACAAAAGGATAGTGGAAGGTTCGATTGAAAACAATGCTGCACATCCTTACTTTTTTTTCAAGCCGCACTAGAACTGCACCACTCGACAGAACGCAACATTTCGTTTGAATTTGTTTAAATTCGCCAGTAAGTTTTTATAGCCATTAACAAAACCAAACCAAAAACATTTTTTTTCAAATGGAACATTTTGTATGTTATGATATGATTTAAAACACAAATTAACGCTACAGTGATCGATGGCAACCAACTCAGAAAACTAATTTTGCACATAATAATTATAATTACAACAGAAAAATAAATAAATACATTTTTCACAAAAAAAAAATCTGAAATAAATACTAGAAAAACACTCAAAGTTGACTGCCATCGATCAGTGTAGCATTTGTGTTTTAAATCGGAGCATAACATACTAAATTTTCCATTTGGAAATTTTATCGGTTTGGTTTTCCGTATCGTAATAACTGGCCCCTAAATCTAATCATAAGAAACAAAATTGTCCATAAATATTTAAAAATGTATTTATTTATTTTTCTGTTGTAATTAAACATTCACACATTCATAGGAACTGATTACTTACATGGAAGTATAAAAAGCGTATTTCATGATTGAACTTAAGATAAGACCGCACTAGGTGGACTGCAGCCCAGCGGAACTACATTTCACGAAATTTTTCCCAAAGCGCACTTTAACATCAGGTGAACTGCACTTGAATCGAAGCACGCGACAGTACGCGACATGATTTTTCAATTTTTATAAGACAATTTGTTATTATTTAGTTGATATGCGTTTGGTTAAAATGTGCTTACTTAGATCAAATAGTTTTTCCTGTTATAAAACCAAAACACACAATAAAGAAAATTTACAAGAAAGATCCTTAGCCGTGAAACTGCACTACAGCAGTTCGACGGAACATAGTTTGATATAATAACTCATATTGCCGTTTAATGTCGCTGAAGTGCAGATCGATCCTCTCTAGCAAAGTGCTGTTCGACTTGTTCAATTTCATACAAAATATAATGCGTTTAGTACAATAATTGGAGCACAGGTTTTCTAAGTGCGAACAGATCTTAAGTTGGACATCAATCAAAATCCACTTATATTTGTAGAACAATGTCGAGAAAACAAAAAGGAAAATCAAAACTATGTAGGTACGTCATTTGTATGTTATCTTATCTTATCTGTTGTGTGTTAATATATTGCAAACCAACAATGGAAAAATGTTTGTTGTAAACCACAGACCAATACATACCGCCAACTCGTACTCCTCTTGCCTGAAACACCCTCGACATATTTTTGCCTGTCTGTGAATACGTGTACATCTCCGTCTGTGCATTTTGTGATGGCAATGGCAACTATCCCTGCGTATACCATTTATTGTTTTTTAATGTGTTTGCTAAATGGGTTTAAAAAGCAAGGGAGAGGGGAGAGCATCCCAATAAATTGCATATCAGCTGTTTTTTCAGCTTGTAGACAAAAAGAGAGACCATACAGTGATTTGGCGGTCTGTATCTTATTGGTCCGTGTTGTAAACAACGCCGTATCGATAAGTTTCAGTGTGTACTGCACCTTAAACCGATACAAAAAAAAACGCCAAGTATTGCATTTCACGTGCCCATGGCCGGCAACTGTCATAATTTTACAGCTTGCTATCTGAAGTATATTTTTGCAATTTCTTGCAGGTTCCAATTTATTTCCTTTTTTAACTTTAAAAATGTCGGTTGATGGTTGGAAAAATCTAGATCTCGGCTTTGTCGAAAAATGTGACTCTGCTTTGCTTCGAAATGTATACTTTCCCAGTAAAATCGGTGGAAAACCGGCTTGGTTAGATCTGGAAACGATGCCAACTGCCGAAGACTTGAAGTGCAAAAAATGTGGAGCACCTGAATCTTTCCTGTGTCAGGTAAATTAAAATACACTTATCATAGAAGAATTATAACTACCGTTATCTTGGTTCAAGGTATATGCACCCATAGATGATGATCCAGAGTGCTTCCATAGAACGATTTACCTGTTTATTTGTCGTGAACCCGGTTGTTTTACTCAGAACTCATCAGAGTAAGTATAGAAGGAACATTTTTGTTTTTTAATAGACTTGTAAATGAGGCGTTCAGAATAATAATAATCTAAACTCTTAAAAATAATCACAATAATACCTATCAAAACAAAAAATACCAGTAGTAAAAATGTACTGTTACATTTAAATAAACATATCGCACGGCAAAAGAGAAGTCAAAAAATATCATTTTTGGGTTAAATATGAGGAAATGTTGCTTTTTAAATTATCTCCCTTTTGAAGGGTTTGTCGTTTATAATATTTTGATTTTTTATTTTCCCTAAAAATCCTTCTATTATTCTGAACGTCTCAAATATTTAATGCATCATGTTCTCCAGGAACTTGACAGCTTTTCGGTCTCAACTACCACGACAAAATAAATTCTATTCAGCAGTACCACCAAACGAAGATGATCTACTGGTAAGAAAAACACAATGCATGCAACATTATCTAGAACGTTATTTAAATTATTCTCCTAACAGCCTGCCGTGGTGCCTCCTTGCAAAATCTGTGTAGTGTGTGGCTGCCGAAGTTCCTTAATGTGTTCCTGTTGCAAAAACATTAATTATTGCTCTGCCAAGCATCAAAAAGCTCATTGGCCCAAACACAAGATTCCCTGTAAATCAGGGAATCAACCCAAACCTAAAGAAGACATCAACATCTCCCTTATTTCTTTTCCTGAATATGAACTCGTTATTGAGCCGGATATATCTTTTTCTGATTTACCTGATCAATGCGATGACAAAGCTGATGAACAACGTCGCTTAGATGAGTTCCAAAAACTTGTAGACCAAGGAAAAGCCGGAACGATGAATGAGATCCCCGAGTCCGAACTCAGCAAGTATGCAACTGAAGACGATGATAATGCAGATGTATTCTTCCGCACTTTCAAAGAGCGCACATCAAAGAATCCCAAGCAGGTATTACGGTATGAACTTGGTGCAAAGCCATTGTGGATCGCTGATCCAACAAAAACAGTTGGCCAGCTAGTCATACCACCTTGCACCAATTGCAATGGAGAACGACAATTTGAGTTCCAAATAATGCCGCAAATGATAAATTATT
The DNA here is from genome assembly GCA_916050605.2 of Platycheirus albimanus. NCBI lineage: Eukaryota > Metazoa > Arthropoda > Insecta > Diptera > Syrphidae > Platycheirus > Platycheirus albimanus. The sequence continues at coordinate 156,182,096 of OU696697.1, forward strand.
TAAAGGACGACAACGTTGATTGGGGTGTCCTGGCTGTGTACACTTGCAAGAAAAGTTGCAAGCCATCAAGCAAATATTTAAAAGAAGTCATAATCAAGCAGGATATCCTTCCAGATGACAATAAATAATTCAATTTGGTATCAATTTGTTCAGTTTATTGCTTAAAAAAAAATTACTCGCAGTTGGTTTTTTGAGAGAAAGTCCAGGAAACGATGGATTGCATGTTATTTACATTTTTCACTGGGTTATTTAGTTGAGTTTTATAATAGGAAAGTAACGATGCTTACTGAAGTCGAAGTCAGGTTGAGCTTTTGAATCTTTTTGATGGCCTTTGGCGAGAACATTCATTACAACGAAGTTTACTTTAGCGACGTGGATCATGTCGAGTATCTGTTAAAAGGAAAATTATTTTAGATAGAGTCAGAGCACGATAGAAATAAAAAATAAAGGTATATTATTCCTGCTGCATTTATTCTGTCCTGTCTGCTTGGCTTGGCAAGACCTTTAGAATTCTGATAATAAACTAACACCATACTTACTTCTTGTTCCGGATTCTGTATTGACTCCAATATGTTTCGTGCTTGATCGAAATGTTTTGCCGCACACATATAAATCTCTGACGACGGGGAGAGCATCATACGCGCTCTAATTTTCTTGAATTCTTGATACGTGACTTGAGGCGGGCTTGTAAGAGCTGCAAAGGGAGCAAATCTTCTATTAAAACGAATTTCCTCGTTGTCAAACTTCGGCATTGGCTGTCGAATGCGTTCGTCCTTTGTAAACGCCCCCATTCCCATATGAAATCCTCCACACATATTCAACATGGCATGATAGTAGACAATCTCCTGTCGATATGGTTTCAGCTGTTTCTTTTTCTTAGGCTTTGGCTTGCGTTGCTTTGAGTTTCCAGTCTTGTTCATTTGTTCCATGAGGGCTTCTTGTTCCAACAATGCTGATTCCGCACGTGTCAGAGCAGAAACTATAAAGCCAATCAATAGTTCATAAGGATACCAATAGATGTAGAGAAACTCATGCACACTGTACAACTCCAATTCGAAACCCGACATTAAAAAGAGCATCATTGCTCTAAAGCAGTTATAAAGTACCCAAGTGGCAAAATGCGAGGAGTGCTTTCCTACATTGTCAGTCTGCTCGGCGACCATATTTAAATGGGAGTCTATTCTGGCTGCTTCCACTTGAATATTTGCAAAACCTTCAATCAAGCGGGCAAGCTTATCACGTTGTCTGGCACGATTGTAGCCACAAATTTCAATAAAATGCGTAAAAGTGGTCATGTTGATGCAGTACGTGAGGAAACACTCAACGTATAGTTGTATTTTTCGATCATTGGCAAAAGGACAACGAGGATTGAGAACTGGGGGTGCATTAAAAGCTCGAATGGAGTCACGGAGGAATTCTGTCATAGGAATCACTCCAAACACAAGGTGACGATTGTAGATGAAAAGAACTTGAAGAACACTTCGTGAGAGAATGCATTGGCCAGACTTGCGACTGAATTCGATAAAAAAGTTCTAAAAAAGAAAAGGAAATTCATTTTTGAATTTGGAGACAAACTCAATTTAAAACTTACTAATGCTGAGTAGTAGTCTCTCTGTCTTATGATTTTACATGCGAATTTCAGTCGCTGTACTAATTCTTCGAGGAATTGCAGACTTGATGAACGATCACGGATTTTTGCGCTGCGGGGAAATGTTGGCGGTTGATTGCGAACATGGACTCGAGGAGAGAATCCCATTGGATTAGGTGCTTCAGCTGTGTAACAATGTTTTAGTTCCAAGTTTATTATTTCGTAAAAAAAAAAATATAACTTACAGTCCTGCTCTGGTTGAGTACCTTTCTCGATAGTCCTCTTGATCAGTGGTACAAGCTCTAAGGCAGCGTTAAGATTCTTATGAATTTCACCTAACTCCGCTTCCCCAGTTGATGGGCGCCCCATGTCTGGTTGCAGTTGCAAAATCGATTGAAAAAGAAATCGCATGAAGCGTAAACGATGGACAACAGCAAGGGTATCCTGGAAGTTTTTTTTTTTAAGAATTAGTAAACATCAGCACTCAGGAAAGCATATGCCCCCAACCTTATGGTGCAGGTAAGTTGGACTGATTTGAACCAAAATGACCTTCTTACCTCAGGATTGGATTCTGATTTGCTCCGACGAACCATGTCATCTTCAGCTTCTTTTAACAAAGGTGCAACATTTGTATCGGGAAAATCTTCAATTGCGATAAAGCTAGAGTTTCCATACAGCTGAAAGTCTTCCTCCTCGTTTCCGCTGCTCGTTATAATTATTTTTTTGACGATAGAGATCAAGTTGCGGATAGCATGGCAGAATGATCGAAGGGATTTGTCATTTATACTGTTGGGTGAATGCAGATACAAACACGTAAACAAAACTTGATCCATTGAATTTCCCTCCAGCCAAGAGACAATGCAAGAGAACAGTGCATCAAATATACCAATTAGTTCCGCATTTTCGAGATGATCTAATTTTAGAATTCCAGCCTGTGGAAACATGTATTCAAAATGAATACAAAGAAATCAAGAAATTATTATTTGTCCTTACAGCAACAGCAGTTTCAAATGTATGGGGAGGGGCATCATTCTTGTTGTAGCCCATTCCAACGTCCATTTTTGGGTCCATCATCTCAATTGCCGACATGGCTTCAAAAAGTCCAAACACATCATCTTGAGCGAGCTCTCCCAATGCAAGTTCTTTAGAGAAATCCAAAAGATTATTGTTTATATAATAAATCTGGAAAATTTGAAATAATTTACCCGAACAAGCATCAAAGAAATCATTTGTAATGTCAATCCATTCATACTGCGGGTATATGGATCCAGTTTCCATGGCCATATTTGACATTTGCAGATCATCATTTAGCATTTCTTCTTTGTATCTATAATCTTCCGAAGCCGACCATTGGGATAGATTTTCACCTTCAGCGGCACCACAAGCAGCCATAGCAGCGGAGGTAGCTGCGGCGGCAGCAGCTGCAGCTGTGGCCGTTGCTGCTTGCAGACGATGGTCACAGGGACTTTTAATGAAAGATTTTGAGTCATATTAGTTTTCAATGGAAAAACAAACAAAACTTACTCAATAGGTTTCATTAAAATAGATTGAATAGTTATTTTTTTCACAAAAGGTACACAAGAATTTTCTTATTTGACTTTTTTGTTCTTCTTGATTTTTCTGTCAAAATGAAATGTCAAGCTAACTGATGTTCAGGCTACACAGAATAAGAGCTGTCAAATCTTCTAATGAACTCATTCAGCCACATTATAACGTAATTATTTCTTACCCGAATGCCACACATGCCAGCTACTGGCAAGACAGTTGCAATACACTCACATTTTCCACTCACACAGACAAACTTCCAGACAACTGGAACACAGATAAGTATCTGTCAGGGGTTATTCAAAATGTGATGACTGCAAGAAATGAAGATGACTACGAAGCATCATTTCTATCGTCGTATCATTAGAGTTGCGATTGATGTTTCTGATAACTGCATTATATTCATAAGACATTTTGTTGCTATAACACCTGAAAATGGGCTGTATTCATAGACGTATCTTAAACTGCTGCTAAGTTGTGATCAACCAAACCTGGAGCTTAAGCTATTCATAAACGTATTTAGACCTAGGATTAGGACTTAACCTGGAGTCTAACTTTAAAAGTGGCTGATGTAGTGTTTAAGTTACTTTTAAACTACTACTGTCATACAGTTATTGAAAAACGTATAGGTAAGTACTTTTGTCTGCCAGTAGCAAGTCGATACAAAAAAAAATTGGAAATTCTGAAAATACTATTTTAAAATGTCAATATACGTGGAAACTGAAGGAGATTTTTTTATTCTGGGGTGGAATCGGCTAAGGTGATTTGTGATATGTGATAGTCACAATATACAAATTTCGTCTGGCTAAGGTGATTGTCACATGTGACAATCACATTTTTGTGACTTTTTCTTGTGACAGCTATTTAGGTGTCACTTGCATACAAAAATAATAATAAATAAAAAATAAACCTCTGACGCTGACTTATAAAACAAAATAATTTGCTTTTGCTGTCAAAGATTTGTCAAAGATCTACACTAATGTTGTTTTCGAATGGGAGAAATTAGTTTCTCCTCATGATTAAAGTAAAAATAAAAACAATAAAAAAAAAAAAAAAACAGAAATGAACATTTTTTTAATTGAGATATTTTTCTGAAACGCGTATATGTTGTGAGCAATCACGTGAAGTGACAACTAAATTAATCTTTTCTAAATAAATACATAATTGTCACGTCCCTTAATGTAAATTATATATTAAAATTGTTCGAATTTTTAATTTGAAATACAAAATATATAGAAACTGTGACGTTCGTATATATGCGTCTTCAAACCGCATATTTCATAAAAAGCAGAAGAAGTAAGACTCGCAAAACACAACTCCGAAGAGAAACGATTTGTCTTCGGAGTTCTCTCCAATTGCCCAACGGAAAATGACATAATGAAAATAAACAAAATTCCGGTGATCACATTATGCAGAATTGCAGACGCACAAAATTATTTTATCACCATGTGATTGTCAGAAATGTGACAATCACAAATCACATTAGCCGATTCCACCCCTGGAAGACATAGATTTGCTGTGTGAAATTGTGCCACCAGCCAGACAAAAGAAAATTTATAAGGCAGAGTTCAATAGACTCGAGTTACATAAATGATAACAGCAACATTTCGCTGGCTGAAAACTATAATGTTCAACGTCATAGAAAACTGAAAAAATGAGATATGGATATCAAAATGTTCATATTTTCAATGCCCACAAGACAATATAGACTAGAAAATTATTTGAAATTCCACAGCTTAACGATATCAAAAAGAAACATTCAGTTTTCGGTTATCAAGTAGTGTACTAAGTACTATATCGTTCTAAGTTGACATAGAACAATATGTCCGATCCTAACGCAAATCAAAAATGCCTACTTTTAAGTTACATAGAACATTTTGCATTCTATAAAAATTTAAAAAAAAACTTAGAACAATATAAAACTTATTTTTTTTATTGGATGTCAGAATGTTCTATGTTTTTCCTTCCATAGAACATTTTGCTTTAATTTTTTTCACTTTTTCTCAGTAGGCGTATGCAAACATAGAAATATTCGTTACGGTATTTATTTTAGCGCCTTTTTAAGATTGAGTGGTATCAAAGATTGGTTGTTTTTATTTAAGAAAACCATGCATTTTTCATAATTATTTAATAATATAACAGGGAATAGATTTAAATTAGATGAGATGAGTTCGTTAAGTATACTTGAAACCACAAAAGTGAATGATGATGAAATGCTGGAGGAATACTTAGATGATATCCTATCTACAAGAAGTAGTGGGTGCTCCTATGAGAGCACCCATTTTCTTGGTAAGAATAATAAGTTTATTTGCCTTTTTAATTGAGGTTTTATATCGCGTTTGAATTGCAGTTGAACCGATAGGAAATGAAGATATTGATTTAGTGAACCACAGCAACCGCACTGAAGAACTTTTAACAAACCAAAACAGTGACTTACAGTTTAATTTTGAAGGGGCTAGATGTAGTGCTCTAGATGAAAACGATGAAATCCAAACATCAAGTAAAGTCTGAACAATTGCATTGATAAGTTTTATTATAACCAAAGATACTATCGTTCACTTCTTTAGAACGGTCTAAAAAGAGGAATCGGAATGAATCCTGTTGGAAGCGCAACAAAATAAGGAAGCTTCGTGAAGAAGGAAAGGCTCATTTTTCTGAAAAAAACAAATTTGTGCCTGCGAAGAAAATCAAGTCATTAAAAAATTGTGTGGATGATTATTGTTCATACCAATGCAAATTGATCACCGAGGAAGAGCGTGAAAATATATTTTCTTCATTTTATTCCCTTGATGGAAGCCATAAAAGAAGTTTTCTCCTCAGTGTAACAGAGCGCGATGTCGTTAAGACAAGACGTCTTGGAAAAACCTCTGAAAATTCAAGAAAAAAATATTCTTTTAAATATTTTTTCGAAGTAAGGTGCAACCGCTTTAGAGTATGCAAAGACTTTTTCCTTGGCACTTTAGATATAAGCCAACAAAAAATCTACCAAGTGCATAGACTCAAAAATGAAGTAAGTGGAGTCTTACCAAGGTCGAAGCAGGGAAAGCATACAAAAAAATATATCCCAAGCAATATAAAGGATGCTATTCGAGAACATATTTCTAAATTTCCAACGGTAGATTCTCATTACTGCAGACGCGACTCAAATAAAAAATATCTTCATTCCGAATTGAATGTAGCAGTAATGTATGAAATGTTCAAACAAGAAGCTACACAAGATGAAGAAAAACATATCAAGATTTGCACATATAGGAACATTTTTAACAACGAATTTAATTTATCATTCTTCAAGCCTAAAAAAGATCGTTGTGACTTATGTGAAGAATTTAAAGTCATGGAAATGTCGAAAAATTCTTCGGAAGAATTTAAAAAAAAATACGAAAACCACATGGCCCATAAAAAATCTACTAGGGATCAAAGACAGAAAGACCGAGAGTCGTCTATTCCGGTACTTTGTTTCGACCTCCAGAACGTGCTTTCATGTCCAAAGGCAGAAGTATCCTCATTCTTCTATCATTCTAAATTAAACACATACAACCTTACAGGCCATTTATCTACAAACAACAAGGTTTGAACTTTCATATTACATGATTTTTTGCATTAATTTGTGTATGTAATAATTGCTTCTAGGTGTATTGCGCTTTGTGGAATGAAAGTCTCATGGGAAGAAGCGGAAATGACTTGGCATGTGCACTCATCAAAATATTGGAAAAGGTTTTAACTGAAAATTGTCACTTTACAGAAATTATTTTGTGGGCAGATTCCTGTGTTCCACAAAACAGAAATTCGATAATGACTTTCGCATTATTAAACTTCATCCATAGCCAAAAAAACCTAAGAAAAATAACCCTTCGCTTTAGTGTGCCTGGCCACTCTTGCATCCAAGAAATTGATGCCGTCCATAGTGTCATCGAAAGGCAACTTAGTAAAAGGGAATATTATTCCCCAATATCTTTAATGAGAATTTTGCTGAATATCTCATATAAGAAATCGAAATTGGTTATGATGCAAATGATACCTGGTGACTTCAAAAATTTTCAAGAATGTTCAAAATTTTTCAATTTTAAAGCCATTCCATTCTCAAAAGTTTGTGAACTTGAATTAACCAGCAATTTCTTACTTGTTGGCTATAAAACTGAATTTTTCCAAGATTCCGAATACGTTACTTTGAGGTACGATAAACTTCCCAGAAAGGCTAACAATTACAAGAAATTTTCTTCCGAAATGCCTATTCCTAAAGAAGTTTTAATCAAAAGTAAGTTGCCGGAGTCCAAAATAAAATCTTTTAAAGCAATGTTACCATTCATGCCCCAGGTGGACTCTGATTTTTTCAAAATTCTCATTAACAATAATATTCCATAGATTTTAATTTCCATTTATTTGTATGTTCCTTAAAATGCTTTGAAGTAATATTTTTCGTTATTTTCTGTTTGTTATTAAGCTCATGAATATTAGTCTGGATTAATTTTAAGTGCGTGGGCTTAAACTAAACTAAATTTTATTTATTTTTAGATAATAAAACAATATAAGGCTGAAGAAGTCCTTTAAAATAACAAAATAGTTTCTTTTTTCGTCATTTTCAGCTTATTTTCATATATAATGCTTAGTACTATAAAGTTCTATGTCATACATAGAACATAAAAGCAACGTAAAAACAAAGCGAGTCACAAAAACGTTCTATGTCAAAAAAGAAAAACCTGGATTAAACCCTGTTTTCACAATACAAAAAGGTTTTTTAATTTGTCTTTTAGTTTAATATCCAATTATAATAATTATTTTTAGGTTTTCAAAGCAAAAGACAGATATTTTTACGTAAATTCAGCTACTTGAAACTTTGCACTCGATTTTCTCAAAACATGGGTATGTTCTCATAGAACATTATAGTTTTCAGCCAGCGATTTGTCATAAATCTGCTAATTTCTGTAATTGCAAAAAACTGGGATACGCATTCACAAGTCAGGAACTACATTTTGATGTCTTCTTAACTGATTTATCTAAAATTAAATGAACGATTTCTTATTTGTCAGGCACGTCTGACAACGACCATAGGCCCAGAGCCCAGATAAACACAAGACAAAGAGAGACAGACAGAACAGAAGAGAGAAAAACATGTCAACAGTAAACAGCTCCGTGGTTTATTGTTGTACGGTCCACCAGCTTCCCACTAACCACGCGAAGTGATGCTTGGTTTCGCTGATCGATCGGGAAGCGATTCATTATCAATACCATAATTTTTGAAGTATAAATGTAGTAGATTCTTGCATTAAGCTATTACTAGCTAAACACAGCTAGAAAATTGTTTATGAATAGCATCTGTGTTTATCTAAAGAATTCAGCTTAACCTGTAGGTTAGTAAATCACAACTTTAGTAAACATCTATGAATAGGGCCCAATGTATTTACTCGAACGCACCAGATTTAAGCGGGGTTCACATGGGTCAATGCAGAGGCCAAGACAATCATTGTTCCATGTGGACAACTGTTTCCAGGACAAGACAATTTTTTGTCATTATATTGTCTTCCGAGCTAGCCTGCCGATCTATCTCTGAGGACAATATCGATACATCGACTGGCTGGCTTGTCCAACCCCGTTCAAGAAGCTCGGACAAGATAATTGGGTATTGGTTTTGGAACCAGTGATGTGACTTGCCGTATAGTATTCGCTTAAAACGTTTTGTTTACGAAACGATTCGACGTAGTGAAAGCGGTAGGCGGAGTTAAAAAATAAATAAAAACGAACCATTTTGTTTTATTTTTTATTTTATTTTCACACAAATCACAAATAACACAAAACAGACATCCTTCTAAGGGCCTTAGTTGGTATCATCATCTAGAAATAAACAAAAATAATTTAATATAAATATTATAATGAGATTATTGGAGAGAACAATGAAATACTTACTTACAATTGGTTTGCGTTTTTTTTTCTGCAATACTGGAAGAGCAACATCCTGCCTCTTTGAATGACTGATCACGACTGACCACGAAAAAAACTTCTTCGAAGAACATCAAACTTTAATTCTTCCAGTAGCGTGCGGTGAAATCTAGTGTGAGATACATTAAGCAACTAACATTGTGTACAAAAGTACTTTTACATGTCGTAAACTGTACGCCTTAGGCGGATTTCGTCTTTGTGCCGGGAGGGTATTACTTGGGAGTTTTGCTGGTTAGCCGCGGATGGCAAAACAAGACATTAACTCATTTCAGAATTCAGATTACAGCTGAAGAACGACGAGATGGAAAGGAGTAAAGAACATGCTGAGAATTAAAACCGGTCCTATGGGAGGTACCGTTATAAAACTGTTCCTCAAAAATTTATTCCAACCAAAACATTAAGTTTGCACAAAAAACACTATTCAGAAAGTTTTATCAAAATCGTAGGAGCCGTTTTCGAGAAAAATAAATTTTTTACTAAAAATCGTATGGCATGTACCGTTAGTTTTGAAGCTAGAATGCTAATTCCAAAAACGCCTCTGTAGGACGATATAATAATACTATGTACCAAGTTTGAAGCAAATAGGTCCAGCCGTTTAGGCTATAGGTGCCGATACATACGGACGGACGGACAGACAGACATAATTGTCAGACCGACTTTTTTAGGCTTCTCTATCATCGTAATGTTATGTTTGATTGTCCAAAAAAATAGGGACTTTATACAAAAATAATAATAAATTCAACAAATGGGTACTAACTATTATATTAAAAAGTGTGCCATATTGAAATTTTTCGTGCCACCGTGCCATGGGAAAATTGCCGTGTCAAAAAAGCACGACTGTGCCACTTCGGCAACCAGAGTTGCCTATGGCGGTCGGCCAAACCGAACGAGTATCCATTTGATTCGGTTTGAGTTCGGGATGACTTTCGGCACGTCCATACTTATTCGACTTGGCCGGTTGGCACAGGCCGATCGGCATCATTCGGCATAATATGGACGAGCCTTTAAATATAAATGATAGAATTTGTAGTTATTAATATTTTTCAACATCGACTTCATTATTATCCTATTTAAGATATTACATTGAATATATAAACTATAGTATTCCCACTTGAGGTGCGCCATCTATCGACACAAAACTAAGCTCTAGAATACCATGGGAAGCAACAACAACAATTTTCACCATTTTAATATTGTTGTTGTTGCTTCCCATGGTATTCTAAAGCTTATATTTTCGTCGACAGATGGCTCACCTCAAGTGGTTTATATACAATGGTTATTCTGGTGGATAATTTTTCAGAATTGGAAATTTTTTAAGGAAAAGCGATAGGAATCGAAAATTTTGTGAAAGATGTTGGATATCATTCAGACGCAAATGACGTGCATGATCATTAATAATATTACAAGTCGGCTGCTGTTCCTTCTCTTTTCGCTTTCCATGCAATCAAAAAAATCAGGAAATGTAGAGCATATTATTTTATCTGAGAGCAAATAAGAACTTTTCTTGGAAAACACCATGATAGCTGATAGCTTCCTCTTCTTAACAGTACAATATGGTAGTTTTTTTTAACACTTACTTTAATTAAATATGAAAATACAATTTAACGTGTGTGTTTATTACAGTATCAATACCTACCTAAAGGTCCTGGTAGCTTGTACCTTAACATCAATTTCAATTCTTACATTTATAACGTGTTAATGAAGTTATAAAAACAACAACAATACAAAATGCTGCGTTTAATTCTTTTAGTAATTAATAATTCTGGGCTCAAATTTTGCTTTGATATTAAAAGCAAAACTTAAATAAAAGATAATTAAGTATTTATTGAAAAAAAAAACAAGCAGGGCTAATTACTTAAAATAAGATATCGTTAATTCTTTAGCTGCTTCCTTAGAATGAACGCTATGCAACTTTTTTTAGGTCATTCAACTTCATTTTGACTTAGAAAATAAATACGACCCTGGAAAGGGGTTGACATTATTAATTTATTGTCATTATTAAGCAGTAGGTATGTTCAAGGTTCAGGGCACGGACCAATAAGATACAGACCGCCAACAGCGCTGCAGCTGAAAAAAAATTCGGTGTGCCAACTTTTATTCAGTTGGGTGCCACAGAGTGCCAAGCTATTAAATCCAAGTAAGAAAATCAGATGTTCAAACAAGAACTTTTAATATTTCTTTTTAATAACTAGCTGTCCTGGCAGACGTTCGAGTATGTACATTTAAGGGGGTTGTTTGTAGTTTGCATCTGAAAAAATAATGTTTAAACAATTCAAAATACCTGTTTCCAACATATTTCAAAAACACAAATTTTTTGACGTGATAACGTCTAATAAATCGGTTTGGAATATATGGGCAGCACGCACAGAAAAATGTCACAGTCACGTTACCTAGCTCCTTTGATAGCCTAGAAAGTCGATAAAGTGGGAGGGGAGGTAGTTGGGTGGTTGGTTAGTAGTGGTGGGAGTGTGTGTGGGGCAGGTGGTTGGGGGTAGTGTCGGGAAGAGGAACAATTGTCAAAATGGTGTGTGGTTGTAGCTGGTTTGGGTGGTGAGAAAAAAATTGTCAAAACTAATGGATGGTTCCTTGGTGGCTGTAGGTGGGATGGGTGTTTGGTGTTGGGATGATTTGGTATGATTGGATGGAGGGGGGGTTAATTGTCAAATATGGTGGGTGGTTGGCTGGCGGTTCTAGGTGGGTTGATTTGTTGGCAGTTTTGGTGGTGGGGATGGTTGATTTGATGGGGTGCGATGAAAAAGTTGTCAAAAATTGTGCGTGAGTAGCAGGTGGAGTGGGTGGTTGAATGTGGTGTACGGGCGGGGGGGGGGGGGGGGCATTGTCAAAAATAGTGGGTGGTTTGATGGTTTAAGGTGGGGTGGGTGATTGGTAGTGGTTAGGAAGGGGGGGATTTACTGTGTGGGGGAGGATAAAAAAATGTGCACAAATGGTGGGCTGTTGGTTGGTGGTTGTATGTGGGGGTGGGAGGTTGGTGTTCAAGGGGTGAAACAAATTTAAAAATGGTGGGTGGTTGTAGGTGGGTTGGGTGGTTGGTGGTTGGAGAGATACCTATACACATGAAGTGTTTTGTGTACTTGTTATCACGTAAAATTATCGTCCGTAAACCGTAAACGATTTTTTTATAAAAAAAATTATTAAAAATTAAAAATAAAATCAATTTGAGAATTTTGAAATGCCATGTCAATAACGTTATAAATAATTTATTGTTTTCAAAATTTTATTGAAATCGGATTTATAGTTTACGAGAAAACTTGATTTGAAAATTCTAGTTCTATGAGAGGTACCATTATAAGGCAAATTCTGAAAAATATTTTCCAACCAAAAAATAGACTACTCTAAAAAAATAGCATTCTGAAAATTTTATCAAAATCGTAAGAGCGGTTTTTTTTTAGGATTGCATGGCAGGTAGCGTTATTTTTGGACTTATAGGAAAAAAATCCGTTCAGGCTGTAGAGGTGCGAACAGACAGACAGACCCACAGACAGACGGACGGAATTTCCAGACCCACTTTTTCGACTTCTTTATCGTAATGTCATGTTTGATTGTTAGAATTTTTTTTGCACGAATCCATACCTTGCCTTATAGTACCTATAATCGCAGGTAAAAATCACCCTACAAACAGCTTGTTAAAAAAAATCATTATTGGACACTTCTGACATTTCTCCGAACGTATACCAGTGCCAGTGTTGTAAGCAATCATTGTAGTAGATTTTTTTAGGGGTTTACACAAAGAACTTACAAATGTGAAAAAGTTGGTTCAGTTTTTAATGTTTGTTATGGATTTGTTACTTAAATGTATGAATAAAAAATTAAAAAAAGTGCCAAATTTTAAATTTTTGAGTGCCAATGGGTGCCACAGTGCCAAACTCATTTGATAGTGCCAGTTTGGCACTAAAGTGCCTGTTTCTGCAGCGCTGCCGCCAACTCACTGTATGGTCTCTCTTTTTGTCTACAAGCTAAAAATCAGCTGATATGCCATTTATTTTGAGAGTGTGACGCTCTCCCTTGCTTTTAAAACCCATTTAGCAAACACACCTAAAAAATAAATGGCATACGCAGGTATAGTTGCCATTACAAAATGCACAGAGAGAGATATACACGTATTCACAGACAGGGAAAAATATTTCGAGGGTGTTTCAGACAAGAGGAGCACGAGTTGGCGGTCTGTATATTGGTCTGTGGTTCAGGGCACAGACCAATACAGATACAGACTGTCAACTCGTACTCCTCTTATAAAAGAGAAAAGAAATACAAATTCCAAAAAGCATGGCAGTTAAACCTAAAAAAGAGAAAAAAGTCGAAAAACATAAACGTAAAATATTTACAGAAATCTCTGACGATGATACTATGGCTCAAAATAACAATAATGGGGATCCGGTCAAAATTCGGTTTCCAAAATTCAGTTTCTCAAAATTCCGGTCTTTTTTGTGTTGTTTGTTTTAATTTGTTTTTCAAAATTCTTTTTTTTTTTTTATTCTGCTTTACAAAATTCTGCTTTTCAAAATTCTGTTTTTCAAAATTCTGTTTTTCAAAAATTCTGTTAATTTATACTAAGAAACAAAAACTTCAAATAAATTTTTATTATTTATTAGAAGAATTCAACAAAAAAGGTTCATAACAAATTAAATAATTGAACATTAACTTATATTAACAAAATAACAACAAGTAACATTATAAATGCGTAACATCACACAAAAATTAAACAGAGCCATAGAGAAATTAATTTTTAGCGATTCTCTTAAGATATCCAATTTGACTAAGTTCTGTTCTTTTTTTAAATACGTTTAAATTGTTTATTTCTCAGAATTTTTTTTTTCTTATTATTATTATTCAAGTAATTATTTCTCTTGAATTTTGATTGAATTATTAAAAACAGAGAGAGATCTATATTACGAATCATCTCATAAATGCCCGTTGCATGTTCAAGAAGATGTTGCCAACAAGAAGTTTTGATGAATATCGTCGCAGTTAAATTCTGCAAATAATAAAATAATCGTTTGGAAAATGTTAAAAAGCCCGCGAATTTTTTTATTATTTGCAGAATTTCATTAAACAGAATCATGAAAAACAGAATTTTGAAAAGCAGCATTTTGTAAAGCAGAATTATGAAAATCAGAAATTTGGATGCAGAATTTTGTAAAGCGGAATTTGGAAAGCAGAATTTTGAAAACAGAATTTTTATGCACCCAGAATTTCGACCCCAACCCCAATAATGATGTCGAAAGTGAGACAGGCCAAAATAAATGTTTGGTCTGAGCTGATTTTAGACAAAACAACGAGTTATGGTTTTGCGGCACATTGTGTAGGTAGCAGGTGGGCACATGTAGAATAATCAGGATGGGAGTGACCGAAGGGTTTAAATGCGATAGTTTTAATTGTTTAATTTTTAATCATTAAACGGCGAAACGTGATTTGTTTGTGGTCTAAGTTCAAAGTATAAAAGTAAAAAAAAGTTTTTGTTCTTTATTGACCGCAAATTTCCGATAAATTAATAAACACAAAAACCAGTTTAGGTTAAAAGATTCGTGTATTTATTAACAAAAATTATCCTTAAAAAAATTACCCTAAACTTACTATGTATTTAATGTATTGACGTATGTATGTTTTGTTAAAAAACAAAACCAAAGAACAAATTTCTTTTCTTTTCTTTCAAGCAGTGGGCGGGTTTCTCAAAGGCAGCAATAGGGAGTTATACATATATTATGTAATATAATGTGTATGTTATAATGTAAGTTTTGTATTATTTTTGAATTAATTTGCAAATAAATCATTTCTTATCCTGTGCATTCTGATTAAATTCGGAAAAGAGTTCCAACGATTTCTTTTTTTTTCTTTTTTAAGTCGAATATATATTTTAATTTGAAATCATTCATCACTAAAATAATATTTTCAATTTTAACTTTTATTTTCTTTGAAATCGTTGCCGTCAAATTACTTCTCGGAAATCAACTCGATTTTCATCGCACAAAGGCTACAGTCACGGTGATTATCACTTTATAACACTTAATATACCTTCGCATTATATTTGTGAGTTGGTATTTGGATACTTTTAAAGTGATGGTGTATTATAAGTCATTTACACTCTTCATAAATCGAATAAGCACAATGCACAATAGGTTACTAATGTCGATTTTTATTGGTCACGCCAGTGCAATTTGTTTGGCTCCCAGATCGTTTTTTTACTCTGACGGCGAAATTTTGATTTCCTTTGGTCACTAGAACGCTTTTTTTCTTACTCTCAGAACAAGATCTGAAATCTCATTTTCAAACGAGATTTAACACATCACACCACCACAATACTCTCCAACAGCTGTTTTTGAATTTTTGTTTTTTGCGATTGCAAGAATTCAATCATTGGATTCTTTCAATAAAAGAAAATTGTTTTAAATTGTTAAGTGTTGTAATTATTGAAAAATAATAAATAAATAAAAAAAAAAGTGCACCTACATTTATTCATAATTCATTACAAATTAAAGTAGGTATGAACTAACAAAGAACGGTTTAATTTATTTTTGTGGAAGTGAAAAATTAATGTGGTTTTTTGGTGGGTTTGGTATAAATTCATTTTGACACACACACACAATTACAAAAAAATATAAATTTCGTTTATTGTTCCATTGAACGATTACCAATGGATTACCAATAAAAAATCGCCATTAGATTGTCTATTTTGATATGTGTGTGTTTATTTTAGTCAACCCAAACAAATTTCGAAAAAAATCATCGAATGATACTGTAATGCTCATTGGTAAAAAAAAAAATTAAAAAAGTTTCTCAAAAAAATGATGATGTACTTATTCAGTTGGAGCGGAGTGTATAATCTGTAAGTTTATCTTCCTATGAATTTTTTGTTACATGTTCTATCGTACTTTCACCAGACATCCTTTTGCTATCTGGCAACAAATGATTATAAATGTGGCCTATTTGGAAGCCAGGATGTCATAATGGGAACCAATATGAAAACGATTTTTCACTTTGGCCATGGTTTTGCTATTAGTGGGAGAGGTGAACGTAATGCGCATGATAATTTTTTTTGTCATGTCTAACACGATAGGTGGGGGAAATAAACCTATTCGAAGAAGGTAGCAGACTGTGTTATCAATTCCCCAAACTCATGCAGAAAAGTCAAATGTATTTGCTGTTATTGATGCTCTTCAATGGGATTGGGATGATTAAATGGGAATGAGTCGGTTAGTGGTATATTGAGATAGATACATTAAAGTTATTTGATTTACAGTGAAGGTCTTACAACAGTATACCTACATCATTTCAAATAGTTGTTTTAATAATTTTTAGGTTTGAATTAATTTTGCCATCCCCGGGAAAAGCATTATAATTTAAATCTTTACTATTGGAACAGCTTCAGCTTTATTTGTATATACATATATACATATGTACATTATAGGCATTTAAGTCGAGTTAAGAAAATAGAATGCCTTAAGAAACTTACATCAAAGTTCGCATTTATTTCTTTATAAATCGTACTAAGCCTATATAAACCTCTACGTCATAATTAAAAGCATGATGAAGTAGACAACAGCGCCGCCATTGACGAATTTCAAAACTAAAATCAAATGTCCCATGAAATTACTATAAAAATGTATATACAATGGGAAAGTCATTGTATTTATAATCTATAGTATTCCCAATAAGAAGAACGTTTGGTGTGCCATCTATGTACGAATTTCACAAACACTTGATTGGTGAGTTAGGACTTAGGAGTGGTTTTTTTTACTAGATTGCCATGGGAAGCAAAAACAACAATAGAAGACATTTGATGTAAGGTAGATAAGACAACTAGCGCCGCCATTGAGGAAGTTCAGAATTTAAAAAACATGTTCCATGAAATAACTATTAAATAGTAATACACAATGTCACAATCTATAAGTTTTGTATTTGTAAACTTCATGTTTCATGTCAGATATTCTGACTGTTGTCAGATTTTGTATTAAATAACAATCAATAAATTGAATTGAGTTTCGCTAGTTGTTTGAAATGACAGAATAAATCTATAAAAATAATAATCAATAGCTTTGACCAGGCCAACATATTTAGGTAATCACTTGAATCACCGCAAGGCTTCTAATGAAGTCCTAATAAAGAAAAATGTTTTCCATCAATATACGTAAAATGTGGAAAGTAATAGTAATCAAAACGCGAATAGTCTTGTATTTCTTTATATTCTATGAAAACCCCACAGATCACATACAAAATAAAGTGTTCTAAATAAGTTAGGTATTTTGAAAACGTTATTAATATAATAAGATAATAAATTAATGTGAATTTTTGGTTTGGCTAAAAAACCTTGACAATAATTTCCATATACCAATTGAAAAAAAAAAAAAATTAAAAATACCTGACCCAGCAACGAAGCCCAAATTGCTCAAAAGAAAAAAATAGACTCATAAAGAGAGGAAAGGAAAATACCAATTTCCCTCGGAAGGTGAGGTGACTCATATTACCAAACATAGAGAACGAATTACTGGCTGATAAAATTCGGTGGATCGCCATGCGTTGAAGTATCAGATAAATTTATGGACTGCGTATTAATCTTAAATTTAAAATATACATGCATCTGAATTTTAGAATGTCGAAATTATTCGATAGAATTTGGAATCCTTATATGCAATGTATCAATTATATCTTATATCTTTTGAGACGATCTTTTCGTTCCCTCTTGTATGTTTTATATTTGATGTTAGCACTTTAATCACAGCTTTTTAATTTTGTACCTGTGAATAGATTTGTATTCTCTATTCAAAATATATACAGGGTGCGCCAGAGAAACTTACTTATTTGAAAAAATTCCCGCGCGGTGAGTTGGGCGGGTAGAGGGGCAAGAGGGGGCGCATCTGGAGGGGGAAGTTCCCAAGTTTGTTTCTCCCTCCAGTCAGTTGCCATGATGCTCTGGTCTAGAGAGCAGCGGGCCTTCGCGGTAATGGGAATAATTGGTCCTTATTTTTTTGAAGAAAACGAACGCGCAGTTACCGTGAATGGAGCTCGTTACAGGAACATGATCGAGGAATTTTTTCTTCCAAGACTCGAAGAAATGAACGTTAGGAACGTGTGGTTTCAGCAAGATGGAGCCACAGCACACACAGCACGAGAACAAAAGGAATTTGTTGCGACAACATTTCCCCGACCGCCTCATCTCTCTCAGAGGCGATCTCCAATGGCCGGCACGCTCTCCAGATTTGACTCCATGCGATTTCTTTTTATGGGGTTATTTGAAATCCCTGGTTTATGTCGATCGACCACGGACCATAGCACACCTCAAGAACAACATTCGCGACGCCATTGCCAACATACCGATTGATATGCTGCGAAGAGTGGATACGAATTTCAAAAATCGACTTCATCAGTGTATGCGCAATGGGGGTCGCCATTTATCCGATGTCATTTTTAAGACTGTATACAAAAAAAATTGGGATATTGTATTCTCAAATAAAAAAAAAATTTAAAACAATAACTGAAGTACTTTTTTTTTTTATTGACCTTTCAAATAAGTAAGTTTCTCTGGCGCACCCTGTACTTTGATGGAAACAAAACTGTCAAAAAAGAAGAGCGCCTAGTTCACAATTGTAATTAAAGGTTTTAAAGTCATTATTGTGGATACAAATACATTTTTCCCACATCGTAGGATCAAAAATGTTCATCATAGTATTTTAGCCAACACCCTATGAAGGCAACAACTATTTCGGAAGATAGATTCTTGAAAGTATCCGACGTTCAATGTATGAATCTATAAATGCCATGAACAGGATCTTTTTCTTTTGTAGGTGCAACAAGTTCTAAGAGCTATGCCGACTGGGTTCTCTTAGGGAACAATGAAGGCAAACATTTTAAAACTTTTTTAAAAAACTTTTTTTGAAAAATTTAAGAATTTATATTATTTCTTTTATAAATTTCATCGAAATTCGTCAAGTGGGTTACGAGGAAATCGGATTTTAAAAAACCGGTCCTATGGGAGGAAACGTGCAACAAGTTCTTAGAGCTATGCCGACTGGGTTCTCTTAGGGAATAATGTAGACAAACATTTTAAAACTTTTTTAAAAAAACTCAAAAAACTTTTTTTGAAAAATTTAAGAATTTATATTATTTCTTTTATAAATTTCATCGAAATTTGTCATGTGGCTTACGAGAAAATCGGATTTAAAAAAAACCGGTTCTATGGGAGGTACCGTTATAAGGCTTTTCCTGAAAAATCTATTCCAACCAAAACATAAAGCTTGCACATAAAACACTATTCAGAAAGTTTTATCAAAATCGTAGGAGCCGTTTTTGAGAAAAATTAATTTTTCACTAAAAATCGTATGGCAGGTACCGTTAGTTTTAAAGCTAGAATGGTAATTCCAAAAATTCCTCTAAAGGACGTCATAATAATACTATCTACCAAGTTTGAAGCAAATCGGTCCAGCCGTTTAGGCTGTAGGTGCCGATACAGACAGACAGAATTGTCGGACCCACTTTTTTCGACTTCTCTATCATCGTAATGTCATGTTTGATTGTTAGATTTTTTTTTACGAATGCATAACTTGCCTTATAGTTTCTCTAATCGCAACTAAAAGCATTCTGTATGTGGTATTCGCTTAAATTATCGCCTTTACTGTATCTACCGCCCTATCAGCATCTGAATCGGAAGTAACAGTATTAAACTGTTGCAACAGATAACCATCCACATAGCACACAGATGCCATCTAACAAGAACAAGGGAGAGAGACAGAAAGAAAGAGAGAAAGCTAAAAATACCACAAAAAATAAAACAAAATCAAACTGATTCTGCTGAGCTGAAATCCCAAACACTAATCCCAACAATTTTATTCACTCGCTTATGGAATCAATGGAACGCTCTCCCTCTCAAAGTAAACACACTCCATCTGCTTCCCCTACCCTCCTCAACCATCGACCCTCATCATTACCCTAGAATATAAACGAACAAAAAGTGGCACCATGTGGATGTCGCCAGCTTGTGCTTGGGGGCAATCATCCACTCACACCTACAACTACTTCTGTCCGCATTTGAATTTGTTTTCTGTTTCGGAGAATGTAAACAAAACGCTTCCATTATCAAGAGCCTCAAGCACGCTCATTGTTTCTCGTGAGATGGGAATCAGTAACAGTAACATGGCACGCGAACGATGGGGGGTTATTCTAACCCCCTTTTAATTTTGAGAGCTAAAAGTTTGATAAACAAGTTTACCAAAATTGTGTGTAATGTTGTTGACAATTTCACTCGTTTTGAAGCTTTCTCTATCTCACTACCAGCGCAGCGGCGGCGGTGGCGTATATACCTTAGTGTGTAGTTATCACACCTAAAACCTAATGCACACCTAACTTCGACTCTACTAAGGGTTGAAACCCTGCATCAATTCTCAGTATGGATGAGCGAGAGAGCGAACTAAAGTCCCCCTACAGCCCCATTATAGGCACTAGGGGCTGTGCGAATAGGAAAAGCGTTTGTGTCAGGAAGTCGACTCAGCACGGGATCCATGACAAGGGAGGAAGTACCCACCCTTGGGGGTGGTAGAGCGCTGCTGGAGGAAACCGTAATCTATGCGACCAAAACTGGGAAAATGTTTCCATTTGGATTCGTTTCGTTGTAGCTCATTTCTATTTTCCTTTGGCTCTGGATAAAGAAAACACTTCGAGTTCGATTTTTTTTATGTGTGCTTCCGACCCAACGTCTACGGTTCTGTGTTTATGTTTGCGTTGCTTGTGTTGGGCAAAAGTAGCGACGGGGTGAGATTCTAATATTCGACAGGGAGCTGTATAGTACTGTTGTGTCGGATAAGAGTCGATGTTTCGCATGATGAGTGACAATAACGCCAGCCAGTGGTCGATTGTGCTTTTGTGAACAGGTCTTTTGCCTCAGCGCGCTGCCACCGAGGCAACGTTTTTGAGTGGACACAATATCCGAAATACGTTCTAAAGGATTTAACCTGCTGTAACTGTAATTGCCAAAACTTCAAGCAGTCTTCACTTCGACATTTGTCTGCAAAGACCTTGTGCGACCTATTATTTTAAATTAAATAGTGAAAATTTTCGCGTGTAAAAAGAAAAATCGCATCAGTTGAACACAAATCACTTATGAACTTGACTCGGCGCCATCCGTTGATATATAAATAATATTTTTTTTTTTTTGATAGGTATATGTAATATTAAAATTTTTTCGGTTCGATTGTTTATTTATATGAATGTTTGTACGTGAGGCACGATGAGCGGGAAATAGATTTTGGCTCAGATACTTACGAGAAACACAAGTTTGTGCTGAAACATTTGTGGCAGGAATAGAAACTGCGGGCAATTAAACAGCTTGCGGTTTAGTTGTTTATTATTGTAATGGAATATTATTAATTAACAGTGGTGATGGCTTGATGAGATATTGAAGAAAAATAATAAAAAAGGTAAAATAAAAGAAACATAAATATACTATCACTATAGAATTAATACAAAAAATATTTCTTTACTACACAAAGTGAAATTATATGAACAAGGTTTTGTGTTTTGTTACAAATGTCAATGATTTGGAAGTCATTATGTATGTATTTTGAAATTTGTGTATTGGTCTTTTAATAATAATTAAATAAAAGGTGGATTGGCAAAAACATGCTCTCGATCTTTTGCATTTGGAATGCAAGGCAGAAGAATAGTTTCCTTTTTACATTATTATAACATTATATTTTTGGAATAAAAGCGATTTAATTTAAGTAAATTATAAATTTTTAATAAATTTAGCTATAGATAGTTTTATAATTTACTTTAATAAAATCGATTTTATATTCCAAAAATATAATGGAATAATAATTTAAGTTTGTATGTATAGTACAAGAAGAAGGAAGCTGTTTTTCTATTGCTATTGCCATTCTTCCAAGGCCTTTAAGCATAATAAAAAAATTCTGCCATTTTGGGGTCTTGATATGATGGTAGCAAGACTCAAATCACTTTCTAAAAATGTTGACTTGATTACCTACTTAGTTCGTCAATTTTACAAAATATTGTGCAATATCTGACCTTATTTAAAACTAAAATCATTGTTTCCAATTTTGAATACCTTGAATTTTGAAGTCTTCGTTAATTTTTCGTTCTACAAGATTTGGTGTCGAAGTTAATATCAGTGTTAATTTTGACTACTAATAGCCTAACTATTTACTGTACCTGTTTTTTGTGGCTGTTCCTGGTAAAATCGTTTCGTTTGTGGGTATATTTTCTTCGGCAAAAATTGTGTAGTTTTTCTTCACAAATAGACCAGCCAAAAATCGTATGTTTAATATCTCATCAGACTGGAAGATGAAGGTTTACACTCTACACAACTTTTGCAGACCTGGCTAGTAAGCTTGGTTCTTTTTGCTGGTCCTTTTATAGGTATCTACTCTTATTGATGTTAACTTTAAGGCGAATGCCACTTCAGGATGTGCGTATAGGATTTTCAATTTTGATCCATATCATAATTATTGCAGCTTAACGTTTTAGTCTATAACTTTTTAATTTCGGGAAGCTGACTAAAAGGCCAATGGGCAGTCCTTGTGCGACTGGACGTTGGACGACAAACGATAGAAGCGGGATCGAACGATATTATAAAATTGGCAACTGTTATGCATGCACTTGATTTGCTGGTGTAAAAGCACGATAGTACACATTTTTTGAACGACGACTATACTGTTTGTATTTCTTGTCGAAAATAAATATATAGAAGTATTTAGAACAGCAGTTTATTTGACGAAAATCAAAAGGCCTTAACTTTACTATGTGATTGATCTATATGGAACTACGGCTAAGAAATAAAACAAATGATCAAATATCAAACTATAATCATAGAAAAACTAAATATTCGGCTTTAACTGAGTTCCCGCCTCTTATATTATATGGAAGCCAGCGTTAAGTAAAATGTAATCTACAAAACTGCAATGCTATCTTGAAGAACATTTTAAAGCTACCCAACCCATGTCACCAAACCTAAATCATTTCGTAAATGACATTTTCAATGTTTAATATAATCGTTGTAATAATATAGCTTACACAAAGTTTACTCCATAAAACCGTTTTCGTTTTTGCACTTAGCATAAAGAAAATCACAGTTTTATCTTATAGTTTACCATACAAAGACGTATTAAGCCAAGTTAATGTCAACCCCGCCAAGTCCTTGCCACCTTATGGCCATTTCGAAAATAAAAACTTTCCCTTTAAGATTTCAGCAATTTTGGTATTTTTATGTTTTGAATTATTTTACCAAAATCACTAGAACCGTTTCTGAGTCATTTCGAACCGAATGAAACAAACAACTTCGAGAACCGTTCTTCTAGCAACTCCTACATGAAGTTTGAAGAAAAATGGTTTAACCGTTTAGACTTTAGCCCAACGTGAAAAACAAAGGCGCACAGGGAGAAAGACTTTAGGCGTAACCTACTTTTTTATGTTTTTTCGTAACTTTATGATTTTTTGTTTAAAATAAGACAAGTTGTTCGGCACAACACTTATGGTTGCTTTAAAGAGTAGTCTTAACGCGATAGGGGAGAATGTTTTCACATGTTTTTTTGCCCTATCGTAAATTGTGTAACGAAAAAAATTGATAAACTGCCCTAATCAGATATCGGATTTGTACAACCGATATGATAAATGTAAGCTGTTCGATTTTGGAAGCGCTACCGAACGATTGATAACAATTATTTGAAACGCGACCACCACCTTATGCGAGCTATTATAGTTCATAGCCCGATCGCGCAACGAGTTCCCAATTAGGGGGAGACCTTAAGCTTTCAGTGATCTCTAAGCCCAATATCTCCTATTTTCCTTCGTCACGACCTTTCCGATCAAGGTTTTTATATATTAATCAAACGATAGCAAACCAAATTCTTATCTCCTATGAAAAATGCGAAATTTATTTATTTAAAAAGAAGAACAAAATTACAATGGCAAATTCATGAATAGCTTGAATTGAATCGGTGCGGTGGTACAGTATGTTTTCTAATTTAGCACCATGCTAAATCGAATAAATTATAAATAGACTTCCCCCTAAATAATATAATAGCGTTATATTTTTTTTAAGTATGTTCCACAGATGTCTTCTAAGATTGCAATTAAAAAAAAAAATTATTTTTATCGTGGCTATTTTGCCCCATTATAGTTTTTGAACTCTCGGGTTCAACCGCCTAAAACAAAAACAGCAACAGTTCTAAGCAAAGCGTTTACTTGTTCTGCAAACATAAACAATTTAATAAAGCAAACGAGTGCACTTTTTTCACGATAACGATATCAAGTTTTTTGTCGTTCAGTAAAAATAGCTTTTAATCGACATAAGAGTACTTCAAAAGTTTATGGTTTCAATCAGTCTTAAAAGTATGCTAGCTTAATTAAATAGTAAAATTATTTTATAAGATTAGATTGCACATTTCTATAAAACGAACCTCTGCTGCCGGAAAATCAGATATTTGTCAAAAAGAGTTTTAAGTGTCAGTGTTTTTAGTTTTGCGTCTTCGATACTTTGTATTTTAAGCTAAGTAAGTTTTTGTACTCTGACCCAAGAACATAAATTGAAATTTTTGTTGCAGTGTTGCAATTTAGAGTGAAATAATTGTATGCACTATTTACAACTAATGTAAAAGCCTTCATTTTGCTTAAGTTCAGAACAATGTTACTTTAAATTGCGACTCAGTATGGTAAAATATAGCAAGTGCATTTATAAAGAGAGAATGGCGTGTTACGATGTTTCAGCAAAATTCATATTTTAATAGTGAGAATAATATTTGCCATACTTTGTTTTATCGTTTGCTTGATTTAAGTTCGGGGTTTCGATCAAACCATACATTAAAAATAGTTTGCATGTACTTTGTCCATTAATGTCAGTCCACACAAGTGATGGAAGAAGTAGATTTTTTGGGCCAATCAATGTTTCTTCTTAAATATCTATACATATAATAAAATTGTAACAGGTCGATGTCTGTACATTGAAGATATAGATGCAAAACTAATATGGAGAGTCTCTATTAGACCCACAAAAGCCAAAACAACCGTTTTTAGAATTTTTGTCTGTCTGTCTGTCTGTATGTTTGTACGCGCATCAAGCAAAAACTACTGCATGAAATTGAATGCGGTTTTCGCATATTTATTGGTAGTACGCCAACTTAAAATATAGGCTACATTTTATAGCAGGAAAATATATAATTCGGGTTGTTTTTTTAATATTGCTGCAATCGAACGTTATTCAATGAACTTAACGCAAAATTAAAAGATTTTAAGGAAGTTAGCGTCTCACTTACATAATGGCGCTGGCAATCATAAAAATAGCGTTACACTTACCTACATATACATGAATAGAAATAAGTTAGTCGTTCTGAATTGAAGTTACATCAAAAACATCATAGATGGCGCTATTTACCACTATATAGACAATGTCTCATTCAGCGAAAGCAGAAATCGAAAAATAATGTAACCATAAAGAACGGTGAGCTGCCATAAATAGCAGTATCGGCGCGTAGCATCGTTTTGAAAGTGGGCACTCCAATTAGGTATATTGCTTCAGAACTAAATCCTCCAACTGTGCGATTTAAACCGTTATCATACTTCGAAATGATATTATACAGAAGCCAAAAATCTTACGGCTGTAGAGCTGGTAAGGTATATAGCTTTCATACCACGCATACCCCCTATTTTGAACCGGTTGTGCAAAAACAAAAATATACTGAGATACCTACTTTATTCTAAAATCCACGCGTACGAATAGCGGGCAAAAGCTAGTTTAAAATAAATTTATTTCAACGGAATCTACCTGTGCTTGCGTTCTTGAAATTTCTATTTGTCAAAAACTTATCTACTTTTATCAAATGAGGACGATGACGCACTGTGCCTGTGTCATAATTGGATAAAATGTTCGCCAGCATAAATGAATTTTAACAGAAAATCAACGATTACCTATATGTTTTATTATTAACTGCAGTTCGAAAGACTAGATCTCCACATTTTGGAATATTTTGACTTGTGCAAATTCTCAGTTTATATAGGTTTGCTTTTGATTTTTTACAGGGTAACCTTTCTTAGCCCTCGAAGTGTTTAATTTTTGAACAGATATGTATGTAGCTATTTGATCATCATCTCAAACCAACCTTGACTTAAAAGATACTATTCCAGTTCGATCTTAGATACAACAGACTTTAATTCAGCTATTAATAAAAGATAGATGCAAAATCTAACTCATTCACATAGACACATATATTGAATATACTAGCGACTAATGTATCGGAAAATTATTCTGGATCTAGAGTTTTGATTGAATAAATCACTTATTCGGAATTTAGAATTGAAAAGAAAAGCACACAAATCTGAGCGCATTACAATCGTACGTGACACATATATCAAATACGTCCAAGTTACAAGTTTGTTTTGTTGTAACATTTCAACACACAAACACTAAGGAACGTGCTTTTGTTGATAAAATAGGATGGAGAGACTGTAAAGCTTCAATGAATGCTTACACATGAAAAATAATATTTCTTCTAAGATTAATAATTTACATTTAGTAGTTGTTTTTCATCTGTTATTCGTACTGCATTAGATTAGTTCACAGGATATTATTTTTTTTTTTAAGTAATGTAAACAAAATTTTTTGTTTACAGAAATATTATCAACTTTTTAGTTTAACAGTAAAAATAAAGTTAAACGTTTATGTCGAAAAAAAAAATTTGTTTAAAGAAAAACTTAAACAATGTTTTCTCTTCAAAATGTTCCTACTTTTGATCAATCCAAGGATAATTGGTCCGATTATAAAAGAAGTCTTCAACTTTATTTTCGTGCACATGCAAGTCGAGTCGAAACACGTAAATACATCTTACTTGGCAGGTTAGATCGGACAACTTATAAATTGCTGGAAAATTTGATTCGGCCTAAATCAATTGATGATGACATACAAATTACATACGATGTATGCCTAGCTTCACTTGATAAACATTTTGATTCAAAGCCATCTGTTGATAAGGCACGAATGCTATTTAATAAAGCAACAAAACTAGATGATGAATCAATAAAAGAGTGGGCTTCTAAATTACGAAATCTGGCATCGAACTGTGATTTTGGAGAACAATTAGAAACACGTTTGTGTGAAAGATTCATTGCTGGTTTTCCAGAAGATGGATCAGTTTTTCAGAGCTTGGTGCTAACAACCCAACGAACATTTCAGAAAGCGATAGATATTGCATTAACATTGGAAGTCCCAAGAAATAGTTCAGCTCAAATTCGAAATGCTTCAAGACCTAATGAAATCATTTTGGAAGACCAGCCTACAAGTTCAGTTTTAACTTGGAGAGCGAAAAGAGCAAGGCAATATACATTGCGGACTTCAAGACATGGTTATCATAGGATTGCAAGAACAGGCTCTTGTATTGTTTGTGGTTTTGAATATCATTCTGAAATCCAATGTCGATATAGAAACCACAGGTGCCATAATTGTGGTACTATAGGTCATTTAGCAAGGGTGTGCCAACAAACTCAACCTGCGATAAATAATGTTTATATACAAAATTATTAAATATAGTGTACGATGAACAGTGAAAAAGTGCGTTTTTTTTAAGTGGTTTAAAACGAAAAAGCGAAACTAAAAAGAAACAACAGATATTAAGTAACTCCTATTATCTCTGTCTCTTTTTTGTTCAGTGCTCTCTAGCTGCTCCACTCTTGTCTAGTTTTCTGTAGTTTGCACATGATTGTGTCTTTTTGAATTTATTGTTTCTGATGGAGATAAGATTAGATAAATGCAATACCAAATCGAGTGTTTTGTGCATGCTTTTGTGAGAATTAATAAAATTTTGCAATAACTGTCTGTGTACTTCAAAGAGGCCAGTACATCGTGTGTTTACTTGTACAATAAATACACATCTCCAACACTACAATTCAAATTTTGCATTTTTTGTACTCTTATCTTTTAAAACGTTGAATTCTAAAAATAAAAATAATAAATTATTGTTTCCTGTGTTTTGAAAAAGGCTTCTTTAGAAAGCAAGAATTAAAAAGATTATGCAAATCATAATCTACCCGCTGTTTGTGAAGTTTGATTATTCAAGACACAATCATCGATTGGTCTCGTACGAAAGCTCTACAAATACACTGAAAACTGTATAAAAAAAATAGAGATCGTTTAGCAAAAAATAATATAATATTTATTTGTTAACACACGGCCAATCGCCTTCTCTCTAGGGTGCTTAGGCGATGTTCTGGCTAAGACAAGTCTACCGATAGCTATTTTTATTTTAACTCCAGGTCAAAAAAGATGGTTTTAGTAATAATTTTCTCGAAAACCGCTCCAACGATTTCGATAACACTTTATTTTCATCTCGGAAGAGAGAAATCTATCATAGCTCATAGGCTAGAAATGATTTTTCGTAACTTTTCTTAACACTGGGCCTCCACTAGTAATGAATGATTGCAAGAAATGTGTCATGTAGTCAATATTTCTTGTGGAGGCCCCTTATGTCTGGATTTTTATTGTTGTAAGATATAGATTTCAGCATTTATTTCTTGTCTTCGAAGAAGAAATAAATTCGGAAATAATTCTGACGTTTTGTGACATCCTAAGTTCACTGAACATACATACATTCCAAACAAAACGTGTACTCTTGTTACAAATTTTGACATTTAAATGATTTGCTTTTGCATTAGTATTAAATTTCACAACATAATTTGCCCACATAGTACAGAAATATAAATTTCAGAAATAATGTCTGACATAATGTCCGAAATAAATATTGCTCTTGGACGCGAGGACAAAAAATAATGAAATAAATATAAATATATAAATAAAGAATTGTCTTACCATTTTATATATTTTCCAATGAAAAGAAAATGAATAAATAAGGCAAAATAAGATTTAAATATACATTTTTAAGGTTTTTTTACTTTTATTTTTCTTAGTTCTCAGAAACAAAATCTTATTCTGCTTTCTTTTCTTTTTCTCAAATTTTATTTTTCACTATTTTTTTGGTTCAATTCAGGGAGTTTTTTCATCATGAAATAACTCCCCAAATTAAAAATGAAATAAGCCCTAAAAAAACATGAAATAAATCTCCAAAAATATGGAGTTATTTCATAATGAAATAAGTCCCCAAACTAATACAGATTTTTGGGGGGTTATTTCTTTTTTTTTTTTGAGTTATTTCACGGAGCCGCAATATATTTTGGAAAGAGAGTTTTTTAATCTCTTTTTACAGGTGAACAATACGGATTTCTCTATTTTCACATATTCAAATTGCAAAACATTTGTGTGAAAAGTTTTGAAGCAATTTTTTTTTTAGTTTAGTTTAGTAGATAGGCGTTTAGTAGATATAGAAATAATCTTGTTTGCTTAGTTTTCACAAGAAAACTCTCATAAGAATTAGAAAATCTGTAATTAGCAAAAAAAAAAAGATTGAAAATTGGGTGGATAAGTAAAGCTCAGAACCGCAAACTAAGTGTTTCACATAATGCCAAAGATTTCGGATACAACTTTCGTTGATTTATTAATGAATTTTTACGTTATGTAATGGATAGAAGCTATTCGTAACCGTTTAACTTTTAAGTTGGCTGTCGGCTTTTTGATAAGTTTTTATTTTTTAACTAAAGTGAGTCTGAAAATTGGCTGCAATGCTACAGTGCAATACGCAGATTTGTTTAACAACCCGTGCGAACAAAGATGATCACTACTTTTTCTGTAATAATTTGTTTTTAATCAATCGCTTATAACCAGCTAATTACATTGCTTCTTCTTCTCCTGTATTATATGTAGGGATTTTAATAAGTTTCATAAAGATCTCAGACAAACAAGAAAGATAAGAGACGTTTATCTTATTTTATGTTAATATTGAGTTGTGTTCAAAGATGATTTTATAGGGGCCCCCATTTAGAACGAAAATTATAATGTTATTATCACTACTTACATCAAATTAAAGTCAATTTTTTTGAAGTTTCGGAAGACCTCTTTTCAAACCTTTTGAGCTTTGAACACCAAATATGCGATTTGTCTGGAAAACTCATTTTGCTGAACTAACTACATTTGTATTTCTTTTTTATTGTAGTTTCATATTAGTACCTATTTTGAACAAAACAATAGAATTAAAAAAAAAAAAACAAACAAATTCATTCTGGGAAGAGAAAGAAAAATATCAAACTCACTTTAGGGGAAACCTTTTCCCTGTCTGAGAGTATCATTGCTTGCTAAAAGATAGAGCTCCTCCACCAAATGATATACATCGTAAGAGCCTCTTCAAACAAAAGTAATCCATTAAAGTTTCCACCAACAACCTCAACAAAAATAAAAACAAAGCTATGTACAATGTTATCCTCTTCTAGAAGCACAATACACAATATTTTCTACCTTCTCTAAGCATAAGGATGAAAAGGACTTCAGATTAAATGAGTGTTTTTTTTTACCGTCAACATCTGTTCAACAATTTGTTTTTCAAAATTGAATCCCTTTCTCAAGAGGATTTGAAAAGTCTGACATAAATTTGTTTCATAAACTCAAAGTGCTTTCGACGTTGTCACTTCCGGTTAAAAAGCACATAATCATTTAAATCTTTAAGGCCGTGATGCTTGGTAAAAGTGGTGCACTTTTTGAGACTTGATAACAAAATATGATTTCATTTCAGTTCTTGATGGCTTTTCATTGTTTTTTTTTATTGATTTTGGTTATCTTTAAATCTCAATTTCAATTAATGTTTATTTGATTAAATTGCAGTGGTTTGCATATTTGATTGTAAATGGCCCTTCCGCAACCCGTTGACTGCCATGTTTGTTCAACTCCACCGTCTCTATGGCTGCAGCCAGTGACGATGGATTTGCATAATTAAAAGCACACGAACTGAATGATACGTCCTGTCGTCATATCCTGCTGCTTAGGGCAAATATTGAGCAAAAATATACTGGCAGTATACGTGCATATATGTATAATATACATGTGAAAATGTAAAAGTGTGAGAATACAAAGGTGAATACCATGTGGCACACACAAAATGTGGTTGAAGGCGTAATTGAAAATGCATGAATGATCCTTCTGTCAATTTACAAAATATTTGAATGGATATTTCGAAGGATAGGAGCTATTTACTTTTTTCACCAGAACAATTGAAGGGTTTTTCTTTTGTCTGTTTTAAATTGAAAGACTATATTTGAATAGAAATTGATTTTTATAATTATTCGAAACACAAAAAGTTAAATCTAAGCTTGTAAAATAGTTACTTTGAACATCAGATATCATATATTTTATGTTTATCAATTTTGATATAAAATGAAATGAATATATTGAAGTGCCCCGTGGCGTAGTTGTTATAATTTTTTCCTGATTTAACAAAAGCTGTTTTTTCTTAGTAGAAAATGACAATCCTCCAAGAGTAAGAAACTTGCATCTCTTCTAACCATCGAATTAGGAAAAATAAAATATATGTAGGAAGGTCCTTTTTCCATTTTTTCTTTATTTTTCTCATTATTTTAATTGCATGTCCACTGAAGCTGTAGTGATATTCAATGCTTTAACCATCGTGAAACGAAACGAAAGTACGAAAGTTTTTCTTTTTCGAAGGGAAAGGAAAATATCTGAATCAACGATTTCCAATACTCCAGTCTACAACATGAATACGAGAAAAAGATACGCATACGCCCCAGTGTCTTACCTTACTGTGTTATAGCAAGAAAAGGAAAACAATTTTTTTTCTAACAGAATACATTATTTTTATCTCCTTTTAGGTTTTTGCAGTGGATATTTATATCTAGGTAGAAATATGAGAAAACATGCAGAAAATCAAATTGTCTCTTGCATGTGAGCGATTTGGTTTTTATTAAAGACAATACATTTTAAGTAAAGGACTTTTAGGGATCTTTTGCGTACAATTGGAGAGTATTTGAAATTAAAAAAAAATATTTATAATTTTTGTTAAGCTCAATAAACTTAACTTTAACATACAAACCATTTCCATTATCAAACTTTTGTCAACATGCGACCAGATTGGGGAAACAATACATTTAAGTAAGCCTAAGAAAACATTATTCTCCTTTGATTTCTGTTATGCCTTTTTCTTTATACACATACAAATCTCGAAAACTTATTTGAAAAAATATATATACATATATACATATATATAAAGGTACATCTGTGACATTGGTATCAAAAGATTCCGTGGGGAATGTTTCAGACAAGTCATGCGAAAAATTGGAATTCTCAACATGAACATGGAATGCTCTTTTATTTTCGCAGTACGAAGGAATCAATACAAAATTGAGCTGAAGGTTTTTTTTCCGTACGATGTGTACGTGTGAAATTTAAAAAAAATGCTGAGAACTCCATATTTTTGTTTCAAATTAATGAAACTAAACTTATTAAGGAAATATATTTTTTTAAAAATTCGAACAGCACATCTATAGTACTATATGTAATTTGTAAGTCTTTTCCACGTGACCCATGAAGTAGACTTCAACGCGTTTTTTTAACGAGGTATCCCCAGTAGCCCTAATTATCAATCCTTATACAAATAGGTAATAATAAAAATAATAAATATTTACTACATGTTTTACTCCGGTGAAAAATCAAATTTTAATTGATTTTTGTCTGATTTTCAGGTTGCCCTGCAAAAAACCTCAAAAGGTGAGTTATATTTTTAATTAAGTCAGAGTGACTCAAAGTGATTGCTGGACCATAAATAATCTTATCATTCTAATTGTATTGCCATCTCGAAAAAAATTGCATTTATTTACTTTTTAGTCATATGACACTTTTGCGCTATATGGATGATATTAATGTACGCTCATTATCTTTTCGGTGCATGATCAGCAATTACACTTCCATTTTAAACAAAGTGTACGTTGAAAAATGCTAATTGTTTTTTCTTATACATTACTGAATAAATACACAAAAAAAGCAACAATAATATACCAGCGAAAATTATATGAGATGCATGTATCTTTAAAACATCAAATGCATTTCACGTACTCGTACGTATAGCGCATGCAATTAAATTGCGAAAATATATCTCTTATAGAAGTTGTGCATCAATGTGTACTTAATGCTATTTTCAGATGTTGGGAATATTAAGATAAGCTTATTTGAACGTTACGGATAGTAAGAAAATAATTCCCGAACATTATTACTTTATCAATAAGTAACTATTTCGATTGCAAAATGTTTCTATTTTCGTTTCTTATTTTCAAAAAGTAAACAAAAAAAAAATCAACCGGTGATATAGGGCTAGTTGAAACAACCAAATGTAAATAGAAACTTATTGGTAAGTGGCAGTTGCGGGGCAATGGGTCAAAACATACTTCCAAACGTGGTGGTAGATGCTATTTAAGATACAGAATTCAAGCCAAGCAGCTACGATGGCGGTACATACTTATCTGTACACGTTTACGTTGTCACGAACTTAGTTGAATAATATCTTTACAGGAAATTTGTACAGAGTTTCTAGTCATGCTTATTTAAAAAAAGATATATCCAAGCTACGTCCATAATTCATTCAAATGAGATCTAAAATATATTCAGCTCGAAGAAAAATCTCAACTATTCAGCTAGAAAAGTTGTTTGCTACCTTCTTTTGAAACGAATTATTAAAAATATGAATATTTTCGGTGAAACATTAAATCTGAATCTATTTTGACTTGAATAACTTTTTGTGTTGAAATTTTGAATATTATATGAAATTTTAGAAATAAATTAATTAATTCTGCAAAACCTGGAATCAAAACTCTTTAAATTACAATTCAAAGCCCCCCCCACCCCGTTTCCCTTCGAAAAACAAATTAAATTAAAACATAATAAGTTCAGTGTGGGCTTGTGAATAAAAAGTCATTCA
Organism: Platycheirus albimanus; assembly: GCA_916050605.2. Lineage (NCBI taxonomy): Eukaryota > Metazoa > Arthropoda > Insecta > Diptera > Syrphidae > Platycheirus > Platycheirus albimanus. The sequence continues at coordinate 156,215,978 of OU696697.1, forward strand.
ATAATATTTCCTCTCCATTGAACATAAAACCTTAAAACTATTAATATACCAATGCAAATTGTATAAAAAATTGGAAACAATTATTAGTTTTGAAAATAATAATAGTGAACAACAAACACTTTTTAACAACCATAATTGACAAAGCACCGAGTCAATTAGAAATAATTATTAGTATCACAAGGAATCCAGGTGTGGACCTAATCATAAACTTTATAATCATGCTCTGAATAACCAATATACAACATATTATAGTTCCCAAAGACCTCCTCCGCTTCTATTTGCAATAATTCGAATAAGCACTTGCACAGGTTAATAGGTTCAAGTTCTTCCTTTCTAATATTGTAATTGTTTGCAATTATAGTTCAATAAAAACGTATTGCATTTATTGGTTTTTATTTTTTGGCTTATTTAAGTTTCGCCAATCAACACACAATTGCCCAACGAAAGATCAGTTTGTACACATTTTGATGATTAATTTCTCGACTAGACAATTGCAGGTTGTATGTAAGATAATATAAAAATTTCATATTTGTTTATAAGATAAAAGGTTGATCGATTTTATTTGATATTTCCATTTTAATGATGCAAGCTGAACAGCAGTTTTCAAAATTATATTTTAGATTTTCCAAGCACTTAACCATAAAATCTTAGATCAAATTAATTTTTGAAGAGGATAATCATATAAGCAACTAATTCAAAAAGAATAAAAATGATTGTTTCCTACAAATGCATCACATATTCACTGTACCTAAGCCAGACTCACGACTTGTTCTTAAGCAGCATTGCGTTTAAGATTCAAGTTCATGGTTGAATTTTATTTGTTCGGTTCAATTGTGTTTCAGCCTTTTTTGATGTTTTTTTCTCTGTGTGGGGTAAGCTCAATCATGGATTGGAAAAAAGTGAACAAGGCAGAAAGGCAGATAATAAAATTGATCATAATTGCAAATCCTTGCTTTGGCATTCACTTTGATTGACATGAAAGTTCAGTCTAGATCTATCAACTACATAAGCCTTTTTTGCTTTTGCTTTAGAGTTGACTATACTAACAAAAAATTCACTAAGATAGGTCATAACTGGTTTTTGTATGTATTTCGGTTTAGCAAAAATAAATATTTCAGCTGTATCGTGGAGGCTAATAGTGGTTGTTGTGTTCTTTCACTTCCCTGTGAAAAGTTTATAACAATTGTTTATGTACCAGAAGCGGATTTGATGCATTACGGAGGATATTTCAAGGGGCGTACCTACTTAAGCGATTTGTAGTTCTTGGTAATTTGTATATACACTATTTTTAATTATCTTCCGATGAACAAATGACTTGTACAAATTATTGAAATGGGTATTTTAACAGAACTTACAAAAGTTCAATACTTTAATACAAATACACTAAAAAATTTCCAAAAGTGAAATTCAATTGAATGAAATACTAGTTCAAAATCAGGATAACATAGCGTCAGAGATCCTTCCAGTCTAATCAAATTATTAGACAAAGCATGTTTTTTTTTTTAATTTGTCCATGTAGTTTTGCGAGTATTTCAATTCATTTTGAGTTGATTTCGTAGTTGGCCTACTACAGTGTTTTTTTTAAATAAATTCTTATTTTTGCAGGGTGGTTGGTTAGCGATGCCAAATTGCAGCTAGTTAGAATGACCAAAGAAAAGATAAATAAAAGAAAAAACTGAAATTTTGGAGGACAACGGCTTAACATATCCTTATTTATTTATGTTGAATTTAATTTTGTTAAAGCTGTCAATTTATGGTATGAACATCTTGCTTTGACTTCTGGAAAAGCATCTACATATGTTCATAAAAGGACTCTGATGTGTTAGAACCCTTTTAACTGTTAATTTTTTTCCAAATACTTTTTTCTTCCGAATCCGGATGATGCTAAAAATTAAATTGTATTTTGTATACTATTTTATTTTGTAGTGAGCATTCATAAACCAACTATTTGGGTATGGTACAACTCGCGGGCTTTTTCTCTAATTTTGTTATTTCGCATATCAACATTTCGCATTTTGTTACTTCGCAATTCTTATTTGGCAAACTTTTATTTCCTCTTGCGTGCATCGCGCTGAAACATGACATGCAGTGTATTTGAAGTATATTCGTTTTTATTTTTAATTAAGATATAATACTATTTGATTTGCATATTTATAAAAATATGAATTATGAATTTGATGTCAAATTAATACAATAATTAAAAACTTATTAAGAAGCTGATTCACAAATAATACAATATTTAAGACAAGAACTAGGACATATTTTAATATTGTTACGCAAGATCAGGTTTTTACTTATCGAAAATCTCTTGTGATCTTACAGACCTAAAGCTTAAGACTATAGTGGTTGTATAATATTTATTGACACTTATTATGAATCAACACCTTTGTTGGTTTTATTCTGCGGTTATCAATCAAGTTTTGGTAAGATTGTTATACCCTATTTCATCTTGTGACTTTTTTTTTTTGTAAGTATTTTCAATTAATTTTGTTTGTTTTGAAATGTATTCAAAAGTTCCATGACGATAGTATTAAGCATGGTGAAGTTGTTATTGGTGTTTTTTTTTTTTGGCTGATAACATTTCATTGAAATTTAAATAATCGTTCTAATATTTAATAGTTTATTTTAAGATATTAAAATAGCGTAAAATACGTTTACATCTTTAATTATTTAAAAAATACAAAATTGTCAATGTGTTTGGGTATACAAAATATTCGTAGTAATTATGCGTAACTGTTAATTTTACACGACACGATATGTGTGCCCAAACATTTTTTTAAATTCTAATATTAATATCCCACATCTCAGTAGCACAAGCAAAGAACTAGCAACTTGATCTAATTGTTTGTTAAGCGTTGGAATTGTAAAAGATTAATTCAAATAACCACAAGAAAAAATTTGAAGATAACAAAACAAAAACGTTCCTGGCAAAAGTAAATACAATAGTGATGGAGCTTTAGCAAGACCATAATTATTTAAATCGTATTACGTTTATTTTTTTAATTTTACATACTGCAAGTAGACATCAAATGGTGTTGCCATTGTCTTCCGACACAATTTGCATTATAAAGACTTTGTTCTTTTAACTAGGAAGACATACAAATTCGATCAAACCCGAAAGTTTCATCGAAATAGTTGGAGCAGTTTTCGAAAAAAGTAGCCTTGCGTTTCATTTAAAAAATAGCTGAGCAGAATATACTTTCAACAAACTATGTACCAAGTTTGAAGATACGGATACGGATTGATTGTCCGTCCGTGTTTTTACTTGCGATTATAGGTACGAATAAGGCAAGTTATGCATTCATAAAAAAGATTCTAACAATCAAATATGACATTTCGATGATAGAGAAGTCGAAAAAAGTGGGTCCGTGTCCGTATGTCTGTCTGTCTGTATAGTTACCTACAGCTGAAACGACTGGACCGATTTGCTTCAAACTAGGTACATAGTATTATTATCACGTCCTACAGAGGGGTTTTTGGAATTAACATTCTAGCTCTAAAACTAAGGGTACGACTTTAAGTGAAAAAATAATAGTGTTTTGTGAATAGTGTTTTTTGTGCCAACTTTATGTTTTGGTTGGTTGGAATAGATTTTTCAAGAAAAGTCTTACAACGGTACCTCTCATAGGATCGGTTTTTTTCAAATCAGAGTTTCTAAACAGAAATCGACATTAGATACTTCATTTTTAAGTGATCAATAAAATGTCATATCATTTTTTCCCTGCTTTTTTTCCAAAATCTCAGACCCCAAGACCACTGTCACACATTAGAGCAAGTTCGTCCGACCCAGTCGTGCACTTTATTTAAAGTACCTTATCATCGTATCGTCATGTATTATACGCCTTATAGTGTAACTAATCGGAAGCAAAATACCAAACTTAGTCATTCCAACTTCCTCTTATACATTTTTTAATAATAATAATTTTAACTTGTGTGAATTCTTGTGGAAAACATTCAATTTACTAAAAAATTGTTGGCCCACTAAGAGAAATTTGAAGCTAAAAGTATTTAACAAAAGGGCGTGTAAGAGCTAATAAAAATAATCGCAAGCAATAGCAAGCCTATAAATAGGACAAGGAAACTGATTCGATTGCAATGCATTAATTCATTGTTTATATCCAGGCTCAATCTCGCATCATATTTTTTCTCACCCATGTGCATATGCATTATACAAGTACCTACATGGAGAATATTTTAATCATTGTGTCAAAGCGACGGACATGCAAGATTTTACTCAAATGTCAGTCACTAAGTTCCGGTTAAATGCTAAGCTACTACAGATAACTTATTCTCTTGCCTACATAAAGTATTTTATTTTAACTTTAAGCATTTCTGAATAATTCTGGTCACGAATATATACTCAACAACAATCACTTTTCAAAGCTCTCGATCGATATTAAGGCTATACTAAGAAGCCATGCAAAATGAATGCTCCAGCATCATTACAATGCAACAGAGCTCTGCTATCTGTCTATGGCCAAGATTTAATGGTTTCACTCAGCTTCGAATTTTCGTTCGTTATAATGCACTACATCATTTGATTAATGTTCCGATAGAAGGCGCCTTGGCTGTGGGACCCAAATGAGCACTTCATCGATGGAAACCATCTATTTGTTAAGGACCTTAAGCGTCTCTGTGTGTAGTATATATATATACTTCCACCCCCGCTTAAACACGTTAATCCAAAGGCATTTTCTGCACTATCTGGTTAAAGATTGAACTACATTGACCGTAGGCTTGTGATTATCGAACTATTAAATTATATATATTTCACACTCACGGTTTTTATAATTGAAAATTTATTGCTGAAGCATGACCGCGGTGGTGCATGTGTTGTGTGTCTCCGTGTTGTCGCGGGTCGCTCGCTAGTCATTGAGAAATCATTAGCTTGCAGAGAAGATATTTAAATGAATTAAATAGGTGCCCGTGCTCCTAGATTATGAATTTGTATGAGATACTGAAAATCAGTGAACGTCGAGTTGAATTAGGTTATTACCTGCTTCTCAGCAAATCAAGTGTTTGACATGGAACCTGATTGTGGTGACGTAGGAGTTTTTTGTTGTTGTTTTTAATAGCATATATTATCATAATATATTAGATAGTTAAATATTTGTACTGTACCTTGAGATATTATTATGATAATCGGGAACCCTTCTATATAATTCCAATGCTGTTACATTAGCTTGTTTTTATGCAACACTAGTTTCCTGGAACATTTTTGGGAAATTATTTTAAAAAACTTTAGAAAACATTTTATGTATGTACATATGTGCATACAAATTAAGAAACATGGAATTGTATTGAACATATAAATATTTTCAATTTTTAAAATATTTTTAGGTATGAAGTGCTGTCTACCATTTCTGTTACCAACATCTTTAAGAAAATGATATTGTTAAAAGAGTTTGACTCAAATTTTTAACTTAGAACTTTTAACTTTTTAAATAAGAAAACCATTAAACTAGATTCCTGTTAAGTGCGTATTTAGCCAACACCTTAACAGGCTTTTTTTTTAATATTCCAAGCATGAAACATAAAAAGTTTTTTCGAAACCGTTTGAGCCATTTTTCATCAAATTATTAAAAAAAAAACAGAAAAAAAAATACTAAAACTGACCCCAACGACGATTAAAAAAAAGTAAATTGAAAAATTAGAATGCCATCTTGTAAAAAATTACTAAGAAATATTATATTAGACAAAGGTTTGAGTGAATACGACCAAGCCGTTGCCAACTTACGGTCATTTGAAGAAAATCGTTTAAACCTGATTTTTGTCATGGCCGTTTAAGCCAAAAACAAAAACAAATACCCCATTTCAGTCTAAAATACCATATTTTAGTTTAATCGAAATCGTTAGAACGAAACAAAAAATATCTCGACAACCGTTTTTCTTTACTGCCATGTATATAAAGTTTGAATAAAGTCCATCAAGCCGTTTAGATTTAGCTTGACGTGAAAACGCACCTTATACAAGTTAAATTGTTACTTGGGTAAAGTCATGTTTGATCAAAACCTCGTTTTTTCTGCATGAAACCATTGTTTGCCCTATATAGCATGTAAAAATCAATGGATAATTTTCCGAAACCCTTAAATAAACACACAATTAAAAGTATAAAAAATTAAATTTTATTCGCTTTAAATTCTTTTGGGGAAGTGCGGTTCAAAAACTGTGTTGAAAAATACGTTCCAGCAAAAACTCTAATGTATATTTACAAAACATACAAATCAAGGTAAGCGAAATATTGTTTCATATTGTATTTACTGTTATATTGAAATTTTCTCAATATTAATATGTTACCTACATAACTTACAAAACTTTAAATGTTCTTATAAAAATTGTAGTTTCCTTTTCAAGAGAATCAACTAATATTTTTAATCCTCCAGCAGTTTAAAATAAACAAAATATATTTTCTTAATTTCTTAATAATTTGAGTCCGATTTATCACACGGCTCATAAATGTTGCTTAGGTACTTCTGTGGACCAACTTCATTAACACGTAAAAACCATATGGGGCCTTAAGCTTATACAACATTTCCTAGGATTTTCCAAATGAATTATTGCAAATCTTTTTCTTTTGCATATCCTTCATCTTTGTTTGGGGCATGTATACATAAATTGAGTGCGTTAACCTTTCTGGATGAAAATCATGACATTCGAATGAGTGTCACAGCAAAACTACTTTCAACTGACACAGTAGGACAATGGAAAATACGACAGGTATCCGCTTACATTACAGGTAAATAATATTAACTGCTCTGGTTTTCTTACGCAAAACAAGTTGACTTTTAAATTTGCATTTGGGAAATCTCAGAGGTACACAACATGACGTTTAAACATTTTGTATTACTAGAACCTTGTCAACATAAGAAAAATCACCATCTAATTGAAGAAAAACCAAATCACTTGTCTTTGCAAAACAAATTGACTCAAGTCAAATTCATTTATCATCTACTTAGTAGCAGCATGCAGATTGTATACATTTGTATCGAATACCTACACAAACATCATAAATTAATGTTATGTTTGTCACCTGTAATACCCAATTTGATTTACAGCCATGCGAATGTTAGGAGGATAAACTGTTGTATTTTTGCTTGCGCCTACTGCCTTAGAGCTGTGAGAGTATGCTACGCCAAGCGAATCTTTTTGCAAGGCCCAAGTTTTAGATAAAATTTTATAAAATGGAGTCCTTATGTTTTTAAAATTGTTAAATACTGCTAACTAACTTAATTTCAAAAGCTCCAAGTACTGGTATAGTATCACCGTTTAGTCCGTGTTTTCAAGGCTAATGGCTTTCTTTCTAGGGTAAATTATAAGATGGAGTTTTTGCTCAAAGAAGACCATAGAAAAGGTTAGCCAACATATACCTATGTGGACAGTTATGTGTCACCCGATTGTGCAAAGGACATCCAGTTAAAGCTAAGGAAATATAGATAAAATTCGCTATCCAGGCTGGTGCTCGAACCCACAATTAGGCTAGCAACCAAATACTACGAACAACATGGAGGCCAACTGTTGCAACGGAAACATAGTCCAATGATACGAAGGAAAGACATCTGTCCAAGTTTCCGGCGCGCCGCGGCGGTATTTTAAAGTCTTAAAGCAGCAACTTCCCTAAGAATGGATAGCTCGATTTCGCACATAAGAATACAAAATTATATGTATCTAATACAATTTAAGTAGGTTCGGTAGCTCACTCGTCAAACTTTTTTTGAAAGCCAATAAAAACTGAGAGTTCAAGTCCTACTCCTTGGCTTTTCAGCTTACCCTAGTCTTCAGCAAATCACTTTCATTATTAAGTAAAAAAAAAAAAAACATTAGTACCAAACTATTAACATCAATAAATATTGCTGCCAGTAAAAGTTACCTGTGAAATGATTATACATTTATAAATAAATTAAAAGCATAAGCTGGCTTAACTATACGAGTCCATAGCCCACATAGTGTGACATGTCAATCATGCTGCCGGAATCCTTTGATATAAGAAAAAAAGACTTAATACAAGAATTGTGAAAAATTTAACTCTTCCGGAATAATTATCTATTTTTTATAGATATCATTTTATAATGGTAAGAATATGAAAACAATGTTTCACAGAATTGTAAATAACTTTTCTTTTAAAACAAAAGAACAGAGTCAAGTGGCTATGTATCTATTATTCGTCGTCTTTTCCATATTGCATCCAACAGATTATGCAGCTATTACTGTAAAATTGTATTATATATTTGGTGATCATAGTTAATTGTATTTGACTTAAGTTGATGCAACAACAGTGCAAAATGTATCTAATGAATGTGTGCAACATTGTAAGTAAAATAAAATGGCATGTGCAGGCATAGATTAAAATCGTATTTTAAATTGTAATGCTTATTTATATGGCAAGGTACATAATTACTGACAACTTGAATTTTTTTCATTTACAAAGTAGTATACGCAACATTTTAAAGCTCATGAAAATTATTTGCATCACCAGAAAGAATGATCATAAAGGAACTAAATATGATTGATGAAGTTGAAATCAAAATTTGGTGAATTATTTTTGCAGTAATCTTATTTTCTGGAGGTGTATAAGTTCAAATAAAATGGAACTTACTTCCTTTTTAAATAAATATTTTCAGTTCCTTAATGAACCATTTTTAATTTAGAATTTTTCAAGTTCTTTTGAGGGTTAAGAAAGAAAAATTGTTCGAAAGCGACATTAGGCTATAATGGTAATATGGCGCTTTGGCAAAGCGACAGATAGCCATATTTCGAAATATGGCCACATGACACATTTTGAAAGTGTCATATTGCCATATATTTCAAAGTATGGCCATATGACGCATGGCCATATGTCACGGCACCCTTGTAAATAGAACAGCACAGGTCTTACTTCCATTTTATTTGAACTTATTTGAACACCTCCAGAAAATAAGATTACTGCAAAAATAATTCACCAAATTTTGATTTCAACTTCATCAATCATATTTAGTTCCTTTATGATCATTCTTTCTGGTGATGCAAATAATTTTCATGAGCTTTAAAATGTTGCGTTTACTACTTTGTAAATGAAAAGTTGTCAGTAATTATGTACCTTGCCATATAAATAAGCCTAAAAATTTAAAATACGATTTTAATCTATGCCTGGCCTGCACGTGCCATTTTATTTAACTTACAATGTTGCACACATTCATAAGATACATTTTGCACTGTTGTTGCATCAACTTAAGTCAAATACAATTAACTATGATCACCAAATATATAATACAATTTTACAGTAATAGCTGCATAATCTGTTGGATGCAATATGGAAAAGACGACGAATAATAGATACATAGCCGCTTGACTCTGTTCTTTTGTTTTAAAAGAAAAGTTATTTACAATTCTGTGAAACATTGTTTTCATATTCTTACCATTATAAAATGATATCTATAAAAAAATAGATAATTATTCCGGAAGAGTTAAATTTTTCACAATTCTTGTATTAAGTCTTTTTTTCTTATATCAAAGGATTCCGGCAGCATGATTGACATGTCACACTATGTGGGCTATGGACTCGTATAGTTAAGCCAGCTTATGCTTTTAATTTATTTATAAATGTATAATCATTTCACAGGTAACTTTTACTGGCAGCAATATTTATTGATGTTAATAGTTTGGTACTAATGTTTTTTTTTTTTTTACTTAATAATGAAAGTGATTTGCTGAAGACTAGGGTAAGCTGAAAAGCCAAGGAGTAGGACTTGAACTCTCAGTTTTTATTGGCTTTCAAAAAAAGTTTGACGAGTGAGCTACCGAACCTACTTAAATTGTATTAGATACATATAATTTTGTATTCTTATGTGCGAAATCGAGCTATCCATTCTTAGGGAAGTTGCTGCTTTAAGACTTTAAAATACCGCCGCGGCGCGCCGGAAACTTGGACAGATGTCTTTCCTTCGTATCATTGGACTATGTTTCCGTTGCAACAGTTGGCCTCCATGTTGTTCGTAGTATTTGGTTGCTAGCCTAATTGTGGGTTCGAGCACCAGCCTGGATAGCGAATTTTATCTATATTTCCTTAGCTTTAACTGGATGTCCTTTGCACAATCGGGTGACACATAACTGTCCACATAGGTATGTTGGCTAACCTTTTCTATGGTCTTCTTTGAGCAAAGACTCCATCTTATAATTTACCCTAGAAAGAAAGCCATTAGCCTTGAAAACACGAACTAAACGGTGATACCATACCAGTAATTTAAGCTCTTGAAATGAAGTTGGTTAGCAACTTAATAATTTTAAAAACTTAAGGACTCCATTTTATAAAATTTTATCTAAAACTTGGGCCTTGCAAAAAGATTCGCTTGGCGTAGCATACTCTCACAGCTCTAAGGCAGTAGGCGCAAGCAAAAATACAACAGTTTATCCTCCTAACATTCGCATGGCTGTAAATCAAATTGGGTATTACAGGTGACAAACATAACATTAATTTATGATGTTTCTGTTAAGTGTAGGTATTCGATACAAATGTATCTACAATCTATTTGCTGCTACTAAATAGATGATAAATGGATTTGACTTGAGTCAATTTGTTTTGCGAAGACAAGTGATTTGGTTTTTCTTCAATTAGATGGTGATTTTTCTTATGTTGACAAGGTTCTAGTAATACAATATGCTTAAACGTCATGTGTATCTCTGAGATTTCCCAAGTGCAAACTTAAAAGTCAACTTGTTTTGCGTAAGAAAACCAGAGCAACTTATATGTATGATTTAATGCAAGCGGATACCCTGTCGTATTTTCCATTGTCTTACTGTGTCAGTTGAAAGTAGTTTTGCTGTGACACTCATTCGAATATCATGATTTTCATCCGGAAAGGTTAACGCACTCAATTTATGTATGCAAAAGAAAAAGATTTGCAATAATTCATTTGGAAAACCTAGGAAATGTTGTATGTACCTAAGCTTAAGGCTACAATTTACATTCCTTGCCCCATATGGTTTAACGTGTTAATGAAGTTGGTCCACAGAAGTACCTAAGCAACATTTATGAGCCGTGTGATAAATAGGGTTCAAATTTTTAAGAAACTTTAATGGTGTGGCTGGCTTTAAGATATGTTTTGTTTACTTTAAACTGCTGGAGGAATGTAAATATTAGTCGATTTTCTTGAATATGGAAACTACAATTTTTATAAGATCATTAACAGTTTTGTGAATTATGTAGGTAACATATTAAGATTGAGAATAATTCAAAATAACAGTAAATACAAACTAAAACAATATTTCGCTAAAATACCTTGATTTGTATGTTTTGTAAATATACATTAGAGTTTTTGCTGGAACGTATTTTTCAAGACAGTTTTTGAACCGCACTTCCCCAAAAGAATTTAAAGCGAATAAAATTTAATTTGGTATTCAAAATTATAACATTTTTTATACTTTTTATTATGTAAAATGACACTTTGACAAAGCAACAGATGGCCATATTTTGAAATATGGCCACGCGACACATGGCCAAATGTCCTGTATGACAAAGTGTGTTTGAGACTTTTCTCGATAGTAAGCTGACCTGTACGGAGGAAAACTCTTCAGCATATCGTCGGTTAAACTTCAGGACCTCGTAAGTCGAAAAATTCGAAAAATATATTATTAATGCAAAATAATCAGAAAATTCAGAGCCATATTTTGGTATTTTCAGCTCAACAATATTGTTCCGAAAATTTTTCAGGAATGACAACATTAAAAAACAAGGATTTATAAATCCCAATATAAAAATTAAGCAGTACCTCGTAAGTCTCATACTGTACGCAAGTAAATCGAATTGCATTCTTATATACTTACGAGGTATTGCATAAATAGACAATCAGGTATTTTTTGATTTCTGAAAAACTTGCAAAAAAGACTTACGAGGTATTGAAGCTTAACCGACGATATGAATTTTGTAGCCCTTGAGCAGAATTCTATTTAAAGATTTTCTGGTTCTCTCGATGTCCTATGTCAGCCGACTTAATGTTGCATTGATATATTGAACTCGTCAGTGGCCTCGATTTTTCGTAACTGATTGTTGTTTGAATTTTAAGAGAATCATTATTTTTGTAGTACATATTTGCAAACAAAAAGTTAATTCACCCACTATGTAATTTCTGGTTTAAAAAGTTGACAGAATAAACTTGAGTGGTTTTAGAAATCTAATTTCTATACAGCTGCTCTATATGCTAAACTTGATGTTTTGAGTGTTAAAAACTCCGAAATGGTGTGAGAAAAAGGTTTATTATGAAAATATTTTAAAAGCCAAAAGTTCTTCGATGAAAACAACTTAAGATTAAGCCAGTAAAATATCACGACATCGTCAAAACCAAAGAAATTGTTGTAAATAATGGGATAGGTTTTGCGTCATAGTTTTAAAAACTAAGAAAAATATCTGTCTTATATTCACCAATATAAATATAATTCAGATCCTAAGATTGGAAGAAGGTGCCAAACTTCAATTTTTACTTCAATCATTATATTTTTGAATTGTACATACGTATTTATATTGTTATAACGAATAAATTATTTTAAGTGCACCTAAGTAATTCACAGCTACTCACACAGTCTTAAGACTTGTTTGTATTGATCTTTGAAATTTTGTCCATTAAAATTCAGAATATTTATTTTTGTTTTTCTGCCTTCCCATTTAATTAATAAACACACATTCAAATATCACATATTAATCAACCCATTAACACCTGTGACACCTGATAATTTGGCAAAACAATACAATAAAAAAATATAGAGAACCTATAGAAAGAATAGGTACTGAATTTGGAACCTATACAATTATGTAAATATTCTGGCCAGACTCATTGACCATTCAATTGTGCTGCCCAAGTGAGCCTGCCAAATAGAATTTATATCTTTTGTTGTTTAAATAAAATAGAAAAGTATAAACATTTAGATTTGGCAGCGGAAGTTTATTATTCAACATTCTTCTCTTTGCGGTACTTATTCAATTTGAAGTTTTTTAAATGCTTAAGTTGTCTTCAATGTATTTTTGTATAGGTACTGCCACAGTTTGTGTCGGTAATATGTGCATATATTACCTGAATTGTTCTTGCGTATTGTTTCGTCAGTTAAGAATGATTCAAATTTGTTGGTCTTAAAAACAAAATAAAAACTTGTAACTATTTTGTTTTTAATTAGTTTATGACAGAAAAAACCACACGCGACCTAAAAATCAATAAGAGCTTTGTTAGAAGTTCTACGCTTTCTTGTGACAAAAAAGATACATATTTGTATTTTTTCGATCTTAAACCATATTACTGTGATTCCACCGACAGCAACAAATACGTAAACCACATCAGGGGTTGATAAAAATAACCAAACATTTCATTAATTTTAGATAACAAGAAACTTTAATATATATTGACGTGTGGATAATATCAAAGGGGATCCCCATTTAGAGATGAAGGTTTAAATGCGTCATGAGGTGTAAAATAAACCATCAATGTGAATCTTTGCTTTCATTAGGAATTCAGTTCATGTATTCGCCCTTTTCTGATGCACAAGTTTTATTTTAAGCTTATTAATTCGATAAAACAATCTTTTTTTGTTTAGGAATTCTATGAAAAACCTATAATCCAATTCTTTTACGCAGGCAAAAAACATTTAATTAACATAAATAATAACTTGGTCATCAGTGTGACGTTCTTGTAGACGTTAATAGTTTTTTTCAAGGAAATTTCCACTCCTTTCGATTTCGCTTTTTAATTATTTCGACTTCTTTTAAGAACTTATTGACTATTTTGAATAAATTTTGGACGTTGTTTTATTCGTCAGCTTTCAATTCATATGAAGAAAAGGAGGTAATAAAGTAAAGGGGCTGATTACGAAGATGCATTTAAAATTAAAATTCATTGTTTCGAAAAGAGTTAGGTTATTTCATATAATTCAAAGTAAAAGAGATAATACATAAAAGGGTAACAATGTTAAGATAAAGAACACCATTTAAAACGTTTAATATGAATTCCCTTTGATTGATGTAGTTTAAAAGTTAGATTTGGGCAGATCTTCCAAGTAGTCGTTTATTTGTGTATCTTTTATAGGACTAGTTACGGAAACAATGATCCCTTAACTCGCTGTTACAAGCTAATTCTCTTTATAACGATATTAATTTTTATTTTTTCTTAAGTAGAGACTTGTTAATATTTGTGCCTTTATTTTTTGTATATTGTTAATTATTTTTCAGTCGTCCGTTAAGTCGGTTTTTCTTTTTGATGAATAATCTATATTTTTATAAACATACTTAATATAAAAAAATTGTAACAGGCCCATTTCTGTACATTGGATATATAGATATATAGAGCCACAGAAGGCAAAACAACAGTTTTTTATTTTATTTTTTGGTCTGTCTGTATGTTTTAACATGCATCACGTACTGCATGGAATTGAATGCAGTTTTTAACAGATTTATTAGAAGTACGCCATGTAGTACCCCGTGGCGTAGTGGTTAGTGTGTCGGACTGCTACGCCGAAGGTTCAGGGTTCGATCCCTGAGGTTGCCACCTAAAAGTTTTTTTCCGGGGTACTGCCTCTTGCGAGGAAGTGACAAATCCTTCAAGAGTAATTAATGTCATGGAAAGTGCTTCTCTGTTAGCCGTTCGGATTCGGCGGTAAATTGTAGGTCCTTTCCATTCCTGCAGAATATCAACGCACACACAGGAATGGTTGAGAGTGTAAGTCACAGGCCCCGGCCCCGCTTGGAGCTGTTGTGCCAACAATTTTTTTTTTTTTTTTTACGCCATGTTAAATAGCACGGAAATATCAAATTCTGACTGTTTTTTTAATCGCACGTTATTCAATGAACTTAACTCAAAATAAAAAAAAATTAAGGAAGTTAGCGCCACACTTACTGCGCTGTTAATCATAAAACTAGCGCCACACTTATGTACATACATGAATAAAGAAAGTTAGTTAGAAATTGTTATATAAAAAATATTCATGGTGCTTTTATCACTTTAAAGGCTTATCTCATTCATCGAAAGCATACATCGAAAAAAATGTTACCATAGATAGAATAGAGGGACGCACAAAGCAGCATGTACACGTCACGACTTGGTTTGGTGAACGAGCAACACTCACGCCCAAAACTGATGAAGCAGCTGCCACAAATCACAGTTTAAGTATACTAGGAGCTATACCTGTCCACAAACATAGTTCTAGACCAAACCGATATTATTATAATGCTTCGGAACTTAACCCTCCAACTATGCAATGGAAGTAGTCTTAGTTATGTCACTACGAAGAAAAATTATATAGAAGCCGAAATTCTTACGGGCTGTGAAGCTGTTAAAGTAGTTTTCACACTACGTTTTCACACCATCTATTTACCTATAAAAGGAGTCGTAAGGTCAGACACTTTGAGCCGCCCGCCGCACAGGTGTCGATCTCAGGACGAATTGCGTATTGCGTTACTCTAACGAACAACTAAGTGGCTTGCTCTCGGGCCACAAGCGTAGATATGTATTGTTTATAATGGCTCCTATGGGTAAGACACAAGAAATGTTTTATACATATAAACAACTTCTTAAGTTTTTGTTGTTTGAATTTGCACAAAAATAAGCACTGTTTATCTACCCGTTCCAAGTCCATTTTATTGATTTTTGATTCTGAACTGAAATAAAAATAAAAATATACTAAGATACTTTATTCTAAAATCCACGCGTATGAAGCTTATAATAAATATTAATAATAATGCAGGTTTTTAAAACTTAAGGTCTTTATTGTACTTTTGGACCTGGAAAGATTTTCAAAATATTTGATCTGATTCCACGAAGCTTCCCCTCGAAATTTCCACATTTAATTAGAATATTTAAATTTGTTCGTATTTTATTTTCGGTTTATAATGTTTATGTTTTTATATTTCATATATGTGAATTTAAAACATAAATTGACATTAAAAGATACAAAAGCAAATAATGTTTAATACCTATAACCATTTCAGCACACTTTTTATTTGAATACTTTTTGGCATTTATCCAATCAAAAAAGAAAACGCTTTTAGTATCCAATAAATGAACAATAATTTTGAATACCGACCGATGTTAGTTTTTGAATTCTTTTTTAAATAAATCCAAATTCCAATTTAACTGGTTGTCCACTCATGTTTATACATTCCTTCCTAATTTTTCTCAAACATTTCAAAGAAATAAGTTTTGTTTAGATAATTATTGTCTAAGCAAATATGCTTGTTTGTTTATCACTGTACAAAACAATATTTGAGCGAAATGGTGTGATTAATTTTGAAAATGCTTTCTTTTCTGTTTGATTGGTCTATCTATTAATTTTTAAAGTGTCACAAATAGGTGTTCTGAAAATGTTCACATTCCTTTGTCTTGAAATTAATAAATTGTGATAAAAATTAAAACACAAATCAATACAGTCAATCGTTTCTTTTAATGCAGACAGTGGTTAAAAATACCATACCCTAAAGCAGCAACCTAATTTCGTACACCTTTTTTTATCATTTTATTCGTTAAATGAAATTCTCGAAAAATCATCAACAGATTAAACTGGTTTTCTCCAGAAATATCCTGCAGGAATATTGGTCTCTTTTGAATGTCAATGAACTAGAATAATCTTTTCAAATTGTATCTTCTTCCTTTTCCCTCCTATCTCTGACGAATTTATGACCTCAACTGGGATCACAATTCTCCCAACAAAGTGCCTTACGTATTTATAGCACGGTATGGAATTAATTGATAAGTATTTGAACTAAAGCTTATACCTACCTACATTTTGAGAAATTCTATCTATTTTTGTTTTATAATATTTAATGGACTAGTTCAGTTTAAACAAATAAAATAAAAGTATTGTTCTAGCAACACTTAAAAATATAAAAAAGCCAATTAGCACTTTCATTTATACCTACAAGTACTGCTATCTATACAAGTATCTATCTGTCAATTCAAGATATCGCGCCTTGACAATAAAACTGGATGCCAATGCATTCTATAACTGCCCTGGGTGCATACAGGAAGTATTGCGAGTTGCAAGATATATTTGGCGCTAAGGCCCGTCTCAACACCCCCATTACACTTGTGACGACTTTGCCTTTTTTCGCGTTTATTGTTTTTCTCATTTCGTTTTGCCGGAGATTTCCGTTCATTACCTGGGCAAAAAACACACAAAAACGTGACACGAAAAAAAGATTGAAAAAAGAAAACAATAACGAAGATCATTGCCTGAGGCGATCACAAGAGATCTCCAACTTGTCTACACGCTACACCTCACATTCTGCCAACACACGAACGCGACTAGCGCAAGCGGCAAATTTTGTTCGCTCCTATTCAGATACTGATACCAAGTCCGTAGGTATACTATACAGATAAAGATACAGCACAGTGCGCAACTGGGCAGACTGGAACGAGACAGGGAGATATATGGCACAGCTGTTTGGATCACTGCTATAAGGAAGGAGGTGTTGGATGGAAGTTCAGTGCGCGAAATTTTTACCTATATATAGAGCCGCAGGTTTGCCGTTCTGCCTCAGAAGATTGAATGACCGTCTGGTAAATTCATGTGTGCAAATTGGCTCAAAAAGGCTCTGAGAGAAATTTTAAATAATTGAAAAGAATCTACTACCGAAAGACTTAGTTTAGTTTCACTATAAAAGAACATTTTAGAAGTGAAAAGTAAAATTTTCTTTTTCAAAAGTGAATTGTTTCTACGATACATAAATAAAATATAGTAATATCAAAATTATACATAATATCTTCTGGATAAAATAAAACATTGTGTTAGATTAACAAAATTGTTTATATAAGTGAAATAAAAAAATTCAAAAATCAAACAAACCATAATGGAGCTGCAAATTCAACAAAGAAATAATGTGAAAGGACCTCAATCCTTTGCGGAAAATGGCTCAATTATGCATGAGTCACGGTATACGGTAAGTGCAGACAAAAAAGAGTAGAACCCTTTTTAGAAAAAAATTTAAGAAATTTACTGGAAGTGGTATTTCAATCTAAGCTTTTTTTTATAGGCAAATGTAAAACAAGTAAAAAATTAATTAATTTTAAAACCTCCAAGAATATCCTTTGTTAAGATACGGCGCTTAATTGAACTTTTTTCTTGGTCATGCTCCTCGCTGCTTAGCATGCACAAAGTTATTTGCGGTGTGATGAAAATAAATGCAAACACTAATGTGTTTAGTGCAAATTTTAAAAATAAAAATTCTTTCCCTACAGTATATTGAACTTCTATTGGTTTATTGTACAATTTTTTCTGGCTTTATGCAATGGATTTTGGAATTTTATTTTCGGCCGAATGTAATTTTGGGAACTGCAGTTGACTTCGTATACTTCAAAATTTAAAAAAAAAATAACTTTGCAAAATATTTTGTACACTGCAATTTAATAATTTCAATTTAAAAGAAATGTTTAACTCTTAACTCAATTTTATCTAGAAGCCTGATTGAACTTATACGCTTTGAAAATAATAATCTACCCTCTGTAATAATTAAAATTTGATTCGCTTTGTTACGATGCCTTCAAAGGAATTAATTGGAGTTTAGGGGATTCCCTTCAAATAAGTTCAATATAAACACTATTAGTGACTAGCAGACCCAAAATTGAATATCTTAAGATATTGAAAAAGAATTAAAAACATAAACGACATGAATGGTGATATAAAAATTTCAATCGATTCTTCGTCAGGAAATATTTTCCATACCTACTTACTTAAAACTAAAATTGTTCAAATGATTTCTTGCATAATGATCTTGATGAATTTTAAGCGCATTAAATTGTTTAAATGTGAAAATTATAAACCCATTAAAAAAATCATTCAATTTAAGTATAACAAAAAGACCTTATAGTATAGTTCGAAAGCTCTTCTTTTGCTTTTAAGGTTGTTCAGAATTATTTGCCAATATATTTATGAATTTTAATAAAGATGTCAATCGCCAAAATTCAATCAAATCAGATAATATTTAATAAATGCAAAAAATTATATCTTTTCAATAACAAACTACTACTGTCTGAAAATTAGGTGATAATAATTATAAAACAATCTTAGAACAAAAATGGCAAAAAAAAAATACACAGATTTTTGGAATAATTAAATTGTCTAAGAAGAATTCATAAAAATTATAGAAACAAATAAACATATATATGTGTACATACATATTGCATAAATAATAAGATGAACATAAAAAAAAAATGATTCGTAAAACAATAATTTTAGCCAGTAAAGCCAGTTTTTGGTATTTGTATTTAATTTTGAAATGTTGTGGGTAAATTTATATATACTTATGAAAAGCTCAAAATGTAATCCACTCAATTTTTAAACGGTTCCTACCCTCTATTGGTGTAAGTATTAGTGAGCTTCTCTTTATTTGTAATAAAAGAAACATTTTAAACGCATTTTGATATTCCATACTTTTATTCCTGTTTTCAAATCTTAGTATGAATAGTTATATTTAATAGTAATTTTCGAAGTTCTTAAGAGCCATATAGCATTTTCACATACATTATGATAAAATAAACTTCCTTTTAAACAAATAACGAACAAGATAGCCTAAACTCCGTAAATCAAATAAAAATGAGTCTTTGATGTTATTTTAACAAAAACATAAGCCACATGTAACATAAACGTCACCCGAATGTTTAGAATTCGTAACAGGAATATGGCTCTTTTAAGTTTCCCTTATATCATTAGTTACATAAGTTCTAAAATGCATTTTATAACTACGCAACTTGTAACTCATCATAAAATTGATGATAGGTACCAAAGAACCATTGTTAATTTAATTATTTTAATTAATTTTATTAAATTTAAAAAATACAAAACTCAAGTCCAAAAACCAGACTGAAGTTACAAAGTTCCAAATTCAAAACTATGTATGTACGTTTAGGGAAAATGATTTAACAAATGAATCCTTTGAATTCACTTGATTTACATATAAAATATGAATGTACATTTATAGAAAAATCTTTATCATAATAAATAATATATACTAATTCTATTAATTTTTAGCTCTCCGATTTGAACCCCATCGCTAGGCTTACAAAGAAGATGGATAGTACATTGAAAGTATCAGAGCAGGCACCTGCTTCCATCACCGATGACGTTCCTTATACGATTGAGTTGATTACAGAAAAAGACGCAGATGGTGTTCTTACAATGCTCAAAACATTCTTTTTCAAAGTGAGTTACTGTTGTTTTAATAATTTTAGGTACCTATATTGCCTTTATTACTAATATCATAATATTATATGTAAGTTATACGAGTATAAGATCGTTGACATCTGTAACCGAAAAGTCATTCAAATATGACTTCAATAATGCAATAAATAAAAACTTAGTACCTAGGGAGGACAAGTAAATTTAAAACTATCTAGACAAAAGGAAGTAACTCTCTGAAAAGCACAATTGTGTGTGTTTTGTCGTGCCAATCTTAATCGGAAGTACTTGCTGCTGCCATGCCACCAGGGCATTACAATCTCCAGTCGGCGACACAAATGACGTTAACCAATTATTCACTAGTGATTGTTAGCCATAAACGACATTCAACAATCTCACGAATTGGTTCACCTTTCATTTAATTTGCATTTTCATGACAATGAGTTCTTGACCAAGCATCAGCTTCAGCAGGTTATTTTGTTTTTCTTCATATTGAACCCTGATTAACCCCTTGAATATTGATACTACACGGATAAGCAACTTCCAACCATCCAACCACCTGTGGGCTGTGGGGGTCTAAGGTCGATTCTGACTGTGTTGTTGCAAACACGTCCGCTTAGCTTACTGTATTACACTTAAGGACCTCTCTATAGTATAATATGAAGCGATAAGATCTCTCTTAAAATAGCTTGAAGGTAAATGCATGTAACTTGAATTGAACACCGGGCGGCGGCGCCGCATGCTTGTCCGAATGATGATCTTTGGTAAACATTGTTGCCAACTAGATACAATTGATTTTTGAATTAAGACGAAATTTAATTCAAAAACGCACACTTTTAATATAGATGTGGGAAACGTTTTGAAATTTTAACAAATATTATTTCTATAATTTCTTTTATCTTCACAATTTATTTTAAAAATCGAAATAAACTAAACTATTAAAAAAAAAATATATTTCACTAAGTTGGCAATAATGGAAAATATTAACAATGACCTACCCTACTAACGACAACGCCTGTTTTCAACTTAACGCAAGGCGTCGTCGTCGCTATTGGGAGGCAATAATATTGAAGTCTTTCCTTCTGCAATGGCAAACATGTAATTATGATTATCGGTGTGCCATCGGGCACGTTTTATTAAGTGCCACCTACAAAATCAAAGGCGTGCCATGCACACGAAACGGACACTGCTTCAAAGCAATGTCGAGTTGGGGAAACCTTTACACCTGGCCAAAAGTGGTTGTAATAAAAAGTCCAAGCTTATTCATACATTTTTATTATTTATGAGGTGAATAGCTTGGTGTCGTATAAAAGCTTGTAACTACATATTTTGTAATCGGATTTTAATATTTTATATTTATGATTCATATCTGAAATATATATCGAATTATCGGCAGCTTAATATGCACATTATAAGGTTGTTAACTGACAAAAGCCGCAGTTAAGTTGTTTTATAGTATAGGAGACATCGAGATGGTTGAACACGACCGAGATAATCAGATGAAAGATTTAATATTAATCATGCAATTCATAACTTGAATAATGCTTCAATTATGGAATACAAAGGAATTGCTAATTTGTTAATAATAAAATCGAGATACATATCGACAAGTAGTGAGTGAATGGCTTTTATTTTACATTTACACCATATCTATAGAAAAAGACATTTAGATCTTCTGATTCAACATAATTAATCAAATGTGTTTTTCGACAAATATATATCGTTGTTTATATGTCTCACTTAATATTATTTTAATTAAGTTGGATATTTCCAGACAAGAAAATTTCCGGCGGAGGATTCCAATGTTTGTGGGAGCAAAGCCCATTAATTGCTTTTGTTTTTGAATATGCAAGTAGATTCAATTGCATCTAACTCAGGGCTGTATTTTGACTAGTTACTAATTTAAACCTTTATAAGTTTCCAAATGTGATTCCTCTCTAGCACACGTACTATGCAACACTTAATTTCTCTTTGAAAACAAAAAAATCGTTGTCTGAAGTGTGAATTTTCGGTTAATGGCATTTTCACAAAAAAATATTCATTATCAAAATAAAGGGCAAAAGTTAATCTCCGTACCATTTTTTTTGTATATTTTTTAATGTGAAATCCAGTCATAAAAAATGTTTGATATTAAAACTCTTCATTAACACCATTCGTACGCCAATAAAAAAAAATTCCAGATGTTTTCAAGATTTACAGTGTTTTTGTTTTTATTTATTTATAGGATGAACCGCTTAATACTTTCCTTAACCTGGGTGAATGTCGAGAGCTGGAAGAATACTCCCTAAAGTGTATACCCGAAGCGTGTTCGTTTAAAGCTGTCAACAAACAAGGTGAAATCATCGGAGTATTCCTCAATGGTCTCATGCGCCGACCGGTAAGTCTATTTAACAATTAAAAAATAAAAACAAAGCGTAATACAATTTTTGTTTATCCAGAAACCTGATGAAAAACCCGAAGGTGTAGCAGACTCCTGCAGTCATCCCAAATTCAAGAAAATCTTATCCCTAATGGACTACATCGAACAAGACTTTAACATCTTTGATGTTTTCCCCAACACAGATATAATTCTAGATGGAAAAATTGTCTCCGTAAACACAAACTACCGAGGTTTGGGTATTGCTGGTCGCCTAACTGAAAAAGTTTTGGAATACATGCGAGAAAACTCAATTCCTGTGATGCATGTCCTCTGCTCAAGCCATTTTTCGGCGCGTGTAATGGAAAAGCTTGGTTTTGAAGAAGTCTATCAACTTCCATATGAAAATTTCAAAGTGAACGGTGAAGTTGTCTTTCGCCCTGCCAAGCCACATGTGGCGGCAAGAGTTTTAGCCAAGGAAATTAGTAAATCGCCTGAGACTTAAGTTGGGAGGAGTATATTCTTTTTTTGTTGACTGTTGTTTTTAAGAGTGATTTGTATGCTATGTGTATGTATATTTATTTAACAAAATGTTTGACTATTTTTTTTGGTTAAGGATTTTCTCTACAGAACAACACTTTGAAAGTGTTGCGATATTGTGAAACGCTTATTATTTTTTTTAATGAATTTTGATATATATTTGTATTTTTTGTATATGATATTATTTTTACAAAATGTTATTCGTTAAAATATAATTTAAAAAAGAAAAAAAGTGTTTAATAATAATTATTAATTAAGTGTCAATTAAGTACATAAATGTGTAGCAAATTATATTTATTAATTTAAACCTTAAAATTTAACAAATTATTATCGTAAACTTAGAGCAAAATTAATAACATTGTGACTTAAAATTTTACTAGTAATAATAACGTACAAATTAAATAGTAAATCGTTTGTATGGTTCAGGAAATCACTATGAATAGTAATGAACTAAATACGCTTCATTGTATAGAATGTTATAAATATTTGTTCAGTTCATAATGATATTGGATGAAATAAAACTGATAATTTAACTTAAATTGCTTGTTTTTTTTTTTGTCTATTTTAAGTGCGAGGGATATCATCAAAAAAGTGGTTGAGCTAACAATTGCTTATTAAAACAAAATTATTTTCTCTTGTGATCCAGGTAAGTAAAAAAAAAATTTTAAACAAAAACTAGTTTACTCCAAAAATTATATTGGTTCTTTCCACTGAACACAATCAATTAAAATATCGAAGTTAGCAAATCATGTTATTTTGCAAAGGTCAAGTTAAGATTCATGTACCTATGTAGCTTAACAAATAAAATAAAAAGCACGAATCTGGTATTTAAAGAACAAAATATTTAGAAAAATCTGTTGATTGGAGTTGGAGACTTTGGAAAAAAAAGCAGAGACAAAATTATATTCAATTTTATTCATCACTTAAAAATCATTAGATAAAAAGTTTTTTGGAAAAAATGAAGTAAGCCATCTAATTCAAAACTATCGGACCAGTTTCTTTAAAAAAAAATTTTTTTTTTAACTTTCGAAAACATGTTCCAATTTTTTTTTGAGTATGCCAACATCTAGCAGCTTGTAGTTTTTATCATAAAATAAAAATTTTAAAATGTTTAAATAAACCGTTTTTGAAAAAAAAAAAAAAAACAAATATTAAATAAAAGTTTAACGTTTTTTTTTTGAACCCAAAAACTTATTTTGAAAAATTTTAAAACTACTATTATTTCGCTTATAAAAGAGCTTTCACAATAAAATTTTCATTGAATTCCGTTAATTGGCTTACGAGAAAATCTTATTTGAAAAAACCGCTCCAATGGGAGATATCGTTATACATAAGACTTTTCCTGACAAATCTATTTGAACCAAAACATAAAGCTTACACAGAAAACGCCATTCAGAAAGTTTTATTAAAATCGTAGGAACCGTTTTTGATAAAAATTGGTTGTTTATTAAAAATCATATGGTAGATACCGTTAGTTGAGCCACCATCGTAATGTCCGACCATTTGTTTTCATATTAAACCTATAATGTTAGTAAAATTTAATTATTGTTTGGTCTTCGTTATAATATTTTCAAATTTATTTTATTTAGTCACGTTATAACGTAGTTTTCAAAGCTTATTTTCCTCGAAATCGGTTGCCACGATTTTAATACAATTTTCTAGGTGCAATTTTGGATCCCAAAGAACCGTTACATAAGTTTTTCGCTTTCTTCTCACTATTGACTTAACCGATTTCATATAAATTTAATACTTGAGTATATACAACAGCAGATTATAAATTAAATATTGCATATCCAAAGTCTGAATTTGAGAAAATAATTTTTTTTTTAGGAAGTTTTAATATTTTTTTTAATAATTTCAAATAATTTGGCTTTTTAACTTTAAGCGCATAAAACCCATTAATAAACCTTTTGCATTTTTGTATTTTTGATTCAGAAACTCATCAAAGTAGATGTTAAAAAAAGAGGTTGAATTTGCCAAGTTGACATTTTTAACGATAAGGATGGTAATTTTAATTTTTCGATACTTTTCTTAATAGTTTAAGAGTTCTCTGTACTTTTTGGGAATTACAGTCTTTAACTTTTAAGTCGCATACCTTAGTTTGAATTATGTGCCTCTGAGAAATTGACATTTGAGCAGAGATTTTTTTAATTTTTGTGAACTATTTTTGCCAAACTTCAAACATGGCGGTTTCTAAGAACTAACACAAGAATTCATGAGTGGGAGAGATGTCTCTTACTTCAGATTTGATTATAAAACGCCTTAATTTCTTAATGCTAGCCTTCTTACCCTGGTTCAGCCTTTGATTTAGCATATATGAACCAGTTTTTATTCGAGGTTTTCCTACTCTCTAACAACTAGCCCTTGACCAAATGCTTGTTCTGATTATCTATCAAAAAAATAAATGTGATATTCTAAATATATTTATTAATTTGGCAAATACGTTTCACGATGCTAAGATGAACCAATATGCCGCCTTAATTCAACATTCTCTTCTTGTCAACGTAAAGTAGTATCACAAAACAACACTCTTTCAAACCTCTTTATTGTTAAAACTACTTTCACTTTGGCCACTTTGTAACCTATCCACTTAATTGGCTTTAAGTCATTATTGTTAGGATTTCCTTGTTTCCTCGATTTTAAACAATGTTGTTTTTAATTTTGCAACATAAAACTGCATTCATGTTTTCAAGTTAATTTCTTCATTAAACCTCATACAACTTACTTTAATACGTCAAGGCATTGGGAACTCAGAGATGGGATAAGATGAGCCTCGAGCAAAATATTACATTGTCTTTAATTAAGTCGTGACCCATTCAGTGACATGGCATTCAAAAGAGACAATGCTTTTTTACTTCCCAGGTGCCACCAGAATAATATATAGCATCTCACCAAAAACAATGTCACATAAGTGTTACATTGTGTGGATTAAACAATTAGTCTATTCAAGCTTTAACAGATGGTTTAAGAGGCATAATAGATTTATCTTGTCTTACAGTCAAAAGCAATTAGCATACAAATTAAATTCCTATAAAATTAGATAATTTCATGCTGCATGCAAGTCAATACAGTTTAGATAAAATGGTCGCATTTCTTAAAAACCAATATCAATTTTATTCAAAGTAAATTACACGAATTGTCATCACAAAACTTTAAATTGCAGCTACAAAAATATGCGAGTCTTTTCTATTTTAAACTAAAAAAAAAATAAAACGTGCCCCAATAATTTGCACAGCTTTAACTAACTCATGTGGGCCTGGTTATCATCCTGTCCACCATTCTCTTCAACTGCTCGTCGTTTCCAAACTTCTGAGCATTAATTCTGACTGCAGCATGATGTTCTCCGGCCTCCTTGGATTTAACATCTAGCTGACTGCGATTAAGTTCAAAGGATTTCCTTAAACGGACCATTGTTTAACACTAGTTTGGATCACATTACACAGATGGATTACCTTACAGACACGAATCCTATCCCAACTCCAAGCATTGCAAAGCCGACCAGTAACATAACTATAGTTGCATTTGAAACTTTGCGCAAACCTTTTATGCCATAATAAGGACCAGGATTTGGATCAAAGTTTGGCTTCACCTCCCAGGGCCTGTAACATAATAACTTTATTCAAATGGAATTCCATTCACCAATGCTTTGTTTATAAAATAATTGATGAGTTAATAGAAATCGTGAGTTAGATAGATTAACGACTTTAAACAAAAGTGAATGCATTCAATTGTTAAGCTCACACCTCACGGGTTCCACCCAATAAAGTCAGTGTTATTTTAAGTGACTAGCGCAATAATTATTATTTTTATTGAGTACATCAAACATTTTTTCCAAATAGGTTGACATCATTCGTGCCACCAAATTATCGAATCAAAATAATTGTGGGATCAATTAACATAAATAATTCTAATAATATTTATTTGTACAGTCTATCATGCAATTGTTAAGAAGAGAGGTGAGGTGAATGATCTGTATACTCACTCACCTGTGAACTTCTGGTTTTTTGAACCCTCTACCACCGGCATGAGTTCTCCCGACACCGGAGCTTCTAAGTAGCAGATCTTGATCATATGCTTCACGGGATATGGTTTTACTAAGAACTTGATAAGCTTCTGAGATTTTCACAAACTTGGCGGTATCTTTTGGGTCTGTTTTGGCGCCTTTGACATCTGGGTGAAACTGAAAAAAACATAAATTTTGTGTTAATTTCGAATATGGCAATGAAGAAACGAAATTGAAAAGAAAAGATGGAGCTTTCAATGCATTTTGAGTAAAAATGGTTTCAATAATGTGAATGCAATCAGGACTATGTTTTGTTGGCTGCTTTATGTGTCCTAATGGACGGAGATAGGAAACTTATTTTCAAAATATGTTATGTATAGGTTAGGTTCCTCTTTTTTTGGGGTTGTAGGTACTTAAAGGCATGTAACATGACGATTAGTGTCTAAGAAAATTTTGTCAGCCTGTCTGAAAGGGCACTTGCATTCTAAATTACTGGGCCGATTTACTTGCAACTTGTTACTTAGTTTTCTAATATTAATGTACATTACGAAGACCTTATTCATTAGAAAACTACTCTTACGATTTCGAAAAAGTTGGTGTTTTGTCTTTTGGTTTGAATGAATTTCTCAAGAAAAGTTTTTTTCTTTTATTTACTAAGATTTAAGATTCTCTCCTATGAGATTTGAATTTTTGTTTAAGTCCTGCTTTTTGTGTAGACTGTTTTTTAAGCTTATGAAGGCACGCACAAACACAACAGCGCTTGTATCTATTTCAGTTCATAGAGCAATAAAAAATGATGTTCTTTTAAAAGGGATATGTGCTTTGACCAACTTAGATTTTGAACAATAGACACACCTAATTATTTAAACTTCAATTTTAAAACAAGTATCACTGCAGTCAAGATTAAAGTCAGCAGTACTTAGTGGATGAAAGTTCAGTTGCTTATTATTAAGTTGTATTTAGAGCAGTCAAAAAAGTGAACAGATATATTTTCAGTCCGGCTTTTCATTACATACAAACAATCAGGGTTTTATTGCTAGCCACAAATGAAATCTTTTTCTGCGAACCAACTTCCTAATAAGTGTACATTATAACTTATGTCTGCACTTAGTTTCAACCTGCCAGTTTAACAGTCTTCAACTACAAGATCATCTTCAAAGGCTTTTCTTTAACCCAGAATCCTCAAAATTCAAAATCGAAACAATTTTGGAGACAATTTAAATGTCTTACTGATCTGTTATGGTTATGAAATTTCTGAATTTTTAATGTGATATAAGTAAGAACAAAAATATGAAAATCAAAAAATGCCTTCCGCTTTCATTTTAAGATAAATAGAAAATCTAGAAAAATTCTCAGCACGATAGAATTGACAATTATCAATTATTTCATATATTTGTTGTATAGTTCGTTTATGAATGACTGAGCTCATGGCTAAAACAACGCATGAAATATGTTACCGTGAACCCGGGTGACTTTGGCGCTTTTTCATTTTAAAATGTGAATAACTTTTGCAATATTTTTTTTGTTTTAATGAACATTTGAACCTTTTTACCTACTTCGCTAACTCTATAGGTATGATAAGTCTTGAACAAATATATCGATCAGTTCTATATATAGAAGCTAAAATATGGGTGGCCAAAGTCACCCTCCCATTTCGGGTGACTTTGGCCGGAAGTTCGTTTTCGTCATTTTTCTGCGAATTACAAGCAGCAAGTCAGTCTCACCCAACCCAAATGAAAGACCAGATATTTTTTTTATATGTAGGTATTTTTTTTATGAGCTAACTCCGAATTTTTGGTTTTTGATATTTTTTTTAAATTCAAGTACGTTAATGTTAATTTCCTTGAAAGGATATTGACAAAAAAGTCTCTCTCGGCGATCGACTGTTGGAACAGGAAGTTTTTGCTCCAGATCACTTTTGTTAACTTGTGCAACGTCTTTTTTCTCTGGGTTTACCAAGCTACACCCAGCACTTCTTCGTAAGAGGTACTTTGTACCCAGCCAAAGTCACCCGAAATGCATGCCAAAGTCACCCTACTTTTCAGAGGATTTTTTTATTTACATTTTCAAGAAAAATAAATTTTAGTATATATTATTATCTAAATTTAGTTAAATAATGTTAGTATGGTCATTTTTTAATTCGTTCAATTATACAAATTTACAAAGAAGCTTGGAAAAAATTGAACAACTCCTTCATATTTTAACAATTTTTTAAAAATGTATCCATTCAAAAGCCAAAGTCACCCAACCAGGCCAAAGTCACCCGGGTTCACGGTACATTAAAGAGAGCAACAATTTTTGTCAGAGCATAATGTTTGAATGATTAAAAATGCAGTTTGGAATCAACTTTATCTTGTAAGAGGCCTTAATTTGTAAGAAATTAGACTTAAGAGCCCAGAACTAACATAGCCTTTTGATTGCAGGAGAGAATCATTTACAGCTACGTAGGTATGTACTTGTACACAAATAATGTTTTGCAACACAGCAGATGCAGTTCTTGATAAATAAAGCTTTGTTTGTTGAGCCTTGAAGTCACCCTAGGGTCGCTCTTGGTATTTAGCTGGGGCGAGTTGAGGTAACGAATCAGCTGTTAAAGTCACTTTTGCCGTCAAGCAATTCTTGTGTATTTTTCTTCTGTATTTGATTTTTATATCTTTTTTTTTTCGAAAAAAAAACTATATGAAATGCAAGTGAATGCATTTCTTCTGTTTTGTTGAAAGTAAATACAAATCGAACAAATAAAGCAAAATGGAAACTTTTGATTTTGTGCGTTGTGAAAAATATACAATCAGCAGGCAGCCCTAACGCGTTTTTTGAGAATGGGAAAACCCATCGTAAAGTTCAGCAAACAAAGCTAATAGGTTACGAAATCGCACTTAAAATATCTTAAATGCACATTGAAGGACGATTACAATGTATTCAAAGTAGCTTTCACAGAAGAGGTCACTGCAGGACAAATATCGGAGCAATAATAAGACAATTAATACATTTGGAAGCTACCTTTTTTGAAAGTGTTATGAAGGCTTGACGAATTTCTTCAGCTGTACAATTCTTTTTGAGATTTAAAACATCGTAGTGCGTCGGGGGTCCACTCGTATACAATCGAAATCTAAAATAGATTGGACGTAATTTATTTCATTTCTTAGAACACCAGAACTTTGTCTTATTACAACTGATTAAAATGAGATAGAGGAACACATAGTTGGTTATAAAACATTATTAATTTATAAACAAAAAAATTAATCTACTCCAAACAAAACACTTTTTTTTTTATAAAACTTTCATTTGGAAAATATTTTTATTTTTGCATTCGCTGGTACGGTCAGCTGTAGCGGTTGTCATTTTTGATGTCAAACTGTTGACGTTTGTTGTTTGGTATTTCACAATATAATTTTTCTTATTGTGAATATCCATTTATGTAACATGGTTTGTGTATGAGATATTGTTCACATAATTTTAGCTACTTGGTGAAGGTGAGTTTCTGCGTACCGCTACCGCTACTATTTAAAAAGCCTTATTAAGGTAAGTCCGCATTTATCGAAATCGCACTCTTGAATTGCAGCACACTGCATTTCTTTTAAATAGCATAATTCTAATCAAATAATTATTATTTTGTTATAACTTCCACATTGGGTAGTTCGCTTTTTTTATTTTAATTATCTACGAGCAAAAGAAAACAAATGTATGTAATATGCTTCGTCAGTCTCCACACCTGTTCAACACCGCACCAAGCGGGAGTTAAACTGCATCTCAACGTAACTGCACTATAAACTCGGGTAGTTTATCAACTTTTCCCCTTAGTTGCGCAGTTGCGCTGAAGTAAAATCCCACTGCCGCCATTGTATATAAAATCTAAAGTACTCTAGAGCTTTTGTTTGACTGTGTTGCCCTCAAGTTCCTCAACATTTTCTATTCAAAAACATCTCCAACTAAGTGTCTGTGTGTTTGCTCCATAGATGGCGCAAGTACCGTCCCACTTATTAAACCTACTATAGATTATGTATATACTATGACATATCTAAAAAATAAATAATAACAATAAATATTCGAGATTTTTTTTTTACAAATGGCTAAACGTTTGAAGCTTAAAACGCCTAATTCAATTATTTATATTTCGAACGATAAAGTGGATGCGTGTATAGAAACGCAATTTCAATCAAACTCTCCGTGATATTTCACTAGTAAGGGGAAATGTAGTGCTTTGAATAAACAAAAATTGATAAAACTAGGATTATTTTCTGAATATTCTTTTACGGAAATCTTATTTTCTACATACTTAAGCTGTGCAATAAAATTTATTTTAATCTAGTTGACCCGGTGAACTTCGTTCCGCTAAAATTCATCAATGTATTGAAAATAATAATTCTTTCATATGCATTTAGTAACAGACACCTTTGTATATAGAACATATAGTAGTCTGGAGAACGAGTAAAAGATAACGGGGCTTGGAGACACATAGATGTCGCTGATAATTATCACATATTTAAACCTTTCCACCCACATTTTCCCTCCAAAACGTGAAATTTTTAAAAAAAGGTTTGGAGACTCACGGTGTCACCACAGTCGATCCTGCTATGGATATTACTATAGATTTCATATACAATGGAGACACTAATTTTTTGTATGTGTATAGATACTGTGTGATTTGAAGTCAATTTGAACCATAAATAAAAATTTGAAAACAATAACCCCAGTGCCACCTAGGGGCACTGAACAAATTAATTAAACTTAGAAAATCAGTTATCTACCTGTGAAAGTCCTGGGGTGGAATCGGCTAAGGTGATTTGTGATAAGTGATAGTCACAATCAACAAATTTCGTCTGGCTAGATGATAGTCACAT
This sequence comes from Platycheirus albimanus, assembly GCA_916050605.2. Classification (NCBI taxonomy): domain Eukaryota; kingdom Metazoa; phylum Arthropoda; class Insecta; order Diptera; family Syrphidae; genus Platycheirus; species Platycheirus albimanus. The sequence goes on from OU696697.1 coordinate 156,247,836, forward strand.
GTGACAATCACATTTTTGTGACTTTTTCTTGTGACAGCTATTTAGGTATCACATGTGACAATCACCTTAGTCTGCATCTACAAAATTTGCTGAAAAGTAAAGCGGGGGAGCTATACGACATAACACGAAAGAGTGAAAGAGTACAGATATACCTACCCGTTTTTGCTTGCTATAATTTTTAAAGGTTGGCGGCCACAGATAATTTTCTGCTTTTATATAACAAAATTGGGAAGTGCCTGACGACAAAAAAGATAGGTAATGATAATGAGCTTGCTTTTTGCCTCTTTAATCTTTGCGAATCCGCCAGAAGAACCAACAAAAAAGAAAACAAAAAAGTTTTTAGGTTGACCCACACCTCCAAAAAAGAAATGTAACAAATATATCAATTATGGATACAAATAAATATATTAAATATATTATGTATTAACTTTTTTGTTTTTTTCGCTGCTGCTGTTGCCATATTTTTAAATTTTAATTTTCAAGTTTCAAAATGGCACAACTTTGCAAATCAATAATACAAAAACAGGTGATTGTTTTGACAGCAAAAAAAATATGATGCAGAATATACAATGGTGCAGGTGAAAAAACTATGGTGCAGATGAAAACGCTATAAAAAAGATGAATATGTTCGTCTTCGCCATAATTTTCATCTGCATGAGTTGAATTTCCTATAATCTGCATGGAGGTCGAGGTATGATTGTTTTGATAACTTTGACTAGACAAACAATTATTTTTTTTTATTTTTTTTATTATTTTATTTATTTTACTAATGAAAACACAGTATAATTCTTCCAAAAATAAACACATTGCTTGCTATAGTCTATCACTTATTAAATTGTTGTATTTGAAACACTAAAATGTATTACGAAATTGTATACAAGTCAAACTATGACAGAAAATCTTCTATCAAGCGTTTTAATTATTTGATCAATTTTAAAATCAGCTGTTAACATACTTTTTACATCATTCTGTACGATCTTATGTTTCAAATTGATTATATCTATAAAAATATATCAAAATCATAAGACAACTAAATTGTGCAGCACGTTGAACGAAATCTTACCATGTGTGAAAGGGGCATAATAGAAAAACCTATTACTTTTGAACATACCCATAACAATTCATGAACTTTCAAAAATAACCGCCAAATTTTTAAAATAACTGTCAATTTAGTGGTTCCGTGGTGAACTTCATAGTTGCTGTGAGTGCATGCGAGTTTTTACGCACACTTTCGCAGCTATTCTGAATTTTCTGTCAAATCAGCTTGTAGGCAAAATTCCATTTCCGGCCTACATTAAACTCTCTTCATATATCCTCTTTGGTGTAAACGACTGTTTTTTACAGTTATAGGAATAGGTGGAAAAAGGAATGCCAAGAAGGGGAAAGTTTTGCTTGTTTTGACGTATTCTATAGTTTCGTTTTCGTGTTCGTATACTTCATCCATGTTTCAGTTTCAGATCAGAATCTGACTGGTCAAGTTTTTTATTTTTTTTAATAAATAAATAAACTTATGGTGTGAAGAAGTCTTTAAGTTGACATAAATAAAAAGCCTAACTCAGCTTAGGTAATCAATCTGTAAGATTATTTTTGACGAAAGAATCATACAAAGGCAAGTTTATAGTTTTGTTGTTTATTTTACATTTATTACATAAAGTTAAATCAGTATAATATATATAAAAATTACATTTCGATGTTTGACAGTGAAAGCGGTTTCTTACAGCTAAACTCGTATTTTTGATAAAATGATTGTTTAAAAATAATAACTCCTTGAATTACAAAGGAAAAGAAAAAAAAATAAAAACGATAAAAATATAAGGTTAAAAATCATGTAAATATAAATATTGTGATGAAGGTACTCGTACGCCTTTGTTTTAAAACTTTAATGTTTTTTTTTCGAATACTTTAGTATTTTTAATTCGCCAAAGATTTTGTTTGTTGTTTTATATTCCTTACAAAGGAATGAGAGCTTATGAAGTATTCGACAGGATTTTGTTTCAAACAAAAGTTTCCCTTGAGCCTTGAGGTAATTTAAGCGTAGTCACGGGCACTTTCCAATTTCTTCAACTTTATATAAAAAAAAATATATATGATAGTAATATTAAATTAGAAAAACAAATCCGATTTTTACATTTTTGCACTAACCTCTCGCTCGTCGGCAGTTGTCTTGTACTTGTCGGACGAGGGGATGCTTGATGGTGGTGGTTGTTCCAAAGCTTGTGTATAAATAAGAGCAGCAGCGATTCCACCCATGATTGGTCCTACCCAGTAAATCCAATGGTTGCTCCAGTTGTTCGTCATAATGGCAGTACCAACGGTACGAGCGGGGTTCATACTGGCACCGGTATAACGAATTGTTCCCAAATGGCCAAGGGTTACAGAGAGACCAATTGCCAAAGGTGCAGTGTATCGAGAATCTAAATTTTTAAAATTGTTAACATTTTTGTTTGTGAACATTTTTGTTGGACATAAATAACATATATGAATTTTACTAATTACCTGGCTTGTGTGCATCACAGGCTCCAAAAACAGTGAGAACCAAGACGAGTCCAAGGAAGAACTCAATTCCCAAACCTTGGAGTGGAGTGATGTTTGGGGCCAAACTAGTATGACCCAAACCAGAATAGTAAACCTCATCAAGAAGAGTCTAAATAGGAGACATTTTATTAAGCATCAATGTTTCAAATTTTTAACTCACCTTAATTGCGGCTGTGCCTGCTGTCGCTCCGACACATTGGAATAAGATGTACAAAACGCAACGGACAACACTTATGCGACCAGCAACAAGCATACCCATTGTCACAGCTGGATTAACGTGACCTCCGCTAACATGACCAACGATCTGTATCCAAATGGGGAAAGAATAAATTAATTTGAATTTCAAATGCATTTTCAATTGGAAATTGCCCGAGCTTTATGTTTAATGTATCATAAACCGCAAAGTATACAATGAACACTTACTATCTATGACACAAGTATTTACCATTTTTGAGCGCAATGGAAATTGAGTCATGATTATGAATAACAATAGTAGATATATATTTAAAACTGTTTCGAAAATGTTTATAAGCGAAATATAAATATGTATAACTACTACTCGTAAAACAAATAACTAACAACCATAAAGAACTGGAGTTAGTATTTAATGGGTTTTCAAGAATGTACATTTGTTAAAATGTTTTAGTTTATTGTTGTTTATAATCTAGAAATATATCTACGAACATACGAAATGCGTATATTCAACAAATTTTAGAAATAGACTAACTCATTACAATTCCTTCGATTTGTATCTTTAGTAGTTTCAATTTAAAATAAAAAACACAACAAGGTGAAGATCGTCATTAATAACTACATATTGGATTTATTCATTATATCGCTGATAAGAGACCCAACACGAGTTTATGTCTAAATAATATTGTAAGAAACAGATTGGTGTTCTCTAATTATGAGTTGTGTGCCCACTATCTACCCTTTTTTTTTGGATTTTGTAATAAGATCAAAGATTAAATTCCTACGAACAGAGCGTAAGTTGATTTGGATTTGACATGACACGTATATTTGAATTTGAATCGTTGGAATTTTCTAACAAAGCTCGGTTCATATATTGCAAAAGGTGTCTTGTCATGAAAAAAAAAAACACATTTAGTTGAAGGTCCCTTCCATTCCTGTGGTTGCCACAATATTTATTTATATAAAAAAATAATTTTAAATTTATTAACTTCTTTACTTTTTTCTTAAACTTTCATTCAATGCCTGGCGCCTTCATTTCGGGATGAAATAGATTGGATATTTAGTTAAATAAATTGAAGTAGAAAAAATGCAAATTATCTTTTAATTTGGACTTCTATTTCGGAAAAGTTAACTTTAGAATGATCGAATTAAGTTATCATCCGTGGTAATTTTTTTTTTGGAAAAAGATCACATGCAAATCAATCAAACTTTAAAAAAAATAGAAGAAAACATAGTGGAAGGCTACGCCAAACTAAAGATTATGACTTACTTACCAACCAGTAGTCCAAAAACTACTTGAAAATACCTTTCAGTCATTGTTTATCCGTCTATGTTTTATATTTATTTGTTATTTTTTCCCAGTCAAGGTATCTAAGTTAGAGTGCCGAAAAGATTTCGAAAGACAGGTGGCGCTAAGGTTGTGCGCACAGCAAATACAATGTGCTATTTAGGCAAGTGTATATTTATTTGTGTATACAGTAAATACAAAAACCTTATGTAAATAAACTCTACACATTTAAAAAAGTTATTGTTCTTATTCAACAAAATAAACAATATTGTCGCAGTCACCCAATAAATTGTCATTTATTAACTTTTAATCTGATGACGCTTTCCATACTTTGAGCTGTGTAAAATAACATTGAAATACAATATTATTATCTCCCAATAGAAATTATAGATATATAAAATATACTAGGTATATGCCTTTTCAATTTTGTTTATGTTTCGCAACCCATGTCAATTGCAACCAAATTTTTTAGCCGACACTTACGGTGACCGCGGCAACGAAAAAAAGCAAAACTATCTACCAATGTAAGATTACAAAAAAAAATTTAAAAGGTATTGTTTGTATCAATACTTTGCGATGCATGACACAATATTTTAAAGTCTAAACAATCTAGAATTGCCAAATATGGCATTGTGTGAGGTTAAATTAATCAAGTCTACATTGCTGCCTATCGCGTTAAGGTTGAACTTACCGTAATTGCCATGAAAACTCCTAGGCCAAATGCCATTGCCTTAAAGAGGCCATCTTCTGGCTGTGTGCAAGCGCCGCAGGCAAAAAAGTTCAAAATGAAGTTTCCTAGGATAATAATATTTTGTAAGCAATAAACTCGTATTGTGTTGAGCTATTCGAGAAATTCTTACCTAGGAATTCTCCTATTAACGCCTGCCATAGCCGTTCATTCTTTGATTTGAGTTCATTAACACCAAGTTTATATTCAAATCCAGCCATAATTGTACGTTATGTTTTCAATAATTCTGCAATGAAAAAAATAAAGAAAGCTTTAGCTTGATAAAGATACACGGACAAAATTATATCTAGGTAGGTATATTTATTTGAAGATTGTGAGGTTGAATACAGAAAGATTCTCTTACAACCAATTACATCATCACTTTTCACTTGTTCTTGTCAATTGAATCACGTAGGAAGGTAAGCTGCCTCAAGTGAGCTATGATATCTTGCCACTTGTCATGGTTTACGACATAGTTGTAAAGATACCATGTATCAGATTACATCATTAAAGCTTTTAGTATACAGTATATATTATTATAAGATATATGGGCCATTGGGAGGTGTGGGCTTATCTCTTTAATTAAAAGAGGTTTTAATGTCGATTTTTCAAGACTCTTTTGTCTGTGTTATCACTTTAAAAAGTATTTTTACTTAACTTATTCAAATGTAAGCCCGATGCAACTATTTTAAACTTGATTTTAGTTGAATATTTGTAAAATACTACTTGTGATTTCTTTTTAAAAATGTTAAGTACGTACATTGTGGGGAAAGAAGTAATAGGACAGGGTCTATCTCTAGCTCTACACATCATCATACAGTGAGACCATAATATAAAGAGAGTACATTCAAAAGACAGCATAGCATATCTTAAAAAAACATTGTCAAATTGAATATGTACATCATTTTAGCGTCTTAAGCATAATTTCATAAGTTAGTAAATTAGTTACCACACATATAGACAATTATCTTAAATCAAATTTGTTTTTTTCATAAGCAGTAAAAACAATAAATGAAGAATGAATTCTATATATGTATAAATTTTATATACTAGTCCAATAAGGGAGCTGTATACTAATTTTAATGCGAAAGTGTGAAAATGTTCAGAAAAATAGTTGACATTAACAGGTGCATTGTAACAGAATATTTTTTCGTTGAATTCCGCCCTTAAATAATTTTGTTCTCTGTATTGAGATTCTCATATAGTTCACTATTATATACATTACATAGTTCACTATATAGAGGTTCACAATAACGTGTCTACAGTACTCAGTACAAATATATTAAAAATTCATCAAAATGCTTAATCTTTTAAAATAGTTTGTTTAAATAAAAAACATTCTTCCCATTCTGCAACCAATTTTCGGAAATTCTAGCACCCTGATGATGTGTACAACAAAACATTAAATTGTAAATACGTGCTCAGAAGCATCTTAACTTGAAAATTGTTTATGTATCAATTCACAGCTAAAAGAAATATAACAGAAATGTACGTTTGTTTATAACCTAAAAAAAAACAAAAACAAATTCCACGAGCTTGAAGGATTGAAATCTTTATTTGAACTTCAAACAGAAACAAAAAAGCAATAAAATTGGATACACAAACAAAAACCTTAAGGTTTTGTTTATATTACGTCATTCAATTAAATTCCAATCTTCTGCATTTTTTAAGTTTGAAATAAGCAATTGAATAACATAAAAACGAGTAGAACCAAGGTCATGAAGCACTTTAAATTGCAAGTGAATCTAAATTCCATTTCATTTTCAAAGCCACTAATAAAGTTAAGTCATTCTTTTAATTGGATGAAATATTTTATTTTTCTTAAATTTTTATTAAAGCGGTAATCTTTTCATTCCACAACTTTGTCCCATGCCATAAATGACACAATGCATAGAAAATAAATTAAAATAGTAATTTAATATAATGTGTATGTGTGTCGGCATCAAAATTCACAAGATTTCCAGGCTCTTCGCCATTCGCTGTGATTGGGCTGATTGCTGATTGACTTGAACAAAAATCTTTGAAATTATTGAGGGGATGTTGCAAATTTAAATTTGCCTTGAACTTGAAGTGTGTATTAATGCATTTAGTTAAGATTAAAAAAGAATATTTTGGGAGCTTGATCGGTGCCTTCCTGTAAATAGAATAATGCAGATAATAATTTATGATGTTTGCCATTCTAAATCATTTAATATTTCAGACACAAACTTAAGAAAAAAGGAACAATAATAACAATACTTGACGATAACGAGCTGAAGTACCAAACACTTGTTGGTATACAGAATTGAAAGAAGATAGTTTCGGAGAGTACCTATATACATATTCAGAGCTGAGTACTTTACTAATGGTTATGTCAGTTATGTCATTAATAAGTACCTATGCACACTTATTTCTATTTTTAAATAAAACTTCGGCGAACTTATTTTATGATCGAAATTTGAACAATTCTTAAATAATGAAAACTAAGTTTGTTTTAATACATTTCTTAAAAGCATTTCAAGTGTCACAAATTGGATTGAAACAGTTTGTGTCAATTAATGGCTTTTTAAGAACCTGCCGGTGTCAAAAATTGTTTTGATTATCAAGCATGTATTGTTTTTTTTTTTTTTGCCTTTATTAAAATAGTACTTAATTGTATACTTTGTTTTGTACCTTTCTTCTTATATTGGTTTTCACCTTCATTCCTTAGACGTTTAAACGTTTAAATCGAAACAGCAGCGTCTGATAGGCTCATTAAATTTTGAATTTGATACATTCTTCCCCTGAAATGCTTTTATTGCTAGGACCACCAATCAATTTACCCTTGAGTAAAAGAGACTCAATTTTAAGTTCCATTACGACTTTTATCTTTTAACACCAGTTTTCATCTCCTATAAGACTTTCCTAAACGCTCTTTTAATAATAAAAAACACTTTAGTGCAAGCCAACCATACAAACAAAGTAGTACAAATCTTTGTTTGACATTTTATAAACTATAAGTCATAAATCATAAGTCTCATATACCTCACACCAAAGATTTGTACAAGTTGCCTTCATGAAAAGTTTTTATCCTTTATTGAATGGCCCTTCCGAATTCCGACTTACCGCTATTTAAATCTTAGTTTGAGAAACTTACTGAAAAATCGTTAACAGAACGTACAATTTATTTAGATATATTATGACAATGAAAAATTTTTCTTACTATTTTGTTCAGCAAAGATTTTGTAATTATTAAGTGCATCCTTGCATCCTAACATAAGTAGATATATTAATCCACTTAATTAAATACTATTAAACACTATTGGTCACCTAAACAAAACAATGCTTACACCTAAAAAATGTCGGCGGACTATTGTCCTGAAGTCTTAATTTTTTTGCACATGGTTCATACAAATATTTATATTTGCAGTAAAGATAGAAATATGTTATATATGTAGCTACCGTTTAATGTTGAGCTTGTATCATGAATAATAAAACTTTATCAACACATTTACAAAGGTAAATTAATGTGACGGCACACATTCTTTTCTACGTAAATCAAACCGATTTTTGAACGTGCTTGTCATTAAAATTTTTTTGTAGTCATTGACTCGTCGTCGGTCGCCCGTCGTCTGCTCGTCCGTCTGTCATGCATTTATTTGCAATAGCTACCTAACTAACAAGTGTTTGTTGATAGTGTAAAGTCGTAAAAGTCGTAAAAAAAAATTGTTAAGAACATTTTTAATAAAAGAAAAATGCTAATGAGACTTTTAGTAGCGAAAATCAAATACCAACCTTTTCCTTACGGAAAACATAAAAAAAAAAAACAAATGTTGGCAACTTAAAATATTTTATGGAGCAAGTACACACTACACACGACTACATCACCGAACCATAAAATTACATTACCTTCAGCTTGTGGTTCAGAAACCAGTCTTTTTTTTATGGATTCAGCCCGCCAATTCGTCATCGGATCTTACCCCCCTATGACATCATAAATAATGTTAGTTAATCATTCAATTTTTCAGCAGCTCATAAAAAAAAATTGCTAGGTAAACATTCTATGTTGGTGCAGACTACATTTTCAAGATCAACATCAATTCTATAATAGGCTAATAAAAACAACAGCTTGCGGGCCGGCTAACTCGTCTGAGTGATATATTAGCTCACGATCATGCCTGTAGTGTGGCCATATCTCCTTGGTCAGAGCAAAAAAGTTGAGTTCAATGATCAAGACATTCGAATTTGCACTTGATCCTTATTTTTAGTGAAATAAATTAATTTACATTTTAAATTGATCATTTGGAAGCTGAAAAAAAAAAAAATTTAATCTAAATGAGTTGCTGTCAATTTACTAACGAATTTTTCATCATCAAATGTTATTCTTCCTGAACTTAAGTGTGTATTGCTTCAGAATAACCCATCGGTAATGGGCAATACGGGACGTCAAAATTTTAAAATAAATGTTGTGCTGGATTTTGTAAGTAAAAAAGTGAATAACGATATGAATTCAACATTAAGGAGATAAGACTTTTTTAGAAACAAGTATGACAACCATTCATTAAACAGAATGATGAATGTATCATCTGAAATATTAATGTTCAGTATTTCACCAATATGATAGATTTACTAGGCAGAAATTTTCATTAAATTTTTAAACGAATATATACCAATAAAAAATATAATTCATATCAATATCCGTATTTTAGAAAAACTACACCGTTAATATTTTTTGAGTGTAAAACTACACCTGGGAACCAATCTCTTTTTTATATTTATTCATACATTATTACCTATAGTGAGATTTTTGTTAGCCACCCTGCTGAAACCAAATACTTTGGGTTCGATTAAAATATCATCCCTTCAAATTTCAGGTATCAGATACCTTTTTCGCTATAATAGCACAAACGGCCGCCGTTGCATAGCGGGCATACACAAAAAACGTAATTTTGCGTCGTTACTAGTTGCTAAAGCCTAGCGAAAACCAGAATTTTGACGATGCCGGTGGTGATAGCGTGGCACAACATTATGTTTCCATTTACAAGCAAAAAATTGTCGATAATTTTGTATTTTTTAAGTGATACAATTTATTAGGCTTCTTCACCACACACTTAAGCGATAATCTTATCTCGTTTATGCGATGCTTAATGTCCCCTCGTAGGCGGATCTAATTGCAGTATATAATTTGAACAGTTTTTAATATCGTCTCATCTTTGAATAAAATCTTTTCAAACATCCTATAACTGGGATCATCTGAACAAAAATATAAAATATAGAAAGAAAAGATTAAAGCACAACAAAATATAGAATGGTAACACTGGTCTGGATAAAAGATCACTTCCATGGTAAATAATCTCGGTGTGAACCAATTTGTGGATACTTATGATGAAAACGAACATAACCCATAGACATCAAGTCCAAAGAGATCTCTTAAGACTTAAGTGCTGCGAATGATCTATTCAAAACGAACAAAAAATGAGAGTGTGGGCAACAGAGTATTCCAATTGAAAATGAACAAAAAAAAAAATTTAACGCAGATATTCATGTTTGATAAAAATAAATATTTTCGTTTGCATGGCTTCTTCTCGGAGGATATTCTTAATCTTTTCATTATTTCGGAATGCGTGGCGCGTGGGAACAATTTGCGGGAAATAAATTGTAGAATGAAAAGATAAGCAATCATTATTTTTTTTTTTTATTACTCATCTATAATTGTCATCAAGTCAAAAAGATATGTACAGTACAATCTTATGGATACAATTGCACTTAATCGAAAGTTTATTACGAGTTCTAATAATTAATGAGGTGGTAATGCCATCGGAATAACGCTACAATGTTTTCAACAGGTAATAGATGCATTTTCTGATTACCTAAGGAGCCGTCACAAATGACACTACGAATGAATGACTAACAGAATTCAGTAGTTTTGTTTAATAACTCAACTGAAACTGGAACAATACCTATATATTATTCTACCGACATTACAACGTAAGTTATTGATGTAAATGTCAATATCTAATCTTTTTAAATAAATTTTGAGGAGAAGCTGCCAAAGCATCCAGTTGTGTGTTTTCCGCATAAGTTCAGATCTTATACGGTTTCACGTTTAGCTATACTGCTGAAATTGACCAGCTATTGCGAATTACGTGACTTAACAGAAATTTGATTTTCTCTATGATTAAAGGTGTTTACATAAGTCTATTTTATAAAATGCAAAATTTTCCGATTTCAAAAGCAAAAGTTAGTTCACTATTCCCAAACAAACGATGAAGCTCCAACAAATTGCCAGGTGATTAGATTTCCATTAGGATTTTAGATAAAAATTAATATTCGAAAGATTGAAAAAGAATTAAAAAACAGTTCTGAATAATTTTTGCACAATTTAATTGTTAGTGGTAGAAGACAAACCGCATAACTGTTTAAGAGAGCTTAGGTTTTTAGGAAAGGACACACATTTACCGTTTTGTTGATTTTCCGTTTTAAAGAAAATTTTAACTTTGACAATTTATTCTCTCTAGAAATTTCTTTCAGGTTAATAATTCTCACTTTTATAATAAAGGCCCAAGAAAATTACAACATGAATAAGTTTTCAACTAGATGAACTTGTTTCATAAAAGCCTTCCCTTCATTTTCTAACACCTTGGTTTTCAATTTCTTTGTATTCTCGATACATTTCTAGTCCATTATTAAGCTATAAACTAGTTTTTGGGCAATCTCTTAGAGCTTAAATATATCATGAAATAAACAATTAAATTCATTTTTCAAATAAAAGAAAGTATATGTAGATTGTCTATAAATCAACAATTTCCAAGCAAAATAAATAATTTAACTATGAGCATATGTATGCTAATATTTAATAATAAAAAAAAACATCTCTACTCTATATAAAATATGTTACCTATAAGAAGCAACACACATAAAAAAGCGCTTCTCTTTATAAACGCGTCAAATTTAATGACTAAACGATGACTACGTCATGTCATTGCCTTTTCTTAGAAACGCCAGAAAATTGGTTTCATATTATTTCTTTCATATACGCTACAGACACTCACGATTGAGATACATTTAATAAGAAAAGTTTTTTGAACCCTTTGAACTGTCCGCAAAGTATTTGAAGTTTATGATATAGAAATAATTGTTAAATTTATAATATATGTAATAATAAGCTACGCGTATAATTTAATTTTCATAAATGTAGTATGAGAAAATCCATCTCAAGGAATTACTACCCCCTTCTTCTCAATAAAAGCAGAAAGATCTCTCCATCAAATTATTTTAGTCTTTTCTCAACTCAATCTACATGATTTATCTATCCGCACAGCATCTCCCCCCAATTTCTGTCAATTGCCATGGAAAATTGGATGCGTATACTTCAGGGTTACGGAGCTTTTCAAGCTTCATTTGGTGTACCAAAGATTTTATAATTCCTTATACGAATCATTAAAGATGTTTAAATTTAAAATGGCCATTTCCAACTAATGTTTTGATATATTTAATACATCTCAACAAGTAGGTAGGTACTATGTATATGTATCTAATTGACTTATCCGTGTATATTTTGTATTGACAAAAATGTTTCCAGTAACTATGTATGTCGTTATTGCAATGCAAAGACAATTATGAATGGCAATCAAATCACCGAAATGAAGAATTATATTTTGGAAGATTGATTTCATCATGACGCGTTATTTAAGGGAATTTGATGTTCCTAATTTGTTTAAATTTGTGTTTGTATAATAATTTGAAACTAAATAAATGTACCTTATGTATACTCAGTTTGTACCGATTTACATCAACAAGAAAAATTAACAATATCAAACTCAAATTGTATTTTATAAATGTATGTATATACTATTATATACATGTATTTTTTTTCATTTAAAAAAAAAACGTGAAATAACAATCGGCTAAAAATAACTGAAATTGTTTGGGTGTTGCGTTTTTTTAAATATTTTTTTAGGCGGTAGAACTTGATGCTCTGACAGGTTGTTTACATTGAGTTATTATAAAAAAAAGATTTCTACAGTAAAAAGAAATTTGGAATGCTGGGCTGGCACAAGTTATTTACGAAGCTAAGCAACAATGATATATTCGGCATTATTGAAAATATGAATGAATATTTATATAATTTTGTTGATCGGCGAATCAACGATCAAAAGCACATTAAATTATTTGGTCTGTTTTTTATTGAATTAGACAATATTTTCAACTAAGTAAATTTGGCTGTGTAGTGGCCGTACACCTAAATAAATTATTTGGTCTGTTTTTTATTGAATTAGACAATATTTTCAACTAAATAAAGGAGATGGCCCATTTTTGGGCCCAGTGCGTCCACTAATGAATCTAATATCAAATGAAAGGTGGTATTAAGGACATTATGTGGGTGAAATATTTTTAAAATCGTTCGTGGGGTTTTTGAGATATTTGAGCTTGAAGTTGACTAATTCAGAAGCAGAATTTCACTTATTTTTCCGTCAAAACGGCTTATATTTTCTGATGTAAGATACGTAGGGAAATAAATCTGGTATCAAATGAAAGGTATTTTGTCTACCTTTTCATCGTTATAAAAATTATTTTTGTACATATCCTATATTCTCCAATATTTCGTTTTAAGTTATTAGAAATCAAGTTTTTTGTATACTTACTTTTTAAACGTCAATATCTTAAAAAGATCGGCAGTGATTTCTAATTTCATCATTTTAAATTTTATTTGAATCATTTTAAAGATTATTTATTTACCTTTAATTTGATATATAATTTAGTGCCCTTTATTAAATACAAACTTAGTTTTGAATTAACTTACAAATGGACTTTTTGGCAACACACAGTTAAATGAAAATGACCAACCAGCCATAATCATATGTGACGGAACTTATGTTTACCTCCAAAAAGTTCAAATTATAGTTTCCAAAAAGCAACATATAGTCTGCATAAGTTTCAGAATTTAGTTAAACCCTTTATGATGACATGCTCTAACGGCTATATAATAGATTGATTCTGATGCAACAATTATTAAAAATCTTTTTAGAGATGAATATGGGAACATGAGGCGTTTTGTTAAAGAAAATGATGTTTTATCCTAGACAGAGGTTTCAGGGATGCTATTTCAAGCCTAGAATCCTACGGGTACAAAGCTCACATGCCTGAAACTGTTTTGGAAGGGAATAATCAGCTGACAACAGCTCAAGCTAACAAGACAAGATGTGTTACAATGGTAAGATGGGTTGTGGAAGTTGTCAATGGACGCTTAAAGAGAGATTTTAAACTATTCCGCCAAAACTTTTTTAATTTAGCTACTCGTCACTTAATGGATGATTTTAAAATTGCAGCTGCAATCCTTAATAAGTTCCATCCTCTGTTAGAAGACAATACAGATGCCAGCGTTTTACTGGAGTTGGCTTTGAGTAGATTAAATACTCCTAACCATTTAGGCGATTTTGTTAGGGAAAATAACTTCAATAGAACTAGGGCAGTGTTTCGTAGAATTAACGGACACATTCCAAGCTTAAATAACTTTCCTTTGCTTGATTTGACAGAGATTCGTAAAATATCATTGGGAAATTATCAAATCAAACAAGCTCGCTCTTATTGTGGGGAACATCTTAAAAGCAATAGAAGTTATATAATAGAAGTTTGTGAAAATGTAATAAGAATCAATTCTACACATCAAAGCCTGGTTGGAAACAATTATTTACTTAAAGGTCGCATTCAATCTCGACACATCAGTGGGAAAATATATTTTACATACATACTTGTCAGTAATGAATCTGATGTAGCCAATAGTTGCAACGCAATAGAAGCGTACTATTGCAATTGTCTTGTAGGAATGAGAACTGTTGGTTGCTGCGCTCATGTTATGAGTATTTTGTGGTACTTAGGATTTGCTCGTCACCAACAAAATATGAACATAGCTCCAGCTTTATTTTTAAATACTATTTTAATAGACAATGAAGTTGAAGGAGAATAAATCTGAAATAATACTTAATATTATAATGAATGTACGACGTAGGTTATTATGGTGTGTAATTAAACCAAAATGAATTATAAAAATCTATTAGTTCAATGCAATAACTCCATTTCGCATTTAATATAAGTTAAAAGTTATGTCTCATATTAATAAAAATCATTTAGTTTTAAACCTTTTTGTACATATCAATATTGAAAAAATAAAGACTAAAAGTTATTACATCTAAAAAATAAAAAGAAAACGGTAAGTTTTTTACATGGACTATATTTTCGAAGTATAGCATGATGCATATTTTCTTAAATAACATCACCTAGATTGTCATCAATATAAATGTTGTTTATCGGGCTTAAAGTAAGTAATAAATAATACATGTTTTGCTAATTTTGGTTAAGAAATTATAAAAAATAACGCTAAACGAAAAAGTGCATAGCACATAGTGCATGTAAATATGCTTTTTAGTGTAAGTTAATTCAAAACTAAGTTTGTATTTAATAAAGGGCACTAAATTATATATCAAATTAAAGGTAAATAAATAGTCTTTAAAATGATGTTAAAAAATAAGGAATCACTGCCGATCTTTTTTAGATATTGACGTTTAAAAAGTTAGTACAAAAAACTTGATTTCTAATAACTTAAAACGAAATATTGGAGAATATAGGATATGTACAAAAATAATATTTTTATTACGATGAAAAAGTGGGCAAAATACCTTTCATTTGATACCAGATTTATTTCCCTATGTATCTTACATCGGAAAATATAAGCAGTTTTGACGGAAAAATAAGTGAAATTCTGCTTCTGAATTAGTCAACTTCAAGCTCAAATATCTCAAAAACCCCACGAACGATTTTAAAAATATTTCACCCACATAATGTCCTTAATATCACCTTTCATTTGATACTAGATTCATTAGTGGACGCACTGGGCCCAGGTTCCCTAGTAAAATGGGCCATCTCCTTTGGCTGTGTAGTGGCCGTACACCTAAATAAGATAGCTTTACCAATGTGTCTACTACAATACAAAGAGGTGCCTTTGGTTATGATCTTAAGGCAGCGCGGCGGCGCCTTATGTTTACGACTTTCGATCAGATATTCAGTACGCAAACCTCTCCGTCTTAAGAAATTATTTCAATCAAAGACACAAATCAATTAAATTTATGCAAAGTATTGTTACACGACTTAGATAGTCATAAATCGATAACCTTCCAAATTGTTCTATCGCTCCCCATATCAAGTGAACTTACCGGTTTATTGTATGTCAACAACCGATAACTAATTTTATCACCGAAATTTAAGTTTAATTTTTTGGCAAGCAAATGACGCATAGGGCCAAACATGTATATACATTAAATAAAATTAAATACAATAAAATAAAATAAATAATTCCAGTTTCCATGAACGGAAAAATTCAAATTCACAAATAATTTCTCTTTCACATATCTTTCGTTCATAAAAGAAGTTAAGAAATTATTCTATGGCACAGCTTCGGATTGAAAATACAATTCAAAGATAATAAAAATCAGATTGCCGAAGGTCAAGTATTTCCATCGTTTAAGTTGTTAACTGGATGGAGTTATATTCGCTATTCAATTTATATAGGTACAAACAGAAGGATAAAAGATAGGTATGTTAAATTTAAATAAACAAATGTGTAGTATTTTATTTTTGGTGAAGTAGTGATCAATAAATCCATAAACAAATCGATTGTTATGTTTATGTTCTGCAGTGCGCAAAACAAATATTAATTTTCTTTGGCAAAAGATTAGGTAAACTTGTTTTTACAGTTGGCCTGCTAAAGCGAGGATCGATGATTATCATACATATCTTATGTAGAAATCGGATATATTGGTCGAAATATTCTAAGAATAAATTTTATATTTCCAGAAGAAAGGTAAAGATTTCTGAATGAATAGGCCAGTATAGGTATTGTTTTTTTTTTAATTCTTAATAACAGCAACACAAAAAGGATTTCGCACGACACTACACTATGCAAATGCAAAAGTATTATTTTAAGTTGTTAGTTAGATTATGTTTAGATTGATGTAGAAAAACTCTATGATTTTCGTTTAATTTTGAAAATTTACGGCTCCAAAAAACAGTAGTTCATTAATACATCAATTATTAATCGTCTAAGCCATGGTTTCATACAAAACAAAATATTCCTAGCTAACGTCAAAGGTCACACAAGCAATGTCCAAATAAAACTTTAAGGCGACAAGTGTTTTTATTAAATTATTTCAACATTTCTTTACATCAATAGAACTTTAAAGTAGATTAAATATTTATAAATGTTTTTCTTAAATTCATTCTGATTCATTTTTCGTTTTTTTCTAGAACTACTTTAATAAATCCAAATAATTAAAAACAAAACACTATGTCACATTGCCACACAAAACTTACTCTGTCGTTGCTGCTATAACAAACACAAACTATTTGACACGCTAAATCCTTCACTGATTTTATTTATAGAATTTATATTCTGGACCAAATTACTGGTATGAATGCGTGTAACATCAACTGATCAATCCCAAATCTGTTCTTTAATAATTATCAGTCGGGCTTCTAAAAAGACATTGGAGTATAAAAACTTAAACAACGAATTCCTTCCCAAACACCCAAAGCCGGAATGAAAAAAAAAAAATTTAAAAAAAAAAGCTAATTATTTTTTACATACATAAATAGAATCTCGAAAATTGAAAATATGTATGTACATGCAAGAAAAAGAAATTTACTAAAAATTGATTGATTTAAAGAAAATTTAGTATTAATTTAGTTTGTTATTCTTATCTTCTATGCAATTTGGATTTGTTTAATTTCATAAACTTAAAATCTGAGGAATCACAATCTTTGACCGCAGAAAAGTTGATTATGTATATTTCGTGTTAAAACTGTTGAGCATTTCCGGTATGAGACAGCACAAACCTTAAAAGGCTTTCACTTAACTTAATTTAATCTTATTAAAGATTTGATTAATAAAAGCTGTGATTCAGGGGCTGTTTGTGTGAAGTCAAGCAATTCTAGTACCATACCTATAGTTATTTCTTAGAAGCAGCTAATTTAGAATGAAACTGGGTTTGCTTTGCTGTAAATTATCAAATCACAATAAATAAAAGAAATAAATTCATCAAAAATATTTTATGACAAACAACATTTCAAACTTATTACAAATATGTAACAATGTTATGTTATACAGTGTATCAAAAAATCTTCGAATTATTTTTTTATTAAAGTTAATTTTTAATTCCGTTATCCATCATGAATGTGTAATGCAAATATTTTACATGACATATTTATTTAAGAATGTTAAATTAATTGAAACAATATTTAAAACATTACAAAATAATGTTAAATTAATTCGGAAAAATTTACATTTATGAGATTGTGGATGTGTTTTAATTGGTAAACGGCCGAGGACTCAAAGAACAAAACAGATTATATTATATAACTATCATCAGGGATATAGGAAAATTAAACCTTCCGGTTAATTCTAGTTAGGGACCTACCTACTCTGTGATCAAGGTAGTTGTTAAATTGCACAAAACGAATTTTGTGTTAAATCACTACACAAATAACGGATCTTAAAACTTAGTATGGTATTTTAAAAGACCAATTACAAAGGTGGTGGATGCAAACATTTTTCCACCATTGCTAATTTTTGACTGGTGATTATGAGATCCTTAGAATTGATTCACATTTTAAAAATCTTGTTTATATCACTGAACTCACTTAAAAGTATTCTATGCAAACTTTTTTGATCCACTGTAACATTTTTTTTATTAGCAACTTAACCTTTAATAAGTCGAATAGAAATCCTCTTCTCAGGAAATAAGGTTAAAGTAACAAAATCAAGTTCAAATATATGTTCATGTGTAGCCAAATACATATATAGGTACATAGATAGGTTTATATATAAATATAGTAATAGGTAGGACATACATAGGTATTTACATAGGTAGTTAAATCTATAAAAACCAAAAATGTTGAGGAATAAATTCCGCCTATAATTTCTGACATAAGGCTCTCTTTTTCTAAACAGAAACAATGAATGTTTTGCGAGTAGGTACCTACATATAATTAAAACAAGTCACAAAATTTGGTCACATCTAAAAATAATAAAACAAGAAATATTATACTAAATAGATAATCTCATTAAATTTTAGTCATTGCAATGAGAAAAAAACGAGAGTACCTATAATTTTTTTTGAACCTTGAATTCACATATTTTCCACAAACATTGCCAATTTAGTTGTGTAATTGCTTCATTTTAATAATTGGCTTTTAAAATTAATCGAAATCGAAATCAAAAACCATGTGGGCAAACGCTACATAAATGATTATCCGATTTAAACACGGACACTATCAAGACCACATCTCAAAGAACCTTTAATTTTCCAACCACTGCTAATTATATTTGTTTAACAAGTTATAAACAATTTACCCTCAGTTAATAGGTGTACATGTATAATGTACATGTACATTGTACATATATGTATATACGAGTATATGCACCTAAGAAACAATAATCAATTCGAGCTAGGTATACTTATATCATTATTTATATTAACACTCTAGTATTACATTTTACAATAAAATTAAGGATTCAATGATCATACCTGAACAATAAGACACAAATTAATATTTCCAAAATAAAATATTATGAGCAAATAATACTTTCTTCCACTTGGTAGATAGGTTTAAAACAGTTAATTCACAAGACACAACAACCAAGCACAAAATTTAAAAAAAATACTGTTCAAATATACTTAAAATGCGAAGCACTTTTTATAACGTGCGATCCCGGCAATTTGACACTAAGCAATGAATTTTACAATAGCCGCCACAGCCATTCAGAGCAATTCAGATTCAGAACAGAGTAGGTACAGAAATTTTGTTTTGGTTCGAAACAACTGAAGTGACGCGACGCCAACGACGGCAACCACGCGACGCGAAGCAAAGCTCCACTGAGGCACATACTGTTGCTCCCTCTAATGGCTGTTATGATACCTGAAGAAGACTTAACGATAAAACGATACCAAAAAATTATGATATCAATCCCTACCCCCACTATAGTATCTACTCTGATCGTACATCAAACCTGGTGCCAAATTAAATGTATGTATTATTATTTTTTAGGTTTATTTGATTTGATGGTTCATTTCATCTTAGAATATATTGCAAGCATAGCTAAAGCTAACCAATTAGAATTTGGTTGAGAACATTCGATTGGACGTAGCCATACTAATTTCTTGTAGTTCTGGACGCGTCCAAATTAAGAAAAGCGCTGTATGTTATGTTATGGTGCTCTGCTAGTGCTGCCTGTGGCGGTAGCTTTGATTTATTATTTTGTCAACTTGTGATGTCGTTTGAAGTTTCAACTTTTGAATTTGAAGGTGATGGAGAAAGCGTGCTCAAGATGGAGCCAATAAGAAAAAGTGGTCTTGAGCCTTGTGTGGATGTGGATCTGCCAAAATTTTCCACTACTCTCAGCATCACTGAGAGGATGAAACCCAAAATAACAGCGATGCGGGAAGTATTGCCCAAATTTATTTGGTTTCATACTACATACCTACTTGTTTTTTGTTTTTTTTTTTTTTTTTTTTGATTCAAGTTCTCCGGTTTAGTTAGGGAGAAGATCGTGTTCAAGGAGAGAGAGCAAAAAACATAAAACTCCCGAAACAATGTCAGGATAAGAGGGGACTGAAAATTGGACAAATCAAAAACAGTCTTTGAAAATTTAAATATTATTTCTGCATGCATCGCGCCATATCACGATTCGCATATTGTATATGCTTGACATCACAATGGAATGTCCGTCAATTTTTTTTTTTAATTTTTTGCAACGCATTTTTTAATCTGGATTTGTTGTTGGAAAATGCGCATTTCTATTGTGTTCGCAAATAAACAAAATTTCAGCAGCTTGTGGTTTAAGCAGTATGACCTTGAATTTTTAAATAAGGATGGGATTGCACAACAAGTTGGATAGAAACCTACTGATGTGCAAAAAATATCAAAAGAATGAAATAAGCATTTTTGAGCGGAGAATTTAATTGAGTTTTGAGATTTTGTATAAATTAGGTAGGTATTTATGAAAGGAGATGCAGATGCCAGATTTAAGGGAAAAGGTTCGTAATGCTGAAAAAGTTCTTCTTCTGTGTAGAGTCGAGGGTGATACAAAATATCCTAAGCAGTGAGTTTAAGTTCTAGCTTATGTGTGCATTATAAGATTAAACGGCAATATTAATAGTTATTATAAAGGTAGTGTGTTAAGGTCTAAGTGTAGTATTATCATAGGTCAATTCCTTTCTAAAAAGATTTTGTTTGGTCATTTTAAAAAGCTCTCAAGAACTCTCCACCTCAGGACCATAAACGAGCAATATATAGCTTTAAACGTTCATGGCGGAAATATTACGGTTTTCATTTATTGCAACTTTTCTTTTAGTTACTAGTTCGTTTTTGATATACCTACCTACCTAGTATGTTCAAGTTCAAGTAACTCTAGCTATCAGACTAATTTCTAGAAGAAACTTTAGAAAAATCATTAAAAACCATTGGATTTAAGAAGGTTACCAGATTTTAAAACTTTAAGTACAGATCGAATAGGAAAAAAAAATTCTCAAAAACGATTGATCCAAATGCTTTTCCCCAAAAAGCATTTTGAAATGATTTGGTTTAAAAAAAATGTAAAAATTAAGGTAGGTACATAGGTACCTACCTACATCACTTTCTAATAATTTTCATCATAAATTAAATTACAAAAAAAAAAATATAATTTGTTTTTTTTTTTTTTTTTTTTTTTTTCTCGAAAAGCATAAACTTAATTAGTTTTTTTTTGTCTATATGCTGTCCTAAAATTATCGATATACTTAATGTATCTATTAATTTAAACAACCATTTTGGTAGGTATACTTCAAGATATGTTTAAACTGCTGACTTACTTGAGCATCTAACAAAAAAGAATCGGAGTGCAATAAAATTACTCCTCCAATTTCCGAAAATGGTGATCATTTTGTATATAAGTAGTGAAAGCTTCAAAGCCAAGCCTATTGAATTATTTGGTATATCGACCTCCTTCATCAATAAATTGAATTTGTTTTTTGAAAAATTGAATCTATTTACATTGAGCAATTGCGGGCGTGGGATTTGGGAGTCATCACAAATATTGAATTTGGGTAGGTTCAACCCACTGATTAGAGTTTTTGTTTCATTGATTCCGTTAAAACAAGGCAAATATTGTTTGATAATTATTTTTTAGCACAAAAGGTTTGGTTGTTATTTTAATGTTTTACTGTTAGCCTGTTTTTCCCGTTAAAATAAGATAGGTAAATGTATTGTTTCAAAAAAAAGTTTACGACTCAAAATTAATGCAATATAACAGGGTGGTACATTTTTGGAAACATTGGAAATTTTGTAATGTTTTCGAAAATGGAAAGGTGATTTCATGGAAAATCAATTGAAAGAAATGTATGCTTTTACCTATGTTTTGAAGGATAGTATTCTATGGAATTTTGCCTTATGGATAGGTAATAATAAACGTCCCTCAGTTTCGTATAGCAAAAACATTGTTGTGAGTTGATTTCTTTTTAATTTTTTGTAATGTTTTTTTTTTTTTTTTTTTTTTTTTTTTTGATTTTTAATGATACAAAATTTTTCTCAAGCAGAAAACAAATTGAATTATTCATATGAAGCACCCTGCGCAATTGACTATTCGAAAACTTCATAAGGAAGGAATTTAACCTCATTTTGACTCACACGTCACACCTTAAAATTCAAGTGATACCATAACCATATCAGGCAATTTGTCCTGAAAACAATGAATATTCATATAATATTTCCAAAAAAAATTCATAAAAGCCTTGTAATGAACACCATTCATAAAGGCCTTGTAAAAGAGTCAATCATATTTACCGCACTAAGCGACAATGACAATAATTTTCACGATCATTAACATTTTTCTGGGTAAATACAAATATCTGAATATCCGTTAATGCAGGTAGGCTAATCATTTGCGTTAATCGTATGCAAGTGAATCACTTAACAAATAAATTAGCTATAAAATGCCTCAACACAATAAAGTGTTATTGATGTCATTATAAAAACTTCCATTAAATAGATTGAGGGCGGAAATAACAATAGACTAACTAAGTCTGCCACTATATCTTCTCATTAATTTATTACGTACTAATCGTCCGATTTCCCTCATCCATACATCATCATTTAAGTTTCTGGTATCCTTAATAGTCTTGCATACTTTTAGGAAATTTATATCAGTTCACACAACAGTACGGACCCAGAAAAATTACTTCCACAATAAATGTTCAATATCCCGAAGACTTAAAAGATTAAAGGATTTAAACATTGACATCATTTTTGTATAATTATGATAGTAGATGCATATCTATCTTTTGGCGTGTTAACTTTCCTCACTTGGTTTTGTTAAGAAAGGTTCATCAAGATCTTTAACTTCAGTTAAACTAGCACAAGAGGTTGTAAATTCTTACGCTTCCACTTTGCCTATTTGTATATGATGTTTAATCTGACAAAATCAACCGATTTTTTTTAAACAAATTAAGCTTCAGGAAAGAAATAGACGTGTGAAACTGAAGGTGATATAGATTAATTGGAACAAAATGAAAAGTCTCTATGTTCTAAGACGCAAAAACCAATATTATCCATGCAAAACAGGTAGATAAGATAGCTTGTAGTATAGTGAATAGAAAAATCTCAACTCGCAAATATTATTATTCAAAACACGCAGAAAGGCGTGCTGTTTTTAATAGAAATAAAAAAGATATTGTTTAATGTTAGAAAATTATTTGCTGCACAATGCGGATTTTCAAATGTACACCTAAAACGATTTCAGTTAGAGAAGAGAAAATAAATTTAAGGAAACTGGAAGACGTTTAAGTGCTTCTTCGGTTATGATGTGTTGACAAGGTTGACATGGAATTTAAATGATCTCGGTAATGCATCCTGTACCAGGGTGATTTGTATGGCTTGGTGAAAAAATCAAACGTTACTAAAACAAGATAAATTTGCATGGTAATCCCAAGTAGGTGGAGTTTGATCGAATCAAAAAAGAAGGTGCAGTGTTATTATGAACTGATATGGATTTTCCAGACACTCTACATCATTTATCAGACTAATGTTTATATTTTACTTTGGGCTTGCACAGAATTTAAATACACTGATTTAATGCATGCATGTCACTTGAAAAATCAGTAAATTTTTAGTTTTTGTGGGTTAGAAAGGAAAAATACTTAACATAGTAAAACTAAATAGAAAAGCATCCTAAATTTATTCTGTTTAGATTTATTAACAACAAGCACGCTACTGATTAAAGAAAGTTATGAAATGTTAAATTTTCATAATCAGTTTGTAATAATTTTAATTGATTAAAACAAAAGTTTGGAACCCACAGAGTTAAAAAACCGAATTCTCAGGAACTAATTTCAATCGCTGGCGCTGCGGCAAGAATGAATATTAAGGTATGCATTGAGGTTTTATTGCTTTACTAAACACTGAAATAAATAATATATTGGTAGGCGAAAAATTACTATGGTACATTAGGTATGACATAGTCTTACTAAAAAATGAATTGAAATGTTTTATTCAATGTTTCCAGAAAGTTCAAAACTAGTTTTTATACCACTCTAAAAATTCTTTCCTATCTTTCTATTCCTTCTAACTAATACCGTGCAGTTTGCATTTAAAAGACCTTGGGTCTTACAGGTATATAGTTAAAATTATTATTATTTACTATAGAAAATAGCATAAGAATCATATATATGTCAGACATCAGCCATTCCTTTCAAACAATTTTGGTCTTTATGTTGAATACTGGTTCATCCGTGACCTAGCTGCAGAAACTAATGTTTGCCTGAAAAGGAAAAAAACAGGCCACAAACCAAACAGCTGGGCTTATTAAGTACGAAACAGAAAAGTAAAACAATTCCCCCTTTTTATATTTGTTTATCTACCCTTTCAAATTTGTGGATGATAATATTTCTATTTTCTAATCGCTTTTATTTTTTATTTTAAACTATTTGGGATGGTACTAAGTAACTAACAAAGAATATAGTAGAAGTTTTGGTGAGGTTTCTATCATTGAATTTTTACAACTTGTAATTATTCAATGGTTCCATTTCCGACAAGATAACGCTCAAAACATACAATGAGGTGCCAGTAGGTATGTACAATGTACATGTACCTTCTCAGTTTATTGCTATGCTGTTGCGATCGACCCTTAAAATTGAGAAAATTGTGTTTTCGAACTGGGATGATTCAGATCAAAGACTAAATCCTGGAGATATAGGTCATTGGTATCAAGAGCTTAATGATTTTGATTCTTCTTTTTTGTACACAAATATGTTCTATGTTCTATGTGGAGTGCTTAGAAATTAGAATCTCTTATTCAAACAATACCAAATGATGACACTATACTGTGGTTTAAATATAGGTTGTGAAGAATCCAAATTCAATGAACATCAGAATAAATTCACACTGGGTCGGTATTTGTTCAGACTAGCTTCAAGCGTAAAGTATTTTCCAACTACGAAACAAAGGCGAAATGCCAATCTTCCATTGAGCCACCAGCTGACCAAAGACATAATAACTTTTTTGTGTTTGCGAAACAGTGAATTGTTGTTTGCTTGAATTGCAAATAAAATAAAGTACCAGTCGAAAATATGTATAAGAGTCAATTAAACATACGCAACCACAAAAAGCATGAAAGCCAAAAATCAAAGTTTTGCCTCTTTAAAAAAAATACCCTCTGGCCAAATCAAATTGGATACTACACGGTAACGGTAGTTATAATTTCACCACCTCGCATTCATAAAGCTATTATTTGCAGTAGGCGTTCAATTACCAGCCTCCTTTTTTAACCAATGTAGATCTACCTGTACCTGAACCTATACACTATGTATCAACAAAAAAAATTTAAAAACAAGTTAACAAATTTGTACCGATTTTTAACTGTGCTTGTTGACCTTGAACGTGGTGTCAAAACCAAATAGCTTTTTGTTTACAATAATATAAACAATTGATTAGGTTAGCAAGTTTTTATTAACTAAAGCATTACAATTTGAATGATTGATGCATCATATTATAATAATCATTTATATGTCCGATACAATTTATGTGTCGTACATGACTGCCATTAGCACGTGTTCATTACACGAAAAAGGTTTGGGATGATTTTGTTTACCTAACTCTTTTACAAAAGAAATCCCTAAGATAAAGATGTAACTAGAATTGTACTTGTATTTTCCTTGACATCTTTTTCGATGTAGTTTACAATATTTACCGCCAAATACCTATAAACGGTTTAATTAATAGTTTTGGCTTATAGGCATATCCAGTTTGCCTTAGAGTGCACGTTAATTAATTATTATTTACACACCTTTTACCATGGGAAATTTGTCATCATTTAAGGGATAGGTTTATTTCGCATGCTATTGAAGCGATTATGTTTGATGATAAGATTGGTCTAGATGTAAGTCAACGATAAGCTTTGGTCATTGTTAAAGAGGAGTCAACTAGCGTAGATTAATTACTTAGTACCTATGTATCAGTCGCGTGCATGGGCTTTGCGTGAAGTAGTTAATTTGTCAAGGCATACTTTATAACTATAAATATTCTTATTAACTAGGTATGTTTAACGATTTTAGGATAGTATTTATTTAGTTATAAATAAAAAACAAAATGATTTCTACCACCTCTTTAATGAATTAATTTTTCTTTCTCAAGTTTAACAAAAATAAAAAGACAATAAATGTTTTCGACGAAAAGGCGTTTTGTTTGTTGTTTATGCGACGATGTTATGAAAATAAGTTTAACAAAAAAAAGTTAATTAAAATTTACAAAAGGGCGTTTCGTTTTTCATGCGATGGTGTTAGGAAACTAAAATAATTTTCAATTAAATACGTTATGAAACAATTGATGGTAAGAATTATTTTATTGCATGTTTGACTTTTCGCAAATCTCACACAAGTTACGATTTAGAAGTTTAATAAGAATTTTCGTGCTTAGTGATAATATTACAGATATCTTAAGTCATTAAAGATGATTATTTGCTAATAGTTCAATTAAACAGCAATACCACAAAAAAAAGTTTTCGTTTCCTGCTATAACAGGGACTTTATTGCTTTTCTATTCGTAATTTGTTCTTAGATTAAGATGCTTAAAGAATGACTAATTTTACAAATTAAGATATTAGATTTGAATTCCTCATATACATACATATGTAAATAGTTAGTGTACAAAATGTGTGGAATTATATTAACAGCACATAAGATTCGTCAGTAATTTTAGAAATCAAACATACCTACATTAACGGATATAATTTATATTTCAGTACTGAAGATAGATATATAGATGAATACAATTGATACATTTATGTGGAAATATAAAATTAGGAAGAAAAAAAGGGAATATGTATTTTGAAATATAGAACAATTCTGGAACTTTTTATAAGATGAACTAAATCCACGATTGGCTCGCACGAATTTGCTTTTTTATTTAAAAAAAAAGCGGAAATAATTTTAAGATAATAAACAGTTAAAATAGTTATACCTACGTGCAATTGAAAATATCTTAGTTTAAAACTCATTGCAAAAAAAAAAATTTATTCAAAAATATTTTCAAAATAAATAAAATTTAGGATATGAAACTTCAAAAATATTGCGAACCAATTTCATGAAGACATTTTCATAATTGAAATCAGCTAAGACCAATTAAAAATGTTCATTCAATTCGAATTGTGCTATCAACAACTGTATCTATAAGTACCACAGCAGGCCGAAGAGGATGAGCTTGGTACTTACTTACTTACTCTTCTGAGCCTTTGATGGTTAAATCAAAGATATAGAAAATTGAATGGATACATTTCCAAAACGGATAAAAGTAACAAAGTAGAAACCTTTATTTCTTCGGCGTGAAAATTCAATTTCAACGTAGAAAGTCAAAACTGTGTTTTTTATATTTTTAAATCCTTGTTCTTAAAAAGTAGTATAATAACAAAGCATAACATTGTTTTTGATCATTGCATATTTGAGGAACAAAAAATTCGTGAGGGTGCAGACGTTTTAAAAATGCCTTAATATAAATACATACCATAAAAACACTCATATACTTTAATAATTTCTTCAAATTGTTTTTGCAGCACTCATCTTCAAATAAAGATGAGACAGACGTCAGACTGAATAGATGATTTCTCTTTAGACATGTTTAAAAAAAACATATTAAACATTATCTTTGGATTTGGTACAATATCTAGCCTTTCTTAATTTTAGATTTTGATGATTCTAATAAAAATGCTTTTCCCTTTACAAAAACAGTGAGCAAATATGAATTCACAAAAAAAAAAAAAAAAAAACATTAAAAGTCCCGAACAAGTGACTAACAACCAAAAAGCATTCGATAATCAGTACTTCATAAAAACTGTTATCAGTACCTTTCTATTATACAAAATAAATTCAAAATTCCAATTGGAAAAAATATAAACAAATGTAAACAAACTCAAACTCCCCATTTGGCCCAACAACGTGATAAAGTAAAAGATGCATCGAATCAAACTCCAATCAAACATAACGCAACCTCTGTTAGGAGTCTTAAATACTCCAACAAGCCCCAGCATTCATTCATTTATTGTGACGCACGCTGAGGGATTTCTTCAATGGCCTCTCACTTTCTATCTTTTAGGTCTAAGACAAAAACATAACAAGGAATACAATACCTGGTTGCATGCAATCCAACTAATGGATGCCGAACTACCATAATATGTGACAAACTACAACCAAAACCAACTAACTGCCTAACTCTAACTCTACTGGCTGGCATTCAGCATTCAAGTCTGCGCCTTCGCTAGCACATCACCAGCACGAGCACCAGCTGTAGAAGTTCAACATCGACACAACATTATAATATCTGAAGTCAGCGCACTATATCAGTTTTGTAGCTTAACGTTTTCATTTATTCCCATTCGAACTTTGAAAGCGACAGCGCCAACAGCCCGAGAAAGTACGAGCATTATACCACGCGAATTTGTGGTCTCAATCAGTTTTTTTGTTTTTGTTATTAATAAAAGATACTTTTGGCAACGATAATAATCGCAAAAAAAAAGTTACCTTCAATTCGGTATCAATAATTATAATACTTTTGACTTGTTTTTAGTTTGAAGTTAAACGCTGAAGAGCCAATATCAAGCGTTGGACTTGAAAATAAACTTTCTTATTTTTTATTTTTAATTGCTATTAACATACTTTTCTATCTTTGAACCTACGGCCGGCCGGATTGGAGAAAATCAGTTTCTAGTGCACTTAATAGATACTTTTGGTATCTTCTTCTCTGTGTAAGCACATGGTGTGTGCGGTTTGTTTTTAATCACCTGAAATTCCTCTAACCGGGTGCAGTTCGAACTTAAAATAAAGTGTTTTCTTTCTTGGATTCCGATTCCACACGCGTTTCAAGATAATAATTCATATACACACTAGCTAGTGTGAACGTCGTCATCTGCTCCACTTTGGTCAAGGTATAAATTTGCAACTCTGAAACGATGGTCGAGAAAACAGGTTAGTGAACTTTTTCCTAAGTGCGTTCGTACCATGCCTTTCAAATAAAAGATATTTTATTAGTGAGCCTTAATTCATTGGTTCGGCGTTGTTTGGGGTCTTGAAATATATGTATATCTTGATTGACGTTTGAGACAGTTTACAACTTTTCTGTATCTTTTTTTTTAAGTAGTGTAAAGTAATTAGAATTTATTGAATGAAATAACTTCATGACAACTTTCATATTTAAAAATGTTTATTTTGTTTTTATTAGTTTTTTAAGAGACAAAATGTTTTATGGTGGTGCATTAGTTTTATTAGTAGACTTTGAGGTGTTATACAATTTTACAACTTTCCACTACTGTCAAAGATATAAAAAACAAATCAAAAAACACTTTAAAACATAGTAATGCAATCAATGATAAGAATGTGATCTGATAATAATATAATGTGATAGTTTGTGGAAGTCAATTATTTGATGTAGGTCGTAGTTTTTAGGAACATAAGCATGAGGCGTTGTAGGATGAATCTTACAACTCTTCTCGAAAATTATTTATTTATTTTGCATAGAAATACATTACACACATATGATAAATTAATTAATTAATTAATTATGGGTGTAAATTTGCTTGGCTTCCTGCTAGTTACAACCTTTTTTTTAGCGTATGATTGAAGAAATACAAAAAACTCTTTTCGAAATTGGAATACCAACTTGAATTTAGAGCAGTTTCAATATTTTATAAAACAAAAATTATTAAAATATTGTGAAACTATTTTGATAATCAAGAATTTTCGCTTAATAAGTGATTTTCTATGTTTTCTTACAACGTTTATATTTAATATTTTTTAAAAGCATTTGCTCACTTATGTTTTTGTTTTAACGAAAGCCATTTTATTATTAAAATTACGTCTCAGAATATTTTTATTACAACGTTTATATTTAATATTTTTTAAAGCATTTGCTCACTTATGTTTTTGTTTTAACGAAAGCCATTTTATTATTAAAATTACATCTCAAAATATTTTCAGATCAAGGATAGGCAGAAAAATTCATTCAGTTACTTATATCATTTGCATTATGAACAGTTATAGCCGAATTCAAATCCAAATTTGGTTTGTTTTTCGATGTATTCGCTATTTGTAAGATTCGAATTATTAAAATATATCTATTCGATGTTTAAAAATCTTACAAGACTTTGAAATAAAAGAAATTTTATTTAAATCAATAGTTCGTTCAAATGTAATACAATAGTAAAATAGTAAGTGCAATAGTTTTTTAATTGTTAAAATTAGTTAAATCATAATCAAAACCTACTATGTTTTATTTACTTGTTTGATTTATTCAAAACTTTTTTTGTATTTCGTTTTCCAAGAACTAATAAATCTGAACCCCTGATGATGCCGGAAAAAACCGGAGAAACGTTGGGAAAAAATGAATTAGTTTTTTAATTAATTAATTGCATTGTTTTCATTGATCATTAAGCCCAAATATCAAATCAACAAAAAGAAAAAGGTGTAATCAATTCATAATGCTTATAATTTTAAGTCCGTAAAATATATACCTATGACTAATATTTGAACTACAAATTTTAGAACTGTTTATTAAAACAGCTTTTTGTAGTTACTGTTTTTAAATTGCATCGTCACTGAACTAGTCTGCCAATATCTGAGACGCATATTCACTGTAATTTTATAAGTATTTTATTGTATCGAACTGAGTTCCGAATACTACGTTTATTGTGAAATACGAATGAGTCAGCTCGAAAACAGCTAGAAAACAGGTGTGTGAATTGCATCTGTTTAAATATTTTGGGTGGGTTAAGCCCAAATATTTCAAACATACCAATGAACTAGCAGGTAAATATTTACTTTTTTGATTTTTTTGTATGAATTTTTGTGATCTTGGATTATAATGATATATTTAGAAATCAATAATTCTTTAATATTACAACTGCTATATAGTGAAATTCACTATCGGTGCCTATTAATCAATAAATCGAAAATAGCAAGGTAACTTAAAAATATCTTATCATAAAGAAATAATAATTGTTTGTATTCTCTTAAAGCTATCAGTTAAAAATAAAAAATATAATTCAGAACCCTACCAGAGCTAAGAGGCCTTCTTAACCATTTCCTGGAAAATCCTTAAAATCGAGATTTAGTTTATTTGCAAAATGTTCTTAACTGAATTGTTGACGCTTGACGCATAAAATCGGGATTTCTTTGATTGTGATCTACAGATAGTTTGTTTTAAACATTGTGCATTTTCGCCCACCCAATTTCATGGAGATTAGCGTCTAATCTAGAATTCCCTGAATAATATGTAATGATATAATAATACTTGGCGCAACAGCTCCAAGTGGGGCCAGGGTATGACTTACACTCTCAACCATTCCTGTGTGTGCGTTGATATTCTGCATGAAAGGAAGGGACCTACAATTTGTAACTTCCTCGCGAGAGGCAGTACCTACCCCGGAAAAGAACTAAGGTGGAGTCAGTGATCGAACCCAGAACCTTCACCGTGGCTCCAACACACTAACCACTATGCCATAGGGTAGGTACTACTGCCCTAATACATAATAAATAAATTAATTATGATTATCGAAATCCATAGATAATTTTGGAAATTGAGTGAAATTACAAAACAAAAAAATTTCCTTTCAAACGAAACCTATCGATATAGACAAATTTTTAAATGTTGTTTGTATCCTTTTGCTTTTTTTTCCTTCCAAGATTGCCACTTTAATTTTCCTGCAAAAAACCTTTTCCAACATTCTATTTCTGATATCTTATTTTCTACGATGAGGTAAAAATTATTATAATTGCATAAGAAGTTCAACTGTCTATAAATTCAATGGCATGATTTCCCTGTACAGTAATCGACAGTTTTGCACGTATGTTTATCGTAATATTGATTTGCATATATTTACACTTTATTACGGATGATAATAAGACAATAAAAGAATATACTACCCACGATGCTGAATTTCAAATTGAAATAATTTATTAGAACGCATAGGTATTAGAAAAGGAAAAATAATGTTTACTGCCATTTTTTCCCTTAAATGTGCCAATGAAGAAAACTCTTCGTTTTTCGGGCACTTCAAACATCAAAAATGTCAAAATTGAGGTAAATTTATCAATTAGGTATTTTTCAAAATCAGTTGATTTTCTTAATCAATCACCAACAATTCAAAATTGAAACTTTCAGTGTGTACTTGAAATCACATTTCAACCGCCCTTTTCAAAACATAAATTTTCAGTTCGTTTGAGAAAAATTATAGTATACACATGTTTTTTATAAAAAATACATTATGCATTCCGTTTAGAAAAGTAACTTTTTTTAAATGCATATTCATGAAAGGTATAGTTTAGCCGTATAAGAATTCCGAATTCAATGGAGAGAGAAGGAAAGTCTGCAGTTGACAATTCGTAAGAAGTCCAAGGGAAGTTTTTTATTCTAGCGGAACGCTATCCAGATCCTATACAAATCGACAAACTAATATTTAATTTCAAAGAGGAGCATTACTTAATGATTTTAGGAAAAAATATATTTTGGAATGCATACGCATAGGTACCTACCTATAAAGGCTTGCTTCTTCAATAAGTGCTTTTCAACTTGCCTGATTCATTAATTCGAGATCTATGGAATGTTTGAACGCGGGTATCATTAAAAATAAAAAGGACTTCAAAACAAATTTCATATGAATCAATTAGACAAGTGACGTTACTCTTGTTATCCAACCTACTTTTAGTTAGTCACAAGAATTCCGAACTTAAAAACAGGTCTATCTTGCACGTGGTCCCTAATATGACGATTGTTATTATTGTAATTTATTTAGTTTCAAACCATTTCAAAAACATAGAGAGTAGGAAGACTTAACAAAAACAAAATAACCGGTAAAGTCGATTTTCAATAAAACCAGTACCGGTAAGATAACGATTCCACTGAATTAATTTAATTTAATATTTTTATTTTGTTTTTATTTAATCTAGAATTGGAAAGTTGTTGGAAAGTAATTATTGTTTTCAACCAAAAAATACTTACAAAAAATATTAAAAATTTATTGAACTCATCGTAAGTGCAACGTCTTCAAAGTACCTTGGTTTGCTCACATCGAGTCAAGCAGAGTTCAACTTTGAAAATTTAATTTGAATACGTATTCAAAATTGTTCATCGAGTTCCAAACAATATTGCTAACCATGTTAACCAAAAAACCCACATTTCATGTCAGGAGTATATTTTGTTTCGCCGAATTGAAAATGGGAATTAAAACCAGCCACCAGGTTTGGTCTTATTTAAACAAGGACTTAAAAGGCTGACTTCTCCTTTTCGTGATTTGTTTCATTTATGCATTGCATATCTTTATAAACAATAAATAATGCCTCTACATTAATATAATAAAAAAAAAGAAGAGTAAAATAAGAAAATGTACAAATATATACTGCAACAACGAAAATAAATAAATCAATCGGAAGACAAATATTTTAACATTTATTTGAATAAATTGCCATTTATAAACTAAAGCAAAAAATAAAATAAATTAAATAGCAATAAAATGAGCTAGAGTTTGAAGAAAATAATTAAGAGTGTATTATGAATTTGTGTATCAGAAGTCGTATTTCGTATAATTTATGTAAATATTGATTACTAACGTAGCTTATGCGGTTTTGTGCTCAGGAAGGTCGAGTTTTTTTTCAAAATGTGTGTTAATTTTTTTTAATTCTGTCAGATACCAATTCAACAATCGCCTATTTGGATACGTGTAGAGAGGAAGAAGAATAATGCCAAGGAAAGCAAGCATCATTTTAAAAAGTTTATTTTGATAAAACTTTGCAATTTTCGTATATTATGTATGAGAGCTAAGGTTTGGAAAAGTAAAACGTCTGATATAGGGATGGGACTAATAAATAAAGAATCGATGGAACTTCGATTCTATGAATGATTATAATTTTCACCTGTTTGATAATATAGTTTAAATTTCGATCAGCAATATACCTAAGACTTAAATATACAACTCCCAACTAGCTTACGTTGACTTTTGTTCGCCAAAACAAGGGTGATATAATCTGATTTTAAATTAAATAATATGATTATCATAAAATTTATTTAAAAGATCTTTCTTCACAAAAGCTGCATTTTTTAATTATTTGAATAAATTATTTCGCTGTATAATTTTCGAGTGTTTTTCAAACTAATTTTTAAATATTAAAAGAAAATCTAAAAATTTTAAGTCAATTCGCTTTGGAGAATCTATCTTATTTCTTTGAGCAACAAAATACAAAAAGTGAAACAAACTATTGCATAAACCTTATTTAAAAACTGATTAAAGGAAAAATCATTTCCATGATTCATAGTATCCAACTAAAGAACTAAGTATCTCCATAGTTAAGTACTCCACGTTATTTTTGCCTGTTGCCACAGTTAAGCTTTAATAAAAAATACCTAAAAAATTGTTTACTTCTGGGTATAATATTGACTTATAAAATACCTACCGAAATTCCTGGAAATGAGGTCACAGTTAACACAAAACTATTATTTATTTCTTCTTAAATTGGAACACTATCAGCTAAAAAAACAGAACACATTTCGCTGACATAAAAGGAGAAAACCAAATGTAGAATAGTTAAAAAACAAATAATAAACAATATTTCTTATATCATAGTAGCGCGTGAGTACACCTTCCCTTTTATATCATTTGTACATACAACCCAGAAAAAGAAGATTACTGAATAAAAAGATAAATAAACTTACCTAAGAACCAACAATAAACCAATTTTAATTTTTTGTAGTTAAATTTTAAACTGAAACTGCAATTACGTTATTATTCAACAAATTTTAAATATATAATATTATTTTGATAAGCTTATGCCAGTGGCAGCTTATTAAAAAATTTGCAAGTAGCTATTTCAAACGTGTTGAGAATCTGTGTTTTTTTGCTTTTGTTTGATTTTCTGCTTCCGTAAAAATTATAAAAAAAAACTTGTGACAACACGAGGTTGGGGATTATAAATGAGATACACTTTTATTGTTAATTTACTTTTCTTATGTAGATCTAGTTGGGCGTGTGTTATAGAAAAGATATGAGCTATGGATAAGGTTTTCCAGCTTGGTATATTCATATTCATTCTTAAGGTAGTATTACTAGAACAAACGCCACACGGCAACGCATATAATTAGTCCACAGTAAGTTCTTTTTTCGGCTAGGTAACGTAATGTCACGCACGGTTTTAAGAAAAAATTTTTTTGAGGATGTTATAAGGATTAATCCTTCGCATGATTAGCAGAAGTGAATACGAAAAAAAGTAGCCCTAATATTAAGTTTTTTGATAAATTACACACTACAAAGAATAATATTATTTTACAAACCAAAAAGGAATTCGGCCCAATTTCCCTTGCAATTTACACACGAAAACTAACTCACAAGTGAAAAGCTCAAACTTCTTCTAACCTTGAATAGTTTAACTTTCATTTGCCTCAAATAAAACAAAATAATTATTTGAAATAAGAAATAACTTTATTTTACTTAACTCCTATAGTGGTTCGGGTAGTTCTGTGCTTTCATTATTATGTGACTTAACAAAAGAACATTAACAATAAGCGTGTAGAAGTTTTTTGCTATTTATTTTGAGTTCTCGTTTTAATGAGATGATGACTGCCATTATGAATGATGATGTCTACAAGGCACTCAAATATAATAATTTAATTCAAATTCCATCATTTCTTCTTCGTCGGTTAACCTGTTTAATTTTAAGCATACACATAAATATCTATGAAGTTTGTGTTTCCCCAAGTGCTTTTTAATAGTTGTAAAAAAAAATGGATTATAAATTGAAAAATAAAATAATACCAAAGGAAACCAAACATCAAACACCACCACCAAATTAATTACTATAGCAACAAAGTATCTTTACCTACAATACATAATATGTCGAGTTTAGAAGGGCTCAAAAAGTAGTTTTTGCAAACCTTCCTAAGAATAATCTTTTGTTAACTTACAAACCATACCATGAACAAGTTCTATTCAATAAAATTTATTGAGGCTAGCAACCCTTTTAAGAGATACATTTCAAAAGGAATCAATCATTTTTAAAGATCTCAACCCTACATAAGTAGTGAACAGAGTTTTTTAAATAATTGATTTAAAAATTTGTGTGTTCATAGGTAAGAAAATTTGGCTTTAATACATCTATTTTAGCTCAACAAAAGAATAAAAGTATTTAATTACAATGGATGATAATAAGATCATACTCATTTTTTCCCCAAATCAACGAGATATACCATTTGTTTCTTTACATTTTATATATTTCAAACAATATAATTCAACTTGTTTAGAAAAAATTCTGACTATGACTTATAAATGATTTATTCTGTTTTAGTAGTTAACTCCATTTCAAATTAATTGTTTTTATATATTACTTTAAAACAATCAACAAAATCCCCTTTGTAAGGCAGTTAATACAAAACGCAAAAGCGAATGAAACTGAATTGATTATTTGTATTAATTGAATTTTCTGAATCAACTAAAATCCCATGCTTACTATTTTTGACTGATAATGAGATTCTTAACTATAAAATTAGCGCAGATAGAGCAATTAGAGGTTTTTTGTATTTGAATTTCCCATCATTTCATATAAACATTTCTTAATTAAAAATAAATAAATTATTGTCTTGAGATAAAAAAATAACCATGCAATAAGGTAATTACGCACATGTAGAAACTTATTTTTAAGTAGACTCTATCATTCCTTAATTAACAAAAAAAAAAAACTTTTAACTCATTTGAACATAAAATGCTTAATTCTTCAAGCAGATAAGCTTAAGAAAAAAAGAAAGAGTAGATAAAAAATACCACACGTGATTCACGACTTATACCCATATAGACTCAGACTAAGCAAAATATCACTACCTTGCCCACTAAGTATCTACAAGTTGACATCTCAAGAGTTTCGTATCTCTCAATTCTGCTCACTAAGCCGAAGAACTAAAAAAAAAAAATATCCCAAAATAATCTACAAGCTCATTGCATTTTGGATTTGCAACAAATTGAATGATAGTCTCATACGAAAGGTGTACGTTATGATACTTCACCATTTGGGAATACACATTCGTTCGGTGTGTCAACGTTATGCTATACTACTCTCTATGTGGTTAATTGCACCATGAAGTCTTTCGCATGGTACTCGAATAGTTAAGCAGCGCAGATATACTGGTGCAACAATATCACAGCATTCAATATATTTTTGGCCGATAAGTGTGTCTAGATAAGGGGTTAATTGCTCAGGTACTTGAGGTCTTTTGAGAATAGTGCCAAATGACAGCTTAAGATTTATATACGAGCGTTTTATCTTTTCGCAAGCGAAGAGAATAAGTTCAAGCGATAGGTTAGACATTGCATTAATTCACGTGATTAGACACACCCTTATGTTTGATATGAAACGTATTCGAGCTGAAGTATTAAAAATACTTGTTTCATGGTAATAATTCATGCTTTGTCATAATCCCATCGATTATGCGATTAGAAAAAGATGCAATGTTTTGATATGTCGAGTATTTAATTTGATACCTTAAGGCAAAATGAGATTGCGCAGGTTGCTCGATTAAAAACTATCATGCTCAAAATAAAAGTCAAATATTATGAGATCCGTATCTATCGCGTGATCGTATTAAGCTGTGAACTACAAGTTATACCTAATGTGCAAATATAGATCCCCATTTATTTGTTACAAAGTAATCGATACATATTTGAAATGACATATGGAATTATTGTTAATTAACTTTAATCCGCCAAACTCTGTTTAAATTTAAACTTATCTGGATGTGACTTCTTACAGGAGAGAATTAATATGATAGATTTGCTCTTTTAATATGATATTACTTTATTTAAAGTAAAGGGTTTCAGTTTATATACAAACCTCTTTCTAAAAGTAATCGATCAAAATCATTACGCAATATGCAATCAGGAGGACTTCGATTTTAATTTTAATTAATTTATACACATTATGTACGTCGAGTTGCAAATATAACAAAATACATTTCTTTCAAATCATATTTACAAATCGTATAATGTTGAGTTGAAACACAGCTTGAGAGTTTACTTTTTTATTCAAAAGATTGTTTTTGTACTTCAAAATGTCGATTTCGTTCTGTAATCTGATACCAATTTAAATTATATTTCGTATAGGAAACCATTCTTTCTTAAAACAGAAAATACCATTAATACACCCATCCCTTTATCAGCATAATTTATTATGTTAAGTAAAAGAAACATCCCAATCCAAACGTTTAAAAACTGTTCTTATATGAAATATTTTGTTGCAAGATGACGTCAATTTTGGTTAAAAGTAACAGACGGCGGACCCAAAAGGAAATAAAATAGCTTATTTTATTCCATAAATATATCAAGCTTCGTTAGCCAGACCCATTCCATTTGGGTAAAGAAAAAAACGTTCATATTTTTACTATCAAGGGATTCTCGATTTCCTTTGAAATCCTTATGAGTATCACGAAGAGGAACACCTTAGTTCAGCGTCAATCCATCTTACAAATCAAGTTAATTAAAATATACGACATAAAAAGTCTCTTATAATGCTTTATGCAAACACACCTTTCTATAGAACGATGATATTGTGTTTATAAAGTCTCCATGTCGAATGTTGATGTCGGCTGAAATGTTATACCATCACTGAAGGTGACCATACCACTCTACCCTGAATTTATTGTATTTTATTCCCATCAACAAAATGAGAACCACTCCCGTGCGGAAGTTTATATTATCTCTTTTTGATAGTTTGCTTGGTATATGTGGCTATTTTAATATCAATTACAAATTTATAATGAATAATGATGAATCGTTCAGGCTTATTTTATTTGGAGATTTTGTCAAAAAAAATATAAATGAGCATTAATAATTTTAAAAATAGTTGTGGTGACAGATGATGCTGAGCTTCAGCAATATTAAGAGGGTAGAAATGTGTATGTATTTTGCTGATTATTAATATTTTAAATATATACATACATACGTAAGAAATAATATTTTTACAATTAAATTTAATTATAAAATCCACATACAAAAACTTCTTAAACAAAGATTATATATCAGTTTTCAAGTTGATTTTATGTTGCTGTGCGTGTATTTTGATGTCAAAAACTATGTTTTTACTGATAAGAAAACGTATCAAAATTAATTTTGATTTCTGAAAAAAAAAAACGAATATTTGGCAGGTACTCTATTTTAAGCTCTTGAAGTAAGTTAAACAAAAAAAAAAAACATTTTTATGTAGAATGCTATCAAAAGGCTTTTCTGGTATGATTGGTTACACTTTGAATTATCATCAGGAAATATCTGAGCTTCGAATTCTTTTGATGGCAAACACATACTTTGAGCTATCAACCCAGAACT
Organism: Platycheirus albimanus; assembly: GCA_916050605.2. Taxonomy (NCBI): domain Eukaryota; kingdom Metazoa; phylum Arthropoda; class Insecta; order Diptera; family Syrphidae; genus Platycheirus; species Platycheirus albimanus. The sequence continues at coordinate 156,287,454 of OU696697.1, forward strand.
TATAATTTTAAGATATAGATAGACGACTTTGCAGTTAAAATCTTGCATTAAAATTTCACGACTGATGGTTATTTTGAATTAAAAGCGTTTGGTCTTTTTTGTATCCATATACAAATTATTTCTTGGATTATTAAAATAAAAAAAAGAGGGAAATTGCACAATATAGATTTATGTATAACATATTAACACATTCATACCCATGTATGTTTAGTACATTATTTAGAAAAATAATGAAGCGGATAATTCACACTTAAAAAAGTATGATATTGCTTGTTGCCTTCGCTATTATACTGATAAGAAAGTAAAGTGAAAACGTTTCTTGCGATAAAATTGTAATAATCATTATCAAAACTAAATTACTTGACTTGAAAATGATACAATCATAAATTATTTTTTGATTATTGTGTAAGTGGTGGCGTCAAACCGATAAAATTGGAATTTTTTAAAACGCTGATAACAAAAACTTGTAAGAACAAAAGATTAAAAAACAAAATTTTAATATGCAGCACAATCTATAGCATAAAGGTGTAGGTATCGAACACAAAAAATGGATAAGGACGACACGGATGGAAGCGAATGGCTAAAGTCGTCTAGTCGTTATGTCATTGCGTAGGCCGTTTGTTCATCACATTTTAAATTCAATTCAATGCAGCAAGACTATATGCATAGATTATCCAAAACAAAACATTTAATTTGCATATTGCACACGACTCTCTGTGTTTAGTCTGAGGTGGCCACAGTAGAACATTCAGCTATACCTCTGGGGGAAGTATTATGCCATAAAACACATGCAAATTCCACTACCTTCCGGATAATAAATCTTACAGAGGCACCTCGCAGAGATACTATGTCTATCCTCTATCCAACTATACTCGTAGTACCATGCGAGAGAATAATCATTTATATCGCCCAGTATCGTTACGGACGATCACACTTTCTTCTTCAATTAAGGTCAAAAGAGGAAATTGTAGAACATCGCTGAAAAGTAAGTACCTGTTCGTAAATGGCTTGCATTTTTTTTTTTGCATTTCACTGAATCAAGGGGAAATGAAACATTTAAACAATAAATCACTACATAAGATTTAAGATGACATTGATAAGTTTGAGTTTTGTTATCGCTGAAGGTTTCAATTTAACCTTTAGTTTTAACGGAAAGTCCACAAACTCCTTTCCTTTTAAATACAAATTCATAGTGAGTACACCAAATAAAAAAAGTATTTTTTTCAAGCGGATTTATACTTTTCCACATTAAAAAAAGCCTATATGTACATCAATTCCACTTACCCATTCTCCAGCTATCGGTCATTTCCTTGGCTGAAACTCCTTGAACCTCCCAATGTCAATTTAGTATTTACCAAAAGGCTTCTTGTTATTGGCCTAGACTACTAGAAAAATAACATTTCCTTCCTTTTAGTAGGTAAGGAACATGCATGGATACACGCTTCAGAACTCAGAATATGCAAATAAGGCTCTTCGTCGGTCAAGTATAAAATATGTAGATTATTAAATTTTCTAAAGGCCTTTATGGCGAATATCCTTCTTATGTCCTTACACTATCCTATAGTTACTTTTATATGAATTTAAAATTGCATGGAATTAAATCAGAATCGAACAATTGTCTTATTTATTGTCAACTGCAACTTTTTTGTGTTCTTGTTTTCTTAGTAGAAAACTTTGCAGACAAATTTGGTTTTATTATCAAGAGCAAAGTTTTGTGTTTGTCTTTACAGGTCATTGAATATGCTATTTTAGGAATTATTAACATAAAGACAAAGCAAAATACGCGGATTATATAATTTCTAATAAGGAAGAATGCGAAAAAATCAATGATATTTTCACTAGAAAGATGCATGAAGCACGCGATATATTTATGTTGTTTTTGTCTGCAAAAGTCGATACCACCAATAATTGATTGAGTGATTTTTGTTGCTGTGTCTGAATAAAACCTTTTCACATAAATCTTCAATAAGACAAGGCTTCTGCTTAACTTATTAATTGTTGTTTGCTTAAAAGGTAGCAAATCGTTTCAATTTTGGTACAGATAGTCGCATTGATTTATTTAGAAAATTGATAAATAACACACAAAGATTACAAACAAATCATTGTTGCCACAGTATATTGAACTCTTATGTTTTTGTGGAGTTTTTTTTTTATTGAAAACCATTTTTAAGTTTGTAAAATTTAATACATTCCATTACTCAGAATTCAAAAAAAACTAGTACCAGTAAGATAATAAAACTGAAAGTGGAGCATTCCATGATCACGTACAGGTAAATCCAACTACTTTTACGTTACAAAAAGGCTCCTTATCTTAAGTACGTAAATGAGATTATGCCATGTCCATGTAGGTTAGGTACTAATATTATTTTACACCTTATAGGTACGAGTATATCAGTCTTTTACTATAGTAAAATATATATATGTATATATAAATGCATATATATATGCAAACATTCTGAAGGATATTTTTAAAATGGCCTCAAAAAAGAATTACAATTAATAGCTGTCACGTAACAGACGGCTAGAGTCAACTAATTTTTAAATAATTACTTTGCAATACAATTTTAGCTAAACTATAAAAAAATGTTTGATGTGTGAGAAGCAAATAATAAGGGAGAATCAAAATTGATAGTAAGGAGAAAAACGTATAAAAAACAACACATTTAATATTTTAGAAATTTTTTAATAACTTAAGTTATTGTCACGTACGGACAAACGACGTCACGTGTCTGACACATTTGAAAACGTTAGTATTTTATTAAAGTTTTTTAGTAGTTAAACACTATTTTTTCTTCTGATTTGCAATGAGTACGGACCTCTGCGCTCTTCTTATCTGTTTGAATGCAATGGATATTGGAAATTCCAGGTATGGCTTTGGCGTTTTTGCATGGCTGCATATTCATTATCCTGTTGACAATTTCTGATGATTATTGGTAAATTACTCGGGTTTTGGACACAAATTGCGATTGGTTGAAAGTTACGCTTTCTCACGGTATGCTCCAATTTGTTTGTTTCTATATTTTTATATTTTTCCATTTCTTAAATTGCGCGCTACAGAATGTAGGTAGGTTTCTATAATTTAACTTAACCAATATACTATACATGAATTTTCTTGTGATGGAACGACATTTATATTTTTTACTCCTCCACTTACAGACAACCATCTGACATTTCAATTAATTGCGCTAAAATCGAATCTCATTCAAGACTTAAGATGTCAGAAAATTTAAATCAAAATAATTTTTTTTTAATTAAAAAGTCAAATCAGATAACAAATGATCAATACCAACCGCACCTTTGGTTATTTCTTCTCCTTTGATATGCAAATTCTTTCACATTTTGGCACACTTCACAAATCAACCCCACAGGTTGGCCTAGAATTCGAACAAGTCAAACAAGAATTTTTATAGATACAATCGCATTTGAAAAGTTGTGCTCTTAACATCAACCAAGATTCTTATAGGCCTCTGCTCTAAGCCCGCATTATGCGAATCGATTAGTCAGCATAGCATCAATATATCATTGACTTCTTTCGATTAATCATCGATGTGTTACAAAAAATTAAATGATTATAATCATAAAAATATTTAATCACAGCACAAACCAGTTTTTTATTTATGTTTATTTTTTTCATCCACTCGTATTTATATTGTAATTTATGATTGCTTGTACACTATTTTCATTCATTTATTCTAATCGACTATGAGATTCACTCGGAGAAGGTTGAAGAAATAGAAAGTGATGTTTTTGTTATATTCACAGAGGAGGGTGTTTTTTTTTTTTTTTTTTTTTTTTTTTTTTTTTTTTTTTGAGATAGACAACGAAAACTGTGTTGTCGCGAAGGATTAATAAACCTATAATTTTTAGCAGGGATTTTGGTTTGTTTGCTGGTAAGAATAAATTATAATTTACTGGGTCACATGGTGGAACAAATTGTGTGGGTTATTCCGACAGAGTTGCGTGTCAGCAGAAATACATACGAATTAGAATATAATTTCGGTACTCTGGGTTTTTTGTTTTGGGAACATATTTAAAAAATTACGTAAGTCATAAAAATCATGTCTTGATTAATTACTATAATATGTAAGGAAGACGAGTAAACAGACAGTTTGATGAGGAGATGTGGAAATATACTGAACAATTTGAAAAACCCAGTCAATCATAACCTTTTATTTTAATACTCATATCAATGTTTAAAAATAATAATAAAATTAATTGTTGACACAACAGCTCCAAGCGGGGCCAGGGCCTGCGACTAACACTCTTACCATTCCTGTGTGTGCGTTGATATTCTGCAGGAATGGAAGCGACCTACGGCTAACAGAGAAGCACTTACCCTGACATTATTTACTCTTGGAAGATTTGTCACTTCCTCGCAAGAGGCAGTTCTCCGGAAAAGAACTTGGGTGGTGTCAGGGATCGAACCCAGAACTGACACATTAACTACTACGCCACGGGGTACTACAATTTTTAAAAATTTATAGTAATACAAAAATCCAAGAAATAAGTTTGGCAACGTTTTCTATCAGTATATCTTAACAAAGATGTTTGATACGATCGACCATTATCATAAAGGTGCTTAGCTTATGGTCTACTCGAATGAATTGTTTCATTTTGACGACAAATTCCAGTGTGTGCATGTTGGATCTGCAAAAATAGAATGAACCCAAAATTCTTGCTAAGGCAGAAATGCACTTTATATCTTGTCACTTTCTAACAAGTGGCAGAACCCCTAAAATGTTTTGGTCAAAACCAGAGTTTTGGCGTGTTTTAGTTGCAGCTAAGAAATCAAAGTCTTCGGGGCACTTTTGTTTATAAATATTAATAGTATTTACCAGAATATTTCAAAATAATATAAAATATTTGTGTTTCGAAATATATCGCATTTAATTTAAGAAATATTTCAGAAATCGATTGATTAAAAGGTTTTGATGAATTTATTTTTATGTGACCAATTCTTTAATTTATCTATAGATTGATTGTTTAAGTAGGCAAATAAAACAAGTTTATTCCATCTTATCCCAACGTTTCGTCGATTTTTCGCGACTTCTTCAACGGTTTTTTATGATCTTTATTTTAAAATTAAAATACATTAGAAGGGAATGTTAATAATTGAGGAAAACTTACATGAAAATGTTGAATTTTACATTTAATTTTAAATTTAATATTGAATTTAAATTTTATTGCTTTGATGTTTTTTTTTAATAGCCAATAAACAACAATTTAATAACAATTTATGTAGAAGAAAATTGTGCGGGCTTATATTTCGAACATTTATAAGCAGTTAAGGCTTAGCTCCAGAACTCGGCCTATGCAAAAGTAGCAAGATTTTCGATATTTTTAATTTCTTATATCAATAACTGCTCATATTTTAAAAGCTAAAAGTAACTTTCACTATTGAGAAATAACATCTCAAAAATTATTTGGTTGAAAACATAAAACTAATAATACGTAACAAATTCTTAGCAAGCAAATAAGTTTCTAGTAATTTTTCTGTACTTTTTAATTCTGCACTTTTTTGTGGGTATGTTACAATGATATTAAATCTAGATCCATCATTAGATCCTACTGTTCAAGTCTCCTTTAGGTATTTACTCGTTAAATAAAAACTGCTTTCAACTAAAAATATCTCACCAGCAACGAAACTATCTAAAAATACATAGGGTTCAAAAATATATGTCTATTTGTACCTGTTGCTTACTATTTACTATGTACGACTACTTACTGATGTCTGATGGTGGTCAACGGCCCACAAGAGACTACCATTTTGAACTAGTATAAGTGGCAAAGTGGCAAAGTGGCAGGCTTTTCACTTTATTTATATATATTAAAAAAAAGTCGAAAGAAAAAGTGGCGCAGATATAGCGAAAGTGATCGTGATGCTCATTCTCATCAATAACCATTTTCTACTGTAGTGTAACTCATATTTTAAGTTAAATTATGATGAGAAAAAATTTAACTAATTATGAATGTGTATGTAATGTGATTGTGAATCAATTATAATTTTCTTTGAGCATTCATGTGTGTATTCGTATATCGAGACAAGATTGACATAATGTAAATAAGCATAAGGAAAAGGTGGAAATACTGATACTTATTAAAATAAGTTGAGTCATCTTTCATGTAGTTGTAATAAAATAACTTGTATGACATCTCAATTATCGCTTTACAAAACATGTCAGAGTCAAACGTCAGCTCTCATCTCGAGTATGAATTTCCCACAATCAAATGAAGTATAATAATGACTATGATATTTTGTTCATGATTTTCTCAGTGAGCACGACAATGGGAAGTAGTAACAGCCTAAGTGGAGACTGACATTGAACTTGGAAGTTTATGTAGCTGTTGCTGACATTCAAAAAGAAAACCAAGAATAAATATTTTAAATTGGTTAATTCATAGTAAAATGAAAATTTAATACCTTATGTTTTATTGAATTTTACTGGATTTCCATATCCTTCATTATTTTTGTTATTCTAAGAAAAAGAACTTAAACTTGATTTTGCAATAGAACTTTTCAAGGATCCAAGCTATTTTTTTTTTCTTATCATCAAACCTAGATGGCTTTGCTGTATTGCTTAAAATATTCAAACTTCCTGCACGTGGAAAGTATGTTTGGATTAAAACAATTATCTGAGATTTGTCTGGCTGCATCATACAGTTCGCAGCACGAGTTCTCGATATTTCTTCAAAATGATCTATAGTATTCATGGCCCAAATAAAAATACCATTACTAATTCAACCAAGCAAATGGCTATTAATACTTTGAAACTTCAATAAACCCAACCTCTCAATATTCATGTTATGATTACTCTAACTTAATTAGTAGATAATTTAATGCACACATATATCTAATTTGGATTGATTTCTATTGCTTCCGGTTTATTTAACATGTATTTTGAAATAAATCAAAAGAAAAACAAACAAAAGTATGAGTTTCTTTGCATTTAAGCACGTCCGCGCAATAAATTCTATGAAATAATTTTTCTTTAAGTAAAATAATATCGAAATATGTTTCCAATAACTTGCATTAGAGCACGAACTGCATTACGATAGTATATTGGATTTGTTTATTTATCAATAAATGTTTACACAAAGTTAGGAAAACAACGAAGAATTTTGTATGAAAAAATAATTAAATGAATATTTATATTTGAGTTCCTTAAGAAATAAAGTAGATAATATCTGCGTTAGGTGAAATAAATATAAGAAGATTAAAAAATAAACTATAGGATCGGATTTTGTTTATAAGGACACAAAGTAAGATATTACGAAGCTTATCTATTTATCAGAAATATTTGGTATTTTTTATTATTATTATAATGGTAACGGGGTTGCTTTTGTGCTGTTTTTTGCGGTTTTATAAAAGACTTTTTGCTAACTTTTCTTTGTCCCAGAGAAAGTAACAACCTCTAATTAAATACTATTTCTTTCTTTTTTTTTGACAGATACTGCAAATCCTTTGGGAGAAACGAACCGTAAGAATGAAAAAAAAAAAATCTTTAGTTTAAAAACAAAACAACATTTCTTGAGCCTGAATCTTACGATACTAATAAAGTTATTCTTTCACAATATTATTAACAACAAAAAAAAAAACATATAATAATTAGTAGTTAATTAATTAATAGTTTCCCGATCACTCACAATGCGCATAGTAACAGATAAATTCAATTAACCTATCATAAAATTATGGATCACTTGAAATTTATCACTGAATCCGAGTCAAACGATTTGTGAACACTTAATAATGATTTGTTTGTTCTGAAAACGAAGTCTTTGTTATTAAATTTGGAAATATTTATGGATATTGTGAGGCATTAAATTTGTAGCATGATTATTCTAATTATAATGCAAAGCCTCATAAGTAATCACTTTCTTTATTAAATAATTATCGAAAAATAGTTCTTGAGTTTAGTCAACGAGCTAGCGAAGTCTTCAGTCTGTGATAGAAACAATTTTCTTTGTAGTTTACTCAACCTAAATAACTAAGGCTGGCACAAATCCCAAACCCAAACTTTTAGGTAATTTAATTACAAAGCTTTATCCAAAACATTTCCTTATTAAATTTTTGTTTAAATCTTTCAAATAAGAAAAACAATATTCTTACCAAATTTGATGAGTTCTGAATGAATAATGTTTATAAAGTCTTAATAGAGGCAGAACTGTCATGTTTTATTAGCAGTTAATGGCCCAAAATATTTATATAAAATATTATCGACTGCTGATTATTGTGCTTTTTCTTTTAATGGTGTTGTTTATTTTGCTTCCCTCACATAAACCACACATTCATTGCGCAGTGTGACACAAGAAGTTTCGTCTTAGCAAAAGTCAGCCAATTCTATCTAACGTAAACAAAACCATTGCTAACTAACTTTGGGGCGAACACGTAACTGCTAGGTTGCTGATACTAACTGTGCCAGTTTGACAGCTAAGCTCACGATTCAATAATTATGTTCGTAATTTAATATACGGCTCCGCGGAAACTGATATCACATTAACCGGCTTTGTTGTCAAACATCCTCATTCATCGGTCATTGTCGAGGGCATATTTACATGTTTTAACAATGCTTAAGTCAAGTGCAGAAATACTTTTAATGGCCATCTTTTTAGCTACCTACCTGTTCGTGTAACGCATTATGGCTGCTATAAACATCAAAGTGACATTTTGCGGAATAAAATTAATCCAACGGGCTTTAACGAATCGAGGGTAGCTATATCGGTTTTATTATGATTCGACATCCAAGATATAAGCAGCAATAGAAACTAAAAGTTGTCTGATTTTGTTTTATTTGTCTTAATTCGAACTTAAGGAAAAAATAAAATAAATTGATGCCATCATTTAGAAACAAGAGAACCTCATCATGTGAGATGGTTGATATTAGATTGTGCTTATGCTATACTATATGAAGTGGTTCTCTGACATTTCTGCAATTCAACTCAATGTCAACAGAAGCATGAGTAATTAGCGAACGGAGATGAAACTTAATTTTTTCTGGCATTTCACGATTAGTTATTGCACCTAGGGCGTAGAGAAAGGCATTGATGTGACATCTTTAAGCAATTATGTTGAGCTAAGAATGTCTGATTTGAACTTATCATTTTTAATGGGAATGATCGTACTAACCATCTGCTTTTTTTAATAATTATAATAATTATTTAACTATTTGAGTTGAAGGTAGGTACCTATGTATCTTAAAGCAAATTATAAAACCTAATAAATGCTTATATAAATCGTCTCAAGACTTGGTATTTTTATTATTTCGATTTTAGTTCATTTCGATTTCGCTTACTTCGCCATCGTTTATTTCGTTACTGTTTTGTTTGTAAAGAGACAGTTACGAAACAAACAATTTCGAACAAATTTTCCACGAATTTGAAAAGTTTGGGTCTTGAAAATACTTGAAATTAGCAAAAAACCTTTTGATGGAAGGCATATATGTACATTTGTACAAATTCTTTGGATTCCAACAGAATGCTTACTTTTTGACCACAATTAATTTCAAAATTAACATTATTCCACAAAAAAGAATTTATTGAAACTAAAATTCATCAACAAAAAAGAAATCGATATGCTTTTAATTTTGTTACAATTATTAACAACAATTATTACAAACAAAAAAAACTTTTTTATTTCCATCTCGATACGATTCGGAATTTGCTATTGTAGATATTTGGCTATTAGACTTGGGAACGAGCTTTCTAAGTATGATTTCTTTATATTTGAACAATTTAATAATTTATTATAATATATTTTACGCCATTGTTATCGATAGCAGTTGATGAAATATTAAAATGCATCTGCTTCAATCAAATTTTTACTTATTTCCATTAGTGTAAGTTCTTTTAAGAATGAATGTTCTCTTCTTCTATAAAGTTTCTTATTTGTTATGCATGAACAAAAACGTGATTTAAAATTTCAATGGACCACCATTAACAAGTAAATGAAGAGTTTTGACAATCAACAATGCATGGAATCAATATTGACTCTTGACTCAAGCAATAGAAACCAATACAAATCATTTTTGTAAATTTATATTATGAATTAAATGCTTTTAGCATTGGCATTGAAATATTGATAGTGTTATACAAAGTTTTGTTTGTATTTATTAACTATTGTGTGTGAAATTTATAAATATTGTGATTTTTTCACATGTTGGGTGGTTTCTTTCTAATTCAATTAATATCTCTGCTATTGAAAGGAACTCAATGTTTTTATAATTACATAAAATATTATAATGAATTAGCAACTTTTAATAATTGAAAATAAATTAGATAGTACTACATCCTAACTATTTGATTATTCATTAATTATAATTTTTATATTTTATATCTTCATCTATATGAAGGTGCTAGTTGCTAGAATTATTTTGATCTGTGTCTTTTGTGTAATTGATGTAATAATTTGTTTTTGAAAGACATGAGTTTTGTGTTTTGGTTTCAGGTGTCCACTTTTAGAAACTGGGTATCCTTAAATCAGCTGGTCAATAAATTCAAACGTTTGTGGCTTAATTTATTAATTAATTTAATTTATTTTATTTTATTTATTATTAATGATGCTTAAAAATTATAAATGAAGCATCATTCTTGGATGACGATTTATTTTATTTATTAAAGTCTGAGTTTTGATCTTATATTAAGTCAATGTCAAAACAAGACCCACAACTACAAACTTCTTATTAAAAATAAACAGAATATGGAAAAGCTTATCCAATTATTTTTAATAGAATTTCCTGAAATTTAACTTGCAACTTTTACAAATGATAAATCAGTATTATACCCCCATAGGACAGTTGGAAACGAAGAAAACGCATTTGCCATTCAAATTAATCAGTGATCTCCTTGACACAAGACATATTGGTCATACAAATTAATCATGATCTTTGAATTCTTTTGCATGTAATTGAAGTACATTATGTTTACTCTCAAGCTGCTTTTTTACTTGCGATTATAGGTACTAAAAGGCAAGTTATACATTCGTAAAATAATTTTTTTTTTTGACAATCAAAGATAACATTACGATGATAGAGAAGATGATAGTTACCTACAGCCTAAGCGGCTGGACCGATTTGCTTCAAACTTGGTACATAGTATTATTATGACGTCTTACAGAGGGATTTTTGGAATTAACATTCTAGCTTCAAAACTAACGCTACCTACCATACGATTTTTAGTGAAAAATTGATTTTTCTCACAAACGGCTCCTACGATTTTCATAAAACTTTCTGAATAGTGTTTTCTGTGCAAATTTAATATTCTTATTGGAATAGATTTTTCAGGAAAAGTCTTATAACGGTACCTCCCATAGGACCGGTTTTTTAAAATCTGATTTTCTCGTAAGTCACTTGACGAATGTGGATGAAATTTTTAATGTAAAAGCCCTTCTATAAACAAAATAATAAAAAATCTTAAATTTTTCAAAAAGAAAAAATTTTGAGTTTTTTAAAAAAGTTTTAATTTTTTTTTATTTTAATTTGGAATATTTTTTCGAAAAGTTTTTAAAAAAAAAGAAAAAAAACAGGTTTCTGAAAAAACTGTTCGAACGATTTTGAAAAAAAAATTCTTAAAATTCTAAACAGTAAACGAAATCAGATGGCTTACTTCATTTTTTCCAAAAAAACGTTCTAACTAGTGATTTTTAAGTAATCAATAAAATTTATACCATTTTTTCCTTGCTTTTTTTCCCAAAATCTCAAACAATAAGACCACTGTCACACATTAGAGCAAGTTTGCCCGACCCAGTCGTGCACTTTATTTATTGTTAAAATTTATAAATTATAATGACAATATTCACTTACAATCATTTTGACGCATAGCTGTATGACTTTTCCAGTACCTAAGTGAAAATATTGAAGTGTATGGATATTACTAATTCGATTTTGTTTCCTATTTTTTTAGTATGTTAATTTGGTAACCTACCTTAACTTTTAATTTATTCAAAAATGATTAATTTTCACGATTAAGCCAAAATATCAGCATTGAATATTTTGATGAGCGGTGAGAGTGAAACCTGTTTATACAACCTTTTCGATAATCCAGATAAAAATGAAGTTACACAGACGAAACTGTTAACGTCAAAATGGCAGGTACAGCAAAAACCACTACGAATTTGTTTATTGAAAAAAAAGCGGCTGATTGGCAGTCAAAAGAAACTACAAATTGATGATAACAAAAATGTAACAAACGTGGTTAGTCACGGCAAAAGGTTGTTGATTAAAATTAGTCATTTCGTCCGCCCACAATTTAAATTTAATTTAATTTCGAAAACTATTTTGTTTAAAGTAAAGTGCTTTTAGAAAAGGGTGCAAACCAATCGAATTTAATGACGCCAGTTTGTATCGCTTCCTTAAGACTAAACTAAGGTGTTAGGTGTGTCACAAAATAAACAAAACAAAAAAAAAGTTGTAAATAAGTATAGTTTCTACGCAATACGAATCAAAATTTGTTTTTGAATGAATTTTAATCCAAATATTTTAAGAATTTCTTAGCACTTGTTGTTAATATTTGAGCGTTTACATAACCTCCAGGTTTATCTTCAAACTTGTCAGATAAAGGTTGACTTGAGCATTCAATTTAATCGATTACAAAAAAAATTGCATCAAAAATATAATTTAAAACATGTAGTTTTGTGATATTTACGATTATTTGTAAAAGATGTAAATGATGTTTTTGGTGATATAAATATTTTTCTTGGTTGACTTTCTTTATTTAATTTTATTCCTTTAAGTGTATCCCTCTAAAAAGATTTAAAAAAGTTATCATCGTTAATTAATTTTAATTTAATTAAATTAATCAAATTAAACGAATTTTCCTCAAAGATTGCAGGCGTAATTCAAGCAATACCATTGGATTAATTGTGTTGATTTTTCTTATCGTTCGCACTTGAATTTATTCTTCGAGTGCACTTGAGCCGTTGCACTACCTTATAAAATTATACAACTATTATGGTATCACTGTTGTAGTTTTACTAAAGTTCTAATAAAACTTGTCTTTGAGTTTATTATCTATAATGATGTAACTAAGCCCTTTTGGATCGCACTCAACTAAATTCAAGAACGGGGTTTCTGTATTCCCTTCACTGAATGCCATAATGCTCTTGGCCTCTATCGACTTCAAGTGCAGCGAAAATCATCGAAATAGTATCATTTGTGGCATCGATGCCCTGTTCCACCACCCTCCTCAGGAAACTTGATAAGCTTTACATCGAGAGTGTGACCATCAATGGACTCACGCGTCGCGTTTTCGTTGGCGACGGCGCAGATTTACTTGAACCTTTTGAGTATTTTACACTTATCTGAAATTCTTCTTTGGAGTGCGGCAGATACTTTAAAGTATATTTCTACTTGTTTTTTTGTGATTTGTTTACCTCTTCAAATGGATCCTAATTGATGCGATTAATTAGCAGGAAGTAACTTATACATTTGAAAGCATTTTCCGTTAAATGATTCTCGATAAGGTTCTATATATTAGTAACGCATTCAAGTTCAATGTGGAACGTGGTTTTTTTTTAGCAGAGTTTTAACGAAAACAGTGAAAATGGTTTATTTTAATTCGCAGGAGTTCCTTGCAGGTTAAGCATGAATATTTTATGTTTTGAAATGTGCGTCCAAATTAAAAGTAGTATTACCTTCATAATGAAAATCGCATCCTTCTTAATAATTGTGTTTTCAAAAAGATTCAACTTTCAAGCATGAAAAGGTGTACAAATTTGGTGTCAACACTACAAAAATATTTTAGATAAGAACTATTTACTTTGCGTTCATTTCAACAACATTTTATATCAATCATATCCTTAGAAAAATTGTAACTTCTATTGTGATCAACTATACAATACAACCGATATCTTCATTATAAAACGCATATTACCGGGTACCGAAGATCATAATATAAAACAAAAAAAGCAAGATCAGAGGGTAGTTCAAGTATTTTATACAAATCCATAATTTTTTTTTCGTTTCTGGTTCTTATACCATTACACTAAAAGAGCAAACATTTTCAAGCTGGCGATAATCAAGCTTTAATTTCCTTTGTTTTGAAAAATGGTATAGGCCCCAAGCAATTTAAGTTTCTAAGGAAGAGGAAGTTAGGCTTTTTTTGTATTTTGGTACTCGGGTTTCGAAAACCCCTTTCTAAACAGAAGATAAATTTTGTTCTGACAAAACAACAAACAAACAAAACTCAGGAAGTTTTATCAAAACCGTTGGAGCAATTACTTATCTATCGTCTGTAGTGTCAGGTTCGATTGTTATATCAACTTTGTTTTAGCTAGAATTCACCTTAAAGAACCTTTATTTTAAAAGTAAAAACAGTTCCATCCATAAGAACTTAAATTTAAGAACTTTAAATTGAAGCCTATAGTCCATAACAATTTGCTTTGAGGATTACCGAAAACTAATAATTATTTGGATACATTTGTTTAGAAAGAAGTTGTAACCAAAAAAAAGAGACCTCAGCAAATAACTAATAATGCAATGCATACCAATACTCAGACCCTGTAGAAATTTTTTAATATAAAGAGCTCGAATTTGTTTATGATATTTAAAACAGGAAATAAATAAATTCTAAATAAAACAATATTTTTGTATCATATAATATTTATTTTTCAGGAATGGCTCAAATAATTGGAATCTCCGACATAACAGATAATAAAAATATCTGGCGAATACTCTCAGCTGAGTTTGTTGGAACTTTCTTTTTGATATTCATTGGCGTTGGAAGTACTGTAGGTGGTTGGAAAGATGGCTACTCGCCATCAATTGTACAAATTGCATTCACTTTTGGTTTGACAGTGGCCGCATTAGCCCAGGTTAGTGAACTAAACAATACAAACGTAAATGTTGTATATTATTTATTTTTATTAACCCCATTTTTAAAATGTAAATAAGACTCATGTTTAATACATACATCTCTCAACATGCTAGATTATAAGTAATGACAATCAATTAATCAATATTAATATAAAAAGTACTCATCAGAAATTGATTGGGTTATTTCTTTAAGTAATGATGACGGAATGTCATGGCTGAAGGGATTTGTATTAATTACTTTTTGTTCGTCTGTACTTTTTGTATAATAAATGCAATTACTTTTGCATGAACAAATTTGAGATTCTAAACGCGCATAGTGTTTATAAAACGTATTGGAGATATTACGGTTCTTGAAAATGTTTAATTAAACAGCCAAAAGCTTAATTGAAAAGTTTAAAATAGAAAGTGGTCTTGGTTTCTCTATTTTATAACCTTAAACACAAAACTTTGTTTAGTACATAAGAAACTTCATCTAAATACTTTCTTTGCAACAAGAAAATCCATTTAACGATCCCTTTTTGCCTTAACACAAAGATCATTCGCATAGTAGATGTTTTTTTTTTTTTAAGAACTGTATTCCAACAAAATGTTCGTAAGTATATAAATGAGCCTTTAATAGTAGGTACTCGTATACGTAATCAGAAACAACATATTTGTTTTTTAGTTCAGCAATTTTTTTTGTATACATTTAGGAATGTGGTTTATTGAGTTACAGAATCCATTAAAAGATCATCACTTTCATTATTAATATTTTATTCAATACAAAATGGTAGCTACTTAATAGGCATAAGAATAAGTAATATCTTTATTTGTGTAGGTAGCTTTATTTTCGAAATTTCAGGTTGACCAATGAAATCATGCATTCATCATAATCAAATTTCAGTTGAAGTAATTTGTGTGAATATAAAACCAAATTACGGGCAGGGGCACCTTGTTTATAGAAAAAAATAAAATTCTGTACGATCACGATCGATAATTAAATTAATGTTTAAACGCATTAATTCTTCACAGCCATTTATAAAGTGTGAGCGTAAATTGAAAATATTTGACGTTCATTAATCGCCCCTAATCATTAGTGAATATGATGGGATAGTGATTACCATTTTAAACTGACGAGCGAGAATCTCCTCAAAAAACACACTCGTAATATATATATGTACGTACGTACATATATATCTTTCTTCCCCAATCAAATTCACAGAGACTTACAATTATCTAACTAACGATAAATGTGCGTGACATTCCAGGTGATAATGGGCAATTAGAATTATTTTTTTTCTTTTTGAAACAAGACTGATTCTAATCTACGAGTAAAACGTGATATTCTAAGTCAAAGTCCAAAATCTTCTGCTGACATTGACGTTCACTTTTACGGACACCAAACCAAACCAATTGCGAAGAGTAGGTATATACATTTTTAAGTTATAAAAAATAAAACATAAGCTTTATTGAATGTAAAATAGTAAACACCTAATAAGCCAAGTTCTGTTTCATTTTCACTTGTTGAAATTTTTGGTGTCACGAGAATTATGTTCGTAAAACTCCTTTAGCTTTGTGCACGGAGTTGCAGTCTTAAGCCAATCTGATTGGAAATAAGTTCTTATGATCGTTTGTTAATCTGTAGAGGAAGGAAGCGTGACAAATAACTCTTGGCTGGAACTTGGATCCAATGGTTTCGATGAAATTGCTAATCAGGAAAAGACTTAATTTTGCACCTGCCCTTAAGGTATAATGTACTTAAGTTCAAAATTTATTTTAACTAAATTAAATATTGCAGATTAACAAATATTACCCTGACAATCGAGATTGGTTTGTCTTGTTGCATTTAAACCTTAAAAACATTTTGAAAATGTAGAAATGACGCAAAATTATAAGTTTTTAAGGAATGAAGTTGATGTCACATTTATTTATTGAGTGTTAGAAATCGGAATCAACTATCGAAATAAATGTTTCTTTAATGGCGTCCTACTTGAGTGATTCATTCTTGTACACACATGGTGAAGTTTCGCATGACATTATTCAAAAATCTGATTGAAATTAAAGCGGTTCCACTCTTTATTGCATCTTTAAGGTCAGCATAAAGTTTTCAACAGTCCAATGTTTAATTCTCAGCACTTAATCACTATGTCTCGTTGACCGTCCTAGGCTTTTTCAACTGAATTTTGAACTAATTCCACATTTTAAAGGGACAACACAGTCAGTCTTTGCCCATTGTGTACATTAAAATAAGCTCCTCTTAATAACGTACTGCGCTATGTATTATCCATTTCAATACATGCTTGGTTCTTGAAATTATTTTTCTTATGAACTACAAAAGGCAATTTTCAAGAATCAAGATAACTTGATCAATAACAGAAAATAAGTGGTTTTGTGAAAAATATCTTCAATTGGCCAATGTAACCCTTCTTCTTGGCCTAAATGGTCAGAATATGTGGCCAACATTCAAACCCTCTTATAGATGTATAAAAAAATAGTTACTTAGGATTTCATTTGCATTGTTAAAATATGTTTGAGATACAAACAATTTTCTCTTGGTTTTCACAACAATCTTTCAAGTTTACAAACAGCTTCAAAAGTATCTCGAACCATAACAAATCAAGAATATAAATGCGCACTCACAAAATCTTGTTCCAGGGCATCACGAACTTATAACTTAAAAGAGTCAAGCTTAACACTCGATAAAAGTACTTTATATGCGTGTGCTTTTCATGATCGATATTCGAATATCGATCGGCTTTGCACGTTAACGTTCAACGAACTTTCGTAAAATAAAAATGAACGCAATAACAAAACAAAAACCAGCAAAAAAAAGGCAAGAATATATAACCGAGTATCTGTGCAGTAAAACATTTGAACAATTCCAACACTCATTCACACCAGAAGGCAGAAGCAGGCCGACATTCACACAAGATCTCCCCTAATCCCTGAGTTGTGCAGCCCCCGAGCCCACCTAATCTGAAAGTGATTTTTATTAATGAATTGCAAAACTGGACGGACACTCTAAGTGCACGACTTTGAGCAAGTACGGATCATACTGCAAGGCAACCAAACAACATTCGATCGACAGAAATCACACAAAATGTGGTCTTGTACCTTGGGTGGACCTGGACCACCATAACCATCGTCATCGCCGGGTCTGTGTGCAAGACACCTGCTAATTCTTGTACGCACTTCCATCGGCATTAATCAATGTTTAAATGCGTGTGCATTCGTCATCTAGTGTAATGTAAGCAAAACTAAATCAGATTTTTTCTTAAGATTGCCAATCATCTATGACTCTCAACCTACATTTTCCCGTGCGCAACCTTGATTTTCGTTTTAACGCAAATTATGGATTTCTTGTTGTTTAGCAATTTGTTTTCAGAGGTAGACATGGCCATTGGTTATGGAGCTTTGAGTGTGAGACTTAAGTTTATTTTTTTTGGACCGACCGAAGATGCTTTGAAACTGGATTTGGAGACATTCATTAATATTAACCTTGAACATTTGCCGATTCCCACGAGCCCTTGCCGCATTTACATTTGACGACATCCAACTTTGCTTTGATGAATCTCCTTAGCGCGTAGGTGCATCTCCATATTTTGAAGTATCTTTTTAAAGAAATATACATAAATAGAAACAGTGATGGCATGGCAGATAGCAGAAGACCTCCCCTTAGGGCGATTTGCTGGCTGGTCGTTGTTGGTTGGTCGTTGCGCTCAATATACGCAAAATTATATCTAAAGATCATCACCAATAACCATACATCACTTCTCAAGTTGCTTAGATAAAGATAATATTAGCATTTTAGAAAATTAATGAAATTTGCATAAAACTACGTCACTCTGCACGTGATGAAGAGTGAATGGATTTTGATGGTTGTTGTGCTAATATAATGCTATCCATAGCATTAAAGTGGTCAATGTTTATTTGTGACATTAATACACCTGGTCAATTTAATTATGTTGATTGCTTTTACCTAAGCAAGCATGGCTGTACACTGTACTGAAGGCGTTTATTTAAGAAGGACAGTTTAGGCCAGATACAATTGTTTTAGTTTTGAGTGATCATCCCAATTATTTTAAACTAATTCTTCTTCGTACAAGAAAGTTTTTGGGACCTGTAAATATTACGTGAAGTCTTTGTAATACGTACGAAATTCCGAAACGATTTCAAAAAAGTTAGGAAAACTTTATGTTCTAGCTAGGAAAAACAATTCCGAATCAAATTTCCGACCCCGGGATTTCGGGATTTCGAAAAATTAATCCCGGGATCACGGAATATTCCGAGATTGACCGAAGTAGTTTGAGGGTAGTGTTGTATACAAAAACCGCACTTTGATCTGTTAAAATTGCTAAGTAAACTCACATTTAGGAAAAAACTGCCATACGCAAAGAAGTTAAATAAGAAAATATAGTATTCATTGCTCAGTTCAATTCAATTTTTCTTTCTTTTTTTTATAAGTTAAAATCAGAAACAAAACAAATGAGTAATTAAACCACAAAACATAAGTATTGTATATTTTCATAAAAAAAATGAAAATATACTTCAACGACAAGATGCAACAATATAAAAAATAAAAATTCAATAAAAAGCAAAACATAAATTTAATAAAAACCAAACTCCTAGTAATATGATGTCAGGTTCTCTGGAACACCAACGCATAAAAGAGTTTCATCATCAAGTCAAATTCTCATCTACAATGTCGACATCTTCGATCTCCATTAGTTTGCCAGTTGACTCATCTAAAGTGGATTATATTTCGCTTTCAGCTGATGCTTTCTTTTTGGCATAAGACATCACAAACAGCCAAATGTATTCAAGTTGGTTTCCCACATACTAACCATTACATTTGGTCCATCGGTGACAATCGCTACAATTTTCTTTTCAAAGACAGGCTATGAAAAGCAAGACGCTTCTCGAGCAGTTGACCCAAGCTCTAGATTTTTTTACGCGTGTGAACATTAATATTCATATATGTACCTCTTATTTGAACTAGAGGTACATTCATCGAACGTCAAACTCACTCGAATGCTTTACTACTTTAAATGTCGAGATCATAGTAATGTTGCCTTATTAGAAGACTGTTATTGACCACAAGTCTTCGAATCGTAACTACAGATTCAGGTAAATCAGTACACTACGTAAGAAATTGAGTGCCTTCTTAAGTGCTTGAATTGCTAAAAGTGTCTAAAGCTAGTGCATCCATAAGCCGCCATACGTGGCAAAACTTGGTACAGAGTATCACCTTGAGTATCTGTTGGCAAAACATACTCCGTCATTTTCCATACTGCGTTAATAAGTAAACCAAAAAAAGGATTGATTCTCACAAGTGTGCCGACGTCGATCTTCCCTCGATACGATACAGCTTTGATACTTTTTACAAGTATTCTTTTTTCTACGAATTTCAATTTAATGGAACAAATACTTCAAATTCTTCCAATCCCGAAAATCCCGAGATAAGGACTTCTAATACTAATCATGTTTTGCAAACTATGCTTCGCCTACAGAATCTGAAAATTGCAATTATAAATGACATATTATAATAGCAATGATACTCAACCATTATATGATCGATCTTCCAAAAAAAATTATTAAGTAGGTTCTTTTCTTGGGCTGTGTGCCTGTGCATGTGCCACAACATGCTTATAATATCAAGTATTTTTGCGATTAAAGTATTTTCATAAGTTCAGTCTTTTGTCATTGACCTTTGCCAGTTTTTTCGGCAAATATTATCTCGATGGTCACAAAATGAACCTAGGTAAAATGGCAAATTCATCGCCGACAAAATATATTATCATCAAAATGGATCGTTAGTAAACAAAATATTTATTATAGCATAATTCATGATTCTGGGTGCTAATAAAAGTTGTTTATACAGAATTAAGGCTGGATTGAACAAAGCAATTTTCATCACTTAATGACTTCGCTAATGATTCAATGACCATCCTTATCTACTATTTTGCCTACCAGAAATTCGTTCTTATTTACATATTCTTTGTGGTTGAAAGTCAATATACAATTTATAGTGAAATCAAATACATGCAACTTCTAGTATTTATTAAATTATCTTCTACTTCAACAATTTTTTGAGCTCTTAATTGAATTTAAATCTCATCCACTTTATTTTTTCCTTTAAATTTTCATTAGTGTATCGAAACATTGAATTTCTGTAATCATCGGTTAGGTTTTTTAATACATTTAAAAAAAATTATGAGGATTAATTTCAAGATCAATTCTTCTTTTACCAATCCATGGATACCTATACTATATCTCTCTTCAAGCTTGGTAGCTTATATTGTATACGTAAATGAAGGGGTCACTAAATATCTAACGAGTTTATATTTTTAATTGGCTAGACGCTAAGGTGAGTTTAAAATTCCAGAAACGGCTGAAATACTGCTAAGATGGACCTTTTTTCAGCAAATCGCATATTATGTTGAATGAAAAATGAAAAATGATGCCAGTAATTGAACTCGCAATCTTTTCACAATCCCGCGATTTCGCCGTTCAACCTGATTATCTTTGAAATATTAAACGTACATTGACCGCAAGCTCAGATTGCTAACATTTGGCATCAATAAATTCAAGGCCACAGAAAGGATCAATACTGTAAGCACACACATGTACTCATCTGAACAACCTTTGTACATTTCAACAAAAGCTTATCAAAAGATAACCCGCAGCCAAATCTGCCAACCAGATTCAATCATCATGCAGGTTATTCTTCTTCCATTACAATATATAGGTATTGGCAATGAAATTGACGTTCTTCTGTTAGAGTACGAGCAACACCTCGAACTTTGTTTTGTTCTTTAAGACAAAAACAAAAAAAAATTCTGAATAAAATGTAAATTTATTGTTGTGCAGATTATGTCAAAATGAATTAATACTTTTAAATGTCAACACTCGAGCAGATACCTAGGTACATTTTGTTTAGTTAGGTACTTAATTCTAGATGGCTCGATATGTTAAGCTGTAGCATTGAGCTTAAGGCTTATTGCTCATTTATGCTCAACTATGCACTTTGGCCGATCCATCAAAAGTAGTGTTCTTTTGTAACAGCTGCTGCCTGCTGTGTGTGGAGGTGGTTCTTCCAGATAATCTTATTACAATTTATTAATTATTTATTATTTCTGTTGGCTTAAGAGAACATTACACTTGATGTGAAAAACTTTATTTGGATTCGAAGAATGGATTGAATCGCTATTAGTGTTGCAAAATTGATCGACGCTAAGGTCGATGTGAGTGGTGATATGATTGTTAAGACTTCATGCATAATGGCAGAGGGTTGTCATCATCAAAGATATAAAATTGGATTCTTAAGAACACAAAAACTGTGCGAAAGAGTTATGAGCATGAGTGGGATAGAATTGAAATGCAAGTTGTGCAATTACTTTTAGTCAGTGAATGACATGACACTTAATAGGCGCTCCTTGCGATCTGTAGTTATAGTTTTTATCATTTTTTAATATAAAATGAATCGAAGGATAAAAACCGCTTGCATAATGGTCTTATTAAGATTTTTTTTTCAATCGAAGTATCCATTTAGTTTATTTAGAATCAATGAAATCAGTATACAAATTTGTAATCTCTCGAAAATTATTTTAGTGAAATTATTTTTATTAAATTATAATAGCTCTTGAATTGAGTGCGAAGTATAATGCAAGATATTGTAATCCATCATATAAATCATAGAGCCATTCATTAGCGCTGCTGAATCAACTGCGCAATATGCACTTCTATAAAATCTAGATATTAAGATTGGAATTAAGTTTAAACAATAGTTGATGTTTTTAACTTGTCTATGAACAAAGGGTTTTCAAATGATAGAACACCTCGTTGCATCTTTGACTGATGCAAGTCATTTTTTAATTGTTTCCTCTGTATCTGATTAGCGAATGGAAACAATTTTATACTGATTAAATACTGGATTGGATTTAATTTTTTCTCAGAAATCGTGATGTTACGTTTCATCATTCCTAAGATAGAACTTTTGTCGTTTAAGGAAAAAAAATTACTATTAGTATAATTTTTAGTTAAGTCATATTATCAAGTTTCGATTCTTTTTGAGAAAGTATATAAAAGTTTGTACATAACACGCCAAAAAACCCTTGTTTGCTGTATTATGAAAATGCAATAATATGCAATGCAAATCACCCAGTTATACTTTC
Organism: Platycheirus albimanus; assembly: GCA_916050605.2. Lineage (NCBI taxonomy): Eukaryota > Metazoa > Arthropoda > Insecta > Diptera > Syrphidae > Platycheirus > Platycheirus albimanus. The sequence goes on from OU696697.1 coordinate 156,310,411, forward strand.
TGATGTGAATTTGCAAATTACAAATTTCAAGATCTCATGTATACCTAATTCTTATATTCAGTTTTTTTACTTGCTCTATAGGCTCTATCGCCATACCGTGCGTCGGTCTTTTGTCGTTTAAGGAAAAAAAAATTACTATTAGTATAATTTTTAGTTAAGTCATATTATCAAGTTTCGATTCTTTTTGAGAAAGTATATAAAAGTTTGTACATAACACGCAAAAAAACCCTTGTTTGCTGTATTATGAAAATGCAATAATATGCAATGCAAATCACCCAGTTATACTTTCTGATGTGAATTTGCAAACTACAAATTTCAAGATCTCATGTATACCTAATTCTTATATTCAGTTTTTTTACTTGCTCTATAGGCTCTATCGCCATACCGTGCGTCGGTCTGTCTGTGCGGGTGTGCGGATGTGCGTCCGTGTGTTTTTTCAGGTCATGCTACAGCCTAAACCGCTTGACGGATTTTCTTCAAACTTGATATATAGTAGTTTGAAGAAAAACAGTTGTCGAGGTTTTTTTTTATATCGTTTTAGCCCGGCTCAAACTGGTACCTTTCAAGTAACGGTTTTTTTCAATTTAGATTTTCTCGAAAACGACTCTAACAATTTTGATCAAACTTAAAATTTAGCTAACTTTAAGCATTTCTAACAAAACTGCATTTTTACTTGCGATTATAAGTACTATAAGGCAAGTTATGCATTCGTCGAAAAAAAGAAGTTTTGAGATAACAATCAAACATGACATTACAATGATAGCGAAGACGAAATTTCGAATTAAGAAATCAGTGCTGCTTTTTAGGTACGACTAATCATATGGCTGAAAAAAAAGTTTTAAAAAACGGTTTAAGAACGGAACTTTCCATAGGACCGGTTTTTTTTGCTTTCGACTATTTCGAAAATGACCCAACCGATTCTTTCGAAATTTCACACACATATAGCTGTAGGTAGCTCAATTTGTATTGCATACCAATAATTTTGAAAAATATTTTTTTGTATTTTTAAAAGCATTTAAAAAAAATTTAAATTAATATTTTGAAAACTGCTTATTAAATTTTTTTCTAAAAATTTTAAATAAATGTATTTGCTGAATACCTATACCTATCTATGAACTGGTGTTTTTGAATTTTTTTTTGAAATTTTTTTTCAAAAAGTTTTTCAAAAAAAACTTTTTTTCTCAAAAACCGCTCCACAGATTTTTATAAATTTATTCTCATAAATTCAAATTTATCCAAGAAATGGAATGGCTTATTTTTTTTTAGTTCAAATTAGTTTAAGTATTTATCTAAGAATTTTGAAAATTTAATTTTTATCAAAAACTCAAGCCCCTAAACCACTGCTGTCACTCATTAGAGCAAGTTCGTGCTACCTAGTCGTGCATTTTATTTGTTTTTAGCTCAAATGGTTGTAACGAAAATCAGGTTTTAACGGCTTTTTTTCAAATAGCCATAAGTTCACAACGGCTTGATTGAATCGACTCAAATTTCGTTTGACATAGTTTTTCATAGTTTTCTATAGGATGGTTTAGTAAATTTTTCACTGAAGCCTCTCTTAACGGTGGCTTCCATACAACGAGCCGTTGAGTTTTAGCCAACTTTTTTTGGTTTTTTTTCTAATTTGCCCAAAAATGCCTTTAAAGATTTTGATTAAACTTTGTGTGTTATATTCTTTTAGTGTTTTTAAGAGAACTGCGTTTTTAGTTTTTGGCTAAAAATGCAAATAACGGAGATCTGCTCCTAAGGGCTTTTTTTTAAATGGCCATAAGTTGTCAACGGTTGCATCGAATTCACTCAAACTTTGTTTGGTATAGTTTCTTACAGCTTCCTATCAGATGGCACTGATTTTTTTTTTTCAGTTTCTCTTCTTTAAATGGTGGCTCCTATACAAAGAGCCTAGATTTTGGCCAATTTTTTCGTTTTTTTTAATTTACTCAAAAAAGGCTACCCCGATTTTTATGAAACTTTGTATGTAACATATACATGGTGATTCACGAGTGTTGTGCAAATAAGCTAGAGCGTGTAGGTTGGGTTGAGACAAGCAAAAATTCGTATGGGAGGGGGGTCTATTCCCCTCCGTTTAGCCGGGAGGGGCATTTTCTAAAAATATGACTTAAATTTGAAAAAAAAAATTATTAAAAAATAGCGGTAACTCCTACAATGCCATGCTATACCTTTTTGTTGAGCCAAAAACTTATTATTTTATTGTAATTTAAATGAAGTTGTTCTATTGAACCGTTTTCAAAATATTAATTTTCAAACTCAAAATTTGGAAAAAAAAATTAAAAAAAATAATTTTAAAACTAATATTTTTCAAAATTTTACGTAATTAAGTATTATTTTTGTTCTCAGAATTCAATGCTTGAATTCATTTTAAATCCAACACTCCACCACCGTTTTGTTTTATGACTTTTTGTTGCCAAGATATTGAAAAATAACCGAACCTACTTCTTCACAAAAACAAAAAAAATCTAGCCTTACGGCGTGGCACAAGGTATCATTTAGCCAATTTTTTCGTGTTTTTGTTTTCATCGTACTATTGCACCCTCAGAGCAAGTACGTGCGACCCAGTCGTGCATTTTATTTTCTTAAATAGTTAGATGTCACTAAAGAAAATTTGTTAATTTTCCTTTCACCATTGTCAATTTATAAAACTCATTGTGTTAAGACACTTTGTGAATCTAGCTCACATTATAATCCTCAATTTGTCTTAGCAATCGTACCAAAAAATCTATCGTTTAAGTTGAAAGAGCACACTGCACTCACTTAATTGGAAATTAATTGTGTGAAATATAAAGGTTTCACTAGAGCGAAGAAAATTAAACAATTTTCACAGATAATTATAGTTTTGTTTGAAAAGACATCGAGTGGATTGTACACGTTTTGATCTACATCCGCAGATAATTTATAGTAACATCATTATTGTTTATTGTATTAACATTGTTTTTCAAAACAATCATATTTATTGGATAATTATTTTCATTGTTTACGTGTCGTATATACTATATACGTATAGTATTAGAAAACAAGAAACACAAACAAAAAATACCAATTAGACGTAAGACGTATGTTAGTGATCGAGAGAAATTTTAAACTTTATTTTACGGGTCAGTTTTATATTTGGCTTAACTCGTGTGTGTGTTTTTGTGTTGATGAATGGATAATCAAAGCTTTGGGCATCGTTGAACAGATTTTCTATACGGTTTAAATTGAATCGTGGTTCAGTGCTGAATCACTACCCTCAGCAGTATAAGACCAATATATCAGGTTAAGGGCATCAAATTAGGAACGGTTTCTAGGCCACTTTGTTTACTTCGAAAGATTATGTTTCTAATAATTCAGTTTTTTTAATTGATTTATTGCTAACTTAACGTAAAACAAAACTTGATCCACATAGGATGCCGGTTGTTTTTTTTCAGGTTGACCAAAGCATTAATTAGAAACACCAATTATTTATGATTATTTGTCGTTTTACATTTTCACAAATAGTTTTGGGAACTAATTTACACTGATCTTCGTTATGAGTGATAAAATTTCCAATTTTGTTTAACTTTATTTTTCTTTAACAACGCTGACACAATGTCTCAATGGAATTAAGGAATTGCAAAACATAGCTATTACATAATAAATATTTTTCCCCCCATCATATTTGAAAATATTAAGACAAATGAAATACAAAGAAAAGTATCTTACCAATTTTAAAATGCGTTTTTAAAGTTAAAACCTAAAGTTCTTACAGGTTGTTAAGTTTACCTTTTCAGAGAAATTGAAAGCAAAGATTCCTTGGAAGACAGAAAAATGGTCTAGTCTAGACATCTTTTCTTATTAGATGCACTCTGCCATATCATTCATTTTGACAAAAAGCTTTAGATATTTCATTAAAAGACTTTGAAGAATATTCATCTTATAAACTACTTTCAGTTTGAACCTTCAATGTAAATGGATAATTTTAGTTAATGCACTTCAATCAATTAGCTTATATTCAAGCATCTCTTTGAGTTGTTTAAACATTTTCAAAACCTTGTGTTATATTTCGCAGGCTTTCGGTCATGTCAGCGGATGTCACATTAACCCAGCTGTAACTCTTGGGTTCGTAGTTGTTGGTGAAATGAGTATTCTAAAAGGCGCATTTTACATAATAATGCAATGTATTGGAGCAATTGCTGGTGCTGCATTAATTAAGGTTTGAATGTTTTGTTAAAATTGTTGAATATTTCTAATTGTGTTTTAAACAGGTGGTTATTCCAACTGAACTGGCCGGTAATACACTAGGAGTTACGTCATTTAATGCAGACCTTAGTAGTGGACAAGCAATTCTTGTCGAAGCAATCATTACATTCATTCTTGTATTTGTTGTCAAGGGTGTTTGTGACACCCGTCGTTCAGATATCAAGGGTTCCGTACCTTTAGCTGTTGGGCTCTCTATCACTTCTGGACATCTTGCTGCAGTATGTCGTAACATTATTCTTAGACCAATATTGTACTAATTTTTCGTCCTTAGATCAAATTGACAGGTGCTAGCATGAATCCAGCTAGATCCTTTGGGCCAGCTGTAGTCATGAGCAACTGGGATGAACAATGGGTATTATTTAACTTGTTATTTTTAATGCAATTTGAGAAAAAAATATTTGTTATCCTTGTCAACAGGTCTATTGGGTTGGTCCAATTCTTGGAGGAATCCTAGCTGGTGTTATTTACAAGTTGATTTTCAAAGCCCGTAAGGGTGACGATGAAACAAATTCATATGATTTTTAATTTTTCTAATTTAAACTAAGCTTAAGAATGTAAATATAAGATAAATTTGCCTTAGTGGTGAAGTATATAGGCGAATACCATTGAAACCAAGTAAATTTGAGAGGGAATTTTTTGTTCTCATTTGTGGAAATCACTGAAGATGATACCAAATATTTAAAGCTGCAGCGATTGCCAGATAATATATTTTAAATTTATTTCGAACTTATATTTAAAACAAAAACTCGAAAGAAAAAATTAACATTTTTTTATTTTTAACAAAATTATGTGTATTAAATAAGCTTCGGTGTATTTTGTTAAATAATTGTACCTAATAAATTATTATTTCTTTTTTGTATTTAATATTATCTTAAAAAAATATCCACATTGATTTTTAGAAAAAGAAACATTAATTGCAGTGGATAGTATATGTGTCTATGAATTACAATCATTGTTGTATTATTAGTTTAAGACGAAGGAAAATAAAAATTTTGATTTCTTTATGAACGAAAATTATTTTGTTCCTGTTATTTTTTTCTTGTTCGGTATTGGTTCCGATGCTTGTGCTGTTCTTGGCTTTTTTGGATGGTATTTGAATTCTTCCAAGAATTTGATGGAATGTGTGATCGAGAAATTGGTGTCAAGAACAAGTCGAATGTACTCTGGTTCTATTTGTTTCACTGTAACTTTGAAAGTCCTCTTGGCTATGCATTAGTACGATGCTTTTACATATAAGTAGGCACATGATAAAACTCATTCGTAAACAAAAAAAAATTGTTGGTTGGAAATGCGTAGGAACAATCAATCTGTTATCAGGAATTGTATGGCATGAGTGAGGAGAAAGAAGGCAACAAGCTTCATCTCAACTTATAAGTATGATTGAAATGATTACTTTGAACCAAATTATTGTGTGTGTTCTCCTGTTACTTGATTATCCGTAGAGGTCCTAGTTTCATATTTTCTCTCAAAGTGAACGAAAAATCATTGCGAGCTATTGCAGTTCGAGGTTAAGGGTATTAATGATTTTAAACTCATCAATTGGATTTGATTTCAGAACAGATTAATATACACAAAAGTAACTGTCTACTACGATAGGCCTCACTTCGCAAAGTCACAGTGATTAAATTCTAATTAAATTCTTAATAAGGATTAAAGTTGCACTGAATTTTCATATTTATTTCGAAATGCGTGATAATCAAGCCAAAAACACTTTAAAAAAAAAAATTTCTCTAGAATCTTCTTTTTCAATTTGCAGATTGCAGTAAAATCTAAAATAACGGATTTTTCTCATTAACACATAGTAGGCATGGGCAAAATCTATCGATATATCAAAATATCGATATTTTTCCATGCAATTTCGATATAGATTTTTTTTTTAAATAGATTAGATATTTATTGTATTGTTGTATCATTAAAGCTTGGCAAAAAGCCGTCTGCCTGATTGACGATACATTTGTTCTTAAACTGTGTACAACATTTTTAGTTTATAATAACAAAATACACGAATTAAGATACACAATCAGTGATTTTCAAAAAACGCCTCTGGATTTTATCCCTGTAATTTAAAGCAAATTTACAATAATTGAAAAGACTGATAACATTAATATCGTTGAGTAAAACCTCAACTTGATCCTGCGACAAAAAGTTTCTTCCAAATACGTCTCTTCTTGATTCTCTCAGGGTGGGACATCTTCCGACGAAATGTATTATATCCTCCGTTCATTTTAATTTTTTAATTAAATTTATATCACAAATAATCGGTAGATCATTTTTATGTGGAATACAATTTAAGTTAAGAAGCTCCCCGCGTAGCTTAACCATTGTTGAAATGATTTCGATTGCAGATTACAGTAAAATCTAAAATAACGGATTCTACAAAGTAGGCATGGGCAAAAAATATCGGTATATCATAATATCGATATTTTCCATACAATTTCGATACATATCGTCTACTATTGTACAAAATAGAAAGCAACCATACCTTCTTGTTTCCTTATGTGGGGTACACATTGTCCATCATGAATGATGGATTTGGACTGTATTCGGATAAGAATGATAATGTGTACATCTGACTGATGGTTCATCGATCAGGAAAGATAACCGCAATTTTGTTTGGTAATGGAATGACAGTCAGGGGCCTGCTCGCGAATTTGTTTGACAATGTGTATAAAAAACGTCAAATATCAGTCAAAACAAAACCACAAACATCGAGTCGGCCATTGTGGGACATTACTTTTGCGCCGAATATGTGAGACAGAAAAGAAGGGAGCTACTAAGAGCATTGCACATAATATAAACTATTTCGTCGATAGATGACGTACCTCAAGTGGGAATACTATAGTTTATATTATGCAATGCTAAGAGCTTCTTGAAATTATGAAAAAGTACAAAGAAAAGCAGACATTCCGGATGTAAAAAATAAAATAAAAAAATATAAACTGCCTAAGTGTATGCTAATACTTTTTATGCAAAAATTCGATTTCAGTCAATTTAGCCTAAGAGTATATTATAATGTATTTATTTGAAGATGTGGGAAGAATTTGAAATTAACTGTTTTGATTAACGACAAGGACAAACAAAACTATATTTTATAAGTTCAATATTGTCGTTGAAGGAAGATTTTAAAGAAATAAGAAAGTTCCTTTAGATGCTTTTGATTTTCATAAAAAAAGTTGTTTAATGTTTGCAATATAGTTCTTTAAATATAAATATTTACAGCAATTAAATGGGACAATTTTTACCTTAGTCAACAACTTAACAATTTTAAAAACCTAAGGACTACATTTTATAAAATTTTATATAATTTAATGAATTTATTGGACCTTGCAAAACGATTCGCTTGGCGTAGCACACTCTCACAGCTCTAACTCTAAGGCTAAAATTACACATGTAAGTTTTACTTACGAAAGTTACTCAGTTGCAACTTCTGAAAAAATTACTAATGTAAACGGCTCTGTAAGTGATTAACAGTATATTTTATCAATTTACGTAAGCTGTAAGTTGAAAGAGAAACTTACAAGTGTAATCGTGTTTTTTGACACTTACGAAAATATTACAGCTTACACACCCGGGAGCGATAAGCTTACAACTTACGGGAAGCGTTTCTTACTGTAAGTTCATCTATAGTGTATACATAACTGTAAGTTACTTTTGTAAGACCTACGTAAGTGATAAGTAAAATTTACATGAGTAATCTTAGCCTAAGGCAATAGGCGCCAGCAAAAATACTAAATCAATTTGTAATACATAATCAGGTGACAAACATAACATTAGTTTATAATAATATGTGCATAAAATATATGATTTTATTATAACTTTCCATCAAAGATCAAAGTGCATTTATTAAAAAAAAATCTGACAATAGTCAGATTATCTGACATGAAACATGAAGTTTACAAAAACAAAACTTATAGACGTCAAAGCTGTTATTGCAAGCAACATTTTCCCCTTCTTGGCGTTCCTTTTTCCATCTATTCCTATAACTGTAAGAAACAGTCGTTTACACTTGGAACGCAGAAGAAAGTGTCTATTCGCACGCAGAACTGTCACCAGTTTTTCCAATCTCAATAAGTAGAATATACAACATACAAAACCCAAACATAAAATTCGTGCAATTACATAGATATACTTTAAGAATCATTTTCACAAAATTGTGTTAATTAAAATAAAGTCATAAGGCAACTGTCTCCCTAAGGGGCCCTATCACTGAAATGCATACGCGAAATTTTGTATTATTGATTTTAAGAAGTTTTTCAAATTATTACTTTTTTCAATAATTTCCACCATACATATGTATCAATTTTTCAATTTTTTTTAATTTTATTTTTTTTCATCAATATTTTATACATTTTAAAATTGGATAAACAGATTAGCAGTGGTAATAAAGTAAGTATACAAAATATCAATAAAGTGCTGCAATCTGTAGTTTACAGAGGAACTAATGTCGAAAGCAGCAAAAGGAAATAAATAAATAAATAAATGATGCATTTATTTTATTTATATACAACATATAGCATATAGTAATTTCATGGAACATTCGATGGCAGTGCTAGTTGTCTTATTTACTTTACATCAAATGTCTTCTATTGTTTTCTTTGCTTCCCATGGCAAAGCATCGAAAGCAGCAACAACATCGAAGGCAGCAACAACATCGACAGCAGCAACAACATCGACAGCAGCAGCAACACCAACAACAGCAACAACATCGTCAGCAGCAACATCAAAAGAAGTTTTAGAAGACTTCTCAAATTATAATTATTTGTTAGGTATTAACCCAGACGTTGTGAACTATGTGGGCGCTTGTTTCCTGGACAGGGAAACAAAATTCAGAAAAAAATTTTGTTCTGAAGTCGGCCACATACAAGCAACAAATTGGAAAAGAAAGAGCTCGACGAAGGAAGACGATTAAGATTAGTGGTTAGCTAGAAAAAGAATTGTTAGAGTATAGGAAGTAGAATCCCAATATTTCATCTAAATGTTCAATCAATTCAAATCCAAATCCAGATTATATTAAGTATAGATTAAAGTTTTTCGTTTCAAGTCAAAAATTATATAGTCAAAAAAATTATTGTCGGTTAAATTGGGATTCATATATTCGTAATCGTCAAGCAATAGATATTTTAGTTAATAAGTTATTGGCTTTAAATAAATGTAAGGAGAAAACTTTAGTATGCTTTGGAGATGGTTCTTTAGAAGAAGGAAAAAGCTATGGTCGGAATTTGATACTACCATTTAAGAATTTAAAAAAAGCATTTATCCGCCGTAAGGATAAATGCCGCGTAGTTGATGTGGATGAGTATTTGACGACGCAGCCATGCTCAAAATGTTTTTCAAAATTAGTTGATCCTCCCAGGCATGCTAGGGTTGATAGATTAGTTCAGCAGCGCGCGCAATAGTCATTTGTGCCGCGGCAGCGTCACGACTCATGCCCATCAAAACGTGCAAACATTGTAAAACTGTTTAGGATCGTGATGTCAAAGCTGCTAGAAATATGATTAATGTTGCCTTAGGTATTTACGACTTTAGAAAAATAGAAAAGTTCTATTGACTTAGCTCACCCGTCAGATTGGCAGGCTTATAAAATGAAGTTTTCATTTCCTAATTCCCTTAAGGTAGCACCTGTTTTTACTAATTTACAGCCTAATTAGTTAATTAAAATAATATTAAATTTATAAGTACTTAATCATTTTATTTATAAGAAGCCAAACTTTACAATAATATCGCTTTAAAAAAAACATTAAGTAGATACATATGTGTACTTAGATATTTCCATAATAAAATATTTTCACAATTTTTGTTTTAGATTCATCAACAGCTGCAAAAGAATGGATTAATCGCTGTGCACTGCTCCAGTCCAAAATAGCCTATGCGACAGCAGAAAAAGCATAGCTTTGGTACGATAATGACTGAAAATGCAAAAAGTTTAGAAATTTAAATGATATAAAATTAAATTTCTCACACTAATTTAATTTAAGGTAATTTAATTTTTTGTTTTGCAAAGCAAGGAACATAATTTTTAGATCAAGTACCTATAGGTTTATTCCCTGTTTGGCAAATGCAAAGAGTTAATATCGTACAAGTTTATTTGTCATATCTAGCTATATCCGGAGAAACACTTCAACTCTTAAGAACCATACAAAAGCACTACATCATGGATTAAATTTGTAGTTAAATATCTGTGAAAAATGTCTATTTACGCCCATCGAACTAAAATTCGGGTTTTTGGTCTCTTTTTCAAGCAAAAGTTCTTAAATTTGAATTTTATATATTTTATGAATATTTCAAAAATATTTTCAACTCATATTATTATCAGCTTTCACTGATTCTCGCTCATAATCAAGATTAACATTAAGCTAATAGGTTCAACTCAGTTTTAATAACACGAATTAAAACTAGAGGTCACTCGGGCGTATGAGTAATTTTATCATACTTTAAAATGTAAGATTTTGTAAGGATAAGTTTATTATTATATTCGACTAATATACGAGCACATCGTACTAGGCTGTGCCTGCTGTCAAATGTTGAATAATACTTTTACCTATTTTCATCTTTGTAATACCATTAATTAAAATTATTCACGATCGTGAGCACTAGCAAATTTTTATTTTTGTTTCTCATGGTAAAAAGATATGCATACTAAATTATGCAGTATTAAAGTATAGAAAGTAAATACCTATAAACAGAAAGAGAGAATGAAGTACTTTTTTTCGTGTTTCAGATTTAGACACTATAAACGCTGATATGTTCCTAATAAATATGTAAAAACAGAGAATTCGGCTTTAAAATATAAAATGATGATACTGGTCCCCTAAGGCTGATTATCTGCTTGTATGATACTTATCAGAAAATTGAACATATCTAAAGTGGTTCAAATCAGTCTTGTACTGCTGAATGCCTTGCAATCTTGACAACGGAAGAGATTTTGTTTATTCCAAAATTTTGGAAAGTGACTAGTTTATAGTCAAACTTTTCCCTTATTCACTTTTTTACATAGTTGATTTTATTTTCGTTTGAGTTTTAAGCATTTCACAATCATTGATTGTTTCAAAATTTATTTGCGAGAATGCAAAGCTGTTGATTGAAGGTTCTGCTTTATAAAGTGAATATCTATTTATAAAAAAAAAAAGGTTCTTGTTCTTATCGTTATCTGAGCCATACAAAGTTACATTCATCAAAAGTGTTAGCCTAAACAATAATTAGTACAACCTCATTATAATAAAAGAAGCACTAGAAATTGCATATATTAACACTAAAAGCAAATGCATGTACATTGTGTTGGTACTTTCTCGTTTTAAATTATTTTAACTGAATAAACCTCTTTTCCCGACTTTTCATGGCACTTTAAAAAAAAAAACTTACCTCTAAAAATCCAATTATAGTACGGCTTTCCATTTTCAAGAGCCACCCTACAAATCAATGCTGAATCAGATTCGTAATCTGTATCTGAGGGCCTTGTCGTAGGAGGTCGTGATGAGGTCGTTGTTGTAGTTGGAACTCTTGGAGTCGACTCAGTCGTTGGTGCAATAGTAATGTCATCTTCCGTTGACGTTTGAACTGGTTGCGTTGGTTCTTGTGAAGTCGTCTCAGTCGTTGGTTTAATTGTAGTGTCATCTTCCGTTGTCGTTGTTACAGATGACATCGGTTCTTCTGTTGTTGACATAGTCGTTAGAGTAACAGTCTCACCATCTTCCGTTGAAGTCTTGACTGATTCCGTTGTTGTATCCATAACATCTGTGGTAGATGCAACTGAAATAGTTTTCGCTTCTGTGGGTTCAACTATTGTCGTATCTGAGACACCATCCTCTGTAGTTGTTGTGATACCAAAAGTTGATTCAATTTCTATTGTCGTAGTGGATTCGCTCGTCGGTGTTGTATTTTCCACATTTTTTGGTGTTGAAGTTATATTTTCACTTGCTTCTGTTGTTGTTGTCGATGTTATAGGGCCGCTCGTAACAGGATTTATAATTGCTGTTGTGGGTCTTGGAATAGGCTCTGGCATAATATCCTGGGCCGTTGATTTTCTTAGAGCCCCGAAAGCAATAAGAACAGTCAAAAACAATTGACTTTTCATCTTCGCGAAAGAATAAAAATCTTTATCACTTAAAATATAAAACTCTTCTGAATACCTTTATTGAATTTCAATTTTGAATTTTTGTGTGTACTATCAGCTAGAAGCGATCAATCCCACGCCAGTGTCTGTTGTAAACTGAGCTAAACGTCCATCTCGATTGCAAAATTGAAAAAAAATATAATATATCATAGTTGATAGAACTCACAACACAGTCATCCATCGGTGAGTGTTGTTTAATCTTTCACATGCCTCACTTGATTTAATGATTCAATAATGATAAACGTTTGGCGTCTACAAAGGAACTCTAAGTTCCAGATTTCAAACCCAGCTGCATGGTGCTGGTGCATAGTTATTTCGCACCGATCCACATTTTTTTTTAAATATAGAAAATCATTAGCCCATTGCAATTTATTATTGAGTAACATGTGGTAAAGGTAATCAATACAATTCCATGTTGTTCCATAGAATTCGAAATTCGATACTTTTCTAGGCATTATTTTCACAAAACCGAAACTGATGATGATAGCGTAAATGCATTGTTTAAACAAAATTACACAGAATATAGATACTCGTATCAGAATAACAGTTCGTGACTTTACGCATTATTTGAAGAAAAAAAATTATGTACCTACTATCTTTTTCACTGCTTAATTGAGATAACCTAGCCTAAGGTTTCCCCCCTGCAACTCTTGGAGTATGTCTACAGTCCTTAGCAAGAAATATTTGCTATAGTCTGCTGGCTGCTGCATCCAATAATTGTGATAAGAATATTGTGCATTGAAATTGATTACCCCGCATTACAATCAGTTATTGAAATAAGAGTAAGTACTTGTTCCAATAAAACGAAGTACTTCTTAAAGATTATTATAGACATCATTGAAAGAAACCTTTATATAATATCCTTCCAGTTGAATTTGACGGTTTTTGGATATTCAAATCTTCTTTCTATTTCTTATATCGAGATGCATAAGAATTCTTCTTGGTAATGTTTCGGCTAGAGAGAATATTGATTTTGAAGTTATCTTGAGTCTTTACTTTGAGTTTGACTCAAATAGTTCGTTTGTTGCTAAGATTTTGAAAAAAAAAAAAAAAACGATCAGGCACTAAAAATAAATCTCTTGAGATCTTCTTCATCACTCAAAGAGAATCTAAATATAGCGTTTGGTGATGATTTTTCAATTAGTTTTCTCTAGAATTTTGAAAGAAAAAGTCAAAACTCGGCGAGTTACATTGGAAAATAATAAATTAGTTTAAAAAAAAAAATAGTTGAACTTTAATAAAAGAACAATAAGAAATGGCGTTAACAGAAATATCAGGATTCTTTCCGGAATACTACTTGAACTTACGAAATGTTTGCAAGGAAGCCGATATCGAACAAATTGCCCAATGTTCAAGTGATACAGATCGTATGGCATATATTGACAGTCTGGAATTCGTCCGCAAAAATGACCTAAAAATTGAACGCACCTTTGAAGGAAAAAATAATTCAACTGCTGCTACATTGAAAGAAAAGGGAAATCAAGCATTTAAGGCTAAAAAATGGTTGGAAGCTATGGTATTGTACTCAAAAAGCTATATCGCTTTGCCGAATGACAAAAGTGTGTACTTGTATAGGTTATCTCTTCAGAAAAGAAATAATTAAGGTTATGTGATTTCTTTGAAGGTGCTGAAAAGGCCATCATTTTAGCCAACCGGTCAGCAACTCTATATCATTTGTCAAAATTTGACGAAACGCTGTTGGATATACAGAGGTCTCTGGAATATGGATACCCAAAGGACTTAGTTTATAAACTATACGAACGACAAGCAAGATGTCATCTAGCTAAGAAAAATTTTAGCAGTGCTCTGTTATCTTTTCAGTAAGTAAAATTTTAAAAGTTGAATACTAGGAGCATAGCTGCAAAAAGAAAAATATAGATAAAGCTACATACAATTTCATTTTTATAAGCAAAAAAGTATTTTTGGGGACAGTAAGGATATAAAATCATACTTTCGACAATTATCGCAAAGTTTAAAATCGTCTATTCGTTAATTCGTTAATTCTTAAAAGAAAATTTTCTGGTAGGGCGACAACAGGGTTGTATATTTTGTTGTCTTTAAAGCAGACTTAAGGGCAATGATTATAGTTTAGTAACAAATATATTTTAATTTATTCAAAACTCAATTCAAAATGCGGATTTATTTGCGAAAAATTGTATTTTGGGAAATTAACACTTTAAGGATACCAAAAAGTTTTAAAAGACATTTTTTTCCATTGTGGAGAGGAAATATACTAACCATTTAATATATGTTAAAAAACCTTAGTAAAAAGTGTTATAATTTTATATTACTATGTGATTATTGTAAATCCAATCAAGAAATTTCAAAAAGAATTACTTATACTTCCTTTTAATTTTTGGGGTAAAAGAAAAATCCTGATGATCTTCTTTCAACATCTTAAACCCAACGTTTTTGCGAACTTTAATCGTTGTTGTTCATTGAAACTTTTCATTGTAGTTTTATGGAACACTCGTCCCCCTGTTTAAGTTTTCCAGTATAAAATCACACAAAATCGAAATTTGATGCTAGAGTTATCCTTCTTTGCATTGTTACATGTAATGGCTACGCATTAATTTTTTGATAAAATTAGACCTGAAAACCATTCATATTTAAAGCGTAACAAAAATAATAGAGTACGCATACATACATATATGCAACATTATCTCTTTCTGGTATCACTTTATAAACTAACAGATGTAGTGCTCATTTATTACGATCAAAATACAAAATAAAGATCTTTTCATTATCTTCATTTTTTGAATATAAAGCACATATAATATGTACATAAATTGTGACACCCTTGCTTATACAAATGTTCCACTTCCGTATACTTCAATTATTTTAACAACGCTGTTCAAATAGTGAATCACAATCCAAGCTATTGTATGTGAGTCAAGATCAATACCATTATTGTTGAAGGAATTCCATAAAGTTATAAAAAAAAAAGTTACGTTGAAGTTCGTCACTGATTGTGAATAGATACATTTTTCAACTAAGATTTGTATGCACTTCACGTATATCATTTTCATTGATTTGGTCTTATCAATACTAATAATATTGATTGACTGCATATTTCTATTTTTAAATTTTTATTTATTTTTGGTGACTTTGAGAATTTGTATTAAACTATGTTTATAGAAAAACAGTATCCACCCTGGACGATGCGAAACTGCAACAAGATAAGAAAGCCAAAATGAAGTTTGATGGAGTAGCAATGATAACTATGCTCGAGAAGGACCCCAAGGCAACAAAAAATGCTGATAAGCACAAAGAAGTCATATGCCGCCCTGGTATCCCAGATGAGAAAGCATTTACAAGTTCGGCTATAAGAATCGACCAAAATAAAGATGAGGGAAGGTTTGCTAGAGCTGCTCGAGACATTAAAGTAGGTGAAGAGATCCTTGTTGAACATCCTTTTGCAGCGGTGCTAATTGAGAAATTTTCAAAAACTCATTGCGAAAATTGCTTCATGAGGTGAATAAAAAATTTTATTTTAAATATTTGATCGCAATTTTAAGAGCTACATTTTCAGAACTGCCATTCCTTTGGCGTGCCCCAACTGTTGTGACGTCATTTACTGTTCTGAAAAGTGCTTGAAAAAAGCAGCTGAATCATATCACAAATACGAATGTGGACTCTTGGAAACTATTTGGCGTTCTGGAGCCTCCGTGAATTGTCATCTTGCTCTGAGGATTATCGCAAATCAGTCATTGCAGTGCTTCCAAAAAATCAAGGATGAGATTGATGATTCCTTATCGATAGAAGATATCAAGAAGTACGATGCACTTTTCCATTTGTTATTTTTTGGAAACTAATATAATACTTTAAATATTTACAGATTACCAAAGAATGACTACCGGTGCGTTTCGCACTTGGTAAGACATGAAAATGGACGAAATGCCTCCAACTTCTTCCAGCATGCCCTCATGGCGCGTTTTCTTACGAAGTGTCTTGAAACGGCTGGGTACTTCAAGGAATCTACTATACCTGATGATGTACTCTTTATAAGTTCTCTCATTTTGCGGAATCTGCAGTTCATCCAATTCAACACTCATGAAATTTCCGAGCTTCACACGTCCAAAGCTAATCAGACTGAAAAGACAATGTTTATTGGAGGAGGTATTTACCCAACTTTGGCATTGTTTAACCATTCGTGTGATCCCGGTATTGTAAGGTAAATCAACCAAAAATGATCTTCCTAAGCCAATTCTAAAATTGATTTAAACATCTCAAGATTTTTTCGAGGAACAACCATCCATGTAAATAGTGTCAAGTCCATTGAATCTGGGCTTCAAATATCAGAAAACTATGGGCCAATGTACACTCAGGAAAAACGGGAAGATCGTCAGGCAAAACTCAAAGATTTATATTGGTTTGATTGTTCTTGTGATGCGTGCTTGGAGAATTGGCCTCGATTTGAGGAAATGAAGGTTGATGTTATTCGGTTCAGGTGTGATGCCGCAAAAGCATGTCCAGCTATTATTGAAGTTCCAGTAAATTGTAATGATTTTATGGTAAAGTGCGTTCATTGTGGTCAGAGTACGAATATACTCAAAGGGTTGAAAGTCATGCAGGTAAAGTACCTACAGATGTGGGATTATGCTTTAGAAGTGTAACTAAACTATTTATTTCTTAGGATACGGAGCTTATGACTAGGACGGCCAAACGTTTGTACGATGTTGGTGAATATTCAACGGCACTAAAGAAATATATTGATCTTTTGATGATCATGAACGAAGTTTTGGCTCCACCTTTTCCTGACTATTGTCATTGTCAGCAGAGCCTTAGGGACTGCTTCTTGCACTTTGGAAATTCATATGATTTGGAATAGATTTTTTGTACTGTAACATGGTCTTCAATTTTATTTGAAATATAACTTAAAACAAAAATAAACTTTTACAAAAAGGAATATTTAATAATTATTTTTACACTTTCTATTGGAGAAAAAGAAGCATACGGTAGTCTTCTGGAACCGTTCCATTGGTGCAAAAATGACACTTCTGTTGATTCTGAAAAGAGAATTTCGCTTCTTGATTTGAAGTCATAATCCACTCAAAAAGCACGGATATTTATGAATATATGACTCAATTATCCAGCCCAAAATATTTGTAGTGTCTATTCGCATGCAGCATTGTTGAAAGTCTTGGTAATATCAATGAAACATGTGACTTCTTATTGAATCCAAAACTGATTATAAGGCATCGATGTCAAAAGGAGTGCCTTTGTACCGCAAATAGGTAGTTTGACATTGGCTAATTTGTTAAACTGGTAAGACACTGGTCATATTTGAGCATATGCGATTTTGCGTGTTCTATATTGATTTTCGGAATGAGTGGTTTCTCGAGTGAAACCAATCAAAAGTGCTTAAGTAAACAGAATCAAGCGCTGATATAATTATAGTAGCTCCAAAATGTCAACGACCTAGTCTGTTGCAACAAACTTTATATCAATGATATCATAATAATATTATGTAGGTTTCAATACCTAACCTAAATTTAAACTTGCATCGCAAACTTAAAAATTAAAAGTCGAATCACGTTATGCTGTCTTAGCTAGTATGTTATGATTGACAGTCTTAGGTTCAACTCTGTTTTGAATTTTAAAATTGAATGTTCTGAATGGAGTGGGACTCACTCTTATTTTCTTTCGATTTAATTTTCTGTTTTATTTCTGAAAGATTGTATTAAACCAATGAATTTTTTTGTATAATTTGCGCTCACTTAAGGGGTTATTAATACCCTTAACATGAATTACCACAGTGCGAGCGGTTAGGAAAGTAGGTTAGGAGATAAAATGGAGACATCGATGCACATTGGTCTTAAACGTTAAAGTCTGTATATCATAATGGGAGGGAAAACTCGAGCCGGTCAAAGCAATCCACATTCTTGTAGTGCGGCTAAAAAAAAAGTGTCTCTAAACTTAACAGTATAGTCAGGTTAGGGGGTAAATTGAAAAATATTTCTTACATCGATTTAGGAAGCCTAAGCATTTTGCGGCATTTTTGGCGACGTCGAATATGTAATCGTTCCACAAAGGGTGGTTTGTTTTTTGTTATACACAATGTGTATAACACATACCCAGAACGCAAAGCTGTTCGGTTTCCTCAATGTAAGTGCGACTCATTCATAATGGCATAGGGGGCAGGTTATGCTTTAACCACTTTAACGACAGAAGACAACATTGAGTTTTTGAAGCAATAAATTGTACACGGTTGGTTATTCTGGAAACGAATATGAAAAACTGAGAGTACGAGTAGCTACGAGTCGACAGCAAAACAGTTAAGTGAATTAGAAGTATTAGATAAGAGATCCTGAAGATGAGGAAAAGGGTCGGAGACTCTGACATTGACTAAACAGTACGGCACCTATGGCATGATTTTTACTGACCAAACAGTTTCGAGAAAAAGGTTTTTAAGTTTTTAAATAATGCACTTAGACAATTTCAAAAAACCTAAAATTGAAGTAGGTTCGGTTATTTTTGAATAGCTTGGCAACAAAAAGTTCTAGAGCCAGACGGTTTCTAGTGTTGGACTTATAACTAATAAAAGGGTATGGTACAACTCGCTGGTTTTTTCTCGCATTTTGTTATTTCGCTGCAGTCAATACGCAATATATTATTTTGCAGATCGACAATTCGCATATTGTTACTTCGCTATTCTTATTCGACAATTTTTTTTTTCGTTTTGCGTACATCTCGCTAAAAGATTAAGGCGTCAGTTATAGCGACCAGTAAAAAGCATACGTAAAAATCAAAAACAAATGAATTTGGAGCTTTTTTACTGACGGTCGTTTATAGCGATCAGTAAAATTATGTCGGTAAAAAAATGAAAATAGCAACGCATCCTGTCTTTTTCTTCTTCTTTCTGGTGGCAAATGTACCAGTAATGTATTTGCGGATGAACGAATTTATTCCGGATGAACGAAACAGTAAGAAACTAGAATGAATTATTGTTGCATTTTGAGTGACATGACAATCAGCTGATACGTAAAATGAGTTTTTACCAGTAAAATCTAATTATTGGTTTTCCGTAAAAAATACATCAATATATTTTTTTAAAATAAATTAATTTATGTTATTCGCCTAAGGCGTCAGTTATAGCGACCAGTAAAACGCATCAGTAAACATTTTCTTTTGTAGTATTTAATATATTTGAATGCGTTTTGAAACAAAAAGTGTATACCAATCAGTGGCGAATAACATGAATTAATTTATTTAAAAAAAATATATTGATTCGGTAATGTATTTTTTACGGAAAACCAATAATTAGATTTTACTGGCAAAAACTCATTTTACGTATCAGCTGATTGTCATGTCACTCAAAATGAAACAATAATTCATTCTAGTTTCTTACTGTTTCGTTCATCCGGAATAAATTCGTTCATCCGGAAATAAATTACTGGTACATTTGCGACCAGAAAAAGAAGAAAAAAACAGGATGTGTTGGTATTTCCATTTTTTTACCGACATAATTTTACTGATCGCTATAAACGACCGTCAGTAAAAAAGCTGCAAATTCATTTGTTTTCGATTTTTACTGGTGCTTTTTAATGGTCGCTATAACTGACGCCTAAGGCGTCAGTTATAGCGACCAGTAAAACGCATCAGTAAACATTTTTTTTTTGTAGTATTTAATATGTTTGAATGCGTTTTGAAACAAAAAGTGTATACCAATCGGTGGAGAATAACATAAATTAATTTATTTAAAAAATATATATTGATTCGGTATCTAATGTATTTTTTACGGAAAACCAATAATTAGATTTTACTGGCAAAAACTCATTTTACGTATCAGCTGATTGTCATGTCACTCAAAATGAAACAAAAATTCATTCTAATTTCTTACTGTATCGTTCATCCGGAATAAATTCGTTCATCCGGAAATAAATTACTGGTACATTTGCGACCAGAAAGAAGAAGAAAAAGACAGGATGCGTTGCTATTTCCATTTTTTTACCGATATAATTTTACTGATCGCTATAAACGACCGTCAGTAAAAAAAGCTCCCAATTCATTTGTTTTCGATTTTTACTGATGCTTTTTACTGGTCGCTATAACTGACGCCTAATTCGCTTTTCCTTTCTCTCGCATTGTTTTATTTCGCGTTTCCTTATTTCGCTTGTTTTTTTTTTTGGTTTAATTTTATCACATGTTAAGAAATTTCGCGCGAAACCATTTAAAAGAAACAATGAACAGTATTTTGTATTTTCATGTACAACAATTTCTTATTAACAAAAAAGAAAACATATGCAAATAAGTAATAGTGAAATTATTTCAAAAAACTCTAAACAATAGTAATAATGCAACGTATAGAATACAAAACAAATAATCAATGAAAAAGCCAATACTAATACAATTTTATATTAGAAGCATAAGTGCCTTCAATAGACCAATATCAGAATACTCTTTTTCTTTGAAAAAAAGTTGATGAAAAAGCAAAACAATAAAATGCGGAATAACTGATGCGAGTTAATATTTTAGCGAGATGATCATAAGGCGAAATGTAAATTTGCGAACTAACTCTTGCGAAATGAACGAAAATTATTAAATTATTCGCGAGATAATGATTTGCGAAATGAAATCCGCGAATTGTTAGGCAACCCTAATAAAAGTATTGAATTTGGACAACAATAAAGTTGTAAAAATACCTAAAACTTTGAAAAAATTAATTTAAACATTTTTTGAAATAAAGTTTTCTAAAACGGTTCACTAAAATAACTTAATTTAAAATAACAACAAAATAAGAGATTTTTGGCTTTACAAATAGGTATGGGATGTCTTTGTACAAATTACTGCAATGAATTGATATTTTTTTTTCAATTTAAGTCATTTTTTTTTAATTACAACTTCCGACTAAACGGAGGCTATTAGATCCCCCCTTCAATAGGATTTCCTACTCCCTCTATCTTTTAGATGTTAATCTTTTTTCATATAGCAATAAGCTTTCCAACATGTTCTTCAGTGGCAATATAATAACAAGGAGCCCCCTGTTCACCTGATGATGTTCATAATCACGGACGAAACTTTGTGAAAAATATTGTCTTGTTTCATTTGGCCTAAAGCCCATCGCAAAATACATTTATTTATCAAATTAAGTACTCATAAGTACTGGTTGAAAGAAGTGGTTGAACAGTTTTAAAAGCTTATACATATGTAAAAAAAATGTCGTTAAATAAGTTTTGGTCTGCTTATAAGCCATGTTATAGGTAATATTCACAATCTCCAAACAGCCATTATAATATTTATGGCACAATCCTGAAGCCTGCTACATCTGCAGGATCAACTTTTTCTTTATCTTCGATATTATGTTATTAACTGGTTGTACAAAGTAGCGACTTGTGCAACAACGAGCGTCGTTTTTCTTGCTTTTTTAATACAAATTATATTATATTATAATAAACTTAAGGAAAAATAAAAGAAGTAAATAACACATTTTTGTTTGTATCAGTAACAAATTATTTTTTATTTAAATAAACCAATTTTTTTTTTTTTTGCTAAAACGATCCAAATGTTTCAATGCAAATGGAAAAAATAATTTCCATTGATGATAAAAAATATGGTGATGATGATAAAATCCAATTTGTTTTACGATACTAAATCGTTTAATTATATAAAATTAATACCAAATAATGTTTAAATAATAATTTAGAAGAATAAAGACTTCCTTCTGTTTTATATTTAAATACAAATCACAGAATTGTCGAAGGAAATCCTTGAAAGAATATGCACCCGTCTCGAAGATCATCAATTCTTTTTCTTTCCATGTTTCTCTTGTTTCTTTTCCCGCACCGCTATGAATTCTCTCCGAGTGTCACTGGAACGCACATCCAGGATGAAATTCATTTTGTTTAAGATTCGCTGTGCTTGCGTGGGTTCTGTCTCGAAGTCGTAGTGCTTGAAACGTATTGGGGCTGCGCTGGACGAAGAAGATGACGTCGAGGAGCATGTTGTTGTGTTAAAGTGCTGCGGGCTGCCAGGAGACCCGCTTACAGCCGCTAATGCCGCGTGTTTTGATGAGGCGGACAAAAAACTCTCCGACTGTTGAGGTTTTATCCAAATCCTTATTATCGACTTGTTTTGCCGTCGTTCTACAATCTCGCAGAATGCAATGCAGTCGATGGGATAGGTCATTGCTTTTTGCTTTGTCCAGAACTTCGAGGAGTTCTTCTGTTGGTCAATTTCAATGCGCTCTCCAGAGATCCCCAGCTGCACTTCGGACTTGAAGAAACGTTTGTCGATGATATTTAGTTTGTAGGTGCGATACATAGGAGCATCGATCATGTCGTTGTGGTCCATCATTCGTTCCTCATAACAGGCTAAATTGCCACCACTTCCATGTACATCATGGACGGCTGCTTCACCTGCCTTTTCATCTTCTGAGGTCATAGAAAGCGAACGGTAGTCGACGCGAGTAATATGAGCCAGGGGACGACGTTCAGCGAGTGTAAGGTGACTGAAACCAAACTTTGAACATGGTTCTCGAACGTCAAGCGGAGGAAAATCTTCCATGTCGTCGTTGTCTTCGGTCATGTAGAGGCCGTAGTGCCTGACCGATTTAAGAGGTATGTCAGGGTATTGGATGACGCACCTGTAGCAGATAAATCCGATGACTTCTTGGATTTTTGAATTAGCTAGGACGCAGATCTTCATTGGATAGTTACGTTCTTTTTCGGGAAGCATGTTGATAAAGACGTTAATTCGTTTCGTTTGCATTCCAGTATGGGCAGCTCCATCGAATCTCGCGAATTCTATAAACTTATTGGCTGTCTGTTTGGGACTATTGATTAACTGCAGGGAAAGACGGCTGTTTTTCTTTTCAGCATCTTTCATCACAGTTTTCCGAATAAATAAGTCCGCTCTTTCGCCACCTACATTGGATTGATCTTCAAAGTTAACACATTTCGTTCGAGCAGCCTTCCGCCTAGCGATGTCCATTTTTTCTAGTTTTTGAGCTGTGTTGGATCTAAATCGGTGAGCTCCAATCTCCGGATACATTTGAATGTCGAATGATTGGGATGCAAGGTCCATGTCTTCGTCATCGCTCTGATCGAGTCCTGGATAACAAACAAAGTCAACTTCACTTAGCCCACTTTCTGGAGGCCGGGGGTTATTCTTCGCTCCTACTTTTCGTATAGTGGAACGCTGTTGTTGCTGTGGTGTTTGGAACTTTTTCAAGTACTGCTTCGGGAGGTCATCACTCAGCATCACTGTTTCACACATGCCTGTATCATCTGTGGAGATGAATGAGTTTCGTATGTGAGATAGAAGCCAATGTGGATTGTTGTATGTTGCCATTGCAAATATTTTAACTTTTATTAATAGAAAATGAACAAAAAAAGAAAAATAAATATTTTATTCGGTTAATTATTTTTTTCTATCTTCAGAGTGACATAAGAAGCGCTTGTCAGCTGTCACTTTGATGTTTGGTAAAATGGTACTTTTTTGTGAGAGGGAAATTTTGATTTCCAGGCCAGGGATGTTATAGGCAAAACAATATTCAAAGACTCATAGCGTTATCTTCCATCAATCATTGCGCAAACCTCAGAAGAAAAACAACGGTGAGCGATGTTTGGTGTTCAATTTTCTGTCTAGTTATACAAGCTAAAAAAACGGCGGATGTGTTTTTTATTTGAAGTATGCTTACTTTTACCACTGAACATTTTATATGGGAATAAATCAATACGCGGATGCAGATATTTCAGGCCACAAAAATTAAAACATACTACGACCGAAATCGCTTTTGACTAAAGCACCCTTAACATAATTTTGTCATGGATAGGCTTACGTGTGCACGAATACAACATGGTATACATACCTGCGGGTACAATTTCTGTTACTCATGTAGTGTTAGCTTTGTTTATGCTTGTAGGCATAAAGAGAGAACCAAACTTCGTTCGCTGTTCTATATTGTTTGTTTATGTTTAATACAGGTTGCTTTACTGTGCTCCTTTTTTTGGAGCAACCGAATACAATATTGAGTTTATAACACTTTTTTAGCAATTTACGTATTATACTACGTTTTCATTAGGGCCGAAATTAGGATATTTGAAAAATTGCTAAAAAAGTGTTTTCATCTAGGTTTCCACATTTGTTTTGACATCAGGCTATCTTCTTTCTTTTTCTTTTTTACAACCTTTTCATTTTTTCTTCTTGTTTTGTTTTGTTTACTACTTCCGTTGCCCTGGATTTTATTTCAAAATTGTTATTTTGTATTGTTTACTTCTGCCGTTTGCTTTGCATGTTGGTTTGCTTACTTTTGCCGTTGCCTTGGATTTTGTTTTAAATTGACATTTTAGAAAATATCTATTCAATTTGTTTCAATTTAGTTGCGTTTGATTTGTTTTCACATAATTTGCAACCTTGATTTCGTCCAAATCAAACAAAATTTTAATATTATTTTGTATGGAAAGTGGACTCAAATTCGGAAATTTTCAACGAAATCACATTTTTTGCCCTAATGAAAACGTAGTATAAATCAGTTTTAACTGCAGATCAACTGCAGTTTGAAAGTGGCTTTACATGGAGCTGCAACAAATTATAGTGCAGACGAAAAAGCAACAACAACAATCATAGCGCAGACGATGAAGATGAACATGTTCGTCCTCACTATAATTTTCAAGCTGCATCCGTAATTTTCCTATAATTTGCATCCATGAAGACGTCTGCATTTTGGCCTTCCCTCTCTAGGCGTTTTTCTTTTTTAGTTCACAGCAGAGCCTGAGTTGTCAAAAAAAATAAGTGTTTCTTTTTTGCTTCAGAGTGTTCAGAGCTTCGAATTCGTATTTCTTTTTTCCTTCAGAGTGTGTTCAGAGTGCGCTCTACGAGCTCCAAATATATTGATGGGGCAGACTGAGCTAAAAGCTGAACAAAAATATAAACGTCAAAAGTGAGACTAAATTGATAAAAAGAAGTCTTTAGAGGCGGCTGGAAATAAAAACAATTAAAATGGCCGCCGAAAGTATTTTAAATGTTAAAAAAAAACTTTTCTTGAGGTTCTTCAAATGACATGAGAAAAATAAATTAATGGGATATCAAATTCGTTTCATTATTTGTTCAGAGCGCTCTGAACACAATTGGTTCAGAGGACGTTCAGAGCGAGCTCGATATACTCGAACTCGATTCAGAGCTCGTTTCTGAATGAAAAAAGAAAAACGCCTTATCTATCACACAAATATGATTTATGTATTTTGCATCCTCTTTTTTTGCAGATCATGGCTTGCAGCTTCATGTTGCCACCTTAAATGCGGTTTGAAATAAGTTGTATTTACAGTTAGTGAGCCTGGCCTTTAAAAGTGAAAAAATAACAAATTTGTAGTTTCTTGCTATGCAGTTTTTTATTGCTCGGTGAGCGCTCTGAGCACAATTGGTTCGAAGTACGTTCACAGCGAACTCGATATACTCGAACTCTGTTCAGACTTCTTTTCTGAATGAAAAAAGAAAAACGCCCATATTATACATTTTCTATGTTGCTATATTTTAGTACAAAAAAGTTCCTATTTTGTCACTTCATCTTTTATATATGGCAATGATCACTGACATTACTTTGTATAACACCCCTGCAAACAATCAAACAACATCCATAAAAATATTTTTCACTTTTCAGATTTCATATTCACACCACACCGGCGACGTTAAAAGAAAAATTCTGATTCTGAAGATAGAATCCAAAGATTAAAACATTTAATTGTGAACATATGGACATTCCTAATTCTTTTTTAAGATTTATTTCAAAACAAAACAATGGATTTTGATTCGTGTAGTCAGTTGTACGGTAAGCTATATTTTCTGCTTTGTTTTTCAACTCACCAATTAAATGAATCTATTATCAGAGGACTTCCCGTCACTTATGACTCCCGAGTACAACATTGATGAGTTGGATGAAATATTGCGTAGTACTGATGCAAACTTATCATCTGGGATTGGTTATCACTTTCCCCTGCAAACAGAGTCTGGGTTGGAAACATTTCCCTCGCCTCCCGCCTCATCCATATCGAATTGTGAAAATGTGAAAAGTGAACGCGATTCTCCTTCGGATTTCAACCCAGATGACTTTATCAACTTCCTTTCGGACGAAGATGGAGACGGCAAGTCGATCAAATCTGAAAATCGAAAAACCCCATCTCCCACAAACAGTTCAAGCTCAGCAGCTTCTCGGGACTCGGTCCAATCGATGGTTGTCGACACACCTCCGGTTTCGCCTCCTAACAATGTATTCCAGCTGTCGCCTAACTTTATACCCCTTAACAATAGTGCGACACCTGTAAATCTTTTGCAAGGAACACTCATTCCCGTGAAAACTGTACCAGTTACAACAGTTCAAATTCAAAATTTTCGTACACCACCGCTCAAAATCAGCCCAAAACCAACTGGCACCACAAATGGAGCATCAAAACCGAAGACAATAATGCTCTCCAGCAACGACTTCAAAGCGTTGATGCAAAAAATTCAAAATGGTAAAACCAGTGGGACTTCCATGCCAAAAATCATAATGAAATCGGCAACTACAACGGCGCCTATTCCGAAAAAAATATCTGTTCTACCAAAAGTATCAGCAAACAGCTGCTCGATGAGTAGCGAACAAAACACAGTAAAGCAAGCAGGACTTTTCAAAGGAATCATTGACGAGAGACATTTGAAGAAACAGCAGCGAATGATCAAAAACAGAGAATCTGCGTCCTTGTCACGAAAGAAGAAGAAGGATTATGTCGTTGCTCTGGAATCACGCATCAATGACTTGGAAAAGGAAAACACAAATCTGAAAGGTGTAAGTAAATCAATGCTTTCAAATTGCGTCTCTAATCTATAGCTCTTGTAAATCGTTCCTCAAGAATGTATAATAATTGATTGGCCAATCGGAGCAAGACAGCCGGCATCCGAACGGAAAAGATAAGATTATTTTTGAATAAATATGCATCATAAACTCTTAAGGTAGGGCCGTCTTGGGGCAAGTAAGCGCCTCAAACGAATTCCTCCGATACATTAAATATACTACTCACTTCAGACAAAAATTCATGTAACGAAAATGTTGGTAATATTTCGCAAACGGGTTTGAAGAAACTTTGTTATTACCACGTCCTGTATTCGATACAATACTGACTGGCGAAGTATTGTTTTGGACACTTCCTTGTGGTATTGCATGCTTGTCTCTGTCAGTAATTAACCAGTCTGAAGTTTGAGAAGTATTTAAACTAGGTTCACAAGCTCACTGTTGTTGTACAACTGGGTTCCAGTTGATTTATAACATACAACCTCTGAACTTCCGGCGCCTCGTGTGGTTGTGTTATTTGCTTGTCCGAGCAGCCGACCCTGCCTCGCAGGTGCTTCTGTTATAAAGCTTAGTTGAGTGCATACACGCTAAATTTCTTATCAAATCATTCATTGATAAGAAGGTGGAAAACACTGGCGTTATCGATGTTTGGTTAACTCCATTGAAGAGTGCTTATTGTACTAGTTTTTTGTCTATATTTATCGAAGTTTTAATCAACAAATTATATATATCAACTGACAAATCTGTACATCTGATACTATTTGAAAGCTTGCAATATTAACTTTCGAAATTGCCAACATTTACAAACCGCAAATTCTTCGGGGTGTATTTTACGCTCGTTAACGACTTACTTACTTATGGTGGCGCAGACAGTCCATTGTCGACCTCGGCCTAAACCAACAAACTCCGCCAGTTAGGCCGGTCCCTAGCAAGTGGCCTTCAGTTCCGCACGCCAAGTTGGTTCAGGACGTCGTCCACTTGATCATCTTAGATGGGGTCTTCCAGAACTGCGTCGGCCCTCCGGGTTAGAATTGAAGACTCGGAGGGCTGGTGAGTTTTCGTCTATACGCTCCACATGGGTCAGTTATCTAAGCCGCTGTATTTTCGTCATTGAATATTCTCCTCTATATTGCATACAGGACCGAATATCATCCGAAGAATCTTTCTCTCAAAGCACCCCAGCCGCTTTTCATCCGATTGTGTCATGGCACATGACATGGACTGGGGTTATAAGGGTCTTGTTTTGTGCGTCCTAGGTCCTTGAAGAGAGGGCTTTACTTCTAACATGCCTTCTTCTCTTCACTTTTTTTTTTGTAAGGGGTTTGTATAGCCCACAGCGCGAGCGATGGGAAATTAGGGCGGAAGGGAAAGGAGGTGTCGATGAACATTGGTCTTGAATGTTTGAAGATCAAAATCGCAAGGAAAAATTGTGCCAGGCAATCCATTCCACATTCGTGTTGTACGGCTAAAGAAAGAATCTCTATATTTCACGGTACGTCCGAAATTGGGCTCAAGTGTAAACTGATGAGCGTTCCTAGCAAGACGAGTATTACGGGGGAAATGTTTAAGGGGTGGAACGCAACTGGCTACCTCGAGTGAGCATTTTTTGTAAAAGAATCTGTAAAATAAGGAAAGACATGAAACATTTCGACGATGTTCAAGGGATGGAAATGTTTCCATAATGCTTCTCTCTCCTATCAATTTTAACGCTTTTTTCTGAACTCTGTCGAGCAGGTGAAGAAAAGTTTGAGAAGCACCTGCCCAGAGATGGGAGTTATACTCGAGTTTAGGGCGTATAAACGCTTTGTAAATTGTAGCCAGATCAAAAGGGGTGAAAAACTTCTTGCATCTATTAAGAAAGCCTAAGCATCTTGCAGCATTCTTGGCAATCTCAAGTATATGATCATTCCAAAGAAGATTGTCACTGATACACATACCGAGTACTGATAGCTTTTCGAACTCCTCGATGCAAGTACCAATCATGGATAATGGCATAGGGGGTATGTTTAGCTTCAACGACAAAGAAGCATTCGACGTATTAAACTCCACACGATTTCTAATACCCCAATTCACAATGCTGTTTAAATCGGAGTTTAATGAGCTTATCATACGGTGTCGTTTTAATAACACGTCCGAAGGCGAAGGCCGTGAATTATCAAACGTATATGAAAAGCTGAGGGTTGAGTCGTCAGCAAAACAATTTAATGGATTAGAAGTCACAGACAAGAGATCATTTATAAAAATGAGAAAGAAAGACGGAGCCAGAACGGAAGGGCACACCAGCATTTATTTTCTTGAGATCAGACTTGAAACCGTCGAATACAACTTGTATTGAACGGTTCAGAAGATAGCTTTCAATCCAACGTATAAGAGTATCATCGATACCAAATGCACAAATTTTCGATAAAAGAGCTTCATGCCAAACTCTATCAAATGACTTTGAAATATCAAGCGCAATAATCTTGTTTCGCCAAAGCCATGCAAAGATTTGTTCTACTGTTCGGTGAAATATGCCATCAGATCAACAGTGGAACGATGTACAATGGTTCAAAGTGGACCATTGCTCTGATTATATCATTGTGATTCTCAGAATGAAAATCATTTTTTAAATTTGTTTCGCCAAAAGTTCAAATTAAGTCTTGAAATGGCTTTGTTGTTTGTGCCCTTGAACTCGCTATGGGAAGAAATAAAGAACTTCTATATTTTTATAGAACATCTATATTTTTGGTAGAACAGTTTTGAGTAAGAAATAAATTGTTAAATTTCAAAGCTTTTTAATTCTCCAATTCCATTTGTTCAACAAAACAAAATGATGATCTTAGATGCTATGACTTCAGACCAAACAAAATCAGGAAGCTTTAATTTTTTTTTGAAAATTAAACATCAGGTTTTTTTCAACTCTTTTAGATGCAAAGCAAACTTAGGTTACCTCACGTGAAAAAACAACGCTTATATTAAAGTAAGAGCAAAAGGGACGTGAAAAATCACACTAAATTTATAGTTTTTTTGTCCACTTTTCATCATACGGTTCTTTAATATACATTTTCTATTCCCAGGAGAACACCACTTTGCGATCTCAACTTATTGCTTTTGCCCAGACTTGTCAATGCAGCCATCTCAAAATAAGTGAATTCATCTCAAATAAGTTTAACAGCAATGTAATTTCAAACACCTGTCATAAAAATTCAAATTTCAAAAACCGTATCTTGGCGTCAAATATGAAGAAAAACACAGCTGTCCTCCTTGCAATGGTTTTCATGGTTTCGTTAAATTTTGGTAGTTTCCATACGTATTTCTCGCAAGACGAAATCTTGCAGTCTCCTCGTGTAGACTATGATGCTGGCTTTCAAACAGGGCGGCGTGGTCTCTTGTGGGTTGATGAAACTGGCAATTGGAATATATCAAAACCGCTGGGTCCAATTAAACTATCAGAAAATGAGACGAACTCTACGGAAAGTGACGATAAGTGCCCGGTTAATATAAATCAAACGGAAAACTTGAGGCTAGCAGGTGAACTTAGAAAATGGATAGGTGTTAATGATTACTTGAACCTAAGTACTGTTCAAGAAAACCCTATTAAGTTTAAGCTAACACCTGAATTCCTGGAAATTAAGAGTATAACGCAACAACTTGACAATAGTGTGAAACCAAATGTTAAGCGAAATCGGAAAAATTTCTTCAATCGACAATCGCTACGTAATAAAAAGATTCAGGAACAACCCAAGAATTCACTGAAAGTCTTTGGTGCTCAAATCGATGATGAGTATGTAAGGCTTTTTGAGGAAATCAAGAGACGAGACGACACTTTCTACGTACTTTCTTTTAATTCTGATCACATTCTTCTCCCGGCCGCTGCTTACAACAAAAGCACCCGTCCAAGGATGTCGCTTATGTTGCCTGCTGGCGATCCTTCTATCAATGGTGATATCACATTAATGCAAATAGATTGCGAAGTGCTCAATACTACGGAAGTTCAACTTAAGCCTGACATGATTCCAACTAACCTACGACCAAAATTCAATATGAATACACCAGATTCTCGTGATATATTAAATAAAACCGGAGGTGGACCTGAAAAACGGGCTGCACGTAATGCGTTTGACCGCACAAACGGAAGTGAGCCAAAGCCGGCTGCATTCTATCGTCCTTACTTTATGGCAGCACCACATAACCATGTCAATGTTGAGAAAAATATGGATCAAAATGCTGAAAAGCAACAGGATACAAACATAGATTCCATTGCCACAATAAAGGGCACTAGATTCCTGCTGGAAAGTGAAGTTTTCCTGCCGTAGCAAGGAGTATCCAAGTATAAATTTTAAGAACTAGCAATATTTTTCACCTACCAATATAGTTTAATATTAATTTAAGTCAAAACGATCAAAGAAACTTCATGCTTGACATGAACTCTATTAGAATTATGCTTAATACTGACTATTTAAACGTTGAAAACAAAACGCTTGATAAACGTTTAAGCGTTTAATTATTAAGCTAAAATTATTAATAACCAATTTGATTCTTTTGATATGGTCGCTATTTTGTAATGATCTAAAATTAAGTATTCAGTATTTTTTTCTGTCTTTTTATTTCTGTCTTCATCGCAAGTGCAGAAAGGTTAAGTTTAATTTGTTGTGCAATTTATTATTGGAAATAAAACATTGATCTTAGATTCAAAATAATATTTATAATAATAATAATGCTTCATTCAAGCTTGTTGACGTGGGCTGGTTAGCAGTTACCTAAAACACGGAATGGAAGAATGGCAGAAGCTTTGTGGACATCGAGGATTGTGTACAATGAAATTGTCTAAGATATTCCAACATCGAATGCGTGCATGTTAACAATGTATGATGTTTCTATATGCTAGGTGAGTAACCTTCTTGTAAATATTCCCAGGCAGGCCTGTCAAACAATACTTTTGGTTAAGAAAAATATGTACGAGCGATCAATTGAAAATTTTATTTTAATTGTTGCTCAGCTTTCAGTGTGTCAGGCGAAAGTTTTATTTATCCTGTTTTGACATCGGATCCGTGTGAACATAGCACAAACTGTCACACTTCCCGTAAAGTAATCCCTGTACTGCTTTGAGCGCAAACTAAGTCAATGTGGCTTTGTTTCTTAACTTTTACCAAGAGATGATGAAATATGCCAACTATAATATATTATTACAAATTATCAAATCGATTAGTACCCCGTTGAGTAGTGGTAAGTGTGTTGGACTGCCACGCCGGAGGTTCTGGGTTCGATCCCTGACTCCACCTAAGTTCTTTTCCGGGGTACTGCCTCTTGCAAGGAAGTGACAAATCCTCCAAGAGTAAATCATGTCCCTACCCTGCTTGGAGCTGCTATGCCAAGCATTTTTTTTTATTAACCAATCGAAGCTTGAGGCGTAAACAGCTTTAATCGCAAAGAACTTCTACACCCTTTTGCATGTTCAAATATTACAGAGTTCAAAAATGTGTTCAGAAAAGTGACTTTTTTCTTATATCACTTCATTGAGGCCTTTTTTCTTCGCGCAAAGCTACATAAATCAATAGATTGCGAGCAAGATGTGTTCCTACATGATACGAAATGATTAATTATGCCGAAACCGATAGAGTTCAAAGATGTACTTACCTACCTACATTTCGTTGTTCAAAGCGAAGACCTCCGTGAGCAGTGTGATCACAAAAGGAATATTGAAATGTGAAATCTCAATTTTGCAGGAATCAAAGGTAAGAAGTTATTACGTTCTTAATGTATGTAGGTACTTAGATGTCTGTTCAAATAAAGTGATTAATTGATCCATTTGCATTTTATCTCCAATACCTACTGTGGCACTCCATTATTTTTGTGTATTCATACAAAAAAAAAAAAAAAAAAAACTTTCAAACCTCTCTCGAAAGCCGACATTCAATGAAATGTAATTAACATATCTCTCATCTTTTTCACGATGAGATGTCCAAATGATCTGACATTGAAATCTCAATCCCCATTTAGCTTTGTTAATTCTTCCCCCACTTATTGGGCAAATAAAGTTGAGGCGAAGTCAGCAAATACATTTTGCTATTACTATTTTGCTGGCCACAAATTGTCTGTAAAATAAAAAATATAATGTGTTTCAATGTGTGTTTCAATGATTATTTTGTCGAAAATTGATTGTACATTAGTTAAGTAAACAAAGCATGTTTTATTCAATCTGGTACTCGTAAATAATTTTCTTAATTGATTACGCGCCTGATAATCGTTTTTCGCGGAAGCCAACTGCGTCATAGAAATAATCTCAATAGGCGTAGTTAATCAATCAGCTATTTGCACACTCCAAGCTCCAAGCCTCTAAGATTCTGTGTAAAATCAAGGTGCGGAACAACTAGGCGGGATTTATCACCCCACAACAAATAAGCGACATCAGAAATCATCAAGCAAAATGCGAATTAGCATGCAAATTTGGAATGTGAATGAATAGGAGAGTACCTACGTACGTACTGAATCAGTCAGTGCAAACATATATGTACCTATAACGTGGGTGCATGCATATGGAATGGAATTTCAATTTAATGAGGGTCTTATAAGAAATTATTCCACATCTGCGTTTGTTGAACAACGTAGTTAATAAACAATCTGATTTGTTCACCCCTTATTCTACAGCGAATAATTCCAAACGACCTTGATGAATAATAAATAGATTCAATCATAATAATAATAATCTTATTATGTACCAAAACAAACAAAAAAAGTACCTACAGTATAATCCCGAAGAAGAATCAGGGAAGAGTATCAAAACCAGCGAATGCAATGACATGAGCATTTTGTTGGCCTGAAATTCAACTTATCAAACTCGAGAAAGCTATAACTCGTGGACAACATGAAAAAAAAACTATTTCTTGATTGCAATTACTGAATTGGACGACCAGTGCCATAATAACCGTTTGATGTATCGTGGAAGGAAGGGCGGGTTTTGAAAGTTTTTGATAGACAAAGTTTTTCATTTTGATATTATTTTCTCGGAGTTTCAAAACTCCTTTATTAGATGCATCCTTTAATGAAAATCTGCTTCTTGGTTTAACTTTCAATAAATTTAGATAGCATTTTCATGTTGGATTCTACTCCAAAAAGAATTTATTTTTTGTGATTTAACAACTCCCATAGAACTGTTTAGATAATCAATTTATCTGGTTGGAGTTGGAATGTATTGGGGCTTTCATGTTTTACGTTTTTGAATATACTGTAATACCTATCAATTGAAATATTAATGTATTTTTCTCATCAAGTCTTTTGGAAGTTCTCAGAAAATTAATTGTACAATGATGACACACACAATGCGATTAAATTTGTAATCATTAATATAAAAAGAGTAAACAAAATCATGTATAGAATGTAGTATTAAACAAATATAATTAACACCACAATTTAAAGCTAATTACGAAATATCTTTACAATTTTGCAAGATACAAACCTTGATAAGAACATTCTGACTTTCTTATCTTCATACTAACTATCTAGGTTAAGAAGCGGAAACCATACCTGAAAACATAATACAAACATGCAATATTATCAACCAATATTTGCCCAATGTCTTTTCGAAATGACACCTTTAACTGCCTTGAAAGCCAAACACGGTTGAATGGCATCTGCATTTCTGCATGAAAAATCAGCGAAACCCGAGTCCAATAACTGAAAAAAAAAATCTAAAAATCAGAAAATGAAAAAAATTCCTGATCACAAGTCATCGAAGAATCAGAAATGAAAGACCAAGCCAAAAAAAAGAACATAATCCACAGCGGCTCCATTTTTATACCAAACGATTTATTTTTAGATTCAAATTGAGAAGTTGCATGCTCGCTCCGAAACTCAATCTTTGCTTGCTTTAAAAGATGCTAGTAGGTAGAAGTAGAAGGGACTTGTATCTCTGTGGTGGTGACACACCTCCCTGGCGACAAAATACACCTACAATATGTTATGAGGCGTGATGCTATTTTAGTTCACGTTTGAATTTATAACTTCTTACCTCCCGCGCTACTGTCATTAAAAGAAAAAAAAAATCTTACACCCGGACGATCTCCGAATATTCATCCTTTGTCGCAGTTTCGAATTACAACAGCACGATTCAGATGGTGAATCAACATAACGGTTTGTGTTTTCTAAGTAAATACTGCCATTTTTGGAGACTAACATCATTGTAATCAACGGTTATTTGTTTCAAAAATAAAGTGCGTCCTCGGAATTTCCGTGTAAATTTAAGCGTTGAACTGTCATTTGAGTTCATCATTATCTGCTATTAGCTTTTCGTCGAGTTCAAGTTTAATAGCGGCAAATAAGTTAAATTATATTATTTTGCAATCTAAACGATAAACGCACGTTAAGTTGGTAGGTAAAGACTGAGTTGAGAAGTTGACGAAAGGTCAAGAAACTTTTTGCGCAAACAGGCCTTGTTATAAATTTGTCATTATAAAACATTACTTTAAGTTTTAAGACACCTACCTTCATACGCGTATTGTCTATTATTTTACGATTTATTGTTGCGCAGAATATTTATATTTGAGGTGAAGATTGCACACCGAGCACCGAGGTGCGACATCACAATTACATTGTAAAATTGACAAGCTTTATTATCTAATTTAGTTTAAAAAGGAGTGTCGGTTATACGAAAGCAAATTATAGCA
Organism: Platycheirus albimanus; assembly: GCA_916050605.2. NCBI lineage: Eukaryota > Metazoa > Arthropoda > Insecta > Diptera > Syrphidae > Platycheirus > Platycheirus albimanus. The sequence goes on from OU696697.1 coordinate 156,346,157, forward strand.
ATTAATAATTCGAAATACCCACTTCGTGTTGTTATTGAAAAAAATAGAAACTATCATCAAACCGGGCGCACCTTTAACACTTCAAAATATTTGATGAGGGATGGATTGATGACCTAGGGAAAGCCTTGACATAACACACCAGCTTATAAGTGTTAAGCCATGCGGTTGTGAGTTTTGACAAATTTGTGTACATTTATCTGTCAAGGTTTTCTTATCATTATGAAATTGGTTCTTTTTTTTAACTAGCCACTAAGCAATTGTTAAGCATAAGAGCAAAATCGTGCGACCCAGTCTTGCATTTTATTCGAGTATATTCTATAAAAAAAAAATTAAACCAACCGTTTTTGAAATAAAGTGCACGACTGGGTCGTACGAACTTGCTCTAATGTGTTAAAATGGTCTTGGGGGCTTGAGATTTTGGCAAAAAAGCGTTGAAAAAATCACATGAAATTTTATAAATCACTTAAAAACCAATATACCTAAAACGTTTTTTCGAGAAAATGAAGTAAGCCATCAGGTTTTTTTTCCTCTTTTGAATTTTTACGAAATTTTTTTTCAAAATCGTTCGACCTGTTTTTAAAAAACAGTTTTTTTTGAAAAAGTTTTTCGAAAATATATTCCTAATTTTTTTTGAGTATGCCAACTTCTAGCACTTTGTAGTTTTTATAAGAAAAATAAAATTAAAAAAAAACCAATTTAAACCGTTTTTGGAAAAAATATAAAAAAAAATATGAAACTTTTTAAAAAAAAGCTCAAAAACAAATTTAAGAATTTATATTATTTCTTTTATAAAAGGGCTTTTACATTAAAAATTTCATCGAAATCCGTCAAGTGGCTTCCGAGAAAATCGGATATCAATAAACCGGTTCTATGGGAGGTACCGTTATAAGATTTTTCCTGAAAAATCAACTCCAACCAAAACATAAAGCTTGCAAGTAAAACACTATTCAGAAAGTTTTATCAAAATCGTAGGAGCCGTTTTTGAGAAAAATTAATTTTTCACTTAAAATCGTATGGCAGGTACCGTTAGTTTTAAAGCTAGAATGCTAATTCCAAAACCCCTCTGTAGGACGTCATAATAATACTATCTACCAAGTTTGAAGCAAATCGGTCCAGCCGTTTAGGCTGTAGGTGCCGATACCGACGGACGGACAGGCAGACAGACAGACAGAATTGTCGGACCCACTTTTTTAGGCTTCTCTTCTCTATCATCGTAATGTTATGTTTGATTGTCAAACAAATTTTTTTTTACGAATGCATAACTTGCTTTATAGTACCTATAATCGCAAGTAAAAAAAAAACAAAAATTAAAAAAAAAATAAACTTTAAGAACAATTTAAGAATTTAGCTATATTTTTGTCAATAAAAAGGTTTCTACATTAAAAATTTCATCGAAATCCCTCAAGTGGCTTACAAGAAAATCTGATTATAAAAAAAACAGTGTGTGAGGTACCGTTATAAGACTTTTCCTAAAAAATTTATTCCATCCATAACTAGGTTTAGACAAAAAACACCATTCATAAAGTTTTGCCAAAATCGTAGGAGCTGTTTTTGAGAAAAAATAGTTCTTCATTAAAAATCATATGGCAGGTACCGTTACTTTTAGAGATAGAATGCCACTTCCAAAAAGCCCTATGTAGGACGTCTATTTAATACTGTGTACCAAGTTCGAACAAAATCGGTCCTGCTCTTTAGGCTGTAGGCCAGTTATGGATTCGCGCAGACAAAAAAATTTGAGATAACAATCACACATGACATTACGATGATGGAGAAGTCGAAAAAAGTGGGTCTGGAAATTCTGTCCGTCCGTCTGTCTGTCTGTATGTCTGTTCGCGCCTCTGGAGGCTGAACGGGTGGGCCGATTTGCTTCAAATTTGGTATTCAGGATTTATTTGGCCGTCCCTCGGAACAATTTTTTTATTTTTGCTCTAGGTCCAAAAGTAACAGCACCTGCCATATAATCTTGAAGGCAAAAATTGATTTTCTTAAAAACGGCTCTAACGATTTTGATAAAACTTTCATAATGCTATTTTTGTAAGACAGTCTATCTTTGGGTTAGACATTTTTTTTTCAAAATTTGTCTAATAACGGTACCTCTCATAGAACCAATATTTTCAAATCAAATTTTCTCGTAAACTATACATTCGATTTCAATAAAATTTTGGTCACAGGAAGTTATTCATAATTTTATTAATATGGCATTTCAAAATTCTCAAAAACTTTTTTTTTTTGATTTTTTTATAATTTTTTCAAAAAAATTTTTGGTTTTCGAAATATGTATGTTGGAAACGGGTATATTGATTTTCTTTTAATTATTTTTCAAATGTAAACTACAGATTGCCATATATTTGCATACTCAAATAAATTTCAAAATATTTTTTGAAAAAGTTTTTCAAAAATAATCTTATAAAAAAAAAACGATTTTCGATATTTTTTTTTTCCTAGATTGAAGTATAGGTTTGAAATTTTTTTTTAATACATATACATATATGAAGCCACTACACAATTGCTCATCATAAGAGCAAGTTCGTGCGACCCAGTCGTGCATTTTATTTTCATTGAAATGGATCTTCTCTTCCTTTCCTTATTTTTCTGGTTTCCCAACGCAATTTTGATTACAATGCCATCTTCCTTTTCAATACTTTTAAGCATACCGGAAATCAATATAAGAACCCATCTAATTTCTTTATGGTCAACATTTTTAATTTGTATGATAGCTATTGTGAATTTGGTGATAAACTTCATACATACATATGTATATTGTAGAAGATTTAGGCAGTTATCTTTGGTGTGCTGTGCACACGAGCTCTTTGTCATGAATTCGTTCTTGGTTTTCAGTATTCAATAAATAGATACCCTAATTCCTCATGATGAGACACAATGTTGAAGACTTTTGGCATGTCAAAAACCTATAAAATGAAATCAAAGAAGAAAATGATCGTAAAATAAAATTAATTACAATTATATGTGAACAAAGTAAAGAAAACAAGACCTTGAATAGGAATTAATGCACCATAACATTTTTGTTTCCTTGTTCTCTCCTTAGATTTTTCAGGTACATTTGAGGTTTGTAGCTGGTTTATATATAGGTACATGTACATACATAGGTTCTTACATATAGTATGCATTTTCTATACGATTAATGTTATTATCTACTCACACGATTTGTGTCGCATAGCCCAGAGACCTTCCCTTTAATGAATAATTTTCGACCAACATTTCCAACATTTATTATCTCAAGCTACTAATTATGGTTCTTTTTTTACCTATATTAAAACCTTTTAAAGGAATCCTTCAAGAACAACTTGTAGATCTGCTTAACGAAGTGGAAATGCTTTGTTAGAAGAAGAGGCAGATGTGTCCCATTCAAAGTACCTTTCTTTCATGCTTGAGGTGCTTTTTCTCACAAGTGTATTTTTTTTTGGGGTAGGCAGACGAACTGGTAGATGGGTCTAGAAAACCATGACCACATGTAAATTTTTCAATTAGTTGGGCAAGAAAATAAAATTTGTGGTCATTGTTTTTCGAACTATAAAATTTAATAACAAACTACCTAGAAGGCGAACTTTTTGTCATGTTGATGACGGCCTTGGATTTTATGATTGCGTACATCAATCAAGGTCATTGTAATTAATGTGTATGAGAACGCGTTATATATTAGAAGGAACTTCCAAATACATAATAAAAAATTTCAAAATGAATGTTGTTTTTTACTTGCGATTATAAGGTACATAGGTACTATGCATTCGTCAAAAAACAAAAATTTGAGATAACAATCAAACATGACATTACGATGATATCGAAGACGAAAAAAGGTGGTCTAAAAATTCTGTCCGTCTGTATGTCTGTATATATAGACACCTACAGCCCAAACGGGTGTGCCGAATTGCTTCAAACTTGGTATATAACCGCCAGGTTAAAGCTCATTTTTCTCAAAAACAACTCTAACGATTTTGATTTAAAAAAATCAGTGTTGCTTTTTAGGTACGACCAATCATATGGCTGAAAAAAAAGTGTTAAAAAATGCCTAAGAACAGTACCTACTTTCCATAGGACCGTTTTTTTTTTTGCTTTAGACTATCTCGAAAACGTTTCAACCGATTCTTTCGAAATTTCACACATATATTATAGGTGAATAGGTAGCTCAATTTGTACTGCGTACCAATATTTAAAAATAATATTTTTTTTTGTAAGTATGTACATATTTTAAAAGCATTTTTTTTTTTAAATTTAAAAAATCAGTATTTTGAAAACTGCTTAAATTTTTTTCTAAAAAACTATAAATAAATGTATTTGCTCAATACCTATGAACTGGCATTTTTGAATTTTTTTCAAAAAGTTTTTCAAACAAAACTTTTTTTCTCAAAAACCGCTCCACAGATTTTTATAAATTTATTCTTATAAATTCAAATTTATCCAAGAAATAAAATGGTGTACTTTTTTTCAGCTCAAATTAGTTTATTTATAAGAATTTTGTAAAATTTATTTTGATCAAAATCTCAAGCCCCTAGACCACCGTCACACATTAGACTAGAGCAAGTTCGTGCGACCCAGTCGTGCATTTTATTTAAACATCATGGTTTGTTTATCATGGCGAAACTGCAAAAGTTCAACATTTTGTTGTAAACGGCCGACTACACTGTTCCCAACTCTACCTACTACAATATTGTTGCACTTTATTCATACACAACCCCATTGCAAGTGACAAACAAAGTAAAGTTTTGCACAAAAACTTTTTTACAATCGCCTTTCTGTCAACCGTGACGTTTTTTAAGATGCGTCAGTAACGTCCTTACGTCATTGTTCTTGTTTTGTTGTGCCTCCGAAAATCCCGAGGAAAAAAAAGTTGTTTTATTATTTTTTTTGATCAATATATTTCGGCACTAAGTGCCATCATCAGGATCTAGAATGGGGATTTTCGGAGGCACAACAAAACAACAACAATAACATTAACCTATATCCCGGCAACACAAAATCCTAAATTAGTCCTTACGTCAGTATTGCTACTGATAAGGAAAAGTGCATTCAAGACCTTAACAAAAGAAAAAAACTTGCACCACGTCGTAAATAAAATAACCCTAATAGGTAGTTAGTATTTCCTCAAAATGAAGAAATGTTTGGTATAGGTAGTTATAATTTATAAATGTGCTGACAGATTTCTCAGCAGGTTATTCTCGAACAGATAAAAAACATGACCATAAACAAAGGCCTTCTATTTGTCTTATAAAAATCAAATCCTACGTGCTACGTCTCACCAACACCATGCTGCAGGTACCTATAAAAAGGCAAAGGGTCATCCAAGGATTGTGGGAAAATATCAAATTTCAAAATAAAAACACTATCCGAAATCCTTATCCCATGTCTATTCATTTTTCGGTACTCCCTCTCATCCTTTATGTTCTACACAATCAAGTAGTTTGAAAATGATAAAAGATTCGATTTTCTCACTTAGAGGAAATCCGGGCCCCTCAATTTGAATTCCAGGAAAGGAAAAATGTTCTTCCACATAAATTATAGCTTATAGGTATGTGAAAAAAAGCACGGTAATAAAAAAAATAAGAAACAGAAGAAAAACTGGAAATCAAAGATATATATAGTTATTCTAATTTTACTACGTTGTTGAGGCGAATGAGCATTTAATAGAAATCTAGACAAAGATTGATAGCAGAGTTCCATCTTCATTCGAGAAACTAATGAACAAGACAATATTGTGAAGAAAATAGAATGCACTGCGGCAACCCTATTGTATATGGCGTGGTTTATTTGAAATCCAATTCTAGAGCTGATTATGCGGCGCTATTATTCACTTGTATTTTGAAATTCTTTTTAAATTGGTAGTGTTGTAGATGGCTGGTGGTGGTGGGTATTGTCTCTTCTTTCACTGTTTTCTCTGCTTTTTATCGATGGAAGTGCCATTTCTTAGTGATATTGCTAGGAATTATACGACAAAACTTAACTTTAGAATCTTTAAGCTGTGATGTATGTTTTTTTTTTTTGTTTTTTTTACTTGCTCTATAGGGCAAGTATTGGTTTCGTGCAGAAAAAAAAAATCGAGGTTTTAATCAAACATGACATTACGATGATAGAGAAGCCCAAAAAAGTGGTTTTCGCCATACCGTCCGTCGGTCTGTCTGTGCGTCTGTGCGGATGTGCGGATGTGCGGATGTGCGGATGTGCGCTTTTTCACGTCATGCTACAGCCTAAACGGCTTGACGGATTTTCTTCAAACTTGGTATATAGCAGTTTGAAGAAAAACCATTGTCGAGGTTTTTTTTATTTTGTTTTAGCCCGGCTCAAACTGGTACATTTCAAGTAACGGTTTTTTTCAATTTGGATTTTCTCAAAAACGGCTCTAAGGATTTTGATTAAATTTAAAATTTAGCTAACTTTAAGCATTTGTAACAAAACTGCGTTTTTTGTTTTTGCCTCAAATGGTCGTAACGAAAATCAGGTTTTAACGGCTTTTTTTCAAATAGCCATAAGTTCACAACGGCTTGATTGAATCAACTCAAACTTTGTTTGACATAGTTTTTCATAGTGTTCTATAGGATGGCTTAGTAAATTTTTCACTGAAGCCTTTCTAAACGGTGGCTTCCATACAACGAGCCGTTGAGTTTTAGCCAACTTTTTTTGGTTTTTTCTAATTTTCTCGAAAATGGCTCTAACGATTTTGATTAAACTTTGTGTGTTATATTCTTTTAGTGTTTTTAAGAGAACTGCGTTTTTAGTTTTTGGCTAAAAATGCAAATAACGGAGATCTGCTCTTAACGGCTTTTTTTCAAATGGCCATAAGTTGTCAACGGTTGCATCGAATTCACTCAAACTTTGTTTGGTATAGTTCCTTACAGCTTCCTATCAGATGGCATTGATTTTTTTTCATTTTCTCTTTTTTAAATGGTGGCTCCAATACAAAGTGCCACTAGATTTTGGCCAATTTTTTCATTTTTTCTAATTTACTCAAAAAAGTCTCCCCCGATTTTTATGAAACTTTTTATATAACATACATAGAATACTTCAAACAAAACTGCATTTTTAGTTTTTGGCTATACATGATAATAGCGGAAATTGCTTTTAACAGTATTATTAATTTGGCCATAAGTGGACATTTATATCATTTACAACACCCAAAAGCCGACATCATAATTTTAAATATTAAAGGTTTCTTAACGTTAGCTCCCGTATATCGGTTTTTCCAATTTCAGTCAAAATTTTTTAGGTTTTACCAAATTTTTCAAACATTAGTTGTTCTTATTGATCGAAAAGTTTGTTTTCATCGTACTATTGCACCAACAGAGCAAGTACGTGCGACCCAGTCGTGCATTTTATTTTGTTTTCGTCTAGCTCTAGACTAGAGGTTATATTATTTAAATTTTTTGGTCAAAGCCTGATTATTCCATTAATGTCAATGCATTGACTGACGGCGTCAGTGAAACTGCGATTGGTGTAATCTTTTCGTATTGATTAACGAACTTTTTTCTGAGGGAGCATGGGGTTCTCACATCCGAAAAGTCAAAGTTATAACTTCTGCAAGAATTTTCAATAAAATGTCTGTTAGCAACAAGAAATGATTTATCTTTTTTTACAGTACCTACCTTCCAGAGAAATTAAATATACACTCATAATGACCCCTTTTATAAGATTTAATCATTGACTGTAATGCTAATTGGGTATAAGTTTGTCTTAGTACTTACCTGAAACGAAAATTCGGTTCGGATTTAGATCGAGGTTATACCTATATCGTCAGCCTCATGAGCAAACCTCGTAACTCCAACCTTTAACCGAAAATGACTTTCAAATGACATTTTATAGAAAATATAAGAGCGCAGCACGCCAGAAAATCTCGTATCACTCTTTGAACTCTAAATAAACTCCAATTCAAGTTTTTCGTAGCACAGACTACTCTGTCTGGCAGACCTCGTAACTTCAACAAAAAGATTTCTTGGAAATCCTCGTATACCTATCTCTTATGCGTGGTAAGCAAAACATCATGACATAACATGAATCCAGTGGGAATACCTCGTAACTCCAATAATAAAAAAAAAAAAAACATTAAGTTATGTTTTAAAAAGCTTCGGCAGACATTTTCGTCTCTCCTGTAAAATTTTAAATTTGAGAATCTGCTCATTAGGGCGACGATATGTAACATAACGACTACAAAGATGAAAAATATGTCGGCTATAAATTCTGTCTTAACTTGAGTTCCTATAAACACCTGCAGTCGTAACTTTATAAATACACTATTAGCAGCACCCCCAAAGAAAACATCACGAAAATGGAAGGCATTTAAGCAAGATCCCTTAAAAAAGTAAGGTCTTAAACACATTACCTCCAACCTCGTTCCCATTTTCTAGAGATAGGTAATGAGAAATCTGAAACCATAATACATAACATACCACATGCTAATATAGTCTGGGCATTAAGGAATAAAGGTTTGAAATACACCAATATTTTGTACTTTTTCAACCATGTAAATCTGTATCTTAAAGATACAAAACTAAACTCAATGATAATTGAAATAAACGATAATGAAAGAAAGAAACTCGTCACAAAAGTAAGAACGAAAAACAACATCAAGTCCCCAGTTTTACCGTATCACATGAATCTATACAGTCGAGTCGACCGATAGAGGCAAGTACGAGTACACTACACTACCATGTTTTCAGAAACCAGATACCAATACCAGACCCTGATTGAGCTCCAGAGCAGCTCCAGCTCCTCTACTCAATACCCTGTTCCAGCAGTACCTCTATTGAGAGAGTATAGGAGATAGGAGTATAGTATAGTAATAACAACGACTACGACGACATCTATACCAAGATTTGGTCATCACAAGCACAACAAGTGAAATAACTAACTGAACTGCACAGGCACACACCTGTGGAATAACTTGAACTTCCACCTGATGTAGAGGTAGACTGTTGCTGTTGTGTTGTAGAGCTAGAGAGCAAATTTAAAGATACTCGATCGCTCTCGGACAATGTTGTGTGCGCACACTCAGTTAGTTTTGTTGTACGAGGCAAACATTTTGGTTGTGCTGCTTCGGGAGCGCCCGCCGGTATTTTGTTCATCACATTATTCTCAAATTCTTTAAAACCCCTCGACTGTGTTTTGAAAAACTCGCTGCTCGAGCAGATACTTTAGAAATTGTATACGCTTCTCAATTTCATTTTGTTATCCAATTTCTATTTTGATTGTGTGATTTGTTTGTTCTTATCACAAACAAATTAAATTTCTTTTTTTCTTTGATAAATAAGATACTTAGATATATTTTGTATCTGTGTCTTAATGTTTTGTATTTCTTGGCGCTCGATCAATTGAAAACGAGTTGTTGCAAATAAATTAAACTTTTAGCTGGTGAATAAGCAAAAAAAAAAAAAAAAAACGAAAATCCCAACTGAGGAAGAAGTGTGAAAACAAAATAATTACTATTCATAAAATTGTGAATTGCGTCATTTTCAATTTTAAGGTTCATTTAACAAGTTGAAAATAAATGAAAATCCAAGTGATTGGCGAAACCAACAAATAACTGATTCATACCTATAACTTTCGATGGTCAAAGTGAAAATTATGTGGAAATTATTTTCAACGTCTACGGAAAGTGCGTGTGTCTGGAGTATAATTCTGCAATAAAAATTCCTTCTTTTTCGAACCAACCAACCAACGAAGGTACCTAACTCCGTGCCTGGATAACAACGATTCTAATTCTGAACTATTGCAAAATCTAGTGATTCTGATTAGTATTCAAAACTCGTTGAACTGTTGAAGCTGCTCCTACTTACAAAAAGTCTAAGAGCGACATTATTATTATTGTTAAATACATATTGATATCCATTTGCTTGCAAATGGCAAAAGCATAGATATTATTATTGGCGGTGATTTGGATTCGGAGAACGAAAGAATTCCATAGTACATCATAATATTTTGTTGATTCTTCGCTTCTAGTTCAAACTGGCCTTCAAGCCAGTATAGTGTCTGTATCTACTACTACCTATACCTAGCTATACCTTAACCAAGTGAATAAAATTATTTAAAAATAAAAACTCAACGTTTATCATTGGAATACTAATTAATTTCGGGTTAGAGAGAATTCCTTGTTTCTGCCGTTTTGTTTTGTATTGGTGTGTATCTGTGAGAGATAGTATCGGCTACGGCAACGGCTATCGACATAGTGCAAGGAAATATTTAAAACGTCCGTCGTCATTGTTTAAAGTTTACGATTTTGTCGTGTCTGTGTACCTGTCTTTAGTATAGATTTTTTTTGTGAATAAATTTATATCTTCGTATTCCATTGTAATAAAGTGAAACCACTCGCTGGACGGGTGTTCGATTTTTGTTATTTTTGTTCGTGTCTCTTCTTCAAAAATATGATGGCGCTCCAAAGTTAAAACAAAAAGGTAAATTCGATATTAGAATTTTTAATTGTATTTATAGGTATCACATATTATATTTTAAGGTTGGTGTACAGCTTTTAACGACTTTTATTATGGACAGTATTCAGGTATATGGTTAAAGAAAGTAGGGCGGAATCTTTATATTTGGTATGCACATCAAAATCAGAATATTTTTTTTAACCACAATACCACAAAATACTATTAAAAGGCCATTTGTCATAGACCCCGTAGAAATAGAGCTTTATGAATGGAGCTTACTCAATAAAACCTTAATTTTTAAAGTGAAGTCGTAATAACATCCTTCAGATCTCAAATCTGATGACGATCAAAGCGAATTCTAGGATTATCTTAAAAAAGAGTCACAATACAAAAAATGTACATACTTTGATACACCAGGTTGGAATCATGTTTGTATTTAATAAACGGAGAACACAACTCTAAAGAACATGGGGTCTTCAAAATAACGCCTTCAAATTATTACATGACAAAGTAAACATTTGTTTCACCAAAACACTACTTACAATTATTGAAAATTATTGTTTATCCTTATGTTACGAATCATCATATAGGTAGATCCCCTATTCAGACTTAAAGCACTAATAAAAAAAGAATTTGTTTCGAGTTCATCCTGCATCGTTTTCATACAGTGTTTCGAAGGTTTTATTATGGATTTTATTTTCTATATTTGCAAGAGAAGGCATTCCAGATAAGATTCTTTGCTATTAAAATGTCAATTACCATGATGGTAAGTATAACCTTGCACTAGGGAAGGATAACAGGGAGCCCATACAGCTTTTGAAATAGAAAGTGGAGAAACAGATCACAACATGGCCATTGATCAAAGACTTTCTTAGAATGCAAAAGGGCTAGGGAGACGACTAAACTAAAGAACTGAAAACCATGACAATAAAAATAATTTCGGAAATAATTGGTCTTTTATGTGAGAACTCAATCTAAACTCAAACAAAAATGTTCACACAAACATAATAAAAATAGCACCCTCGGAGAAATCCTTTCAATTCATTGACCCCGAATAGTCTGCAAACTAACCCGGCATTACGTGTTCTTCTTATCCCACAAAATAAACATTTCTATTTAAATGCATCAGACGCGAAGTGCATCGTGGCTGCGCATTCTGAACCCCAGTGAGAGTGTTTCGTCTTTTCTGGTATTTATAGTCAATTCTTTATAAACAAAATTAAAAGTAAGCAACTTTTTTTTCAAATTATTCTCATCATGTTGTCTTACGAAAGTAAGTTTTGTATTTAAATACAAGAATATCTAGTTGGACGAAGAAGTAAAAATGTGAACAAAACTATTCAATCGTTTTAAACTAAAAAAACATCCACGACAAAGTGGAAAAACATGCCTTAAATGAGGAAAAAACAAAATCATGGTACTTTTACTTTTAAATGTAGAAAATTCTTTTTTTAAACATACTTTCGATGTCGATCTTATATATTTGTGTACATCAAACACAGGAAGTGTTTTTGTGGTGTTTTGTTTGAAGATAGAGTGCTTTTGTTATTATGTATTCTTTAAGGTTTAATTCGAATAGATAGGTACATATACCAGAGATGAAAACGAGCAATGGATTCTTAAACTAGACGATATAGTTAATGCACATAGTTATATGCTTCTGTTGCCATTTTGAAAGCAAGCTTCTGGTTCTACTTTTAGAAGGTAGCTGCTTTACGCCAAAATCGTCGGAGGTATATAATGACCTGTTTAATGATGTTTTCACCCCAAAAAATGCTATTTTGAATAGAATGAATGATAGCACTTCCCATTTGAGGAAAAAAAAAACGTCCAGAAGAATACGCATAAGTTTTCGGAAACCATTCCATTGATGATCAAATGACACTTCTGACGGTTCTACGAGAATCTTGTTTCTCAATTTGAAGTAAGAAGCACACAAAAATACAAGCTTTTTCTGTTGAGCCCTGAAGTCACCCTGGGCCCTGGGGTCGCCCTGGGGTCGCCGCAACTCGTTTTTTGAAATACCTCAACTCGCCCTCAAGTTGTCAAGAAAACCTGGGGCGACCCTGGGTAAAGTTCAACAAACAAATCTACAAATATAAATCAAAAGTCAGCCATAAAATATTCATTAGGGAGTGTTTACGCACATGCAGAATTGCCATACGTATTGGTTCAGTCGACACATGTGACATATTGTTGGATCCAAATCGATTATATAGACGTCGAAGCCCAGCAACGGAGTTCAGTGGAGGGTTGCGGTATAAAGTACGAAGAAAGAGTGAAAATCCATTTGCACCGCGAATCGGGCTGCGCACACAAGTTTGCCATTTGGGTGCGTATAGACATTGCGTCAAAATTGTTCCCGGAGTTAAGCCATTGGAAAGTGCTATAAGCCTCTTTTGTTCATGAAAATGATGACTCGTGAATAACAACAGATTTCAAACAAGTGATGGACAACCGAAATTTCGAATAAAACTAATAAAATGCTCGTCGTCAAAAGAATCATCAATGTGTTCGATCGAGTGTATTCAGTTTGTAAACTGTGTACTCGGGGTTGGTATCTTGACGATTTTGAATTCTAAGTGGCGGTTGGTTTTTAGATCACCATTTCATTGGATCATTAAGGGCAGTACAGTATAAGCATCGTTTATGATTAAAAACGGATTTGCTTGAAAATAAAACCCATTTTTTCGAAGAAGAAAAACAGTAATAGCACAATCCTTTTAATTTTGATTAGAAATATTAATTAATAAATTAATATAAAATGAATAGAAAAAAAACGTCAAAAATATTAAAGAACCGTTAAGACATACCTACCTACGACATCGACATAGCATAACATTCAACTTCATATGCTTACAGCGGATGTTGGGGATCTTTCGTTTCATAATTGCATGCTTTGTCTCACGATATTTTTCGAGGACTTGAAACTCGGTAATTGTGTTTGCAGTTATATTGTTTTTTGAAAACGATCAACCATGAGCAAGGCTTAATATCGACTTTTTCCTAGAACAATGATTTGCAGGTCTTTATCAGACTTTTTCAGGTTCCTTTCGCTGTTGTTTTATATAACAACTAAAATGAATCTTCCAAAATGAAGCTTTTTCAACAGCAATGCCTTCATTTTAACGGATTACATTTTTTATAATTTTTATAATACCGGGTGCCAATAGTACAGTGGGTGTAGTACTTGGTTGCTGTCTAGAGTTGAGGGTTCGAGCTCCAGCTTGCGCTTTGCGCTATCTATATTCCCCCAGTTTCAACTGGATGTCATACCTAAATCTCAATCTACTGAACCAATAAAAAAGCTTTCCTCTCTATCTATTCCTTTTGTCCTAGTCATGATAAGGGTATTAATATCCCTTGAGTGCAAGTGCATTATAAAAAAAGAAAAAAAAAACTTTTTTAAATGACACTTTTGTGCTTACATTAAAAGCTTGTCTTGCAATAAACGTTTTGAATAATTTTTGTTAAAAACCCAAATTGATTCAACAAAAAGCAGTTAATTTCAACCTTCTGTATACCCTGAGGATTCCATTTGCACGAGTGCTTCGCTATGTTCTCACATCGCTTCATCAAAGGACGAACAATCTTGTCATTCACGCTGCTTCATTTACGAGTATCTTGACATCGTAAGCTTATTTGGATGAATTCGATTAAGCCAAAATGATTGTTTGAACATGGTTTGTGGTCAATAAAATTTTGACATGAACGGAATACTGCAAAGAAGCTTGCAGCCAATTACAATATTAACACCAAATTCCGTGTCTCATATCAAACATTTATTTCTTAAGACTCCAATCAAAGACAAGATATTACTTTATTTCAAACAGGATATTGAATATCACTCATCAATGTTTCTGCTATAAATTTCCTTTTTTTCCTTAATTACACATCTTATCCAAACAAGGCACAAATTGTACTTCTTTATATCTTTCTTGCTGATCCCTCTTAACATTACAGATTCATATTATTTGCTCTTAAGATAATTTTTCTAAAATTGCAGCCCTCGGAAATGGCTTCACAGAATCACTTCCGATGGACAAGGTGTAAGCCTTGAAGTAATGTCAGAAGCATATAGTTACATGCATGTCTATATATATATACCTTCTCAATATAAAACCCCTCAAAGGCCTACATTTTTATAAATTGTGCAATTATCTTCAAATAGCTTATTCTAGCCAGCAGTCTTTACAAGCATCAATTTGAATCAAAAAGGATATTCTTTTCTAAGATGTAGCAAGTTCAAAGCCTGCAATTTTCATTCAATCTCTATATACTAGTGTAAGTTGACAGGACAAGTTAAGGTTTGCACTGGATGGTTCCATTTGATCTGTTTGAACCACAACTACGCCGCGCTGCCGCCGCCGCGCCGTACGAAGCGTTGCGTCGTCGCATCGCATCGTTCTACGTTTATCCACTTAACACTTTTATATTGGCATCGGAGTAGATCAGTGGCAACGGAGCAGCTTCTTGGATAAATCGTTTAACCTTCCATCAAATCAACATCATCCTACTGGACGGGAAACGACAGAAGCGTGTGCGTTCAACTGGAGAAGACCGCCACGCAGCTTCGTTTGCAAGTGCTAGATCTAAACGTTCGGTGTATTAAGGCTCCAATGCAGAGGGCGCACCTTTACGCACTTTAAATAATATTTTCTTAATTCAATGGAAGAAGTTTTCTTCATTGCGTGCCCAGTGGATCAACCAAGATGAGAAATATATTCTTTCGGATTGGGATACGGTTTTTATAAGTGCAGCTTATTATGTCTATGGATTGTGGGCTCTAACAATAAATCAATCCTACACTGAGTTTTTTTTCAAGTAGGGTGATGCCCATCGGGTTTGTCTACTTTTTTATATGCGTCCTTCTTTGAGTTCCAACTATAGCCATGTATCATCGATGATATCGATTTAAGTTTGCAGTGTAACGCTTAAATGTATCTTCCAATGTGTCCGCTGTCGTCGTCGTCGGTTGCGGTCTCTTGTGGTCACGTTTCATCTATGGTCTTCCACTTGTTATGGCAAACCCAGAGTCTCAGTCATCAAGACAGGAAGGAAGGGTGGCTGTTGTGTGTAATGTGATGTCTGCTGCTACTTGCACACACATACATGTATATATATTTTTCTGTCCTAGCTCTAGCTCATTGCGGTGTGGCCTTTTTCATTCATTAAAAAAGTTGGCAAGGTGATGTTAGAGCCATCAGAGCCAACCATCATGCTTTCTCTTCTCTGATGCCCGTATAGTAAGCTGAAACAGCAAGGTGAGAGCAAATCAACTTGAAATTGGTGTGGTTTTATGGAAGTAGTTACAAGCTGGAGCTACAACCAGCTTTAAGGTATAGCATAATTATTGCGAACATAATGATGAAGTGGCGACAAAGAAAAAAGCAAGGAACGACTATACAACTTGTTTAGGTCGTGGTTATAATTTTATGGCAATACGGGGCATGTACATTGTAAAAATGTATGCTGAAGCTGTCGATTTGTATAGCTGATGAGAATTGTTATAATTATGATTACTATTTGTTTTCATTTGTTTTGTTTGTTTAAGGTGCGAAATTTACTTCAATAAACCTCAAAGCAATGAAAGCCTTGAAAAAAATCTCCTAAAGTAAAGAGACTTTCTAGAACTTTTATATAATATACAAAATATATATAGGTACATTATTTTAAAGCTAAAATATTTTTTTTTTTACAAAAACCAAAACATAAAAGAGATAGTTTAAACCTTTAAAAAACATGAAGATCTGCTTTTGTTCAATACTTCACTTGAAACACTATGACATTACATTTTGGCACAGAAGTATCCCGTCGCCTTGTGTACCTTTTGAAGCTTTTGTTTCCAATTTTGAAAATTAATTGCATTTAGTTTGTATTTTTGGTGTGTGTATTTTTCGACAACTTCAACAAGGTACAATTTCATTCTCGTGACGCGCCCTAGTTTGGTTAGGAAGTTTTATTCTATATCTGGCAAGAGTATACAATTGAAAAAGACTTACATATGATTTCTGCTTAAATATTTCAAAGAAATTATGCTATATCGTAACTCAATTTTAATTACTTCAATTAACCACAAAAATTTTCAATTGATATTCCACAATTTTTATAGATTTGTTTACAAAGTAAAATTATCAGAAATATGCCATTCAATAGACATTTTTTGATGAATTTAAAAGAAATATAAAGATGTTATTCAACGTTTGCCTAAAGCATGCAAATATAAATATACACTATTTTATGTGCAATATAATTCTTACGCTACGTTTAATCTATAACGATAAAATTATGAAAAGGCCATTAAACGAACATGTAGTCATTTTAATGCCCATACATTGTGAGTGAGATGTTTTTCACCATATCAATAATTTAATGATCAAAGAAAAAAAAAATTAACATCTCTGTTAAATAAAATCTCAAAAATTCTTTGTTGAAACATAACTTTCTGATTATAAAACATACAAAAAAGCGCGTTGCATCCACACAAATTCTTTTATTTGAAAAGGCGATAACAATGTCTAGATGCACATTTCCTGTCCAGATAACGGCTGACCATTGACCAACCATATACACCAAGTTGTTCTTAGTTTAATGGTTTAACATTCATCTATTGAATATAAATAACTGAAGGCTTAGATATTTGATGCTTCATCCTTAATAAAAAAAAAAAAAAAAACACGCCTTTTGTTCGAATTCTCATAAAATTAATCCATATCATTTATATGGAACCAGTTTTTAATGCCTTCTACGTTCTACGATCGAACGATGTAAAGATGACAATCAAATCACATCATCGACAACTGCATCAATGATGTTCCTCCAACACTGAAGGCAAACGGCATTTCTTATAGCAACTTCTGGAGGGACCAGATATTTAAAATGCCTCCAATTTATTTCTTTTGTTGCGTTGCGTGTCCATCAAAAAAAGAAGATAATGATGGAAGGTTTATTTATACATAAGAATAAGATAAGCCGTCCATTGTTGAACGCATCGGGTCTTAATTCTTGACGTCATTCAATGACACTATATGACTGTCTTCAGGGGAAGAACAAACAAATCTTAACAGGATGACTAGTTCGTTAGTTACGTGTTGAGAGAGTGAATGGATCACATAATTTGCACCAAAGCTAATATATAACAATTAATTAATTTATTTATTTACCGAATACAGAAATCGATTAAGAGCTAATCAATCAAAAGCTATTCCTGTGTTTGCGAGTTTATTGTTTTTAAAATCATAAAATTAGTCCGATGTTTTAGGAAGTTCTTGTCGGTATACATTTAACATCTTCAAAAAATTCAGAAAGGTCTACAACATCAGCAGCAGAGTCTTCAGGGCGAAGACGCCAAATAAAACCTTTTTTTTAGGTCAGCAATAAACTTTAGTCGAACACACCTTAATCTCTCAGAAAACATTTACAACTTTGATTTCGGAAATAATCCAACTTAAATTACTCACAAGAAAGAAAAAATAAAAAAACCACAAAAACAGGATGATCACTGGAACGGGGAGAGATGCAAAAGATTAATAAATTTTAAGAATTTGGCTCTGGCTGTTTCTTCTGTCGACACAGATTTGTGAAGTGTCTACATTTAATGAGCATTCTCGGGATTAATCTGAGTGTAAACAAGAGGCACGACCGACGCTTTTTTGGGATCGGCTGTGAATTATTTTAGGTATGTATATGCGTATGAGTTTGGTAGTTCTATAAATAAAAATGAAATTTGACCTAAACCTAAGTCAAATGCCGATGATTTCTTCAAAACACCAAATTTGTATCCAAAAAATTATAAAAGTTTAATCATCATTATCTCCTTTCCTTACTGGAGACAATATACCAAAAATGAGTTTTTAATATGCTGATTGTTTTACTGAAAGCATTAAAAAAAAAACATCGGATTGCATTTTATCAACAACGGAATGGAATAAAAATAATATAAATCATAGTGTAACCTTCAACGCTAAAAAAGTTACTAAAATTAGCTTGATGAATGAATTAAGAGATTTTAACAAAATCAAAACTACACTTGATTTCTCGCAACAAATGAGAAATGCTAATTTCAAGTGCTGATTTACTTACAATCTCAAATTTTTCACACAGGCGATCGCAACCAGAAATTCTATGAAGTATGTATTTTTATCTCAAAGTCCGTATTTGATTAAGCTAAACACACGGTTTAGTTGATTTTTTAATTAATTTGTTATGCCAACAAATGAAAACAAAATCTTTTAATTAGGTTTGTTTTTCAAAAATGATAATTGTTGCCCTTGACTTAGGTTTTTATTCTTCATTTCACTCTGCAAGATTATTTATTAAAGGCCATTGCGCAACAAATTTACATTTTGTGTTAATCTGGAAACAGAATTTATCTTATTGTTTGGCTGATAACAGTATTGCAATAATCTATACTTTTAATTGTCTTAAGTTTTTTTTTTTTTTGGACTTTGCTTACTTAGAATTTGAGAATGAAGTTTTAACTGCTGTAATATGCTTGTGTGATGAAATGTGTGATGGTTTTAGATTCAATCCTAAAACCATGACAGCTGCGCTGTCATACTAATATTCCTTAATACCCTAATTGAGATTGGAAAACTGGTGACAGTGCTGCGTGCGAACAGACACTTTTTTCTGAGTGCACGGAGAGAATTGAAAAATCACCAATTGCGAAATATTCAGTTGCAATTTACAAAACATGTTTTTTTTTGTAAATTACGGCGCTTTGATTCGAAACTGATAGAACAATTGGCAATTTAACTTTCAATTCATCGCAAATTACAACAATTCCTGAGTTGAGATTTACAATTAAAAGTTATAATTCAAGCTTGTGCCCTTCAAAGTAAATTACAACCTTTTTGTCGCAATTTACTACTTCAAGGGAATAATTCCATTTATACTTTTTACCAATCTGGATTTGCTAAAATTTTTTCGTGATTTATAATCACTGAGTATTAAATTCAACTCAAGTGTGTCTGACGGCTACGTCGAAGGTCCGGAGTTCGATCCCTGCCTCGAACTAATAATTATCTTTTTTTTTTGGTACTGTCTCTTTTGAGGAAATGTTAAATCATCGAAAAATAAATCTATTTAATATTAAAAGTGGATCTTTGTAAGCCATTCGGATTCAGCGGGAAATGATATTCCACCAGAATATACAGGAATCGTTTAGAATATAAGTCATTAGGCCCTGGCCCCGCTTGTGTCTCCAATAATGCCTTTTTTGTAGTTCTATTATGTACATAGAGAGTACAAGGTTGAATTTCAACTACACATTATATACAATTTCTTACCTTTATTTAAATGATCATCACAAAAAATTGTACATTAGAGGTTAGACGTCCAAAATAAGACGACTTTATTTTTCTCGCCAATAAAACATAATCTTAATTCAAAACACCCCTAAAATGTAACTCATATTCAGGTTGCTTCTTATTATTAATTTTGATATCCGACTTGGATGCATCACCATGGCCTAGTAGATGTGTGTTTGGTTGGTATGCAGAGGGTCTCGAGTTCGATTCCTAGAATCAGCCAAGTAAGTAAAAGTTACATCTTCAAATAAATAATAATAAATGCTTTCCAATAAATGGAAAACGTTGCTTGTCTCAAAGCGATATAATTTGTTACAAATTGAGTAAAATGGGGTTGCAATTTACGACTTTACCACTCATTTTTTCAAAAACATATTTTTGATTCAAAACAAAAAGATGGAAATCTACGACTAGCTTTTTTGCAATTTACAATCGAGTAAATATAAAATTGATACAAATTTGGATCAATTTTCGATTCGCGATGACAATGTTTTATTTCTCAGGATCGAATTATTGACCCAAAAATGTGGTAATTTGCTATTTTTGAGTGTCAATATCTTCATTTCGTTCAATTTTGAAAATTGCGAACAAGGAGTCGTAATTTACAAAACCCCGAGCTAGGGTGAGAAACTGCATAAGATTTTCGTGATTTTCAGCTCATTTTTCTTGATCTGATCTAAAAATTCTTTCCGTGTGCCAAGTGCAAACGACTGTTTTTTTCAGTTATAGGAATAGATGGAAAAAAGAACGCTGAGAAGGGGAAAGTCGTCTACTAAATTGACTTCATGATACAACTACTAGAGTTAACGCCTTCCTTCCAATTTTCATTTTTGATTTGTTCTGCGCATCTACGTCATAAGATCATCTAAAGCTTGCGCCTTCTCGTTTTCGCCTTCCCGTTTAACTTTTGTTCCGTCATACTTTCTATACATTCTACACATTGACATAATATACATGTATATAGTATGTCAATGTATGTAGTTGTGCGCTCTACGTCATAAGAACACACGGAGTTTGACAATGGTTTGACGTTTTGTATAGCATCATGCGCAATGCCATATCTTTATTAGTTGTATCATGAATTGACTTGGCATATCTACCATATCGTACCTCGTGTTTATCAACTGAGTAATTAAAATTATTTTCGTGTGGCAATGATTAAAGATAACAGACGACCTTCTCAAGGACGATTTAATTCTAAAATTAATGTGCTTTTTGCACACTTCTTATTTGGCTAAACGATAAGAAGCGTTTTTTAATAGTGTGTATCTTTATATAGTCTGTAGATATAAAGGTACAATATTTTGCTTTGCTTGATCATCGTTCTATCTGTGTTTTATTCTACAACAAGATTACTTTTTTCATAAATATAAATGAAACCTACAATAAATAGGAAGATAGTAGAACAATTTTATGAAGACAGTAATGACTTGCATTACTTTTGAAAGTTGTAGATCTTTGCTGATGTAACAATTAAAACTTGCTTTTATTATCTAAAACTGAACAAAATATATATATAAAACTTCAATTTAAATTTGTATTTTACTAACAAACAATCTTTAAAATTAGATTATTAGTTTTTTTTTTTTTTTTGTAACTTATCAATAATTATTTCAGAGAGTACAGCAGAATATGTCAAAAATTTTATAAAAATGATTTTTGTATTTTAATCTTGGGTTGGTGTTTTTTCTGATACCTTTTTCTCTTTTCCTCTAAGAACCCTACCCAGTCAAATCATTACTTATAAAATAATTGCAAGTAAGTAATATTTTTTAAAATAGTAAATGCTTGCTTCGGAAACACTTCTTATATTTATTTTGAACCTGAATAAGTCTTATACCCCCGGAGAATTTAGTTCCTATAAAAAACTTTTCTTCCAACTTCCATGAAC
Organism: Platycheirus albimanus; assembly: GCA_916050605.2. NCBI lineage: Eukaryota > Metazoa > Arthropoda > Insecta > Diptera > Syrphidae > Platycheirus > Platycheirus albimanus. Next base: position 156,367,729 of record OU696697.1, read on the forward strand.
CTCTAGGAAAGTGGTGAAACAAATGTTTGTGTTTCCAAATGGATGTTTTGAGTGCTTGAATTTTGTTAGGTTACCTTTGACACAGTCCTTCTGGAGCAATTTCAGGAAATGTTTATATGTATTTATAATTTTTTGTTGTTGTAAATGAAACGCACAAAGGCACTCTTTCAAGTCTAAAAGATTGCTAAATGCAGCGGATGGACAATATGTGCTTGTTATTCCATGCTAGGGTAAAAAGAACATTTTAGAAAAAGAAATAATTTAAAAAACTTTATGGTATTCAGGACAAATTATTAAAAAAAAAGAATTATCTACAGCAGTGGCATATGTCTCTTATAAACCAATTGAAATCCTTTCTGGTAACTTTCCATTGAGAAAAATAAACAAGATCTTCATTGTCTCCTTATCTTTAATACATACATATGTATGTACATTCCATTCGATATAATCAACAGCGCGCTAAAAAATATGCACATTTATGTTAATTACATTGTTATTGAAAGACAAATATAAAATTAAACTTACTTGCAACATTCCGGAAGAAAATGCAAATATAAATGGCATATAATATGAACACATAAATTTAAATCGCTCTAGACCAGCCAGTGGAGCTGCCAATGCGAAGAAAATTTAATAATATTTTATAAAATCCGAGCATTCCTCATTCGAAACTGATATACGTATGTATATACAAACAAATTAATTTTTTAATTTTTTTTTTTCATAGTAAACAAATTAAAAATTCACATGTAACAAAACCTTATTCAATATTCTTGGGCATTTTTATAATGTTACAAATTATAGTAATCAGTCGCTTGAATCAATAAATATAATTCAGTTTCGTTAGTTGTTTGAAATTGCAATATAAATCTATAAAAATAATAATCAATCACTTTGACCAGGCCAACACATTTTAGTTATCATTTGATTCACAGCAATGCTCTAATAAAAAAAAAATTGTTTCCATCAATATATTATGTACGCACAATGTGGGAAGTAATGCCACCAAATCAAGAATAGTGTTATACATATTTCTTTATATTCTATAAAAACCCTACAGCTCATATACAGAATAAAAGTTCCTTTATAAGTTATGTATTTTGAAAAGGTCATTGAATGACTATTAAGTTTACAAAAAAAAATTGTTTTTAGATACTAAATTAATGTGTACTTTTGGTTTGGCTAAACAATCTTGCCAATAATTTCCATATACCAATTGAAAAAAAAAAAAACAATTACCAATACCTGATTCAGCAACGAAGTCCAAATTGCTCTAAAGAAAAAAATAGACTCAGAAAGAGAGGAAAGGAAAATACCAATTTCCATCGGAAGGTGAGGTGACTCATATTACCAAACATAGAAAACGAATTACTGGCTGATACATTATGGTCAATCACTAACTAAACTAAAGACTGGTCCGACAGCAACTCAAGATGACTGGCACTGTTGCCACTGCCATGCCAAGACGTGCCATTGCTTTTGGCCTCTTGGCTGTTAGCTGTTTTGTTGTATCGCAGGTTTTTAGAAGCTCTTTTATTTTTGCAAGGCAATCAGCTGACAAAATGAAGGTGGAACACTGAAACGATCAAGACCTATCAAAACATTGTACCATAAGCAATTACTGGGAGTGTACGTCAGAGACAACAAACACAACATGTCCATGCCCACCTGAAGAATTTGACAAGATTGTTTGGTAAAAAAAAAAAAAAACAAAAATCTTATCGAGGAAGGAATTTGTGTTTTAGTTTTTTTTTTGCTTAAACCAGTTCTATCTACATGTGTATGTTTTTGAAAATTAGTATTTCACTTTATAGATGGTCAAGGAGATATAGATAAAAACATTTAGATTTAAAGAAGTTGAGGGGCATCATGGAAGTTATTTGGACTTGAATATTATACCCAAGTTGTTTTGATAAGGATCTAACTTAGAAGACTTTTATGTAAAATAGTCGCAAGCTTCGTTTCTTTGGTTCCTATCTCGCTTCTCTAGTAATCACAGATCACAGTTATAGTTTAATAGTACTGCTATGAAAAAATACTTAAAATAATAATGTTGAACCATTTAATAAATCTAATATATTAATACGGAGTTCAAAAATCCAGTTTCCACCCTTTTTTTCTGTCATAATCAAAACAAATATGCCAAACCTATATATATTCTGAAAGGGGACCATGTAAGGAAACAGCGAATGTATATATGAAGCACCTATGTCATTTCCCCTATGAATTATTTATTATTTTCTTTTGTCAATTGAGAAATGGTCGAATTTCGACCACGGGGCGAACTCTAGTTTAATAAATTAAGGAGTATGGTTGACAGATATCACTATAGGGAACAGGGTGGTCAGCTTTATTTTAAAGGTCGTTTCTCAGTTAAAAAGAAAATATCTAACTAAATTATCCTAATTTAGAAAAAAGTGTATAAAGGAGATTGTGAGGATAACTAAAACTTTTTCAAGAACCACACATTTACAATTTACAAGATTAAGAACGAAATTTATTGGAGTTAATAAGAAAACGCTTGAAGTACAAAAACTAAGGATAAGGAGTACAGATTTATATAATTAGAGTAGTAATAGATGGTTTGCAAAGATCAAAATTAATCTAAGGTAGTTAGTTTGTTAGTTAGTTAGAGTTTTATTTAATCATGACCATGTTTCGGTTCCAAAATGTCCACTTGATTTTAAATTAAAAAATTGCGTTAGTTTACTACCTCGATCGTTGTTTGCGCAGCAAATACAAATCTTAAAACAATTTATTTGACACCTTTACATAAATTCTTAATCCTCCCACAAGCTTGCCATTTTTTTCAAATGTTTGCTCAAGTTTCCATAATCCATTGGGAGCATGGATTGGAAGACTTGTTCCGTCCAAGATTGACATATCCTTTATATAGTAGGTTCCCTTGAAAATAAGAGTTTACCAAGGATAGCGTGCATTGTACAATTAAAATTTAGCATATACTTTTGGCAAAGGGCATAATCCTTCCTCTGTTATAATGGGAAAATCCGTATGTCCCTTAATCCATGGCTGACCATATTCTCTGTATATAGTTTTGAAAAATTCACAAATATTAGATTTTTGTACGGTATAAGGATATGCGCGAAATCGACTACTTCCATCAGCACTGTAAGTTGATTTGACCATGTGCTGAAAAGGTGATTGACCAAATAATTTAATTAAATTGAAACAAAATGTATCGGCTGTCACCATTATGTCTTCTCCCAAGTCATCGTGATAAGTCAAGTTTCCATTGATAACATATGTTTTACCTTTCCTGGTTAGATATACATCGTTTTCGATTAAAGTCTCTGCATCACCCGGAATTCCTTCTACCCGTTCATATTCAATATTGTAATTCATTGCGCACTTTAATAATTATAACATTTTCTTAGTTAAATTAATAAATAAATAAATTATTAATAAAATATAAAAACGTATAGTCACCAATATAATTTCCAAGTATACTAAAAATATTACGAAACTGCCAAGAGTGTTCATTGTTGGGAGTTGAGTTGGGCGAAATAGCTTTGAAAATACTTTTTGAAACCGCTCAGTAGTCATCAGCTTTTATAGCGAAACGTTTGCATTTCAAAACCCTAAAAATGTTTTTAAAAAATAATCAATTGAATGAATCGCTTACAATTCGTGGATTTATTGCCAAAAGCTAATTTGTTTATTGCTTTTGCTGTAATTCATAAAGTAAATTCTATCAGGGGAAAATTTTTAAGCAGTGCTGTCTCTTCAAAGAAATTTAGTCCGTTTTCAAATCCAAGAATTTAAAATTCCATGCCATTAAATACATTATGTTTTCCCTCAATATATTTCCGAAGTTTGTAAGAACTTTGAACGTTTTGGTTCAAAATTCCGAACTTTATATTTTGTATTGGATAACTTTGCTAACCTTTGTTCAGTTTTATAAGCTCACAGAACTTACGAGTATTTACATGCATATTCTAGAAATCTGAATTCTGTCCAATAGAAATATATGAAAGACAATACATGGTCGGAATTTTTATTATAAGATTTTTACTTTATAATTTATAATTTTATTAACAAAAGGGCCAACATACAATTTATTTTTGAATCAATATTTATCCGAAACTCTGGCATAGATTTTCAACCCACCAACAACTTTACCATTTCTTTCGAATATCTGTTCAATTTTCCATAAACCTCTTGGAGCGTGACTTGGAAGCTTTTCCACATCTAATAACATGTCTTTGATGTAATATTTTCCCTGCAAAAACAAATGATAAACCATGAAGTTATCACCAAAAAGAATGTTTAAGGCTAACTTTAGGAAGTGGGCATATTCCTTCTTCGGGAATCATTGGAAAATCTGTGTGTCCTTCGACCCACGACTGCCCATATTGTCTATAAATGGTTTTGAAAAATTCACAAATTGTAGATTTTTGAACTGTATACGGATGTGCTCGAAATTGGCTCGTTCCGGCTGCACTATATGTTGTTTTAACCATGTGCTATTGATAACAATGATTAGAAAGAAAATAGAATACAGTTTTTTTTTGTTTACCATGACATCTTCACCCAAGTCTTCACTATATATCATGTCTCCATTTGCGAGGTAATCTTGACCATTTCTTGTTAGCCGAAGAGTGGAATAGTCAACCAAAGTTTCTTCGTCTCCTTTTATAGCTTCAAGGCGTTCCATATCAAAATTATAATCCGGTGTCGCCTTAAAATTGCATTTATTTAGAGTTACTTAAAAGTGTCAGTTGTTTTACCAGAGAGAATCCTAATGTCTCCAAAAACAAAATGAAAATGCTTAACTTTAGCATATTGTTAAAAATGTCAAACAGACTGTAGTTCTGTCTGAAACTGCTTTTGCATTTATAATAATTTTATTTGAATTTGAATTGTGTCAAAGATGCAATTAAAATTACTATCGTGTTAATCGTTGCGACATTGAGTGGGTACATGAATTCGAAACCGATAATTTGTTTCATCATGGTGATTAAAAAAAAAAAATGATAACTGTAACAAGTTCAAATCATAACCTACCATTTTATCAAGATAATCTGATGTGCAATGTTGTTCTTCCATAAGTTATAATTATTTTTCGTTTAATTTTTAAGATAAAGCTTACAAACAAGGTAGAAAATTACAATGGTTTCAAAATACTATTGCTTGGGATGAAACACAAATTGAATTGATAACACCACGAATTTGTTGCAGGGAAACTAGATTTATTTAACATTGTTTGATTATTTCATTTAACTGATAAATGTGCAAGTAAAAAAATATGGTTGTTAAACAACTCCAACTTTTAAGGTTAAACGTAACTCACTTTTATCTTGATAGATTTTTTATACAAAATCAATTGGTACTTGTCTATGGTTAGATCAAGTGAGAAAATGTTGTGATACGGTCAACAATACCTCCCTTGGATTTCACTTAAATTAATATCAGGGTGGCAATGGTACAGTAGATCGTGGATGTAGTGGATGATTGCGAACCTAGGGTTGTGGGTTCGATTTTCTTAATATTCCTCCAGCTTCAACTGAATGCCATCCGTGGTAGTTTCGTGATATAATTATTAAAATTTTATTATAAATCTACTGTCTTTTCTGACTATTCGTTCTTTCATACTTATGCAGTGCACGCTGGATAGAAAAAGGTATTAAGGTCTTACCGGCATGAAGTTAAAATGAGCTGGTCGTACAAAAATTCTTTGCTATTTTTTTTTCTTCTTTAAGTTAACAGTTCAGGATTACCCTCTTCGAGCTCTTAAAATTATTAATGTCTTGTTTCCTTGTGGCAAGATACTTTAACGGCATTGCAGATGCGGTGATGAACCATTTCTAGTGTTGTGGTTGGTGTCCTGTTTAATGCAATAGTTGAATGTTTTACCAACACATGTCTGAATTTAAGTAATGTTTGGGATGTATTATCTCAGCTTGGCTAACTGTCCAAACATGCGCAAACATACTAAGTAAAGATACCTTACTGTTAACAAATAAAAGTGGACATATTTTTCGAGAAAAATAAAACTAGAAACAAGTATAATATGTAATCGTCTCGGGCGCCATTTCCCCTGGATTTTGCCTTTTATTCCCACATAACAGAAATTAGGAAAACTTAAAATTCCCCTGTAAACGCCTATAAGCCAGCAGTATAATATGCTTGCCAACTGAATATAATGATGTTATAGCATATTTATCAAATTTCAACAATTTCAAAATATTGACAGCAAATCAATAATTTGATTGATTGTTACTCATTTAAACCTGGCCTTCAATGTTGTTCAAGTATAGCTATACTGTACTACTATAATAAAAAAAAAGTACAACAATTAATTTTAATGTACAACACACACTCATGACATAATAAACAGGAAAAAAATCTTTCATTACTATCCATCGCCCACAACAATCTCTTTGCGAAAACTAAAACAAAAATTGCTGCCAGCATTGAGGTCGGACCAAATAAAAAATATATCAAACCATTCTTTCAGTGACTTACATTTCGTGATGTGAACTCTTAATCAACTGTGAAAATTGACCTTATTTCCTCCATTGGAGGTTAGAATATTGGAGCACCAAATTTGAGACTTTACTTTCCTATACCACAATAACAAGAACCGTACATTTTTTTTTTGGTGCTGCCACAATAGATTAGATTGACGAACACCCAAACGGAATGCAAATGAACCAAATTAAACGACTGTCGCGGCATGAGGCGGAAAATGTTTTTACTTTTTGTTTGTTCAGTTTTGAAGCTGGTAACGCCGCAGATGTTAATGGCATATAATAAAATACAAAAATAAAACACTGACAAACTATCAGCAAAATTAGAAAATAAATCTAGATTATGTTTCTCAAATCCATTATAATTTAAAGAAAAAAAAATATATTCATGGAAAAATGGTTCGTTACCAAAAACTGCAACGGAAATATACAGAAAATTGACATTTAAATCATTAAAACATAACAAATAGTTAAGTTTGTATAATTTTGAATATGATTCATTGTGGTTTACTTGAAAAATGTTCACATAAGAATTTTATCTATGTTTGTTGACTTCTTTAAGAATATCATATTCCTGCAGAATATTAACGCACACACAGAAATGGTTGAGAGTGTAAGTCACAGGTACCTGCCCCGTTTCGAGCTGTTATGTTGTACCAACAATTTATTTCTTAAGTAAATGTTTCGAATCGCTTTTTTGAAGCTCCAAAATACCGCCTAATTACCTTTACATACATCATTACAAAAATTAGTTATACATTTAATTTAAATGCACCCAAAAAAAAATGCCTACCTAAGAATATACGTGTTTTGATTCAGATCAATCTTTGTTACTGTAATACGATCTAATCCGATCTTGTGAACCCAACTACCTAGTCATGCAAAGAATGATGGGATGATCAATTAATCATTTTTGTAAGGAATTTATAAATTGGGAGAGTTAAAAAAGCAGGTTCCTTTTGTGAGTGTTTTCTTGGGCATGAAAAGGATTGGTATTTATTTTAACGGGCGTACATAATTCCATCACTTATTTAATTTAAAAATATCAAAGAATGTTCGTTCAATTTGAGGGTACGAACACGGTTCAAACGAATATTTGTATTTTTGAAGTAGAATGAATCTTGTAGTTGAATTTATTCAAATCATTAATATTGATATATGTATACATGTATATTGGACGTGGACATACTAATAAGACTAACTCAATTGAGTTACTAAAAAAAATAGATAAGGCCGTCTTTTCTTGCATGTATAAAAAGTATTATGCATTCAATAAAATAAGTTTTTAATGCATTTATGATGATGATGACAGTAGAAACATTTATATAATATGATATAAATAACGGAAAAAAGTTTAAAATTAAATATTGGTAGTACCTTAAATTTTTAAAATTACGTTTTTCGTTCTTTCATGAAAAAAGGGCTCAAGCGCAAGCCACCTCCGAAATTCAAAAATATCTTTTCATACACAAGCTTCATTGTTTCGACTAAGAAACGCATATATTTGGGATTGTGGATTTATTGTAAATACGGTTTATTGGAAAAACAATTTTTTTATAGTTTCTAATGAAAAATCGGCGCAAATCAATTTTTTTGACTTCATACACAAGATATGAATGTACAAGATGTTTATGTACATTGTACATATAAGACACTATTGATGGTTTTGGGTGGAAAGTGGGCTTTAGGCACGCCCAAACTGAAATATTTTTATTAAATTGGAAGAAGATTTACCTAAAGCTTGCGTGTGCAAAATGTTAGCGTTATTGCTTTTAGCGTAACTGTACAAAAATAATAATTTGATTTTGCAAATTGAGGTTGTTCAACAAAAATGGCGATTGTGGGCGGATTTTACCGGTTCAAGAACTTGGCCTTTTTTTGAACCAAAGATTATATGTTTATATTAAATTTCAGCTTTCTAGCTCAAAAATTGCGACCTCTAGGGAGTATACATACGGATGAACGGACATGGCTAAATTATTTTCTTTTCTATACCTAACGGTATTATTTCTCTAAGTTACAAACTCCATACCAAATACAATATACTTATCCTTAAGAATAGGGTATAAACACTTAAAAACATTTTAAAGATTTCCTTCCAATAGTTTAATATATAAATGCAACAAATTTAATTTTCTCAATTACATTCTATGGAAATATTGTATGCTTTCTGCTATGAGTCCTCAAAAGCTTCTATTTACCCTGGCCCTTTATGGAGTTCGAAATACACTTTTCCTTAATTTAATCTTATTTTCTGCAAAAATAAATTATTGTATTTTTTGAACACAGTTATACATAAGATTGTATTACAAAATTTGTGAGTAGTCTCAATTCCCATTGTCAATCAATAAATGTATGCAGATTTACTTTTGAACCTGACATCAATAATCATTTCCACCCCAGGGAATCTATGTCATTAATATGGCTAATACTTATTTCCTTTCCGTCTACAAGAGATATATTATGACACTCAATAACCTACAGAAAGACGTTCGTCTCCACCTTTTAAGCATCAAACCAAATCTCCTAAAAAAACAATATCAACCTATCAAATAAACATATTTCACCTTATTTTATTTAAATTTTCACATTAGTGATTCTTTTAAAGAACCACAAATCAGACACATCCGATGGCCTCGAAAGGCACAAGTCACGTCGGTCGTGTCGCGAGTGGCGTTTAATTTGTATGACTAACTTCTTGGTGGGTAACATTCCACTTCATTTCGGATGGTTGCTGACCGAATATTCTTTTTTTCTTAGAAAAAATAATGATACGTTTGATTAGAAATCGGCTGTCCTCCTTAATATAAAGCCTGTCAAAATATTTCATTTCAGCTTCATTGTTAAGACCATTGTGTAAAAATGTAACATACATTCTTAAAACTTGTCCTTCTCCCTAGACCTTGAATGTGTTGGACTAGGAAGCTTTTCAACTATCGAAATATTTCTAATAGCCTAAAAACTGGTACAAATGCTTAGGTAAAAGTAGTTCAAAGTTATAATTCATTTCAAACCGAAATCCGACTGCTATAATAATTGGGAGCGTCTTGTTATCTGATCTTTTAAAATCAATTAAATATACAAATCTTTTGTGTAAGATTTATTTTAATGGTTGGATAGTAAATTTCAAATTAAATATATAATTTAATCTGATATTTGTACTGAATTGTGTATTTCTTCATTTGGTTTTCTTTCAGTGCAAGAGGTGAAATTTGTGTCATTGCACATGCGATATGCGATATAATTGTGCACCAACAGTATATTTCTTCATTCCACTATTGTGCACACCATGGTGCACCGGCCAGCTACAGTTGCAATTTTTTTTTTTGTATTTTATACCAGAATACCATTGCTTTATAGTTGGCTGGTTTATATTACTTCGAGTCCACATTGAAGTTCTTACTCATATGGCCTAGTGAAGGTACACCTTCACATTTGTAATATTTGTAATTGTAATGCTGATTTTAATTGCAATACCGTCAATATTGCGCCTAATTTAACACTAAAGAACTGAAGAAGCAAAGTCAATGTTGTTGTTTTTTTTTTTGCTCTCCACACGGAATAAGAAATCCAGAATCCCGGGTAAAATATAGGTATATGCAATGCACCTCATTTGTGCCATCAATCTTCACTTCCACATACCGATGTCGAAAGAATCAATATAAGAAATAGTCTCAGTCACAGTGTTAGACAGATCGTAAATCTACGATTGCATAACGATTGCTTTGCACAAAAGATACATATAACAGACTTACGCCTAGATGATGATGTATCTTCCAACTACGACTTGAGCTCTCCAGTATAATTTAAGATCGGCTCAAGTGCAAAACGTGTTCCATTGCTTAAGGTCGGTGCGGTGGTTTGGTCGGTTGGTTGGTCGGTCGATTGTTAGTAGAAAAATGGGATGGGTAACTCCTTCTTTATCCACACACACTGCTTACTGCTCAGTGCTCAACTCACTGCCTTACTGATCTTCTTCATATGCAATTTTCTGGGTAGTGAACACATAGAAACCCGGGAGCTGATTATGGACATGAATGCGACATTTGTCAGACTGACGTTACGCGAATGGTTATGTAGCTAAAGATTTATCCGCAAGTCACAGATCAAAAACAAAGTCACCACCTATGACGGAGCAACAATTTATACCTGATATAAAAACTAAACAAAAATGAGTTTCAATCGAATTGTGCAGTGAAACTAGGCTTGTAAAAGATATATATTTTTTTTTTGGTTTGCTTTGCATTTTCTTTTTTCACACACAACAATTGAATGCCAATGTGCTGGAGTGATAAAGAAATCGGGAAAGTGATTTCCAATCTAAGCACGTAATAGACATGGTTTGAGAATGATACGACTTTAAGGTGCTTGAGCCAAATTGTAGGTATAGTAAGATCGATTTGTATACTTTTTTATTTTCTTATAACTTTGTGCCTATTAAGGCCAACAAATTACAGGTACAATATTTTGAATTTATAATGTATACACCAAGCAATTTTTTTTTTTGAATACGCCTTGTTTTGAACTTTCACAGAAAAAAATCTTCTGTTCTCGTCAATGACATTACATTTTATAAAAATCAATTTTAAATATAAATAATAATGGTGAAACATTAAATGTTTTCCATTTAATGATGTACAATTTAAAAATAAGAAGAAAATGCAAAATTGAGAACTTAACTTGGTATTCTACTCGAAGCTACAAAATCAAACGAAATGTAGAAACTCGCCAACCAAACGATGCTATCATTCCCAGCTGCAATTTGACATACAAAATGTCTTCAATCAAAATTGGAACTTCATTGTGAATGTTCAGATTTATACATCATTGAAAGATGGATCATTATATCGTCTGGCATGTTGACCTTCACTACACAAAATCAAATTCATAAATTTATTATTATTATATTTAAATATTCACAAATTTATTACACCTGTCCAAAATAAATGCGCAATCCAAGATTTTTAAAGACACATTTTGACTTCTTATATTTGCAAATCGCCTTACCGAACTTTGACACAGATACCTTTGGAGGCATCCTTAGAAGACATTTTCGAAAGATTTGGGCATCTTAAGAAGACTCTACCAAAAGATTTCTTACTAATTTGACAAAATGCATTTGTGGAAAATCGCTTTACCGAAATTTGACCAAACTTCACAGAAACCTTCTTTGGCATCTTCAGTTGCCTTTTCCAAAAAAATTCTTTCTTTTTTTGACAAAATGCACTAAAAATGCTTTTGTGGAAAATCGATTTATCGGATTTAATAATTCTTTTTTTCCAAACCGTCCATAATTGGTCCCCATTCATTTAAAAATATATATATATAAAAACCCACCCAGCCTGACTCTTGGAATAAGGTCGCATACAACAATAAAACTTATTTATATGTATATAGATTATTATCAGTGGAAGTCCCTTAGTGTAAAGTAACATAAAACAACATTTTTTTCATAATTCTATTGTCTTTATATAAGTAAATCTACTGATTATGTACTTTACCTATATGTGATTGAGCTTGAATCTCATAAAATTTTATCGAAGTACTTCTTGGAGCACAAATAAATGATTTAATTTGATCAAAAAACAACATAAAAGCATTCTTTCAAAACTATTTCGTTGTATCTTATATCTATAACATTAAGCACACATTTTCTCTTAATATAATAATAGTAAAATTATTCCGAAAACCAGAAATGATAATATTTTATCTCATAACAAATATATTCTTCTATTGTAACAATTTTGTTTCCAAAAAATACCGTTACCTATCAATAAAAATGCAGTCCTCAAGCCAATACAAAAGCATATTGGAATGGAATGCATCAGATAAAGGGACTGGGGAATACAATTTATTTGGGTTTATTTCCATAAATGCATTAACGCATCTTTTGAATAAAAGCACAATAAAATTTTTAATAGATTTGAAGAAAATGTCCAACAACACAACGACTAACCGGTAGAATAACCTTAATAATGCACGATTAGAGTTGCCATACCAGAAAAATAACATCGAACCTAGGCTGTTGGTGTCCCACTTCCTTCTCTTCTCTTGACAATGCTTTGTCCAAATATAATGATAAAGGTTGTTCACATTACTTCAAAAGGCAACATTAACAACAACAGTAGATCATTAACACCAACAATTTATTGTCTTCCATAACCCTATGAAAAATATAAATATTATGGTCGCTTAAAGAAAGACTTCGGAAAAACGTCAGCTACATGTGACGAGCAGTTTTAAAAATGTTTTAATCATAACTGCAAGTGAACTTAATCAGTATAATTTTTGATGCTATGTTTTCAAAACTATGATGATAATTTAAATGTTCATTTTGGAATTCAAAAGTCTTTATGTGACTTTATGAGACATTCCCTCTGTAAGAGTGTTCTTAAATGTTACTGTACTGATTCGTATTTTAGCCTGAATAGTGCTAAAATCATCGCACCCACAGTTTTGCAGTTCATTAGTGGAAAATATAAAATAATTTGTATTATAATCACAACAAATATAGCTAACAAGAAGTAACAACTTTTAAAAAAGATACGAAGATACTAATAAAAGCTATTTTAAGTCCAACATTACATTTTATAAGGTAGACACGCCGCGCCGCAAGACTTGGCGAGCTCGCAAACGACTTTTGCATAGAAGCTGTATGGACGAAGAAGAGGAGGAGGCAGTTCTCCCTGTATATGCCTGGCACTAGCTTTTCAACGGAAACTCTTTTTCTCTTTTTTCAATTATATTGACGAACTGATGGGCTTAGACATCAATTCTCTCGTGCGCTTCGTTAGAAGCTCTAATTGGTTCTTAGTGTGTAAGTTTGTTTTTAGGGGTCAACCAAAACCCCAAAATTTGTATTATCCCAACGGTTCTCTTTTGGACTTATTGTGTCTGCTTACACCTCTCTAGCCTAAGTCCAACTGGACCTAACAAGTTAAACTAACTTTTAACATTAATTTTAAATAGCATACCTACCGTTATTTTTTGTATTCTACAATAAAGCAAAATCATGCTGCTAATAAATCAGGTCAACAACGGCTATCTATACTCACAAGTCTAAGAAAAAATAAGTAAAATTAACTCGCCCCCCCCAAACAATGGAACACTATTACAAAAAAAAAAAAAACCGAAAACACGCAATCAAGCAAATCAAGAGACACAAAACCAACATTGTGTTAAATAAATTTCCGCAAAAAGTGCTTGAGAAACAAAGAGAAAAATTATTATATCTCTAAGTTTATGTTGTTTAAATCAAGGGTAATTCTAATAGTAAATTTCGTTTGGCTAGTCAAAAAGTAAAGTGCATAATGGCCTCAAAAATTAATTAATTGAATATAAGACTTATTGTTTCTAGCACTTTGATTAAATATATGTATTAATATGTTTGCTCTGATATTTTGGAAGGATACAAATGTTTGTTTGTATATTTTTTCACATTTTTGAAATTTTTTTATTAACGATGAAACAATTCCAGTTTTGTTTAATAAAAAGGGTTCATGATCATCTTGATAATCGACATCTTTGAATGGGTCATGTGTAAGTCCTAGAGATTAGAACAGATAAAAATATGTTCAAAGTTATTTATTGACATGCCACATACAAATGTGAACGCAATCAATTTTTTGTTATATTATATATTTAGGTACATATTTATACAAGAGATATAAATATACAACGAGTTAAGCGTGTTTAATACTAACTCCACGCTTATATGCCAAAGCAACAGCTTTATTAATTAATATCAAAATAAAATTCAACAACTTCCGGAATTTCCGTTTGCCTAAAAAAGAAATGAGTCAATCGTTGATTAATGTTTTATCAGATATTCGCATTCGCGAATAACTTTTGTTTGTTTTATGAAGACACAAGTTTAAAATTTCTCAAACGAGAAAATGACGAACGGAAATAAAGTAGAGTAGAAACATGGAGCAACCACTTTGGTTTTTTATTTTAGGAATATGTGATTTTGTAGATGAATAAAAACTTTACTGGACAAAAAGTGTGATGTTTCATTTTCGTTTGATTACAATAGATTCTGTTGTTTTTTTTTTACTTGTTTTATTGAAATCACTTTTGGCACTCGAAAATATTTTTTCAATCAAACAATACAATAGTAAATTTGGGTCTCAAAAACTTAAAACTTCCTTGTACTATTGCTGTAATAGGAACACAAAACTGTACCCAAATAAGATACTTTTTATTTGGTTTTGAATCTAAAACCGTGTGAATGAATGAATGCTTATAGTCACAGAAGTATCAAATATTCGGAAGACTTCTATAGGAAGTATGTACATATCTGTCGATGTTATTTAATAACATTATGATGGAAGTGTGTTTGTTTATTTAGAACGAATAAAAGTATGTTGCTGTGTTTATGTCTGCGAATGACATTGAAACGCTTCGTTAGTGCTGATTTAGCAAAATGCTTAAGCATACACGTGTCTTGGTGGGTAAATATAAATAAAAGACTGTTGACAAACAAAATATGTCGTATTAATGATTTGAAAGCTTAAGTAAATATAAATAATATTTTTATGCGCTGCTTGGACAAGTCATTTCATTGGACACAAACAATTAGACAAGATAACATAATAAAGTTGTGGAGATCAGATCCATTATGAAAATAAATTATTCGAATTTGGTCATGAAATCTCACTTATATCTGTATTGATTTAATTTGGAAAAACAGTGTAAACTCTATATAACGACACTCAAGGGACTGTGCATATTTTGACATTATAGAGTGTTGTCGTTAAATAGAGAGAATAAAATCTGTATTAGAAAAAGAAAAATTTTATTTCAGACTAGTTTTAGGAATATTTGTTATTTTCGTTTGACGTCTTTTCTTGGTGATACAAAAAGTACTCTTGAGTCGAAATTGAAAGTGAGTGTGTAATGCTATATAGAATGTATGATTGTATAGAAGACAAGCTAAACCCACCAAAACTGAGAGATTTCGATGCTTTAGGGAGTTAATCGTTAAATCGAGTGACGTTACGTCGAGTTTTCTCTGTATTCATCAATGCATTGAACAAAAGTTATTGGTTAAATGTCTTAAAAATATAAAAAAAAATTAAAAATTAAGTTCCTACCATTAATGGCGCCACTAACAATGGCTAAAAATATTGTGTGTTGTTGTTCTTAGACATTTTTACAGAAAAACTCACATAAATTACACTGTGGCGTATGTGGGACAAATAATTAAAAAAAAAAAAACATTTATTATTTCTTTATAAAAACAATTGTGTAACATAATCGTAATAATTATGATAAATGTAATACAAAATATATGTTAGTGTATACAGTAAATCGGTTTCAAAAATAACGTGATAAGAAATATAAATATTTGTCAATGCAGATAAGGGGGTTCATTGATTGATTGATTATTATTTTTAATTGTTGTTATGTATGTTTGCTATGAACTCGCTTTTTTTATTCTTTTTTTGATTGGTAAAGAATAACCTTTAGCTTTTATTTTCCAAGCTTTAAAAAGATAAAACTTTTAAAAGATTAAAGAAAATATTACATAATTCTCATATCATTACATTGAAGTAATGATAATAATAGCTTAGATACAATCAGTTGATCGTTTTAAATTGGATTTTGGTATCGGTAAAGCATATCATAATGGACAAACTGAATATTATCGTTATAGAAATTCAATGAAACGAAAATGGGTTTTTGCATGGTAAACGATCGTCTCAGAACTGACAATCAGATATTGTTTCTAATGATTTAAAATAAAGAAAAATGGCGAAAATACCTTTGGTTTCTCATCTATACCTATGACTATAAATTTGAATTGTCTAATTTAAAAGCATCGTCTGTATCTGTTAATTATTTCCCTATACACACCTGCCACTATCGATCACCGCCGCGCCGTCCTTAATGGCTTTCTTTCTTGTAATGTCATTATTATTATTACTTTAATAGCCATTTACATAATGCTATCTATTATGGCACATTTAATTTTATAACACACACCCACGCCATCCATCTCAAGACCGGCTGACGTTAAAAGCCTTTTGACTTTACTCAAAAGTTATATAGCATATTTCGATAGCATTTACATATGACACACTTCAAATAATGATATTGAAAAATGTTTTTTTACTGCTTTGGTAAAGTTAAACTGTCTTAATATGAACAATGGTCTTATTTTTTACATTGAAGAAATGCTGTGCGTCGACTAAATAGTGAACAAAAGTAATGAACAGACTGGCTTCCATTGTCTCGATCAAGATTGATTTCAAAAAAGTAAAACTATTCCAAATATCTCTGACTCTTTAGTTGAAATTTTGAGAAATCATAAAATTGTTCATGTTGCTGTTCATCTTTTCATTTAATCAAATATCTGAAATTTATACGTTAAACTCATCGCGCCATGTTTAATCCTTACTTTTTATCCGAATTTTTTTTAAACGAACATATGATTTGAGAATTGAATTAGTGCGTAAATGTGACGGGCTGGGTTGCGAAAAATGTCTGCTGGCATTTGAGATATCAAAAATATTACATAAGAAATTGAACCCGGCGGGCGGGTATGTATATGTATAGCGTGTCTGAATATTTGTTGAACAATGAAATGCGGAAGTTGGAGCCCTCTCGACCATAGCACGAGCGAAACACTTTTTCACTAAAGTTTTTACATTTTACCTCCCATATACCATCTAGAATTTACACAATCATAGCTTTCAATACTATCAATAGTTGGTGTTATTTAATTTATAACCATTTGAAAAATTTAATCAAATTTAGCAATGCTCTTTCCAGTGGCGTAGCTAGGGGGACAAGGGCCCTGGTGCATAGGGAAAGAATCGGGCCCTCCTCCCCTCTTTCCGCGTAGCTTGAACTTATATTGGCCTTCAAAATTTTTAATAGGAATAAGAATAGGAAACAGTGAGTTCAACTTATCCCTAGTAGGCTAAATCCATACGTGGTCTCTATTAGAATCTCCGTGTGTTTAATAGAAGAAAAAGGGAATAAATAAACAACGACGCAAATGACAATATAGAATATTTATTATACAGATGAGATTTAATTAATCTCAAAAAAATTATTTTTAACAGAATTCCCCGTCCAATTCACAATCTCTTGCGCGCTTTAATTTTTGCGAATTCGCTATAATTTCACTCAAATCCAAGTTTGATGTCGCCTCATTTTCTATTGCAATTAACGATAAATGTCGGAGGCGATCTTGTCGAATGCTGTTTCTTAAATAATTTTTTATAATCTTCAGTTTACTGAAAGATCTTTCTGCTGCCGCGGAAGTAATAGGAATTGTATGAAACAGTAGCATCGCTGTATACACTTCCGTAAGGTCACATTCGAGTGCGCCAAATTTCAATTGAGGGAGGATCAGATGATATACATTAAGAAATTGGATCGAAAAATTGGGTCCAATTATATCGCAATATTTCTTCTGAAACTGATCACATTTCTTGAGTAAAATCGTTCCATGATGGGTGAAATTGGCGAATTGATCTCACGACCGTCATCCAAATTCCAAACTCCCAAATAACTGAAATAACGATAACAAACAGCACTTATCGAGTACGCTTGGCGCATGTGTTGAAAATGTTAAATACGGAGTTCTATAATTGGTGATGTTGATTTGAAAAAAAAAATAAAATTTGTGGACTCGAGGCTCGAGCCTGCTCACAAGAATTTTTTTTAAATTTATTTCTTTTAACTTATTTCATTATTATTTTTTTTTTCAAAGCAATTCCGTTTGAAGCTGAAATAAGAAATTATAAATTTGACTCAGATATAAATGAAAAAAGCTTGCTTTTCCTTCGTGGTTGTTTTATGAGACGTGGAGAGAAAACTTCCTAGATTCAATAGCACTCATCTTAAAAGTTGATTTTTTCAAATGATGTGATTCCATCATAAAGAACTAGATTATGGAAACTGGAAATCTTTTTTTTTATTTGTTTAAGATTAATTATTTGTGTACGATTGACATAAATAATTGAATAGAAGATATCTTCAACAATGCAGATCATTATTCTATAGATAGAAATAGCAAACCCAATTTCTAAGATACCATATCTCAGCCAAAGATTGTAGTTTTATTATAAGACTTAAGAAAATATACCTGTACAAACTAATTATTTTTTCGCTATCTTCCTCAAACACAAACAAAACACACTCTCACTTTAAAATGTCCACATGCTAGTAGACCTATCCCACAGAGGAAATTGAAAACTTTAATTACTCTTACGAGACAATTTCGCTCATGGTAATTAAAAAAAAATTACCGTGTGTGCTGCGCGGCGCGGCGCGCCATTATATTCTCAAAACAGCTAGTCCATGACATTCTTTCATTGCAGAGCACCACTTTCTATTTCTATATCACATCTAGTTGTTGTTGAAGCATTACGCACCGCTATCCACTGCTATCCAGTATACCAGTAGCAAATATGTAGAATTGACATATGTCACAACTTTAACTGATAGAAAGTCTGCAAAACAATTTTATTTTTCTTTGAAAAACAAAGTCTCGCAAAGCTAAACACCGAATCACGAACTGCAAAGGAGTTTCCTACAAAATATCTAGATGATACATCAACATCCCCATAAGAAGAGCTTATAAGTACAACATGATGCTGCTTTCCTCTAAGATGGATTATTATTTGTCAAATAACAACTTTTGCAAGCTTCAGCAATCGTATTTAAACAAAAAATTGTATGCCAACAAGAGTTTTCTTCAAAAGTTATTTCCTTATCGGTCATCTGTTTACCATGTGATGTGGGGTACGTTATGTCACTGTCTTCTTCACAGTGATATTATAGCCCGAGCCGCCCCACCCCCAGTACCAGCAGCAAGAAAAAAAAAGAGTACAAGGTTGAGTGCGCAGGTAACTTTCATCGCTTACCCATCGGTTGTCAGTTTTCATGGCTTCCGCTTATCGTATTACTTTATTTATTGCAGCTGATTGAAGTCGCGCTTGAGCTGCACGCGGCAATACCTCATATGTACATGGTATTTTATTGTTGTTGTTGTAAGCGCGGCAAATACCGGAGCAACATGTGTTGACATTCGTTTTGGTGTTCATTGGAACTGGGATGGGTATACTGGTACTGGCACTGGGACTGGGTAGGGAAAGCTTTCACTTTTGCTCTTTGGAAAGAGGAATTCATTATGTCTAGATGTGTGACAGTAATTATGTTGGAGAGAAGAGATGACTTTAAATGAATCCATTTAGAGCTGTTTAAGGTAGGTAGGCTTAATATTGTGCGTCTTTCATGTCAGACAAGTTGTCTGATTGCGGAGTTATGCATTTTAGGTATTTGGTGTGATTCAGAGATAAGATACTTTGTAACTTTTTTACCCTTGCCATTGGTATAATTATTAGTAATTTCATGAATATTGTGCTTTGTCTTAAGGAAGCTTAAATCTTTTAAAATTATATAATTTATCAGTTATGTTTGCTTTGAGGAAACCGAACAGCTTTCGTTCTAGGTATGTGTATTACAAACGTCGCCAAAAATGCCCCAAAATACTTAGGTTTTCTTATTCGGTTTAAGAAATATTTTTCCCCTTCTGGCTACATCAGAATCTACAAGGCATACATTGACCCGAACCTTGAGTATAATTCTCATATCCCATTTGCGTTTCCTGGACAGAATTAGAAAAGTGCCTTAAAATCGATAAATAGTGCTCCAACCAGATGCATTCCTCCCCGTTACACTAGCATCGCTATATGTGCGCATCAATTAATCCTCGAGCCAATCTTTGGACATGCTGTTGATTATATGAGACTCATTTTTTAGCCGCACTACAAGAATGCGAAATGCCTTACCCAGTTGGATTTTTTTCCTCCTATTGTGTTAACATACAATCAAAACCAATGTGCATGGGGATCTACTATCAATTTTAATAATTTCCGTAGTGTCTATTTTCGAAGATCATTTTCGAGAGTCGAAACCAATATTATTCAAACTAAATGGATAATTTTCTTCCAGAAAAGTGCTTACAGTTTTATGAAACTATATTTTAATTTGTTTTTACATTTTTAAGGATGAAATAACCTTAAATTAGTTTTTGTGCAACCATTATTCAATAATTTAAATGGGATCGCATATCTTTTTGTGTGCTCATCATTTGAAACATACTTATACATCATATTTCTTTGGATTCATCGATGGTTAAAACATTTTAAAAAATTACAGGAAATCAACATTCAAGTGGTTATATGTACTATATACAAACATATTGTTAACTACCCATCAGAAATCCATCGGCTCACGTTTTCTGACTCATCTCGTAAGATGATTATCTCACTTTGATATTCCCCCATGGCGTCTATTAGTTTTTTTTTTGCAATCAACTACACAAATAATGATACAAAAAACTTCATAAAATTACCTGAATTCCTGGTGATGTTTAAAGTGTGTTTGTCTTATTAGAAATTACGCGTATAGATTAGCAGATCATTGACGCAATTCATATCATTTTTATGATTTGACGTTCATTCATATAGTTTGTTGGTATGATGTTGATGGATCAATGATTAATGCTTGTATTTAAAAGCTACACGTTGTCTTGTTTTTCTACTTGTTTTGCAATTAGCGGCTGAGTGCAGCAATCAAAATTAAATTTAGTTCTTAAAACTTTAATAAATGTTCACTATTAATTCGTAGAATGAATCGGCAATGAAATAAAAAAAAAACCTAAGGATCACCCCGAATCCCTAAACTAACATATAGGTTCTTCAAAGTATGATCGGTTTTTTATTCTTTGTTTTCAAAATTTGTATGCGAAACATTTTGGAATATAAAACTGGGAGCCAAGGTATAGGTACACTCTCAACCATTCCTGTGTATGCATTGAAAATCGGCTGGAGTGGAAGGGACATAATAATATAATATACTGCCGAACAGAAACCTTTTTAATAGATAGATTTTCTCGATAAGTTTTATTTTTGGGACTTGTCTCTACGTCGCAAAGGGCAGTAATTCTAAAAAAAATCTTAGATGGAATTTAAAATCCGACATACTTAACACCAATGCCAAGGGACACTTCGTTTTGAATTTTCTACCATCTACTCTTATAAAGATATAGGTAGTTTGTATTGAGAAAGTCTATATCATTGCTGTTGTTACAGTTTACGCTAGGTGTATCACGCCATCCATTTAATTAACCTAAACGCATTCTACCCTATTATTTGTCGTAAAGTGTTAACAAACCCACATTTGCTTATAAAAAGCTTCACTGCCTTAAGACACAAGACATTTTTGTTTCGCACTCCTTTTAGTAAAAAAAAAAAATTTGTTCAGATGAATACGCCTTTTTATGGTAAAAAAGCATGTCCAATTAAAATCATGGACGCAGCATTTTAAAACTATTTGATTGACGACATCACTTTACTCAGCGTAACTCTTGTGAAAGAATCATCGCATACTACTATAAGTACTTACCCAAACGATTATTATCGATCATTTAAGTTGAGCAGCTCACTTTTTATGTAATGTCGCCGCTTCTGGTTTTCCTATAACGCAGATGTGGAAGAGCAATTGCTGATCTTGGTAAATTGCATCTGACGTAGATAAACGGCGGAAGCTTATCTAGCTACATGCTTGGATTTGAAGCGTATCGTGACTATTCAATTTTTGTTTAACATTATGCGTCATTATAACAAAACCGATGATTAAAAAAACCATTTCATTATTATATTAAGGAAACTTTGTACCTACTATGTAATAACATAAATATTTAAGTATCATTCATTTATAAAACATTTCTATTTTTTTTTTTTCGTTCCAGTTAAGAAATGATGGCATGGTGCTTTCTTTTATGACCGATTGAACAAGTTGTTTGGAACAATTTCGTTTACATTTTAGGACAAATTTTCACAGTCAACTTTAGTTCTTCTAGAAATGCCATACAAAATGAATAGCAATTCATCTTTGGAAAATTCATCGGATCCAGATTTCAATGAATACTTGCATGAATACCTCTTACAAACAAATTCATCCAGCGAACCTATATTACACTACGAAGGTAAGATTTTGAAATGGACAATTACTGTAGAATAATACAATTTTTTTCTTAAAACATCTTATAACCAAAATTATTGCTATCCAATAAAGAAATATCTTTTTTTTTTGGAATCTCCAAGATGCTTGTATTTGACGATTCTTCTTCCTGCTCTAAATTTGATATTTTATTGACTTCGGTACACCCAGAATTGCATCTTTACTAATCTTAGGACTCCAAAAATAAAAGTATCTTTCATACAGACTTTTATAAAAATTATCTCAGGAACAGATGTTTATAAGCTTTCATAATGTCTAAAACGAGTTTCTTCAAAAAACGTTTTATGTAGAACTAGAATTTTCTTAACAAAATATTTATTGGCTGAACCGATTTAGCTTGCCAAAAGTAATACTTCAGAGTGTTTTTTTTTCGATCAGATTAGTTTTTGTGTGACCGTTATTTTTTTTTTTAAACTAAGCCATTTGTTGCCCCTAAATGAACTATCGTCCTTTTTTCTTAAAGATCATTTTCATATTTACATTTAAAATTATAAATGTAGTATCCAATTTGACGTTTTGCTTTATTTTATTTTTTAGATGGCGAGCTTGAAGCTGAATGGCTTAATGCAGCTGGATTCTCCAATCTAACGAAACCTTTTGAACAGGTAATTCAAAATTTTGTGCTTAATATAAAATAATTTATTTCGAGCAATGCGATCTAAAAGGAAACTATTGACCTCTTAAAAAATGGTCTTCGATACTTAATATTTTAATAAATTTGGTGCTGCTTTACAACTATTTCCATTAGGAATAATATTTTGAAATAGTGTTGCCGTGAAGACAAAATGAATTTCGTTTCAAATTCTTACTTCATTTCGTACGTTTTCCCAACGATATTTCAAAGACTTCCTTAGTTATATTAGAATTTTTTTGTCTTTGCAGTTCAATGCACTTTAAGGGTGTTAGTATATAAAGGGTGTTTTTTTTAAAGGTATATAAATTTGAAATGGAATAAATCAAAGATGATTTTTTTAAATTGACACGAAATTTACTTCATTCGAAAGATAATCTTCTGGCATTATAATTCAAATATGATTTTTGGCATATGGCCGCCACGGCTGCCTCGGACATTTGTGGCCGTATATCGGCAATAAATCGGCGAATGTTGACTTCCAAGTGGTCAATCGTTTCGGGCTTATCGGCGTACACTAGAAACTTCACATATCCCCACAGAAAATAGTCAATCGGCGTTAAATCGCACGACATGTTGGCATGTTGCGCCGTCTTGTTGAAACCACAGTTCCACATCATGGTCGCTATATTGATGAACACAAAAGGCAGTAATATAGCGGTCGTTATAATAATAATTTTTACTATATGCCTGTAAGACCCAAGGTCTTTTGAAACTGCACGGAAATAGTTAGAAAGAATAGAAAGAGTTTTTGTTGGTACAATGGATTGAGAAATAGGTGATATTTATCTCACAAAAATCCCACGGGTGGCGTCCAGTTGAAGCTGAGGGAATATTGAAAAATTGCTGCTCAGGCTGGGGCTCGAACCCACAACTCTTAGGTTAGCAACCAAGCACTTCATCCACTGTACCATTGTCACCCTGGGCAACATCGTTTTTAAAGAAGTACGGACCAATTATTCCACCAACCCATAAAACAGTCAGTTTTTGTGGATGTAACGGTGTCTTAACATACACTTGAGGATTATCATCACTCCAAATACGGCAGTTTTGTTTATTGACGTATCCCTTCAACAAAAAGGGAGCTTCATCGCTAAACAAAATTCGCCAAACCAAACTTAAACTAAATCACTTAACAGCTGACAAAATGGCAGCCAGTTGAAATAGTGTTGTGTAGTGTAGTTTTATACCTCTAAAATAAACACCCGTTATTTACCTCGTTGCAAATTAAGGAACTTTTAGTGTTTTCAAGTTTGAAAATCATATGGAAAAAGTTGCTTTGCTTATTTTTAGATAATAGATACTACTATTTAAGGGAGCTATTTAACGTTTCCTTTTTGATGTAACCAATATCTTGCAAATTTAAATTTACTTAAAAAAAAAACTGAGGTATGTCAAGAAATCAGTATTTCCCATTCCCAAACAATGTTATACATATTCTACAACTCCTTTATGAAACTGACCTTAATGCATATAGTTGAAATACCGTAAAAAAACTAAACGTTGGCAATTAAAATTAACATTATGGATTTAACCAATCTTGGCAATTACATTTGCATTGCTTTTTAAACTTCGGAACACAGAATTAAGTGTTTTCTAATATTTGAGGATAATTCAAGTGTCTCCTCTTATAAGCCTTGGCGATCTAAAACTACTCCCAGCAGCTTTTATAAACTGATTCAATTTGCTTTGTTTTTGTTAAAATTAAACCAAGTGCGCATAAAGATAGCATTTATCTTTCTATGGAAAATCTTGAGTAAAATAAACTGACCTGTTTTTGCAGCTTGTGGTATGCTTCAGCTTCAGCTTATAATAATATATAACCGCAATCGTCAGCTATTTGGATTGCTTTAGTAAATGTGCCATTTAGCGTGACACATGGGAACAAAATTGTGCTTACTGCTTAAACATGAAAAATTGTAGGGTAATATTTGTATCATATTACTTAACCACAGACAGGCGACAACGATGACGGCGACACGACAACGACGTGTTTTATGTAAACGGCCACCTACAAGCCAGGTGACTGTGCCACTATTTATTATAACCAAACACAATAGAAAAAAAAAACATTGCTAGCCATAAACAAAGCAGAACCAGCTACTTAAGCACGTATAGGTTTTAGGAGTGTAGGAGCGTAGGAGGGCGAAGCCAAGTATTGAGAACAGTAGGTACCCTGGAATATAGACTGCTTAGGTTAATGGCACCTACGTTAAACATAACCCACGACTATTGATTTCAAGACGAAATTCATATTGTTTGCTCTTATTTCAGCTTAATATTCTACAACAACAACCTTGTGCGAATAAAGTAAACAATAAACAATATTAAGGTATCCATATCCATATCCAACCCATATACTTGTACCCTTTCATCTTTAGACTTTGAGCAAAAATTTCAAAACCAAATATTTGCATTTCAATAGTCAACAAAGATAGATTGTTCTTGTATGAGCTGATGACGCGTTAACGGTATTTACAAACAAATTGGCACGTTTCAAAAGACTGGGTGTCTTAAAGTTTAAAGACCACTGCTCACGGACAGTTTCGTATATTTTTCGATTATATATCTAAAAGTTGTGGAATATCGCATGATCTTTGAACATCAGAAAGCATTTTATATTTACATTTTAAAAATTTATATTTAAAACGTCCCCAATCACGGGGATTTCGAACAAATTGTTAAGTGCACAACTACCACTACTTTTCTTTTTTGAAACATGATTTTTTATATTTCTTATTCTAAGCTTAACTAAAATTAAATCTTATCTAACTTAAAGCCCTTTCCATTATTAAAACCAAACGCGATTTGGGGAATTCTTTCCTCCTAAAAGATTTTACTCTATCTCGAGCCGTCAACGGCTTTGGCTCTGATAAAGAATCGCTCCATGATAGGTGAGGGAAATCAAACATCATTGGTCGTGGTTAGTAGTCGGATGGTGAACCGTACAACCTAACTGCGTGCTGTTGACATGTGTTGTCTTTTCTTCTCTCTTCTGTCCTTTCTGTCGTGTTACTGTCTTCTGTTGTCTTGAGCCGATAGCCTCAGTTGCCAGTGTTTGTAAGTATACCTACTCTGTAGATTCATCTAAGAAGTAGATGAATGTGTAATGTATCTCAAAATCGCACTAATTTATTAACTAAGGACAGACGAAATTTCCTTTTGACTTTTAATGACAAATTTACGAGCATTCGGCGACAACTTTGACCATGAGTAAAAAGCGGTTCAATAATTTTCAAACCAATGTTCACTTAAGTTCCCTAATTGGTGCTCCAAAGATTGCGAAAATATTTGAATAAAAAATGTCAAAAAAATATATTTAATAAACATACATTTTTTTTTTAGGGACTAGAAGTTCGCACATCAGATTTGGAACCGATACTAGCTACTCTTTCGAGACCCCATGCTGAGGCTATAAAGCAAAGAGTACGCGCTCTAAACCACACAGTCCGCGGGCGGACTAAATCTCGTCAAAAACGCAAACCAGATATCCGGGATGTTTTTCGAGATTTCGATGTAAGTCTTAAGATATCATTACTTTTGCCTTGGCATCTTAAAACTTTTTCTGATTTCAGGAATCAAGCACAGGCACTCGATCTCGTAGCGCAACACCTGATTCCTTGGACTCAATTCAAGGTGACGAAGTATGGAATACAACAGCAATGTAAGATTTTGAAATCAAATTTTGACATCACTAGTTTTTTTTTTTTTTTTTGGTTCTTTTTTGCTTACAATAAAATGATCTTTTGTCTACATTTTAGAAGACCAAATTTCGTGAGTATCTTCGACAATAGTGGAAGTAATCCAGCTTTGCAAAACGCTGGCAAGCACAAACAGAAACTAAGGCGTACTCCTAGTGCTCCGTTGAAAGGAGCTGCCGATATCTTCAGAGGTTCTCATGTTCGATGTGATATTCCATTTTATTCAGCAGAAGGCATTGAATTGCTGGGATTCTCCAGAATTGGAACCATTCACATACCAAGAGTGCGCTCTGGTTCTGATCCGTCATGTTCAGTGGGGTGAGTTTAAAGAACATATAGGTATATAAAGTAATATATCTTAATTAGAATCTTTTGTTATCAGTCGTGCCCGAGGCGAACTAATTCAGAACTCTCAAAGCGATCATAACATCTCCAGCGATTCTAGCGATGAGTATGCTACACGCTCTTCATCCAAATCATCCAGCAACGAAAGCACACCACAAAAGATTCTGCATAAAATAACTCTAGATACACCTCCACAAAGTGTGCATAATTCACCCTCGTCAAGGGATGGCATAAGTTTCGAGAGCATGTATCGGGAGTCTAGTCAAAATGATAACGGCGTTGTAAGTATAAATTTGAAATCCCTCCAACATGACTTAATACAAGATTTTCTCTTTTGGTTATTTAGGATACGGTCGACAGTCATATCTTGAGTGAGGAATATCACTGCGATATTGATGGTATCAACGAAAATGACTTAAAGCGATTGCAACCAATATTGTGGCTTGAACTTGCGACGCTCTTTGATAAATACCATGTCACGTTAGACAAAAGAAAACCTTTTAAAAGACGTCGTAAGGAAGAGGGGAATTTGTTTGGAGTATCGTTAAACGCTTTGATTCGTCGAGACCAACAGATCACAGGAAAGGACTCAACATTGGTGCCTCTATTTTTGGAATTCCTCCTGGAAGAGCTAATTAGACGTGGAGTACGCGAAGAAGGAATTTTAAGGGTGGCAGGGCACAAACAAAAGGTAATAATGGGTAGATGACTATATAACTTTCCTAAAAAACTAAAGCATATTTTCTAATATTTATTACAGACTGAACTACTTTACACCGAACTGGAAGCAGTTTTCTACCAAAAACCAAAAAAGGTCGCTCTACTTTTGAGCTCCGCTAGTGTGCACGATTTGAGTGCTTTGCTTAAGCGATGGCTGCGCGAACTTCCGCAGCCTTTGCTGAGTCATGAGCTTATTCAGCTCTTCTATCAAACCCATGCTCTACCACCTCCAGATCAATACAAAGCCTTGGCAGTAGTGTGTCAAATGCTGCCCCATGAGAACCGCAATACGCTGCGAAGGCTCATTCATTTCTTGAACACAACAATTAAACAACAAGAATCGAACAAAATGACGATACACAACGTTTCAACCATCATTGCCCCCTCATTCTTTCCTCCTCGATACATCCAGCCGACCAACAAAAACAGCATAGAAGAACAAGTAAAGATGGCTGCGCAATGCTGCAGACTGACAAGTGTCCTCATAACCCGCGGTGAATCGCTCTTCCTGGTGCCAAAAACTTTAATCGCTCAGTCAAAATGTCCAAAAACGAGACAGGTTGGTAACCAATAATTCCAGTTTTGATGTCGACTTCTAATTTAATTTTATTTCAGAATAAGCGAGCTTTAACGCGTCGCATAAAAATCGGAGGAAGTCTTTTGGACGTGAGCAGCATGAATCCAAGTAGCACCAACAATAGCAATAACAGTACCAGCCGACAGGTCGATCCCAGTCATGTGCATCGCATAGTCGTTTAAGGAATAGGAAGACAGAAGTTTTTTTTCGAAATGGTGTCTATATCCCCCCCTCTCCCAATCTGCATAGCTAGAGTAACTATCTCAGATCAGGAATTACTAAGTTAACTCTAGTTTTGCAACTTTTAAATAATAAAATGTATTACCTTTACCTAGCGCTTATATTATACGAGTATGTACCGAAAACAGTTTATTTACATCGTATTGAATATTTTGTATTTTATTATGAATGAAATTTACTGTATAACTGCAGTGCAAGTTTTGAAGCAATAAAAATTCTAAATTTAAATAATTTTATAATTTTAAAAATAAAACTACCGTGTTTTTTTCAACTTTCAAAGAGCAATGTTTTAAGATACTTAATGTTAATCCATCCCGAACAATCACTTATTGTGAATAAGACTAACATAATGCTTACCATTTTTGAATGAATGCTTAATTTTGCACCAGAAATAGTCAAAAACCGAAGTAAATGGAGTAAGATCTGACTTCTAAATCTATAGTTCTCTGTTTTCTTGTCAATTTCTGTGTATTTGGAAAAAATCCTTCATAATCCCTTTACACAAAAAAGGTAAAAAAGACGAAATTCAAAACTATAGGCCTATAGCCAAACTATCGGTTATTCCGAAGCTTTTTGAAACTATTATTTGTGAATCTCTGTGTTTCTATGTCAAATCAGTCATTGTTCCGAATCAACATGGCTTTACAAAAGGTCGCTCTACTGTAACGTTTCTTATGGAGCTAACCGAACTTTGCATTGATGCATTTAAGAAAAAGAAAGTAATTGACTGCTTCTTTACGGACTTTAGTAAGGCATTTGATAAACTCTCCCATAAGATCTTGCTAAAAAAGCTAAGAAATCTTGGTTTTAGCGAAAATTTTGTTATGTGGCTTCAATCTTATTTATTAAACAGATCTTATGCAGTGTTGTTTAGCGATTGTCCATCAAATTATTTTACAGTTAACTCTGGAATACCACAAGGTAGCCATTTAGAACCTCTACTTTTTATTTTATTTATTAATGACTTACCATCTATCTTGAAGTATTCTAAATGCCTCATTTATTTATTTTAAAACTATTTCTAGTATTAGTGATTGTGAAATGTTGCAATCCGACCTTAATTCGTTTTTTGACTGGTGTGTTCGTAATTGCTTGTCTCTTAATATAAATAAATGTAATTTTATGAGCCTCACAAGAAAACTTTTAGTAACTCCATTTAATTATTCGTTAAATGGAATTTCCCTATCATGTATGGAAAACGTAAATGTTCTTGGCGTCATATTAGATCGAAAGCTTGAATTTATTCAGCACATCAACCCCATATCAAATAAAGGCAATTAAATTCTAGGCTGGATTAAGAGAGAGTCACGGCAATTTTCAGATCCTTTTGTTACAAAACAGCTTTTTATAACATTTGTTCGTCTTTTGTCTCGAATAAATTTTAATATTCCTCAAAAAAACTTAAGGAATCAACCTAGCTGCATAAATGTCCCAAACTGTCGTACTAATTATGAACGGTTTTCTCCCTTAAACAAAATGTTTGAATTATTTAATCTTCTCAATAATAGATGTAATAACTTATTTGACCAATCGTTAAATTTTTCATCTAAATTTCAGTCAAATTTGTATTCAATTATATAATTGTACTCTTATTATAGACATAAGTACTTATATCTGAAGCTAGTCTTTAGCTATGTAAATAAATAAATAAATAGTTAATTTAATAGCAAAACGTACAGCAATTATGGTCAAATATCACATAATATGACCAAAATGAAAATTAAAGACCATTAAATTTCCTACAAAATTCATATACATTGTTTATTTCTCAGGTGTACCGTTAGCCCGTTAGAGCGCGTTGAAATTTCAACATAATTTCCCATTTCTGTAAGAAAAACAATATTTTTTACATATGAATTTTGTAACGCTTTTGGAAGGTACTTTTCATATGTAAAAAATATTGTTTTTTTTTTTTTTTTAAAGAAATGTGAAATTATGTTGAAGATCCAAAGCACTCTAACGGGCTAACGGTACACCTAAGAAATAAACAATGTATATGAATTTTGTAGGAAATTTAATGGCCTTTAATTGTAGTGGGTGAAATTCAGCTAGGACGCATAGTTTTCGAGATATATGCAAAAAACTGAAAAACGTTCAAAAATTTCGCCGTTTTTCGCGGATATCTCAAAACGCACCAGGAAATTTTGTTGGATTTCTTCAGATTCGGATTCAGCGTCCCAAAAAACATAGGAATAAAAAAAAAAATCCATTTTTATATTTTTTGTAACATGAAACTATACCATTTGACTGGACTGTATCACTACGTGAGTTCGTTGATATTTGTATACCTGTCAAAATGACAGCTCAGTATTGGAGTAAAAGTATTGTCAAAATTCAAAAGCATCCGGAAGTCTTCCCAAACCATTTCATTGGGACAGACATGACACTTCTGACTATTCTGAACAGAGAATTAAGTGTCAAACGTTATACTCAATACTAGGATTGAGGCTGCACACACCAATTTGACATTCGAAAAAATCGTGGAAACCGTTTCCACTGCGAGCATGTTGAAAACACAGCATTGTGTTTCTCAGGCTAACCTGATTATGGCACGCACTGGACATCAAAAACATTAAATAAACACCAATTCTCATCCAGGCTATACTCCTTAAACTTCAGGTTATGAGTCTGACCTATTTTCTATTAATTCAATTAAGTACAATTTAATTCTAAAGAACCATCTCCAAAGCATACTAAAGTTATCTCCTTACTTTTATTTAAAGCCAACAACTTATTAACTAAAATATCTATTGCTCGACGAATACAAATAAATAAATCCCAATTCAACCGACAATAATTGTTCTGCGTATATAATTTTTGGCTTGAAATAAAAAACTTTAAGCTATATATTTAATACTAGCCTTTACCCGCGGCTTCGCTCGCGTTTCAGCTGATCAAGAAGTAGACTGAGCTTGAGTAGTCGTCTATCGTAATCTAGCTTCTTCTTCTATTATAGCTATATGCTATTCCAGACTATAAGCTATCTCTGTGCCAAATTTTATCCAGATCCGTTTAGCCATTCTAGTGTAATTTCAAAAATTAAATCAAATCTGTCCCACGGGAACCATACATTTTACCGGGATACAAAGAAGCCAATATGCTATTCCAGACTATAATCTATCTCTGTGCTAAATTTCATTCAGATCCGTTCATCCATTCTGGTGTAATTTCAAAAATGAAATCAAATCTATCCCACGGGAACCATACATTTTACCGGGATAAAAAGTAGCCAATATGCTATTCCAGACTATAATCTATCTCTGTGCTAAATTTCATTCAGATGAGTTCAGCCATTCTGGTGTGATTTCAAAAATTAAAACAAATCTATCACACGGGAACCATACATTTTACAGGGATAAAAAAATAGCCTATCTGCTATTCCAGACTATAAGCTATCTCTGTGCCAAATTTTATCCAGATCCGTTTAGCCATTCTAGTGTAATTTCAAAAATTAAATCAAATCTATCCCACGGGAACCAAACATTTTACCGGGATAAAAAATAGCCTATCTGCTATTCCAGACTATAAGCTTTCTGTGTGCCAAATTTTATCCAGATCCGTTTAGCCGTTCTGGCGTTAGTTAGCAACAAACATCCAAACATCCAAACATAGTAACATTCACATTTATAATATTAGTAAGATAATCTGGATTGTAATTGATTAAACATTTAGATGAAATATTGGGATTCAACTTCCTATACCCTAAAGTACTATTCACATGAAAGCGGCCAACGAACATTCATCCATTTCGACGTTATTCACATGCAATTTATTTTATTCGTTGCGAACAACGAACGTCATGTCCGTATATCACAATTGAACAGTGATATTTTGAGGTTAGACGCGCACGAATAATTTATTCGTTGCGATGTGGATGATAATGTGGGACGCAAATAACGTTTGACAATTCGTAACAGTCAAATTGAAATTAGCGACTGCAGGACTAAATTTTTTTCTGAATTTGTTTCCCTGTCAAGGAAACAAGCGCCCACATATGTAGTTCACAACGCCTGGGTCAATAGGTACCTAACAAATACTCATAATTTGAGAAGTCTTCTGAAACTTCTCTTGATGTTGATGCTGTTGGTGTTGCTGCTGCTGTCGATGTTGTTGCTTTTGTCGAATGTCGATGTTGCTGCTTTCGCTGTTGTTGCTGATGTCGATGTTGTTGATGCTGTCGATGTTTTCGATGTTGTTTTCTCCTTTGTTGCTGTTGGTTGTTTTTTTAGATTCTGGTCCTGTTGTCTTTTTCTTTTTCGGTATTGGTTCCGATGTTTGTGCTGTTGCTTTCCTTTTTACCGTTTCCTTTGGTCCTATGCTGTCCACGCTAATCCTTACATATCTATTCATGCCAACGGAACAATCTATGCCACTCGTTGTGAATGACATGCCAAAAGATTTTCAATTTTTGGGCTGAATTCTCAATGTCGACACGTCAAGCTCTCCATACTCAGCATGCTCCAAATCGAAATGTTTCCACCAGTATTCCGGAGTCCATGCCGAAAAATCTGTTTTATTTTTATTTTTAAGTAGTCCTGTTGCACTCAATAGTTCAATGTATTTAAACAATGATGTCAGCTACTCAAGAACTCAATCAAATACACAAAATTTGGTGTTTGCAAAAATTAAATTCATTAATTCACCATACCATACAAAACAAAGCAAAATGTCTACCAGGTTTGTGTACCCAGCTTGTGGTGAAAATAAGAAGCAAAACTAAATCATGGGCACAAACCGTTTTCGAAATAGATATTCATTAGTGTTTGGTCTGAAATTATAGATGGCGCTAATTATCGGTTAAAATTTAGCTTTTGTTTGCTATATACGGGGTTGTGGCTTCAACCGAATTAGTTAAACAATAAACAAAAATGATTTTTAAGAAGACGAACGAACCACCATTTTCTAAATTAAAATGCTCTCATTACAGGATTATAAGAATTGACAGCGAGGTTTAATTTAAATTCTGTTGGCGAGAAGCGACGAGATGACGGGAAGGACATAGTGGGACAAAGCTCGGGTGATTTTAATAAGGACCAAGTAGAAGAGACGATTTCGTTTGAAAATTCAAAGACAAATATGTTTTATCAAAGTTTTTCGAATACGTCTGATTTTTTACTCCTTCATTGAATAGAATAACCGTATTGCAAATGAATTATTGGTGGCTCAATTCTACTTAAGTTTTTCCCAATTATTTTAAAATAAGAAAATATAGAAATGTAAAATCGTACAGAATATCAGATTCTTTTGAATACTTGGAAATTTCCAACGAAATCCGCTCAAATAAATAACTCACTAAATTAAATAAAGTAGAGAACACCTGATGTCTTCAACTTGATCTGGCATTTTTAAAAAGTGTTACATAAGGATACAAACGTTACGTATCAGAAAAAAGGATTATGCTTCATAAAAGTTTTAGTATTCAGATTATTGTTAAGTCAAAATTCGAAAGTTTAAAATTGAAATTTAAAATACAAAAATTAAAATCAATTAAAAAACGTTACAAGAATTTCTGAACTGCGATTTCGACTTCTTGATGTAGGTCGTCATCGCATACAACTCATCGAAAGCCGAAACGGATGTTTCACACTCACAACGCCTTATTGCAGAAGCCAATTAGCACATGTTCCTTTTAAATCACAAATGCGGTAGCAATCACGTTTTAACGTCTTCTCGGTGGCTGACCACACTGCGGGCCGTGCCGCTGCGTTTGTCAACGGCCAACAGTCACCAAAAAAGCCGTCGCGGAAAGAAATCGAAATTCCGTAAATATTTGCCTCACAATAATTAATGCTGACCCTTGGAACGAACGATAAACAACAAAACTCTAACAAAGAACAACATTCCATTGTGTTGGATTTATTGATTTTTCTTATGCACAGTGTGATCAGTGCCTAAGCTGGCCTGAAGAGCAGTATTTGTATAGAGAATGCAAACAACTTAGCCGTACCGCATAAGGAACCGGCCTTACTTTGTTACCGAAGCGACACGAGGAACCGATCACAACATTGGTGGAAAACAAAAACACTCCAACCAAACCACATTGCTTTCCCCTGGGGGAATCCTTTTGTTCCGCTTCATGTCCTCAATCTGACGTGCAGTTAGTAGCCACTCAGCGAGTGCGCGCTGGTGGGTTCATTGATTTACAAGACCACCGCAGATGGATGTTGGATGTTGGAGTCGGTGCAGAAGCAGGTAGACCGCAGACAATGTGACCGGGAGCTGATTTAAGGTTTTTTTTCTTTTTTCTTCAGAATAATTTATTTTGAGCTTTGTAAAAAGGATGACTATGGGCCTTCATCGACATATAGCTACTCTGTCAGATTTGTTGTATAAAATACAATTATATGGTTGTCTGTTTGGAAAATTGGATTAGTGGACACAAAGCCGAAGATTTATAGCACTGTTTATCAATCTGGCCTTTTTCTGAGGAATAGATGAATCACTGTAATAAAAAATATAAACATGACATCGTCAAGGAGTTTAAATCAGATGGCATTAGGACGGGACATTGAGTTGGAAGCGAAGGGCTTAACGATAAATAACCGTTATTTAAAGTTAGGATTCTTCTTAATTTTAAAGTAAGGAGAAGGAAATTTAATTTTAAAATTATGTTAAAAATAAAACCGCACCATACAATCTTTTTTAATTCGCCTTAAAGATCCTATACTAATATTATAGAAGCTTGCATTTTTAGGGTGAAAACGGAACCCTATTACTGAGACTTCACTGTCCGTCTGTCCGTCCGTCACCAGGCTGTATCTCATGAACCGTGATAGTTAGACAGTTAAAATTTTGACAGATGATGTATTATTGTGTTCGCTATAACAAAACAAAAATACTAAAAACTAAATAAAATAAAAAAATGGGCTCCCATACAACAAACGTGATTGTTTGCTCGTTTTTGCTATGTTTTGTCCGTCCATCACCAGGTTGTCTCTTTTCTTCTTCTGAAATTTCTGGAAGTCCAGAATTCACAAATATAACTGTCTCTGTTAGTTCTTCTTTTTGCTGATTTCCTACTTTTCCTTCACTCACACAAACGAGATCATTTTTGGCGCGATCTTTCCTAAACAAACTATCAGTTCGTTGTCTATGCTAATCCTGATTCCTGATCGCCTGTTACAATGAGAAATTTCAGCAAGTGTTTTTATTGAATAAAATAAATATTGAAGGGGGGCTCCCTACAACAAACCTAATTTTTTGCTGTCTGTCCGTCTGCCATCAGGCTGTATCTCAAGATTCGTGATAGTTAGACAGTTGAAATTTTGACAGATGATGTATTATTGTTGCTATAAGAAAAAATACTAAGAACTGAATAAAATAAATATTTAAGGGGAACTCCCATACAACAAACGTGATTTTTTGGCCGTTTTTATACATAATGGTACGGAACCCTTCGTGCGCGAGTCCGACTCGCATTATTATGGTTATAGTTCCAATTTCAAGCACCAACGACCAAATGGGTTTTAATTAAATTTGACAACAATTCGTTAAATGTGAAAATGTTTTGATTTTTGTTTCAATTACAGGCCTCAACGTCTGAATGGATTTTGATAAAATTGTGGGTAAATAAAATAAAGCGTTGGATTAATACATAGGCCACATTGATTTCATGCATACGTACTTGAATACTGCATAGACAAGGAAGTACATTTTTTTCAGTAAGTACTTAAAGCTTATTATTTAAAATGGATAAAGTTTGGTTTAAGTTTTCATTACACGCCAAAGATCAATACTTTCTTTCAAGGGATATTCATGATACAAGTTTGATTACCGAATGCTATGGTTGAGAGGAATATTGTTTTAAAATTTAACTAAATTAATATATTGAGACTTAAAGCCCCAGAACAGTATTATTCAGTGTTTGATTATTTAAAAAAATTAAGTTTTTTTTAAGCCGTTTAACATTGACTCTTCATTTCGGTCCCAAATTTCGCATTTGCACGAGTACAATTTTTTTTAAATCCGCTCAATTACTTGGATATGGATGGGTACGGATGAAACCACACCAGCCCCACAAGTGGAGAACGACCTCAACCAACTTGGTGTGGGCGCCACCTTAAGTAAGTATGTAAGTATTGCACGAGTTCTAAGTCTTAACTGTAAGCCTTTTATTGAAAACGAATTTCCTTTAGGAAACTTTTATAACTGGGCATTTGTTTAATTTGAATTATCGTGATTTATTAATCAGCTTCCTGGCCTGTCCTTTTTTATGAAGTACCTTTTTCAGTTGAAATGAAAGTTTTGAAATAAAGGAATAAGTAAAATATATTTCCATGCAATGCGTACGTACACGCTTTTGTACTTTGAATTCAATAATGACATTGATGGTTCGTCTGTGTCACTTACTCCGTAACCACAAACCACCAACCGGCATCTGTGCATCGAAATAATCTTCTGAACTTTATGCATTCTATGGAATACGATGATCCAATAAGTGCTCACATAAAGAAATCGTTTGAATTAATGTATTCTACCTTTTAACTCCATCTTCTTATTTTAGCCTGCTTCCCTTTTTATTAAGAAACCCAATTTTACGGACGATACGCTGCGTCGTTGTCGGTTAATAATATCTGTAAGAATCCATTACGTCGGAGGCAGAACTACTTTTGCGCTGCTTCAGCTTTACAACGAATTAAAATTATTTTTATACTTTAAGAGCGTAGGGGTTTTCAAAAGAAAAAGGCCACAGATGTTAAGGTGCCATCGAAATTTTGAGCTTATCGCAAAAGGCAATAACCGTTTATTGGGAAATTTATCATGCAAGCTTGTTAATTTATTTTTGATGACTCACAACGGAAATTGCAAGAATATAAAGGGCTTTTTTTAAAACAAACAAATTACTGATTTACTGAATTAAATAAATTAATTAATTAGTCTTGATTATTTTATGAAAGATATGTACACTGTACACTGCGCGTCATCAAGTTAGCACACCCCTCATAAGCATAATATAATTTATCATATTGTTGTTGTTGTTAAAATTCAGCTACTTTTTATATGCTATATGCACAGTTTTTGCTATTTTTTAAATTTCCAATGGGTTTTATTTTTAAGATTATTCTTAAGGGTTAAACGCGTTTGACAACCAATTTTTTTCTGCTCAAGTTGTGTAGGTATTTGAATTAATATGGGCAAAGGAAAATCTCTATATTTAGAAGAAAAATTTAAAAATTGAAGCTTGCAAGGGTGCAGGTTTCTCAAAAAGTGCAATAGCGAAACAAAAAATTGGTAAAGGCCAAACAATGATAATCGTTTTCCTGTGCAATAGATCGGGATATCGTAAAAATAATAAAGGTGGTAATAATACAAATATTTTCGATGCCGGTTAAAGAGCTATTTTGAGAGAAGCATCGAACTCTCATAACTCAACATCAAAGTTCAGGACAAATTTTGGAGTAAAAGCCAGTTCTGATTACTCGGAATCACACTCGTTCGGTCTTCTTACTTCTTATGTGTGGCGTGTGGCTGTGGCGAAGTTTAAAATTCAGTTCAGTGGTCGTGGTAAACAAGGAGTCAATCGAATATCATTTCATAAGTGTCAAACTCAAATGCCAGGGATGTCACATCACTAGGGTCGTTATATTTACAAAAAATATGTTTTTGCAAAAAGTAACTAGAATTATCTAGTTGTCTCTAAACTTCTGAAAATTCGGCTAATTATAGTGACGAAGTCACTAAAACGGCAACACTGATGAGGTCATTCTTAATACGGGAGAAATAAGTTAATGGCTTAACAAAAATAAAATAAAGTGATATGTGCTAACCTGATGACCTAGTTAAACATTTTGTCTGTATTGTGTTATTTTCTAAAATAAATTATAAAAAAACATGAGAAATAGAAAAATAATAATAGGTTTGGCTGGTAAATAAATTAATTAATTAATAAATTAATTAATTCTTTCAACTATTCCTAAAACAAATAAACATAGGTAAGCATTTCGTAAAATCGTTGATCAAAAAAAAGTTTTCAAATTTCAATAAAAGAAAACCGAAAGCATTTTAACTGGCTTTTACAAATTCATCAAATAAACTACATCTTCGAAAACGTCCAAGCCAAAGTCGGTATATCCTATGTTACACCTCCCCTTGTAGTCTGCTTCATTTTAGGTCACTTAGTTTCAGCCACAAGTCACCTATTATATCAGGTTCAATTATTCAATCTATTTTATACAAATTGTATGCACATTTGCATTCTACATCCCTCCTGTATCATACAAAATAATATACATTGTACTCCCTATGCTGCAAACACTATTCCATCTAATTCAGATCTACTGTATCCTGGTATCCATTCATCATTCGATAGCAAACATCAACACAAATGTTTGCTTCAACACAGTATCAAAACTTTTATAAATAGAGTTCCTTACACATCAACACGGGATAAGGATGGTTTGAGTTAATAGAATTACTTTAATTGCATACACTGAGGTTGGATCCTTAGGTATCGGAATAGATTTGCATCCTGTTCTTGGGTTTGTATGAGTGCAGCAGGATGTACTCGTAAGTCGTAAATGGCGTTTTTTTTTCTTTTTGAAAGCCCTTTAAATTTACGAGTAATACTTAAATATCGACAGTTTGAGTTAAAATTAAATAAACTAGGAGAAAGTTTGCTTATTCATTCTAAACCAAATCCAAAATATAGGAGTAGTTAGCTGTCGACTAAGATACTCGCCAAACGAAAAATTGGTACAAAAATTGAAAATTGAAAAATACAAAATTTCAGATCTTAACACATCGCTCCTCCGGTGTAATATCGACATTGCAGTTTTTTTCTGAAATTGAGTTAAAAACGCCATAATTTCCTAAATTTCAAGTTTTATATGTGGTAAAATCGACTAAATAGTCAGCTATTTTTAGGACTATTGCTGTCGATCCTGTAGGCCTATTTTAGGGCGTTTTTGCATTTTGAATAAGCAAGCAAACTTTAAACTTGATTCCTCAACATTTCAGAAAATTGCATTTACGTCGTTATTACACCGGAGCGGAGGTGCGACATGTCATATCGTGTGAGATGAGTTGAAAGCTGCGCTGTCATACTCTGTGTCCACACTATTATACAGTTTTTTCATCACACATTTTTGACACGTCGTATTACACTGTGGGATAGTGTGGAAATACCTTAATTGAGATTAGAAAACTGGTGATAGTGCTCCGTGCAAATAGAAACTTTCTTCTGATTGCACTTGGCAACGACTGTTATTTACAGTTATAGGAATAGATGGAAAAAGGAACGCCAAGAAAGGGAAAGTTTTTCTTGCAATCACAGCTTTGACGTCTGATTTTTTTTAATAAATAATAATAAATAAATTGAATTGAGTTTCGCTGGTTGTTTGAAATGACAGAATAAATCTATGAAAATAATAATCAATTGCTTTGACCAGGCAAACATATTTTAGTTATCATTTGATTCACCGCAAGGCTTCTAACTACGAAGTCCTAGTCAAAAAAATGTTTTCCATCAGTATACGTACAATGTGGGAAGTAACGCGATCAGTTTTTTATTTCTTTATATTTGATGAAAACCCTACAGCTCATATACAAAATAAAATTTCCTTTATACGATTAAGCTATAGGGGCCAGATGTATCTATCATTGAAACGTATCATTGAAACACAAATCAATGATACGTTTTATATTTTCACTGACATGTCGATTATAGCAATCATTAAAATAGTCCATTGAAAGTAATTTAGTTCACACAAAAAGCAACATATTGAGGTTAGAGTTGATCATTGAAAGTAAAACTGATGTATGAAAACACAATGAGAATTGAACACATTCAGTGCAACGATTGTGCTCCTTGTTCCATATGCCAGGAACGAGAATCATCTTTACATTGAAATCGATTTCTGTCAGCTAAATAATAAAATTGGATTTTAAGAGAAGTATTAATAAATATAAAGTATATTTTTCATAAAAAAAAATTCGAAAATTCATTATTTTTATTTTGATACGAATAAAACACAGTTCTGTTTGTTAAATCGTCTAGAAAACACAAATAAAAGTTTTCACTGATGAATTTCAATGATAGATATTACTGGCCTCTTATGGGCCAGTTATAGCTATCATTGAAATGCATCCGCGAACATTTTTCTTTGTGATTTTAAGTCGATTTAACAAACAGAACTGTGTTTTAGTGGTACCCAACCAAAGATAATGAGTTTTAGAATTTTTTTCATGCAAAAAATATTTTATATTTATCAACATTTCTCTTAAAATCCAATTTTACTATTTCACTGACAGAAATCGATTTCAGTGCACAGCTGATTTTCGTTCCTGACATATGGAACGCAATCGTTCCACTGAATGTGTTCAATTCTCATTGTGTTTTCATACATCAGTTTTACTTTCAATGATCAACTCTAACCTCAATATGTTGCTTTTCGTGTGAGCTAAATTGCTTTCAATGATGACTAATTTAATGATTGCTATAATCGACCTGTCAGTGAAAATATAAAACGTATGACTGATTTGTGTTTCAATGATGCGTTTCAATGATAGCTATAACTGGCCCCTTAAAAAAAAAACTTTGAATTAAGCGTGAAATAGATACTAAATTAATGTGAACTTTTGGTTTGGCTAAAAAACCTTGCCAATAATTTCCATACATGTACCTATCAATTGAAAAAAAAAAAAAAAATTACCAATACCTGACCCAGCAACGAAGCCCAAATTGTTCAAAAGAAAATTAAATTACAACCTGGTCACACTATCGGTTGCCCTTGCACACAATTACTTCATATGCGAAACAAGTTATCTCTGTAAACGGCGATCTCTCATCATACATCCTACACCTTCAAGAATTTTTCAACTCCAAACTGATACATTATGTAACTATAATCAAAGACCTCGATACTTTCAAGAAAAAGCAGTGTTGGATACCGTACTAGTATGTTGAAACCCTAATCGAATCCCGTGTCAGGACAATTTAGATATTTACACGTTTTTAAGTGGCGTATCGAACTTAATTCCAGCAACCAAAGCAACGGTTCGATATCCGTCATTTGTCTATTTCAACCCAAGGTTCTTATCTACATAATAAGTCTACCGGACACACAGCCAGGCCAGCACAGATAGTAATTAGCCAAAGGAACACACACGTTTTACCAGAATGGGCATACCAATTAGCAAGTCTATCAGTCCATAAATAAGAATTTTATTTCGAACACCCAAAGCAGCAATATATGTAAGAAGAGAAAACCTCACAAGAGGCAATTTGCTTTTGCATTGCCCTAACAGCAGCTTGGACTTGGATTGCCTGTTTAATCTAACGACCAGAGCCGACAAGTTTTGTCCGTTTCGTTTGCATTGACTTGGACACACGGCGACTACAGAAGCCACCACAATCAGCTACAGTTTTCTGACCGCAAAAATCAATTAGGACTTTTTAAGCCTTGCAGTCTTTGATATCGAAATTCGTAACAGGCCATTGGAATTTCTTCTGTCTTTGGATCTGATTCTCTGACCCGAAGGGCAACCACCCGTCAGCATTGAAGAACGACAACGACAACTAAGGTACTATTCTATTCTACGACGACGACAGCGACAACAACAACGAAGACCAACCGACCGAAGCGACGACGACGACGGACGGACGATGAGACGTGTAGGTGGGAAAATCACAAAGGAGAAGAAAATGGGAATGCTTCTGGAATTGTTCTTCCTTTTATGGAAACTTAATTATCCGTAACGTGAAACTGCATTCAACCAGGTAAATTACGAAGTGTTTCCACTTTTTGCTTTGCATGGACATTCACTGTCTCAGAGAATCGTCGTGAATAGGGCGTTGTGTTGTTCTCACAACTTGTAGAGCTAACCTGGATCAAGACCTCTAACAATGAGTTACAATCACTGGTAAGAAGGACATCACCTGTTCTGGGATTGTAATTTATAGCCATCGAGTCGGAGAAGACATCAATACCAAAACCTCCTACAGGCGAAAGAATTGGGTAAATCTGAATGTGTAATGTGAATATACTACAACCTGGAGCTGGAGTAGCCTATCGCAACAGAGGTATTCATGTAACATTGAGTGGAACTAAATTGGGTCTTGGGTTGAATGATTCATGC
This sequence comes from Platycheirus albimanus, assembly GCA_916050605.2. Lineage (NCBI taxonomy): Eukaryota > Metazoa > Arthropoda > Insecta > Diptera > Syrphidae > Platycheirus > Platycheirus albimanus. The sequence continues at coordinate 156,410,554 of OU696697.1, forward strand.
GGCTTGAAACGAGTTTCGTTTTTAATTGTCGAAGATCATCGTGATAACTTAAGTGGAGTCGAGATTCTCTTATGTCTCTATGGCAAGTCAACTATGTTACGATGCAGCAATGGAATTTTAATTGGGACTGCATAGTTAAAACTTCCAGAAAAATTAACTTGAGGTGCATTGAGTCCACAAATAACAGGAAACGTGGTGTAATTTGATGGACATCCTTAATGCTGAAGCTGATAGATATCATTGTGAGTTGGTTGGTATGGCAAGTAGGTAGACATTTTTACTGATTTCAACTCATTATCTTGAGATGGGTCTAGAAATTGTTTTGAATTCATTGGTTTCGAAATGGTTATCATTCCGGATTTTCGAAATAGAAGTTTAATATATTTATAAAAAAGCCAATATAATTGTCCATGGTTTTTTTTTCTCATTTTAGTTTGGTTGTTTTCTATTTCAAAGTTGTTGTTGTTGTTTTAATAAAAACGCAATAAATCACATTCCTATGATTCTCAGGATTAAATTCCAAAAACGTTTGTTGTTAATAGAAATGCCTGCCTTTCACATAATTTTTTTATGTATTGCTATTAACATAGTTATTATCACCACATGTTATGTTGTAGGCGAAATCCCGAACAGAAATAAAAACCATGAAAGTATAATTTTTCTATTCGATGATAACAAAAATTCTTGCTTCTACTCATGTATGAATAAATTGTGATTCTATCTAACTTCTTCTGCATAACGTTGTTGCTTACAAATGTCAACAAACAACAAACGTCTGCTGACAAACCACCCAAGTAGACATAGGTATTCACAAATCAAGTTGATCGAAAACATCTTGTAAAACACGATCACAACTAATTGGGGCTCATTTAGGGCCTATTTCAACTCGGCTGAAATTTATTGGCCACTAAAGTGCAATGTGTCTTTCCCCGTATATTATTCTTTGTATGTGCATTGGGCGCGATCAGCCTCATGAACTGTTCGCTCCAGTTGCTTCTTTCAGATTGTCACAACAAACTGTCATACTCGTATAGCCTCAAGGAGCAATGAAAAAAAAAAAATAAAATAAAAGCCCACTTGTGCTTGAGCTGGAATTAGTCTCCTACGCCCTCAATAGGAACATTGCTTCTGATGGTTTCTTGCCATTGTGTAAGCGAGCGCCTCCACGCACTGTTGCGCTTCTTGTTCTCTGCTGGAGGAGCTGTAAGGAGAACCAATATAATTTATTTGATGTCTCTGGTCTCTGATGGAAAGGGAACACTCACAACCAACATGGATCCCGGGTGTCAAGTTATGGGTTGGGCTGCGCGAGACATCATGAAACCGTGAGCTACTTATGAAGTCTATTTTTAGATGACACTTGAGGTCAGGAGAAGGTTTTGTATTTTTGTTTTCAATTTTATTTCTGACTATTTCGATGACAATACAATGGAATGTCATGTGGTTCTTTCTTATGATTACCCGAGCACGTTAGTAAGTGTAGGCGTGAAGTGCATTATCGTGTCATAAAACAAGTTATGATAATAAGGACGATATTGTTCCTCAGAACTAGAGAGTCTTAGAAGGCACTTGGCTGGTAAGTGATAGGTTGGCATGCTCAATTTTCAATTAGCCTTTATTGATGTGATCATTTTAAGGATCTATTAACTACTCAATATCTTTTGCTTCTTTTTTTATTGTAAAAAGTTGTTCTTCTAAACTACTACGGCTGCGGATATTTATTAATCTTGAATTTAAAATGTTATCTGAATTTTAGAAAGACGAACTTACTTGATAGAATTTGAAATCCAATGTATCAATTATATCTTATATATCTTTTGAGACGATCTTTACGTATCCTCTTGTATGTTTTAAATTTGATGTTAGCATGCTTTTATCACAGCTATTTAGTTTTGTACCTGTGAATAGATTTTTATTCTCTATACAAAAGGTATACTTTTATTTAAACAAAACTGTCAAAAAAGAAGAGCGCCTATTGTTCACAACTGTAATTAAAGGTTTAAAAGTCATTACTGCGGATGCGGATACAAATACATTTTTCCCACATCGCATCGTAGGATCAAAAATGTTCAAAGTATTTAAGCCGACACCCTATGAAGGCAACACCTATTTCAAAAGATACCTTGAAAGTATCAGACGTTCATTGTGTGAATCTATTAATGCCATGAACAGGATCATTTTCTTTTGTAGGCGCAACAAGTTCAAAGAGCTATGCCGACTGGGTTCTCTTAGGGAATAATGTAGGCAAGTACTTCAACATGTATCGGGTTTTATTTTCGATCAGTCCATCTTAGTGTTGAAACAGGATAGCAAATGGATTGGATATTTAGTTTGATGTGTATATGTACAGTCCCCAGAGCTCCGTCTAACTCATTGCGTGATCAATGAAAAGTAATGTGAGTTAGATACTGCTTGCAATATATGCATCGTACAAAAAGCAGTGCCGAAAGTTCTTTAACTTAGTAAAGTTGGAATCATTGAGACAAGAAAAATGAGTTTTCAAGCCAATCAATATATTGAACCTGTCAAATACAATCGATTCCAACATTAAAATTTTGTAGGTAAAAACTTAATAAAAATCTTAAACCTCCATGTTTAGTAATTACCCCTCCTACAGAAAAATTTTGCATAAATTCTGAAAACCAATTGCGCCAAGCCCATTAACAAATCAATCCTACTAAGTATCATGTCATTGTAATCATCTTTGTCTACTGTATATACCCCACCGCTCTGCGCAGTAGGTAAGGCTTACATCGAAAAGGTGTTCATAAACCTACTGACTTTTGCAGTCAACGCAGCCCACGGATTTATGATCATGCCTTGAGGGGAACAATGATCAATGATCTTGGTAACTAAAGACAAACCAAATAATATGAAAAGAAAAAAAAATAGAAAAACCCTGCTAGACCGCACAAAAACAAGTGTTCGCTACTCGCAATTACAAGATCTCTTGTAATGATTGGCATTTATCGTTGTAATTATGAAATTAATAAGGCAAAAAATTGCCCCGCACGACAGTGTGGTTTTGTCCTTAGGCCATGTCGAACGCAGAAAACGTCATTAAGAGCTGGTTGTCTATCTATACGGGACGTGCACTGTAGACAGACTGAAAAAACAGCTTTAAAGCCATATCCGATTGGTTGTTTATGACTTGTAAGCTATAGATACATTTGGTACACTCCGGGCGAGCAACAATAAAGAAATGTTGCCGATTTTGTTTTTCATTGAAATTAAGTTGTGTTGGGGTTACAATTTTTTTATTGTGAAGTGAATTTTTTTTTGGGGAATTATAAAAATATGTAGGTTTTTTTTTTTAAGAACTTGAATTTAAGTGTTGTTTTAAATCAATACAAACAATGATTTACAAGTATATTACGTTAAACTTAAAAGGTATCCAATAGTTTGAACCTCTCTGATTGCCTCCATGTGTTGGTCATATACTTCCCTGGGGGAAACCATTTGTCTTTTGGTAAGTTGAAAGATCTTAAATTTTTAAATAAAAAAAAACCTGATACCGTTCAGAGTTATAGGTTTGTTTGTTTTAAAAATATCACTAAAACAGGAGTATTTTGACTTTCTGATAATGTAAACACTTCATTTTTTACTGAAAATAAGACCCAATGGACGACTTTAACTCCCTCGCCACAATTATATACTCAGGCAACCAATACAAAGACGAATTTACAATACCAACATTTTACAAAAATTACTTATAACACGGCATATTTAGAAGAATAATCTTTAATCAATGAAATTTGATTTAATATTTTTCTTAATGCTTCCATGATCTTTACAACTATTGTCGAAGTGTCCAAGATATAACCAGGTACATACAGTAGGTTTTCCTGATAACCAAACGCGGTACCAGTAACTAAGTAGATACCTACTTGAGTAATTATTTGACAATAATTAACACAAAGGTGTGAAAAAGATTTAAAACTATAAAACCCCATATAAAGGGAGATATACGAGTAGTTAAGCTAGCAAGCAACTAAACTTTTGATGGATTTTTAATTGTTTTGTGTCTAAAGATGTCACGTTTTTTTTTTTTTATTATATAAGTCCAAAGTGTACAGTTCGGATGAAATTCGTCATTTTATAAGACCATTGAAGTTTGTATACATATAGATTGGAAGCATTATTGTGAATTTCTTAGATTGCACAAAAGAAAATACAAATACATACATATTTCCATTTATTTCCTGTTTAATAACAGAAGTAGCAACACAAGATGAGCCACTTAACGCGGACTGACAATCTGAGATTGCAATCTCGTTGAACCAAACTATAACATCATAAAATTGTAGTTCGTTGGAAAGAACTCGTTAAAAAGCGCACATTTCTCTCAATGAATGTCTATGAGCGGGTTTAATTTCCCACTAAGTTGTCAAGAAAGAATTGTGTATAAAAAATGTGTACCTAACTGGCATTCAAGAGTGGCTCGATCTTGTCTTGATCTACTTTTTTATGGGTTGGCAATGGCACTTAATAATTGATTTACTCCTTTTGCGTGTTAACAACTTTATATTTAGTTTTCATATAGAATTCTGAAATGGAGTTACTTTATCCGCACATTCGAGAAAGTCATCTGCGCCTTAGGGACTTACTTCAACACGTTTAAATAAATAAAATCGTAGGTAGGTAGGATATCAGCAATAATTTTGCAGAAATTCACAAGTTTCAAAAATATTATTAGCTTTTGAACTGAGCACATGAAACGATTTGATTTTGAAAGATAATTTAATTCGTTACAGTTTTATTTGAATGGAAAACAATATTCGTGTCTGCTAAAGGTAATGAAGCTGACAATTCTCCGATATAACCATTGCCCAAGAAATACAAACGACTTTATAGCAAAAATAAAAATAAACCACTAAAAACCAAGTGAATACAGATGCCAATCAACGCTATACCACATTCAATAAGATTCGAATTACAAGACTCTTTTTTCTTGCAATCGAATAAACTAGTTATTGAATAAGGGTCATTATTCTTGAAAGCGTTCGTGTAATTATAAATACAATTTTCTGATTGCATGTAATCTACAAAAAATAAAATACAAAATGTGAAACCAGAGCCCAGAGGTGCTCGTATGCACGGTAAACATTTTTTTTTGACTTTGCAGTAAAAATGTCATTCACATAACATAAGTCAAAACTTAACAAACATACTAAATTTAAGTCACTTAACCGTGACCGTTGATTACTGAGCGAACATTCAGCCTCCTCAGCTTCTCGAGATCATTTGTTAATATTTTCCGGTCCAAATGCATTTCAGATGTTTATTTTGTATTTTATGGCATGGATCGGCTGGTGTAGGAGTTGAAACTTTTGATGTTGAATGGAATTTCGCAAGATCCGAATATCCAGAGACCCATAAAATTATTACTAAAGTGTCGTAGCAGATAAGTCTAGAGAATGTGTGTGGTTGTGTTAGCGTTTTTTTTTTTTTTTTTTTTTTTTTAATGAGAAATTAGAGTGGATCAAAGGTGAAGACTGTGCGGAACTTTGATCTTTGTTTATAAATGATCACTTGACAACATTTATGGACACCAGTGAATGGGATACATATATTTTAAAAGACTCTTGTCTATAAATATGAATATTTAAAATCGAATAAACTTGTAAATTTAAGTATATGAAGGTGTTCGTTTTTTTATTTTCTGCTAAGAAATTTTAAACAGATAATAAGCGATTACGGGTTAGTAGACATATTTTATAGAGGAAAGCCTCTAAATACAAAATTGAATTGCTTTATTTGTTGTTGCTTAGTTCATGTCAATTTAGAAGATGTTACAAAATAAAATGCACAACTGAGTCACTCGTACTTGCTCAGTTGGTGTAAAAAATTATATTATTACAGATGGCGCCCAACGAGGAGCTCACATTATTTGCAGTTTCCTATAGTTGAGTGGCCATATATAGCGTTTGATATTTGTTAGAAAATAGTAATATTGCCTTTTGAAGCTAAGCAAATCCGAATTCTATTTTATCAACGTCACAGATGGCATAATAAGTGTTTCGGAAAATAGCAACTACCCTTAGTTGTATAAGAGAGTTATGAGTTGAATTAAAATCGTTAGAGCCGTTTAAGAGCAAATCCGAAACGAAGAAAACCGTAACTTGAAATGCACCATTTCGAGCCGGGGTTAAACGAGATAATACAAATCTCGACAACCGTTCTACTGTAAACCGCGATTTGTGAGGTTTGAAGAAAATCCGTCAGACAAACCGAGGGACGAAATGGCGAAAACCACTTGGTAATGTCATGTTTGATACTTGCCCTATTGAGCAGAGACTATTAGCGAGTTTCATTCAAATTTGGAAGATTAGTTCTCAGAATCGAGAAATAGGTAATCATTTGAAAATTTAGTTCCATACAAAAATCAATTTTGGTTTTCGTATATATTCGAATTTTATGTTTTGGGTTTGAGTGTTATATACATATATGTACTACTAATTCTGATTGGAAAAACTGATCAGAGTTCTGCGTGCGAACAGACACTTTCCTCTTCGTGCCAAATGTAAACGACTGTTTTTTACAGTTATAGGAATAGATGGAAAAAGGAACGCCAAAAAGGGGAGAGTTTTGCTTGCAATGACAGCTTTGACGTCTTCTATAGTTTCGTATACTTAATTTATCTTTCAATAAATAATGCCTTTACATTAATACAATGCAAAAAGTTGAGTAATTGTAAGTAAATGTATGTACTGCAGTAGCAACAAATAAAATAAATAATTAAGAGTGTATTATGAATTTGTGTATCAGAAGACGTATTTCGTAAAATTTATGTAGATATTTTTTATTACTAACGTAGCTTATGCGGTTTTGTGCTCGAGTTTGTTCAAAATGTGTGTTAATTTTTTTTAATTCTGTCAAAGCATCTAATTAAAAATCCTACTTGTATATTTTTATTTGACTCTGAAAGCACAATTTTCAAACTCGTTTCAACACTTTGCAGACAGACAACTAACAACATCGTTATACGCAGCACCCACCAACTCACACCACCACACCGTCGAGAACCAGCTAACTAGACCATAGAAAGGATACTTCATTAGTAGAGTATAATCGACTTTAAAGGAAACAACCAATTGAAACGCAAAATCAAGATTTTTTTTATTCTTATTCTTCAAATCATAATCTACATATTCTTTCGCGTTCCAAAGTAAGTAAAATTTAAAAAGAAGATAATTGTCGGTGATTCTTGTTTATTTAATTTAAAATCCATTCCATTTTCCTTCAGCCACAGCCACCCAAACCCAACTGATGCATCCCACTCAGAAACTCACCACATAAACAATCAAATTCACCTCTAGCAACATGTTGCTTGGCATCTTTGCGTATTTAAAGTTTCAAGCATCAGTAAAAGACGTGGGTTTCTTCAGTTGTTTACAATCTGTGTCTATGGACAGTCGGTTCCGTGAACGCGTCCAGTGAAAAGTGCATCATCAGTGTCAGAAGTGTATTTTTTTTTTACAATTTTAAATTTAAAGAAGGATCGGGTTGTTGTTTGCCGTATTCCCCCTTTTGGATTACCTTTGGAAAAATAGTAAAAAAAAAACCGGAGATGAGTTTTGAATGATACATTCTTTCTCCAAGTGAGTGTGGTTGTGCGAATGTGCACATATAGTGTGCATTTTGTATATAAAAAAAGATTAACCTTTTTTGTTATTCTTCAAAATTAAATATCCTTTTCCGCTTGTTGTCGCCGTTGTCTCGTCTCTCGTCGTATAAGGACACCTTGTGCGTATTATAGTTCATAGAGTGTACTCGTACGTTAATATGTCAATTTTGCTGCGCTGCATATTGGGCGCCATTTGATAAAAATGTTAAAAATTGTTTGTGAGCTCATATCCATCCTTCCGGTGAATGTTGTCGTGTTTGTTTGTGTGTAGGTAGTGTAAGTTTAAGCCAACTTCTTAGTGTGCATAAGAAGAAATACCGAAAAAAAAAATCAAATCCGAAGAAAGGGTTTGGGAACCAACTCAGATGGAAAAATGTTTTTGTGTGTGGTGCTATATAAAAATATACTAAAAAAAAAGAACGATAAGTAAAAAGGTAAAACGTGTTTTGTGGGAAACGCTAAAGAAGAAAAAGAAGAAATAAATTTGTCCAACGTACTTACTGGCAAGTGGTTCAATTATTTTGCATCAAACGAAGAAATATCTTCGACAGTAACTGGATTCGGGGATCCCTAACGACTGGATACACCCAAAACAACCGACCAGCCAACCAACGAACCAGTGAGACGGTGCGGTGTAATATAAAAAATCTAGTGAATTTATTATGCGATATTGGATTTAGTAACAGGTGAAGAAATTTGTATAAATTATTCAATGCGGTTTGCAGCAGGAGCAGGTTGTCAGTTGGTGTGATTGAAGGGCATGTTGTGTGGTATCTCTGGTATTGTGCACTTGAGAGCTCCTTTTGTGTTTTGTGCATTGGAGTGAACTTGTACTTCTGTCAGTTGAAAACAAGAAATTGTGCGGATTTATGGATTACTGAAGGCGTTGGGTTTGCTTGGTAGTTTGGATGTTTTGGAAAATTGCCAGTTCGGCAGTAATGTTAATGTTTAATTAATTTTATACTTATAAAGTAAGATTAATTACTTCTGAGAATTCATAGTCCTGACTTTTGGAAAGGTCGTATCAAAGCTTATTTATAAATAGGATATCCTTCATAAGGAAGCTTTATAGACCTTCTTCATCGTCTTGGACTGTTAAATTTGAAGATATTATTTTACCTATACCTTTATACCACATATACATACCTAGTAATTAAAACAAACATTTATAATTTTTCCACGATCAATGAAGTGCAATCTGGAAAAATTTTTGGAGAGAAGTTTCCAAAGATATGAGATGACATAGAAATCCATTTAATAGGAAGGTACACTGGTGATATGATTGTATAGTGTATGTAGGTACCTATCTCACCGAACAAAGGAACAAATGTTAACATCGACAAATCTTTTCTTCAATAGTTTAGAAGTTACCGCTCTGACCGCTCAAAGGCTCCGTTCTGTCTCCAATATTCTTCCTCATCTTTAATATTATTTTTTTTTTATTTTATTTTATCTTGCTTAAAACTTCTAATCCACTAAAATGTGTTGCTGATGACAGTACACTCAGCTTTTCACATTCGTTTCTTGATTCACAAATCACAACCCTGGTCTTTCCAATGGCAACATTTCACCTTGCTATTCGAATTTTTCAGCCGAACTACAAGATCCTCTCCACGTCGACCTTTATGATCTACATACGTTCAAAACTTATGTTCATTGGAACCTCATTTAATCTGCCATATACATACACTCATACTGTGTTAATTCATGATAACATTTATGATTAATAGGTATCTAATCGTATATGTACAGTCAAACTTCCCTATAACGAACTTCTATGTAACGAAGATCTCTCTATTAATTGATTTTGAGTACCTACACATCTTTTTGGTTACTTTTTTGGTGTGTTTTGATCTCCTTATAACGAATTTCCATAAAGCGAATTTTTCTCTGCAACGAACAAATTTTGTTGCTGGAAATCCAAATCTCATACGTTTTTGTTTCCACATAACGAATTTTTTTAAATAATTTTCTGTTAAAAACAACAGCATGAAGAGAAAAAAACCTTATAAAGGGATTTCCCCAAAATTTTAAATGCAAGCATTCTATGTTCAGGCTTCAGCGAATATAATTGAAAATGTCCGAAGTAGCAATTCTCTTGAGAAAAAGTTGTTGATAATTAATAAAGTCGAAGAAGGATTATCTAAAAAAACAGAGCAGAGCAACAAATTTAAAAAACAAAGCAGTGATTTTAAGAAATGTAGAAGACGAGGAATTAAACACTATAAACGCAAAAGACTTCGAAAATGTCTTCGAGGATATTGATGAAGCAATGCCAAAATGAATAACCGCCGCTCGTCGGCGCTGGCATTTAAAAATAAGAAATGCTTGGTAGAAAACAGAGCAAAGAGAGAATTACTGTCCTTATAACAAGCAATATGACTGGGTCGGAGAAGCTTAAATTGCTTGTTATAAGGAAGGCCAAAAATCCAAGATAATTTAAGGGAATAAAATCTCTGGATGATGATAGATTATGAGTTCAACAAAAAAGCATGGATGACAAGTGAAATTTTTACAAAATTGCTGTTAAAGTTGGACAAAAAATTTGCTTCGCAAAAGAGGAAGGTTTTTTTTTTTGTTGATTTTTTTTTTTTTTTTTTTTTTTTATAATGCACACGCGCTCAAGGGGTTTGTTATAGCCCTTTTAATGATAAGTCACAGCGCGAGCGATAGGAAGTTAGGAAGGAAGGGAAAGAAGGTGTCGATGAACATTGATCTTGAATGTTTGAAGATCAAAATGGCAAGGAAAAATTGTGCCAGGCAATCCATTCCACATTCGTGTTGTACGGCTAAAGAAAGAATCTCTATATTTCACGGTACGTCCAAAATTGGGCTCTAGTGTAAACTGATGAGCGTTCCTAGCAAGACGAGTATTACGGGGGAAATGTTTAAGGGGTGGAACGCAGCTGGCTACCTCGAGTGAGCATTTTTTGTAAAAGAATCTGTAAAATAAGGAAAGACATGCGACATTTCGACGATGTTCAAGTGACGGAAATGTTTCCATAATGCTTCTCTCTCCTATCGATTTTAACGCTTTTTTCTGAACTCTGTCGAGCAGGTGAAGAAAAGTTTGAGAAGCACCTGCCCAGAGATGGGAGTTATACTCGAGTTTAGGGCGTATAAACGCTTTGTAAATTGTTGATAACTGCATGACGCATCCTAAGAATGTAAAAGATAAATTGAAAAACATTGAGCTTGTCTATTTTCCTCCCAACATGACTTCTTTACTTCAGCCAATGGACCAAGGCATTATCTACAACTTAAAACAACATTACAGAAAACGTACCTATTTTAACGAACATATTGACACACATGGACCAGAGCAAACCTGTTTCGGCCATAGACTTGCTACAATTTATTAGACGATTTTGTTGAAAAAGAAAAAAGGAAGAATGTAATCCAAACTGAAATCACTGACTTCTTTTAATAAAAGTGAAAACACAAAATTTCTGTATAACGAATTTTACATACATACCTACCTATAACGAAATAATTTTCTGGTCCCGTGCAAATTCGCTATAGGGAAGTTTGACTGTATATATCATATATTTTACCTTTCTACACATTCCCAATAGTTTAAAAGTTAAAATATCTTTCAAAGATGTTATTTGGGATTTCGTAATTTTTTTCATCATACCTTTATCTTATGATCCTCTTAAAGAAGAGCAAATTCTCCCTCCCTCCTCTTTTATTTCATTTAAGCTCAGCATAAAAGTATGAACATCCCCACACCCCGAGGAGCGAACAACATTCCGCTGCCCTTCGAATTACCAAATACATAGGAAATTTTCAAAATGTCCTCCTACTTTTTATAATTTTGCACGCTCCTCGATTGCTAAAGAATCATCATCAAAATTCTAAATCTAAAATTGATCAACAATTTTTCATTTGAAACTTCTCTCATCATCAAATTTAACACAAATAAACTTTTAAGTATAGGTATTTATTTCAATTTAAACAAAACAAAGAAGATCATGTTCCTCTCAATTTTAAACACTACCCAGTAGGAAATTTGCTCCTCAATGAAAAAGTCCTTGGTGAAATCATTTATGCCACTTTCATTTATGAGAAGGAGTTCACTGATTTCACACATGAATAGTCATGCAACCGCTCAGCGGTTCGCCATTTAAGATTCATCTTCTGCTTTGCTCGCCAAAACAGGTAGAGAAAACACAAAACACATCAATATCTTAATTTGGCACCTAAACCTCTAAGGAATTCAATTATGAAAGCAGTACATTTTTCCTGCACCTTTTCACCGGTTTTGGAATTCTTTTTCTAGTCTTTACTCACAAAACAACCCTTATCTTTACTTTGGCAAAACAGTGCTGATATCGCTTATGAAAAGGAATGTATCTTTTCATGCACTCTGTTCGCTTGGCAAAATATTCTACCTGAGCTGAGAGGAAAGAGACTCTAAATTGAAATTTTTTTGGGTTACTTTTTTCTGTCTGTTGAATAGATTTTGACCTCTGAGTAAAAATGTTCTGATGCAAAAGTAGATGAACCCTTTTTTTGTCTTTCCCTCGACCGGTCGGCAGCGTTAATTAAGTCCTTTTTTGTCGGGAGTCATTTATTTTGTTCTAGAAGATTTAGTTTTGATTTGATCATTAACTACAGCAGTCGTGCCTGAAAGTATCTCAGTTTTTAAAAAGTGTTCATAAAGTGTAAATACATAATTTAAACAAACATTAGACCAATCAAAAGATGAACAGGAGAACAATTCACCAACGGTAATTTTAATAAATTGTTTTAATTGACTTGGAAGTTCATTACAGTGTTTCTTTATTCTTTAGCTCTCTTATGAACGCCAAGATGACACACATGAAGTGATCAGCTCTTCTCCGAACAGCAGCAAGCGTTTTTTTTCTTTGGCATTGTTTTAAATAAATAATTAAAAATAAACAAACCAACAAAAACTATTTATGATTTTCTTCATTTTCTTTCTTTTAAGAAACTAGGTATTCCGTAGTTTTACTGCCTTTCATAACTGAAAAAAGAAGTTCTAGATAAGCAGACATTTCAGCAGTGAAAAATTCATATTTTCAATGGTTCTTTCACTGAGGAAGTTCACTAAAAAATTATGCATTTTTCATGAATTAATATTCTGTCATGAAAGCATCACATCCCAAGAACCAATTTTTCACCCAAAAAAAGAACTCATGAATTCGAAGATTCCATGGGTGCAGTGATTTCATCGCAAAAGGTTCATCGAGAATGGGTGCAGGTACTTACCCCCAATGACAAGCCCATGTTAAATTCATCATATGATTCAGTAGAAAAATCATTGATGATACTTCTTTTCCTCGAGGAAAAAGCAGCTTCTTCAGTAGTGAATATTTGGAAATTTCCTACTGGGTAATGCGATTTTTCAGTCATTCCACACTTCAATAATATCCCCAGACCGAGTCTTGCCTTTCTATGACTAACTTCCTCTTATCATTAGGCATTAAATTGTGTGCTTACACGTAAATATTTACAAATCTTCAGTTTTATTGAAATCAAATCGTTTTAACGCGCCACAAACACAACGCACCGTCGAACTTAGAAGTGACGCTGTTCAGCTGTTTAGCTGTTGTATACCCAGTCCCACCTGAGAAACTTTTTAAGGTGAAAAGATAAAAGGCTAATTGTAGTCTGTAGGATCTTCAACTTTATCCAAGAGCACGAATCCAAAAGCAAGCAGTTTCAATTTGTTCTTCTTCAGAATCGTTTGTTTTTTTTTTTTTTTAATTCGTGTAAAAGGTACCTACTACCCTTTTTTATCTCTACCATTTTTGTTCCGCGCACTGATGTGCACACTCATCTATACGGCAAACAGAATGTGTTTACCGTGCAATTAAAACATCTTTCAATATCCTGTCTGTTGATGTCGATGTTGAAGTTGAAAAAAAAAAATAAAGAAAAAAATCTTTTTTAATGATCCCGATTTTCGCCCCCTCTGCTATTCATATGACACCTTACTCGCGCGCTCTCCAATGTTCGTTGATTTTTGTAATTGCTCCAGGCAATTACTTCGTTCGCTTTTTGTTTGTGCATAAAGTGTATACCTTCCTATACACATTATATACATATGTAAGTTGTGGGACTCTGGGATAGGTTCCTGTTTTTGTGTAGGGAATGGGAGAATAAAAATTCTCAAAAAAGTGGGATCAAATAAAAATGAAAACGAAAACATCTAAAATTAGAATCTTGGATTTTCTTGTGATCCGGATCCCCGCCTTTGTACAAAGAAGGGCTACGTTCCGTGTGATGAACTTGTCCATTGATTGTGATAAATGACGTTCAGCAAGTGTGGATGTTGGTGTTCTTATTTGTAGTTGCACAAGGCGCTCGCAATTGATGAAGAATTAACTTTATGCAAAGCAAAGTGATTTTAATTAGAATTGAATTGTGAAAAATGGAATGTCACTATGGAGAGAGGAAACGTTTCGGATTAAGGATAAGCTAGATTTTCAGAGCAAATTAAAATTCATTATTATGCAGTTTAGTTGAAAAAAATACTCTAGAATTTTTGTGAGTTTGCGATAAAATACAAAATACACGAAACAAAATATAGGAGTTGTGCATTTTTTAAATTATTAATTTGAGAAAATATTCACGAAATCAAGATAATATTCTAATAAAGTTAAAAGGGCATTCAGGCAGTCTCAACTGTAGTTGTCTTTATTTGTGTGTTTATCTGCATCAAGTAGGTACCTATAATAAAAACCATTAACATTATTCTGAGAGAAAATATAACTTTTCAATAATGTTCATGCAAGCAAATTCAGGTGGTTACCACTTATTCACTGATACCTAGATGTTTTTAAAACATGCATTTAGAATTGTGGAATTGTGTGTTCCGGGTTTGAGATTATTATGGTCTAGCGATTAAGTTGTACCTTATAGTTCTCAAAATGTCGAAGAAGTAACCATTTTAGTTAAACTTGTTCAGCGATTGATTGCTGCAAGTACATACATTATTAAAAGGAGTCGTATTTCGGTTATTTTTATAACTAAGCAAATTGCTCCATTTTCTGGAATGTTAATAAATATAGCATATAAACACACTTTGCGACGCTCTTTGATAAATATCAAGTAACGTTAGACGAAAGAAAACCTTTAAAAAGACGTCGTAAGGAGGAAACAAAGAAATAAATAAATAAACTTACATATTTAAATAATTATTTGCCTTTTTTTTCTCAAATTAGCATAAGTAAAGTAATTTCACTATTAAGAACTTATTTTGAATTACAATTAATAATTTTAATTTATCAAACCAAATTAAAGCTTCAGTCAGTAGTCAGACAAGACACAAGACACAATTTTTGTATCCTCACTAACACTAACACCAAAAACCAAAGTAGGCATGGGCAAAAAATATAGGTACAAAACATACACATATATATATTATTTTGATATTTATACCTATCGTCGATTTCTGAACACTCACTATACAATGCTCACAAAGTTGGGGGTGTCTACTCGGACTCGAGAGAGCCTTCCATTTCACCAATTTTTATTGAAACAATCATACACCTAATAAGTATGGACTGCTAGGAGCGAACTTCACGTTAGTTAAGCGCCCATCTTTTACGACTCTTCTATCAACCAAAATCGCAGCCCAGTTACCTATCCAACCTCTACGTCTGCAATCATGAACAAATGCTTCACCAGACTGAGGATTGGGCACACCCAGTTCACACACAGTCACCTACTTAGCAAAGACCCCCCACCCATATGCCACCTTAACATCCAGCTTTCCATCAACCATTTAACTACAGACTGCACGAAAATCAATCTTTGTTCCGAACAAAACATTAAAAATACTTTCAAAATTTTAAAAATACTCAATTTCCATCAGAATATTTAAACTTTATTTATCCATAACCTCTGCGGGGGCGGTCGGGGAAAGTTCTTACTCTTACTTCCCCCGACCGCCCCCTTGCAGTTGGTAACTTCAAACATTCTAATTATTCTACTAAGTACTTTTATAATATTCAGCTAGAAGCCCTGGTCCTGGTAGCTATTAGCTTTAAAGTATTGCCCTGCACCAGTGATGGAAATCGACTTTTGTCGATTGTACTGAGCGCTTATACAAAATTGTACTGAAAAAGACCAAAAAGTACTGAGTTCTTTTATATTGATAGGTAAAATAAACACACAAATTCAAAAATAAAATTTATTTATCAACAAAGAACAAAACAAATAAAATGCACGACTGGGTCGCACGTACTTGCTCTGTTGGTGCAATAGTCCGATGAAAACAAACTTTTCGATCAATAAGAACAATTCATTTTTGAAAAATTTGGTAAAAACCAAAAAAAATTGGCTAAAACTGGAAAACTCGATATACGGGAGCTAACGTTAAGAAACCTTTAATATTTAAAATAAGACGTTATCTTTTGGGTGTTATAAATGATACAAATGTCCACTTATGGCCAGATTAATAATACTGTTAAAAGCAATTTCCGCTATTATCATGTATAGCCAAAAACTAAAAATGCAGTTTTGTTTGAAGTATTCTATGTATGTTACATAAAAAGTTTCATAAAAATCGGGGCAGCCTTTTTTGAGTAAATTAGAAAAAATGAAAAAATTGGCCAAAATCTAGTGGCTCTTTGTATTGGAGCCACCATTTAAAAAAGAGAAAATGAAAAAAAATCAATGCCATCTGATAGGAAGCTGTTGGGAACTATACCAAACAAAGTTTGAGTGAATTCGATGCAACCGTTGACAACTTATGGCCATTTGAAAAAAAGCCGTTAAGAGCAGATCTCCGTTATTTGCATTTTTAGCCAAAAACTAAAAACGCAGTTCTCTTCAAAACACTAAAAGAATATAACACACAAAGTTTAATCAAAATCGTTAGAGCCATTTTCGAGAAAATTAGAAAAAACCAAAAAAAGTTGGCTAAAACTCAACGGCTCGTTGTATGGAAGCCACCGTTTAGAAAGGCTTCAGTGAAAAATTTACTAAACCATCCTATAGAACACTATTAAAAACTGTGTCAAACAAAGTTTTAGTTGATTCAATCAAGCCGTTGTGAACTTATGGCTATTTGAAAAAAAGCCGTTAAAACCTGATTTTCGTTATGACCATTTGAGGCAAAAACAAAAAACGCAGTTTTGTAAGAAATGCTTAAAGTAAGCTAAATTATAAATTTAATCAAAATCGTTAGAGCCGTTTTCGAGAAAATCCAAATTGAAAAAAACCGTTACTTGAAAGGTACCAGTTTGAGCCGGGCTAAAACAAAATAAAAAAAACCTCGACAATGGTTTTTCTTCAAACTGCTATATACCAAGTTTGAAGAAAATCCGTCAAGCCGTTTAGGCTGTAGCATGACGTGAAAAAGCGCACATCCGCACATCCGCACATCCGCACAGACGCACAGACGCACAGACAGACCGACGGACGGTATGGCGAAAACCACTTTTTTGGGCTTCTCTATCATCGTAATGTCATGTTTGATTAAAACCTCGATTTTTACTTGCTCTATAGGGCAAGTATTGGTTTCGTGCAGAAAAAAAAAATCGAGGTTTTAATCAAACATGACATTACGATGATAGAGAAGCCCAAAAAAGTGGTTTTCGCCATACCGTCCGTCGGTCTGTCTGTGCGTCTGTGCGTCTGTGCGGATGTGCGGATGTGCGGATGTGCGCTTTTTCACGTCATGCTACAGCCTAAACGGCTTGACGGATTTTCTTCAAACTTGGTATATAGCAGTTTGAAGAAAAACCATTGTCGAGGTTTTTTTTATTTTATTTTAACCCGGCTTAAACTGGTACCTTTCAAGTAACGGTTTTTTTCAATTTGGATTTTCTCGAAAACGGCTCTAACGATTTTGATTAAATTTAAAATTTAGCTTACTTTAAGCATTTCTCACAAAACTGCGTTTTTTGTTTTTGCCTCAAATGGTCGTAACGAAAATCAGGTTTTAACGGCTTTTTTTCAAATAGCCATAAGTTCACAACGGCTTGATTGAATCAACTAAAACTTTGTTTGACATAGTTTTTAATAGTGTTCTATAGGATGGTTTAGTAAATTTTTCACTGAAGCCTTTCTAAACGGTGGCTTCCATACAACGAGCCGTTGAGTTTTAGACAACTTTTTTTGGTTTTTTCTAATTTTCTCGAAAATGGCTCTAACGATTTTGATTAAACTTTGTGTGTTATATTCTTTTAGTGTTTTTAAGAGAACTGCGTTTCTAGTTTTTGGCTAAAAATGCAAATAACGGAGATCTGCTCTTAACGGCTTTTTTTCAGATGGCCATAAGTTGTCAACGGTTGCATCGAATTCACTCAAACTTTGTTTGGTATAGTTCCTTACAGCTTCCTATCAGATGGCATTGATTTTTTTTTCAGTTTCTCTTTTTTAAATGGTGGCTCCTATACAAAGAGCCACTAGATTTTGGCCAATTTTTTCATTTTTTCAAATTTACTCAAAAACGGCTTCCTCGATTTTTATGAAACTTTGTATGTAACATACATAAAATACTTCAAACAAAACTGCATTTTTAGTTTTTGGCTATACATGATAATAGCGGAAATTGCTTTTAACAGTATAATTTATTAGGCCATAACCCATAAGTGGACATTTGTATCATTTATAACACCCAAAAGATAACGTCTTAATTTTAAATATTAAAGGTTTCTTAACGTTACCTTCCGTATATCGAGTTTTCCAGTTTTAGCCAAATTTTTTTGGTTTTTACCAAATTTTTCAAAAATGAATTGTTCTTATTGATCGAAAAGTTTGTTTTCATCTTACTATTGCACCAACAGAGCAAGTACGTGCGACCCAGTCGTGCATTTTATTTTTTTCTGCACGAAACCAATACTTGCCCTATAGAGCAAGTAAAAAGAACAATTAATTTTTGTTATACAGAGGTATTAAGGTAACATAATTACAAATAAATGAACTTCATTCTAATAACTAAATTAATAACGTACGGATTCCCGTATCACAGTAAGGCCATTTGTAAATTGTAACTTTCATAGAACTGGTGCCTAATGTAGGTAACTAATGGTGAATTCCACGACAATTTCAGATTGTGTGCCATTAACCGCATGGTTTGTAGTATCATAAATTAAGTGATCACCCTTTTTTCACTTCTATCACCTATCACTTCTCTTAAACAAATTTTCAGTTTTGAAAAACTCTACATCATCGGATGATATTGAAGTGTAATAAGTTGGTAAACAGATTTTGAAAAAGAAATTCCTATGCCTTAAAATTCAAAAAAAAAGTAAAAGAAATCTGATGGCCTTTTTTTCCAAAAAGCGTTTTAACTTTTGATTTTCAAGTGAATAATAAAATTTCATAAGATTTTTTCAATGCTTTTTTCCCAAAATCATAAGGCCCAAGACCATTTTAACAAATTAGAGCAAGTTCGTACGACCCAGTCGTGCAATTTGTTTTATTTTCCTGTATCTAGTTGATTCGTTGCTTCGCTGACTGACTTTTCGACTGCCTTTTACCCACGTTGTAAAAGTTTTTCAGTACAATTCATCTCATTCAGTTTTTAAAAACGATATCATGTAAATGTTGGCCACGACTACGTCTGAGCCGTTCCATTCGGAAGGTCCAACGAAACCATGAGCTTGAGTTTCAGGAAGCACGTAGTCCGTTAACATTGGCGAGTCAACAGTAGGCTAGGCGCGTACTAGGCGGCCAGGTCACGCGGACAGGGTGGCCAGGTTTTATATGAGCTTGGTCGCTTGCCTCATGCGCGCACTTGCATGCTTCGTAGACGAGCTCATTGGCCGCGTGACCTGGTCGTGAGTCGAGCCTTACCATGACGGTAACATTCTGATTCTGAAGAAATATGGAACAATGATTCCACCAGTCCATACCGTGGTATTTCTGGATGTTAAGTATACCTAATGGTAGTTCTTGGTACTCTTCAGGTACATCAGCCCAAATACGTCGATTTTTTTGTATTAAGGGGTCAGTAATAGCAATTCGGAAAACCAAACAGAAAAAGTTTTCAAATGGAGAAATTAGTATGTTATGGTTCGATTCCAAACACAAATGCTACACTGATCGATGGCAACCAACTCAGATAATTTATTTTGCAAATAAAGATTTGAATTGAACTTGTAGATACTTTTTGTTAAAAATTTATTTATTTAATTTTCTGCTATACATATAAAAGAAAAATAAAAAAATGACATTTTTAACAAAAAGTATTAATTCGATTAAAAATTGTATAAGCAAAAAAAATTCTTTGAGTTAAATGCCATCGATCAATGTAGCATTTGTGTTTTAAATCCAACCATAACATAGATACTAAATTATCCATTTGAATTTTTTTTCGGTTTGGTTTTCCGTATCGCTATAATTGGCCCTTAACGAAGAAATTGAGCCAGAAATGGACTTCATCACTAAACAAAATTTCACGATAAGACACCGAACTTGCATTAAATTTGTCCAATAATACAGCGATCTATTTGGAGACCCTGTTTTGGTGTGAGTAGTGAGTCTTTCCATGATGACTTGTCAAACGATACCGAACAAAAATGAAGAAGCAGTTTGATAATAATTAATTGCGCTTTGGGTATGTTCGCATCGCACATAGACTTTTTTAGTGAAGATAAGTGAACATTTTGTACCGACGATTCAATATTGTACTGAAAATGGCAAAGATGTACTTACGTACTGAGAAAATCAAATTGTACTGAATTCAGTACAATAGTAAGCCTTTTTCCATCACTGCCCTGCACATTTATGTATAGTTTAATAAATAATAATAATAATAATAATAATAATAATGTTTCTGTCAAACACTGAAAATAAGTAGGGAAATATATCACCAACTTGATGAAAGGGAGCTAGAATCGTTGGCGACATGAAAACGAAAATCAACTTGCAGTTCATACTTATTAGGTCCATGGGTACAATATTATTATTCTCGCTTGTGGGCACAACTCCTTTTCAAACAACCATAAAAGCTTGTAAGTACTGCACATCGAATGGGCATGTAAAGTGGGTACTTAAGTACCTATACCTACCAATCAAACCATTGATCATACTGATTGTGTTTCTTTATTTATTCCGTATATTCGGAATAAATGGAATACCGATTTTGCGTTTCTTCATTCACTGAAATATTCCGGATAAACTATTTTCTTGTTTTTTTGTTCGTTCTTGAATATTTGGAACGCATTCTTTATATTCCTAGTGAAGAGGTGGTATATGGAATGTTCTCTAGTTTGACAGATAAATTTCACTGTTTATAGCCTATTCAAACCAAACCATAAATGAGCAGTTACTCGTTTTTCGCAAAAATAATACTGACTTAGTGAGAACTGAAATATGTAGAATTAAACGCATGAAGTTAAACGATAGTTTTCAAATTAGCAGAAACAAAGATCAGCTGTTCATAAAGATTGAGGATAGTACGCAAATCGAGCTAAATTTTAGTTCACGTTTTTCTTTCCAAAACCCCTAGCCAAATTTTGACATAGGAGCATTGTAGAGACTGTGATTGAAATGAGGATTTTGTGTTGAATTTGTCAAAAAAAGTTAGTTTGAATACCTACACATTTTTTAGCAAATTTCCAAATGACCTCATTTCGGCTCTAATGCAAACTTAGTATAAAAACACCATAACTTTTGATTTCTAACTTTTTCGCGCCACAATAGAATACAAATAACAAGCAATGACAGCTGTTAATTGCATTTAATATAAACAGAAAGTTCACTCGAAATTCTTCTAAGCCATTAAAATATTATAAAAACTTAGATAACATCAATTTGATAACATTCTGTACGTATACCTAAACGTCTTCGCTTCAATATACACCCTCAAATCATTATCTGTCAATGTCAAGATGCAATGAGACTTCTATTTAAATACACTTCTCAAAGCATGAAAACGAATAATGATCGCAACCATTAAAAAGAAGCATTGGATTCCATTAAAATTTCCTTTTCTTCTTTTATAATATTTTTTTATTCCACTCATCATCGGGGGGACTCTTAGATACTTTTTACTAGTTAGATAAAAATGAAAACGATGAATGTGATAAATTGTTTCCATTTTCAAGCCAAAAAGATGAGGTTTAAAGATTTTTCTTTAAACACAAATCTAATATATTCAGATTATGTCTGGAAAAGTCACTTCAATGTAGCGGATGACGTAAAAAAGACTTGTTAGCACTTAATGAAATAAGAAGTTGAAAACTGGTATGTAACTAGTTTTTCTCAGTATTTATGCCTTTTTATTTTTAAATGGTTACCTACCTACCCTCATTTACGGATTCTTGAACCATATACAAGTGTCATCAAAGTGGCACTTTTACTCGCATTTCATTCCAGAGTTCTCACTTGCCCTAGTCCTTTTTTTCTCGTATACCAACCTATGTATTACGGAGATGCATATTTTTTTTATAACTTGCCGTATAAATAGGTAGGTACGTGTGTTTTTGAAAAAAAAATATCTGATGTACTCGTATGGCAAATAATAATAATAAAAAAAAAATCAAATTAACACACAACATGATGCAATATTATGTGCATCTACTTTTTTTTATGGACGAGTTTTAAGTAGGCTCCTAGGTTCTTTAGATTTCAACTGGAAGTATAGGTTTGAGGTTAATTAAGGACAAAAAGGTACCTACGTAGGTACTTGAAGACTTGAAGTAAATTATGATATTCGTCGGAGCGGCCATTTAATATAAACCGAAAGTTCACTCGAATAAAATTCAAACTAATTGGATAAGTACTGAGGTTCTTCAGTGGTACTGCAATTTATATTTTTTAAGGGTGGAGAAAAACAATTTTTCCCATTTTTAATTTGAGTAAGTAGTTGTTTTTAGGTGGTAATTTAGTTTCTGGATAGGGTCCCTTTTTAAACATGGTAAAATGGATTAAAATCCATTTTTGTATCTTTCACTGTTGGTCACTATTTATTATTAAGGCAAGTAATGCATCAGTCTTCTATGGCTGGCGGAAAGCTGTTCCTCAGGCAACAAGTCTTTAAAGCGAATCCTATTTTTGACTAACTTCCTCATATTTCGAGCATAAATAAAAATTAAAAATATGTAAGGTCCTTTGACAAGTATAACCTATGTACATAAGTAGGTAAACATTTATATAAAAATTGTACAACAAAACCATAACAGCGGGTTTTCAACACCAACAAATTATATTTGGAAAATAAATTGATGTTAATCGATGTTAATAATTAATGAAATAACCTCTTTCAAGTATCTACCCCATAATTTTTATCAACAATAAGGACATTAGCATCTATAGAAGTCTTTCCCATTATAAGAGTTAATTAAGACGCAGTACAGCAAAAAAACAAAAAATTACTTTCTCCGTTACCTTTTGAACCAAAAACGTTCAATAAATGAAACTCAACTTGTTTCATTTTAAGGATGGCTAATCAGCTTCTGTCAATCGATTACTGTCTGAGATTTCCTTTTTGTATAACAAAGAATCCGCTCAAGTGATTGATACTCTTTCAATACAGCATTCATTCCGCCTGGCTGACAATTTAACAAAAATCTCGTTCACAATATTATTCCAAAGAACATGCCAAGAGAGCACCAACAATAGTTGAAAGGGGATTTAAGGATATCATATTATAATGTCCCTCTGTATGGGATAATCCGTATTTGGGTGATGAAATCTGAACCCTTTTATCACGGTAGTTAGCCGCAGCTGACGTGCAATGCCCAGCCCATGCCCATATTCTCCATACCCATGTGGCACAAAAGATATAAAGGATGTCTTAAAAAGGATATCCGTGATAGTCGTTTTTAATATTTTTTTTTCTCTTTTTGTGTATACATATAATACATACATACATTTTTATTATTTTATTTAAACAAAAAAAAAATTTTAGTATTCATATTTACAATGCCAAATATAATATTAGTTTAGGTTTGGTGTAAGCGGTCAAAAGGTTTGACTTTTAACAAAAATTACAAAAATATTTGAAGTTTTTGTAGACAAATGAAACTTCTTGCTGTGCATAACCCCATTCAAATGGAGGATTATAGAATGGGACAGAAAAGAAAAAACACTTAACAACAAAAGAAACCAACCACAATATCATCAGCTTAGGCCAAGGCACATGTGAGGCAAAAGTTCCTTTGGCCAGCCTCCTGGGAATCCCACAAGAATTCAAAGGCAAAATAAAAAGCCGAAACTCGATTTCCCGCAACACAGCATTGTGTACGGACTTGTTGACCATAACAACAGCATGGCTTTGATAGCAGAATATCTAAATTCCTTCGGCAGACGTCTTTGATGTAGTTTTTTTCAATTTGATCCTACCTTTTGCTCTCATAGGAATGGAGTGAGCAATGAGTTGAATGTATACGTTAGGGAATGCACTGAAGAAGGTATTCCTGCTTGTTCAAACTAGGTACAACTTACATAGAGTAGTTAAGAAGAAATATAAAATTTGTGCTCGTAGGAAGTTGTATTTTATAGTGAACGAGAGTTTGTGGTAAAATAGTAGCTATTGTACCTACAGTGGAAAAGTTATTGGCTATTGAAAATTTTGCTTTAACTTTATAAACACTAAATGGTCCTATACATGTGCCTGAAGTAAAATTTTTCATTTTTAAATATACATACAAAGTTTTTTTTTTGGATGTGATACCTAGCTACTCAAAAATAAAATAATTTCCAAATATTACCGGAAAAATATTTTCGGAGGCATCAGATATCTGAGACTTAGGCTAGGCGCACACTAGGCGGCCAGGTTGTGCGCACAGGTTTTATATGAGTTTGGCTGCTCGCCGCTGGATGCTTCGTAGTAGAGGTCATGTGCCGCTGCGGCCTGGCCGCGGGACCTGGCCACCTAGTGCGCGCCTAGCCTTAAGAGAAAAAAAAAAAAAATAAAAAAAGATTTTAATAACCATTTAAAGTCTTCACTTTAGTTTTAAAGGCGCAAAATTAAGTAGACCAATATGTGGTCCAATAGATAGGTACTCGATTGTAAAAAAAAAATATATTTTATAAGATTGATCTATGTATGTTCTTAAAAAATCGTCAAAATATTTTATCAAATGTTCACTCAAAAGTTCTGTTCATATGTAAATTGTATTAAAGCTCAACAGAAGTTGGGCTGCAGTCGGTCCTGTTAACGATGTTCGTTGCTTATATGACTAACGACTTAATTTAAACATACATATACCTATAAAAAATACACAAATACTCAAATTTTCCAAACGATTTAAATTAATTTAGTTAAATCAGCAAATTCCTGATTTCATTCATAGTGGCAGTGGGCAGACATAAAAGTCCTGATATGTTTGTATACCTTCGAGTCTATAGGTAATTTTTTTCTTTTAATTCAAAAACTAATTAATACAATTTATGGAATTTGCAATATGCAAATCATAAATAATCTTTCACGAATCCTATAGCAACGAAATAAGGACCATCAATAACTAATTGCCACCACATCATAATGTGAGCCACCATCACAGACACAGAACGTTTCAAGTGTATGTGCATATACTTTTATGATGTTTCACAACCTCCTCACACACATTCTCTGGAAATATTTGCAAGGACAGCAAAAATAAACAAGCTGCAGGCATCCGTCATAATATGCTCCCCTTTATTTACATTACCTGCAGGATAGAGGTGAATCAAGAATATTCTACACTCGAAAAACACTCGACCTAATTGTGAGTTTCCTTTTCACCCAGCTCGTTTTAATAGAAACATATATACATACATACATAAACAACGGAGTATCTATATGATTCCATAAGGAAACCAAGCTTCCTATTAGCAAGCTCATGACTTATGCATAGAAACCACCACTTATTTCTATTTCTATGGAATAGAAAAAAGGCATTTAACTACAACTAGCGGAATAATTATTTTATTAAGATACGAAAGTTATATGGCTGATATTGTGAGTTCTGCACTTATTTTGGTATAAATCATCATCATCATCATCGTCCTGTCATTCCCATTGGCTTTCATAGTAGGTACCCTTAAGGCAAATATGAAACAATTAAACGGAACTACTCCAAAATTTAGCAGGATGCCATTGCTTCCGCTAGATTTGCTTCGAATATTCAAAACATGCATAAAGTTTGCCTCTGTAGGGTGGGAAAGACTTTACTCCATCTAGGTAGGTACGGTATATAATTGGGTATAAACTGGATCTTAAGTAATTTTTTATAAACCTTTCGTGAAAACTAAAAAAAAAAAAAAACAATTAAATAGGCAGGTACTAACCACTTTCAGCAGGTATTTAAAAGAATTTACCTAAGTTTTATTTTGGCTAGCAAAAATACTTAAAGGGGGAAAAATAAAACTTAAAAAAAAAAAACAAAAAAAAAATTTTCTAAGGGAGAAAATAAAAAAGAAACGAGTTCCTAGTTCCCATCCATTAGGTACAGGAACTCACCCAACGTATATTTAAAGCTGCATATAAAAGAAATAATTTGTAAGGATCTAACACCATTTAGTTGGTTGACTATTGCAAAATGCGAGTAGGTAATTTTTGTTCTCTTTATGATTTATTAGTCTAAAGTTTATTAGGTTAAATGATACATTTTAAACCTAGAGTAACTATTGTAAGTATACTGAAGTACTAACACTGTAAATATCATAAATTTTTAAAACTAAAGGTACCTAAAAATTCAATAAAATCAGCGATTGTAGGCAAGTTTTTATTTTTCATTCGATAGTTTTCGGTTAATCTTAAAGATAAAAATAAATTCAGATACCACCGGTGATCTATGGATAGGTGTCAATTAATCATACTGTTTACAAGCTGTGACATAGATAAATATTGTCTCGATCATTAATGTCTCTCCAGGATAATAGGCCTTTACCGCTGACTGAAGGACTCAGTTTTTGTGATAAACCCTTTTCTAGTCGTAATGTAGGTATATGTAAAAAACAAACACTTTGGAGAAGAATCAACTCGTCAAAAAGCATGTTCAACTGTGCTCAGCGAATGGAGTTTTTTGCATATTGCTGAAAGTCTAAGAAAACCAAATTTTTGTTTATTTCGAACGCCCAAGATTCATTTTTTAATTTGTACGGCCTGTTGTGATCCCATTTTCATATAGAGTAAAAAAAAGTTAATTTTGTGAGTACATATTATGTACCAATAATAATATGAACATTTGATTATAAAGATTTTATTCAAAAGATTTAATTTTAGAAGTTATAGGTATTTAATCCCTAAAATTTGTAAAAAATTAAAAAATCGTAATAATCCATATCCTCCTAATTTTAATATAATTCCAGCTTGATTCTTAGCTCAAAAATATTCCCAGTAAAAAATAAAGTAACCATTCCTATTTACCTAAAAACCCTGTATTCCCTATTTTGATTCATGCTCATGTACTCATCATTTTTGAACAGAATTTAATTTATCAAAAAAAGTTTTATAAAATGCTTTTTACAAAAATATGAGCTACCTGCTAAACCTTTATATTATGTTGAATATTTTGAAAGAATCGGTTAAGCCATTTCCAGATAGTCGAAAGGAAAACATCGCTCCTAGGGAAGGTATCGTTCTTAGCCATTGTTGGTAATTTTTTTCCAGCCATATGAAGGTCATACCTAAAAATGTCATACAGACATACAGGCGGACATAACTTTTAGACCAACTTTTTTCGACCTTTTTATGTCATCTTTAATTGTTATTTCAAAACTTTTTTCTTTCGACGAATGCATAACTTGCCTTATACCTAGTAGGTAGGTACCTACCTATCGCAAGTAAAAACAGATGGCATAACCATAAAATAAAATTTCATGTGTTTTTTTACTTTTTTCTTTTTTGTATCAAAATGACATAAGAGCAGGTTCGCGTGACCTAGTCGTGGACTTTATTTATGGAGCACATATTTCACGGAGACAAAAAAATTATACAAGTTCCTAAGAATCCTCCATTCAGTTTGCTAATCTTCGATTTGGTTATGAATTTTATCGCCCGTCAGTGTAAACCCACTCCAAAAATACCTTTGATTGTTAATTTCTATAAGCATTCCATTGAGATAGGCATGTTCCTGTTCCTATTGAAAGCACTCTTGCAGGTGATTGCTTCGTAATGCCACAGGTAATTTAATGTACCACTTACAACAAGTCGTGGAACAAATTGTGAACGTTAAAGGAAATCATGATCCTCTTTTTTGCTATGAAACACGATTAAAAAGGCGTAAAGAAGACGATCTTGTGTGTAGTATAATAAATTTCAGAAGAAAACCCATAAGTAGGTGGATTTCTTATGTGTGTATGTATAAATGTATAACTACTCCTTGAGGGAATATATACACGAAACACATTTAGACAGGTACAAGTAAGTACAAGGTACATCTCTTAAGCCTAGAACCAAATTCAAACGATTCCATGCGTTCATAATGTTTAGTTTATGCTTCATTGCAAGCGAGTTCATTGTGATGGGCTCTTAGGGTCTTCCTTAAAGGCAAACGAGGCTTCGGCTTCGTTATGTCAAATTCTATTGCTAGTGGTTGGAGGCAGTCGGTTGGTATACGTTCCATTATTGGTAGCGTAAAGCGATTATGCATGCATTTAGTTGATGATGATGAAGAAGGTGTACACAAAGAAGAGAACATTTTTAGTTACTTCACGCAGAAATAATACATAATTCAGCGTACATTTCTTTCGATTTGTTGCACTCAAAACGATGAACGGAGATAATTTGTGATGTTATCTGGAAAATACCTTCTTTCCTGATTTGGTGGTGGGTGATGCTGGTTCCATGTGGGACAGGAAATATGGGTTTTTGTTTTAAACCCGCAGAATTGTACTGAACTATCCGATTAATGGATTGATAGTATCTATACTCTGTTACACATAAATCGGCGGTACAGGGAAGATAGGGATGTTTGTCTCTCATTCGCACTCTTTTGTTTTCCGTAAGTGCGTTTCATACGAAAGCTCTTGCAGGGTTTCCGTAGTAAGCATTTCAAATAAGCAACAATCTTTAAAAAATGTTAAAGCTCTAAAACCAAAAGCTCTTCAGCAGAAACCCAAGGAAAGAAAGCTGAACGAGTTACCAAAAGAACACTGGTAACTCTGAATGGACATCAATTAAAAAGGGATTGAATTTTAAATAGCAGCAGCCACAGACAATCAGTGCACATTTAGATGTGCAGTGAATGAGATGATAGATTCACGTCAGATCCAATTGGAAATTCAGTGGTGGGTGAACAATTTGTAGGGGGTTTTCCTTCAATTTAGTGTGGTGCAAAAATATGTCACGCTACTGATAAAAGAAAAGCTTCCTCATAAGAGGTGTGCTGCCGATTAATGTGAAACAGAGTATAGTTTAGAGAATAAGTTCATGGTTTATAAGTATTAAAATTAATAGAACCAAAGTATTGAATTTGAATTGTCACTGACTTATACGACGAGTAAGATTTTATGATTATAGGAACCTATTCCACCCCTTGTACTGGCAACACGTCCTTACCATTCACATTATTCATCGAATTTAACATATATATTAACATATCCTCAAAATTTTGGAACCATTTATTATTCCTACTATATTCTCGACAACTAGCATTACAACCCTAAATAAGAATATCTCCACAAATGTGATGTGATGGTATGCTACCTAAATCTTAAAATGAGCTTAAATAAAAATTTAAAAACTAGTGATTTATCGCATTTTCACTGCTGACATTTTTGTCAAAACTACCACTTAACATTGTTCTCAACTGTTTTCATCAAATTAAACAAAGAACATAGTTTAAGAACAAAATGCTTTCCGTAAAAAAGATTTCAACTATGTTTGTCCTTAACAAATCAATGAATCAAACAATATAGAGTTTTAAGTCACATGAAATTGACTTAAGGACTATTCACATGAGAGCGACCAACGAATGAACAATTATTCGCCTATTTTGACGTTTCATTTACATGAAATTTCTTTTATTCGGTGCGAAAAACGAACGTCATGTCCGTCTATCACAATTGAACAGTAAGATTTTGAGTTTAGTAGTGAGTGAATAATTTATTCGTTGCGATATGGCATGTGGATGGTATAGACTTTGAAAGTTCGTAGCAAACACTTTGCAGTTCGCTTTGAACAGTTTATTTAATGCAATTTTACTTATATAAACAATACAAGTTACTTACTTACTTTATTATTTTAACATATTTTCAAATTCAAATTCAATTTCTATCGATTGGTATAGCCTAAGCTAAGAAATAAGTTAGGTACCTAAATGCTTAAAATATAGTTTGTTCGCCAATGCGTAAATTCGTTGATCGCTCTCATGTGAACACTCCTTTAAACTGTTAGTAAAAGTGCGATTGGAGTGCTAGTTTCTAAACTTGGAAGATCAGTGACTAGATTTTTGTGAGAGGACGCAGGTCCCCATAATTTACCTATAGAATAAAAACCTATCCTCTGTAAGGTAACTGCAGTTATCAAAACAATGGTAGCGCTAATTCCATGACTTGAAACCTAGTCCTTTTTTGAGAGGATACTTCACAAAATTCGACCATTAAAAAAATTTAAAAACAAAAAATTAAATCACTCTTGAAAAACTAGCACTTAACATTTGAAAATGCTTCTCCTTCGATTGTGTAATCCCTAAAAAAAAAGTCAATATTGGTTGACTCTTTTTTAGCTTCTTTCAAAAGCTATTCCCAATAAAATGGGATTTAGTTAGCATTCATGAAGCATCTAAGCTATAGTTCGAATGCCAAAGAGTTGAATTTAAAATAAGTACCTACTTATTTGCACTTTCTCACAATTTCCCCAATCCTCACACAATAATATCGACTAAATGTCACGTGCTCCGCCACCTTTGTCAACATCATTATTTTGTGCGCTCACCACCACCCTGTTTTCTGTGTAGTTTTAGGGTTTTAGCATTTCAAAACGACATAAAACGAAATGAAACGACGACGATGTATACTCTTATAGCATTGGAAAGAGTGGTGGCAATAATAATAAGTAGGATTTAGGATGTTTTACGTTCCTTCTTCTTGTTGACTTTAGATTTGGTTTGGTGTTTCCCTCCTTGCGCTCTGTAAAGAAAAAGGTTTATTTTGTTCGAGTTTTTTTTTTTTTGTACCTACTCCTCGTGATGTGAAATGAACACCCGTGGTGTAAGAAAGTCAATTTGTTTGTAGTCGACGACGACAAACGAAAATTACACAAATAAGCGTCTAAAAATTAACTAATGGATTCAGACTTGATACCGCAATAGGGAAATGCTGGGTGGATATACGTAGCTGAATGGTTAGAAGAGGTGATGGACGTGGAATAAGAGCATCTTGAAGAGCATAGAAAACGTGTGCATGAGAGGTGTGGGGGCGTGACAAATTGTTGAGGGGTTTCTTTCAAATTATGGGTTAGAAAACAGGGAAGTAAGTGAGTTATTTTGAGTTAATTAAAACTTTATACGTAATCAAGCTTTACAACGTGTATAGATTTTCGCTTGACTTTTAAAAGTTAGGCTAAAAACTATTTATAGGGCAGAGTTTCATTACACCCTCTGATTTTATTGAAATAGAATTTTCATTTTAAAGTATATGTAATACATAGTTAGTTTTAACAGTAAAAGAAAAGTAGGTATTTATCGTGATCTGGAAAACAAATACAACCTGAAAAGATGATATCAAAGTGTCCTTTTTTTTTGTTTTAAGTCATCAATTGAATAAATTGTTGTAAATTCGTCCTGAAGTAATTTTTACTTGCGATTATAGGTACCTACTATAAGGCAAGTTATGCATTCGTAAAAAAAAAAATTTTTTTTGACAATCAAACATAACATTACGATGATAGAGAAGCCTAAAAAAGTGGGTCCGACGATTCTGTCTGTCTGTCTGTCTGTCCGTCCGTCTGTATCGGCACCTACAGCCTAAACGGCTGGACCGATTTGCTTCAAACTTGGTAGATAGTATTATTATGACGTCCTACAGAGGGGTTTTTGGAATTAGCATTCTAGCCTTAAAACTAACGGTACCTGCCATACGATTTTTAGTGAAAAATTAATTTTTCTCAAAAACGGCTGCTACGATTTTGATAAAACTTTCTAAATAGTGTTTTATCTGCAAGCTTTATGTTTTGGTTGGAATAGATTTTTCAGGAAAAGTCTTATAACGGTACCTCCCATAGGACCGGTTTTTTTAAATCCGATTTTCTCGTAAGCCGCTTGACGGATTTCGATGAAATTTTTAATGTAGAAGCCCTTTTATAAAAGAAATAATAAAAAATATTACATTTTTCAAAAAAAGTTTTTTTTTGAGTTTTTTAAAAAAGTTTCAAAATTTTTTTTCAATTTTTGTTTTTTCCAAAAACGGTTTAATATATATTTTTTTAATTTTATTTTTCTGATAAAAACTACAAAGTGCTAGAAGTTGGCATACTAAAAAAAAAATGAAATATATTTTCAAAAAGTTTTTCAAAAAAAACTGTTGTTTGAAAAAACTGGTCGATCGATTTTGAAATTTGTTTTTGTAAAAATTCAAAAAAAGTAAAAGAAACCTGATGGTTTATTTCATTTTCTCCAAAAAACGTTTAAGGTATTGATTTTTAAGTGATTTATAAAATTTCATATGATTTTTTCAACGCTTTTTTCCTAAAATCTCAAGCACTCAAGATCCTTTTAACACATTAGAGCAAGTTCGTGCGACCCAGTCGTGCACCTTATTTTTTTTTTTGAATTTGTCTGCCTTACCACATTCAGAGTGAAACCAAACTCAAGTGTCTTTAAGATGCTTAGGAAATCTGATGTTACGTTTCTTGTGATTTGTTAACATACCTGAAATTGGTTTTTCGGGTTAATACAAGCAAACGTGGGATAAGCGGCCGTCATAGGTTGCAGACCCCACTTCCGAATATAGTCGTCCAACATTGAATTTCCTCGGATGGATTGTTGATCTGCAAACTTCAAGGAGCTTACTTAGGATATATATTGTCGAAGTTTGGGAACTACTAGGGAGAGAACGGCATCTTAACGTACGGAATGTCTTTCGCTAACCGCAACATGAGCAATTTGGTTGCAAATTTGATCATCTTGAGATCGCGTCATGTTTTTTGTGAGCTACAAAATAGAGTCTTGTTTTTGGAAGTGGTATCATGAATATAGACAGTACACTCCTCCGATCGTCTTACCAAAGAAGTCCTCTCTCCCAATTTCGGCCATAAAGTCTCACAAGAGAGTTTATTGTCTTTGTCATACTTCTTGTATGTTTTTTAGAGGAGGTCGTAGAAGTATAGGTGCTTATAAGGTTAAGATGATAAAATTTGGCCTTAATACATCTTCATTACTCTCTTACCGACTTTGCAAAAGTTTAAGACACTTTTGCTTTAGTTTTTCTCTGACGGAGGCGATGCATCTCATCAACATGCTGTTTCTATAATAGGCCATCTTTGGCCCAACGCCTCTCCTAGAGAGCTGTTACATCATTTTTGAAACTGACGAGGGTTTCGGGTAGCTTTGCACGTCCTGGTTTAACGCAGGCACATTCCAAGTACAAATACAAGTAAATCGATTCCATTTTCCTTTCGTGAATGTTTTGGAGTATAATCTTCAGAGGGTATATTTGTCTGTGCTGGTGCTCATATAGTTCCTGAGAAGATAACTCAGGTATCTACACCCAAATTTCGTTGTTACTTCACATTTCGGCTTTCGAATTGCTTTGAAGATTATCAGAGTCTTAAATTTATCAAACAGTGGTAAATTTAACCGTCACTTTTTATTTAGCTTAATACTTGGATTAAATACCTAGATATTCTTCAATGTTTGCGCTTACATGTTCCTTACATTGCGATATAACTGTCAAATAAAATTCACGAACATCAACGAACTTGTTTCAGGTTTAATAAATTTTAAGAGTTGCTTTATGAGCTGTTAAATACTTCTGACATCAATAAAAGTGACCACCCAAGCTGGATCGTAAATCTTTAGACAAATTTGAAATCCGACGACAAATTGTATCTTCTTATGACCATCTTTTACTGTTGCCCACCAGGTAGTTAAGTTACCAGTAAAAACATACTTCTCTACTACTGCACTGCACTTGCTTGCTGGCTTCTTTAAAAAAATTTCAAAAAGATTTACGACATCTTCTTTAATTCAAATTTGTATTTTATTTTTTTATTTTCCAGATACAAACCAGCACCATCTAAGAGCAGACAACTAGTTAGCGGCAAGTTAATCAAAGAAGACCCACACTAATCAACAGTAAAGCCAGTAAAAAATTTCATGTATCTTCACCAGAAACTACGTCCATCAAAGCAACTAGCGAAAAAATTTTGAGATATGACTGAAATAAGCTCTCACCACAAAGATTTATAGCCCAAAACCCTGAAACGTCCTTTGCGTTAAATGCATTCCACCTATTGTTTGATGTTGTATTTCAAAACATAAAAAAAAAAACACAATAAAATTTATTGCAAACAAAGAAAGAAAGTGAAAATTAATGTGTACATAGTGAAAAGTGGTGAAGGAAATAAATTGCATAAAATGCAATAGTGAAACAAAGGGAGAAAATAAAAAAAAAATTACAAAAAATATAAAGTGAGAAAAATTATTCTATCTAGAATTTCCGTCTCGGTGAATCTATCTTCGCCTTCGAAGAACAATCTACCTTCCTTGTGTAGCACAGAGTTTCTAGGTTCCCCATATATAACATAAAAAATAGGTTTCCGTGCTTTTTACATACGTCGTCGACGTTGGCGGATGCCGACAACGGCAACAAGCTCGTCCATCACCACCACAACCGAAGCCAAAATGGAATTCCTTAAAAGGAAACATTTTTCATTGTGGATTATTACATTAATATTGGCTGCATTAGTGGATCTCAGCAATGGACTCCAAGGTGTTCCAACATGGATGTAAGTTTCTTGTGTGAATTTCTTTATTTTTTTTTATTTTTTTTATCTCACAGTTAAACTTTGCTCGTAACTTTCTTGATACGTCTGTCTGTCTAATTTAATGACTGCACTCCACCTGATAATTATAATTTTTTCTCACTTTCTATGGGACAGGTTAGTCACAACTCGAGATGAGGATGGGTAATAAATTTTGCAATTTATCTGTCTTAAGAGATAATCCTTATTTTATGCTCGCTCCCTCTGTTGGTTGTTGTTGCTGTTGTTGTGAAGTAATCATCTTTTATATTTATATGTTTGTAGGTACCTACTATAGCGTTAGCGTGCTGATATTTGAAGAGAATGTCCACTTACTTGATGAACTCGTTTTCTTCTTTCATGTGAAAGAAAGGTGTTCTGATTTGAGTGCGAAACGAAGAAGTCACATTCATGTAATTATTTTGGAGAAATGATTGTGATATAGGAAGTCATTGCATTGAGGTCGCGAGCAACGAAACATCTTCTCATAAATCTTAACAATAGCAACAAGCTTCATAATTTATTTATTTACTGTATTGTTGGAGGCATTGCTTATGATGGCAATTTTCCAGAACAGTTCCCGAAATTTGTTGAAGAATAGCGTGACTACTCGTGGACTGACGACTGCCAAAAGTACAAAGGAGCGGAAGTACATTGCAGCACTTTGCGAAAACAAGTAGAATTTAGAATTTTGTTGATTTTTCTTTGCTTCATATAAAAATGCTTTCGAGCCTTAATATGCCCTTCTACCAACATGGAAACGTTATGCATGAACTCAAATAGGTATTTTCCGAAGCGACAGATATGCCGTTACATTTTTAATGATTACCCTTCTAAAATAAGGTAGGTCTAGGTACCTACCTAAAATCATTTCTCAAATTCAGAATTAAAAATTGAGTGCAAATATTTACAAAACTTAATCTAATGGCACTTTTCATTGGTTACACTCGGGGAACCACGCATTCTGAAAACCAATGGAACAAGCAAAATCGCTTCTGCTCAATTTGTACACAATGTAGTGTTCGCACGCATCAGTTTCACAAGTTTTGCCAATGTCAAAGTGGTGTGCGTAGCCCAATTCGCGATATAAAAAGATTTCTACTGGTTCCTCGTATTAAATACCACTCACTAAACTTCTTCGCTGACCTTCGACTTCTTCATCATCAGATATAGATTTAACAATATGTCACATTTGTCGGCATTAACAAAACTTTCGGCATTGCTGCATGCGAATAGATCTTTCCCCAATGAATATTCTATGGGTAACATTTGAGTTATATTTGTATTTGTTCTTCTTGAGTGGATTTTGACTTCAATTCCAATCCATGATTGGAATACATATCTGCCAATATTGGCAGACATTTCAAAAGTCTTCCAAAAGCAACCAATGAGCTGACAACTTATTGCCAATTTTCTATCAAGTGAAAAATGAATTTTTATCCAATAATCGGACAATTTATTGTCAGAAAATTGACAACTGCTGACAGTAAAAAATTGGCTGTGTACACCGTTGGAAGACTAACCAACAAAAAATTGGTAGACTCATTGAAGGAAAATTGTAAGATGACAGAGAATCTCAAATTAGCTTTTAGTACTAGTGAGAAAGTTGTGAACAGGTTGTGAAAAAATATTTTTATTATATAAAAAAAACAGAAAATGTGAAGAACGACATGAATCGAGCCATAGCGACTTTGTAGCTTGGCGGCATATTTGAGCAACAATGTTTGCACATACCTACACAAAATCCAAACATTTATTTTTCAAACAAACATGAAAGAGAGTATTTTTGAATTGTAAATATTTCACCAACAAATTTTCAAATGTGTTGCCACTTTAATAAAAAAAAAAGAAGTTTAAAAACAAAATTCGAATTCAAAAAAATATAATTTTGATTTGTAATTTTAATTTTCACTATTTCACTGTTTCAATTTTTTTTTAATTTAATCTAATTTCTTAACCATCAAATATGAATAGATTAATCAAATAATTTTGTTGTTATCTGCTTTCAGCATATAATGTAATTGGCAGACACATCTTCCGATAACCAATTGGTATACACGGATGTACTCGATTGGAAAAAAGTCGTCCGATTTACTGTCAGAAAATTGGCTGACAGTTTTTTTCTGGCAATATTGTTGTTTGCGAAAAAATATGCCAATATTGGCAGATATTCCAATCGTGTACACTTAGCTTTAGTATTAGTTCAAATAATTTTTTTGAATTTATGAATGCGAACTTATTTTGTATTAACGGTGCCGACCGCGACCGTTTCATATGTTTTACAAGGTCGGACAGCTCCGGTTAATTACACTTCACTTTGTGCATTTGAGAAAGAATAGCTTTAATCCATCGAAGAATACCTTTAAGCCCACGTAACGAACAACATAGTCTATATTCACACAAGTTGTATACGACATCACGAACTAAGCTTCTAAAAACCATTTGGTATCGCAACTAGCTATAACTCCCTGATGCCATTTATTTCCATTTCGAGCCAGTTATAAAAAGATCTGACGTTAAGTAATTGGACTGTCAAATTGGTCAAATTTTGTCATTAATCCTAGTCTTAGGCTCACAGAATCTGTCATCTCAAGTTTAAAAAGAGCCGAACATATATCATTATTTACAAAAATAGTAGTATTTCATACGGTAACACATAAGCTTAACGTGGACACTAGACATTTTTTAGAGATTCTCTGCCACTGCGCTAAAAGTTTTTCAGAATTCATAGAGGCTCCCGTCCCAAATCTTTTTTCCTTCATTTGGTTGACCATCAGAAGTCCAGAGATTTTGTAAAGCCATTTCAAAGATAAGAAAAGGTTTTATTGAGCATTAAAATTTATGAAGGGTAATCCTTTATGTTTTTCGAGAATTTGAGTCTATGTTTATATGAAACAGTTGAAGTTTATGTTTTACTTTATAAATATAAAAAGTCCATTATTTAACCTTTAAAGCTGACAAAAGCGAGGACACAAGAAACATCACGCGGCAAAGATATTGTGTAACCCAACACAGAATGAACTCAAAGAATAATCATTTGTGACACATGTTGTATCGCAGCTCTTGGTTGATCTTATAACATATTTTTACAACAGAAGTCCGAGTGGACAACGCGAGGCGAGCATGTTACTTACACACTTAATTCATTGCGCAGATCACAACATCAATGGGACTTGGCTTGGCTTAGCTGGGTGTACTAATGGCCTTTGTGGCTAACCAAAGCATGTCAGTCATGTCAATCACCCAGGAGGGAGTG
The DNA here is from genome assembly GCA_916050605.2 of Platycheirus albimanus. Taxonomy (NCBI): domain Eukaryota; kingdom Metazoa; phylum Arthropoda; class Insecta; order Diptera; family Syrphidae; genus Platycheirus; species Platycheirus albimanus. The sequence goes on from OU696697.1 coordinate 156,448,255, forward strand.
CAATGAAAATGACACACACACAAAAAGAAAAAAACACATTTTTGAGAGTGTAAATCTTCTAGTCAGTCCATGAGCCGGCTGGTGTACCTACTTTTAATATGAGTGGGGCGACGACGGGAAGTCACTCGCTGTCCCCATGGCTTAAGTAGGTACATTTCTGCATGATTTACATGTGATGGAAACTTTTCCTGACAGGAGACAAATTATTGTTTGGTTGTGATCTTTCGCAACTTCATGTCGCGTGCCATTCAAGAAAAATAAAAAATCTACGGAAAAGATTAATGAGCAAAATTATAAAAATTGTAAGTTTCCGTTTCAAGAAGTAAAGAAAACAAAATTGTATAGTTGTTTGATTTAAGAACTTTAAAACATTTAAAGTTTATACCATTTCAACACTTTATCTTAAATAAATAAGATATGTTTTGGGTTTACCATAAGCTGTCAACATGAGTCTATTTATTTATAAGTTTTTAAATTGTATACTTTTTACACTACTACTAAATATTGAATATTAAAGCTATTATCTTCTTAGTTAGCTGGACTAAATCTTAAATTTAGTTTAAACAAAGGCGATGGTGATATTATTGAACTATTGACTATAATTTAATAATATAACACAGCTGCAAGATTCTTGGAAAGGAGTGGAAGATTCAAAAGCTTACGTCTTTCAACATAGGGGGTTAGTGACACTCTGAGTAACCAAAATCTGTGAATAGATTAGTAAGGTTAACAAACACCACTGTCGTATTATAGTACAAGCCTAATGATGGACATACATAGACGTTTCAATACGTAAGGATCTTGGAAATCATACTAGTTTCCTGATGATGTCCTGATAAGAAGAAACTCGTCTATAAATACCAATACAAAATTGTGATATAAGTGGAAACTAAACAAGTGTTTTAATTAACATAATGTTTTCATCAATATATTCCAACAAGTGCCAAAAAAGCTCTATCGGCTGAACAGAAACTGCAAATATTAAGTGATTTCTAATACACCATTCCCTGAAAATTTGAAGATCTTTTTGCAGTTGTAAGCAGTCTTAAGTAGAAGATTTAAAAAAAAAATGTCGACGGCATGATGGAGAATAGAAGAATTTTCAATAACAAAGGTGATATCGTTTATAAATAAAGTAAATAACAAAGAACCTGAATGCCTACCTTGTGGAATTCCAGAATTTACATAATATTGCTCATTACGGAAAATATCACTATTGCTATCCAAATTAAAAACACACACACACACTCTATCTGCTCATGTTCTTCAAAGGAAAGGAAAAATAAAATGCACGACTGGGTCGCACGTACTTGCTCTGTTGGTGCAATAGTCCGATGAAAACAAACTTTTCGATCAATAAGAACAATTCATTTTTGACAAATTTGGTAAAAACTAAAAAAAATTTGGCTAAAACTGGAAAACTCGATATACGGGAGCTAACGTTTAGTAATCTTTAATATTTAAAATAAGACGTTATCTTTTGGGTGATATAAATGATATGAATTTCCGCTAATGGTCAAATTAATAAAACTGATATTACCAATTTCCGCTATTATCATGTGTAGCCAAAAACTAAAAATGCAGTTTTCTTTGAAGTATTCTATATATGTTACATAAAAAGTTTCATAAAAATCGGGGGAGCCTTTTTTGAGTAAATTAGAAAAAATGAAAAAATTGGCCAAAATCTAGTGGCTCTTTGTATTGGAGCCACCATTTAAAAAAGAGAAAATGAAAAAAAATCAATGCCATCTGATAGGAAGCTATTGGGAACTATACCAAACAAAGTTTGAGTGAATTCGATGCAACCGTTGACAACTTATGGCCATTTGAAAAAAAGCCGTTAAGAGCAGATCTCCGTTATTTGCATTTTTAGCCAAAAACTAAAAACGCAGTTCTCTTCAAAACACTAAAAGAATATAACACACAAAGTTTAATCAAAATCGTTAGAGCCATTTTCGAGAAAATTAGAAAAAACCAAAAAAAGTTGGCTAAAACTCAACGGCTCGTTGTATGGAAGCCACCGTTTAGAAAGGCTTCAGTGAAAAATTTATTAAACCATCCTATAGAACACTGTGAAAGACTATGTCAAACAAAGTTTGAGTTGATTCAATCAAGCCGTTGAGAACTTATGGCTATTTGAAAAAAAGCCGTTAAAACCTGATTTTCGTTACGACCATTCGAGGCAAAAACAAAAAACGCAGTTTTGTTAGAAATGCTTAAAGTTAGCTAAATTTTAAATTTAATCAAAATCGTTAGAGCCGTTTTCGAGAAAATTCAAATTGAAAAAAACCGTTACTTGAAAGGTACCAGTTTGAGCCGGGCTAAAACAAAATAAAAAAAACCTCGACAATGGTTTTTCTTCAAACTGCTATATACCAAGTTTGAAGAAAATCCGTCAAGCCGTTTAGGCTGTAGCATGACGTGAAAAAGCGCACATCCGCACATCCGCACATCCGCACAGACGCACAGACGCACAGACAGACCGACGGACGGTATGGCGAAAACCACTTTTTTGGGCTTCTCTATAATCGTAATGTCATGTTTGATTAAAACCTCGATTTTTTTTTTCTGCACGAAACCAATACTTGCCCTATAGAGCAAGTAAAAACATAAAGTAGAACATATTAATATCGGTAGACTTATTTTGCACGAAATATGCTGCGATAGGTCCTTCAGCTCTGAAATTAAGTTAAGAGGAGTATGTTGCTTACTAGTAATTCCTTTATGGAGATACAAAAAAAAAATGTATTTATTATATGATCTCAAAAAGTTTTTGATTTGAAAGCTTGCAATAGTGACATTTTCTACTTTCCAAAGCTTAAACGATCTCCTAAAATCCAAGCGTTTAGTATCTGTTAAATAACAACTTTTCTTAACTGTGCGGCACGGCGTTTAATTAACATCAAATGTCAGAAGCAATTTTTTTTCTCGTGGGTACGTATCAAATTACACAAAATCTCAAAATCCGACAAGATTTCATGTTGTATAGTTTCTTTTATTCTTGTTAATTTCCCCATCATCTTCGCATCGCTGTTCGAGTGTAACTTGAACACTTCCCATTTATAATTATTATATTTGAATGGTAAAAAAAAGTCAAAACAACTTATGCTGCCACTCACGCTCATTTTCAACTTTGTAACACCTTGGGTTACACGAAAGTTGTATCTTTTCGTTAACAATCGCAATCACGATCATTTATCCATTTCCAAGCTTTTAAAGGTATGACTTTAAGGCCATGATGATATACCAAAAGGATAATATTATGCAACAACAAAACACACGACTCCAGAGCTAAAGCAACAAAGCAGCAAATACGAGAAAATCAAACAGCTCCCAGAAAACCAATCCAAATGGAGAGATCGTGTCGGAAGAAGCAGTGATCTTTAAACACAATTTATGCGATAATTCAATCCGATCTTTATTGCATCTTCTGTCTTCGTTTGTAGATATACCTCTTTATAAAAAAAAATTCCTCGGAACAAAATACGAGAAAAAAACTAGATGTTTCAGGGAATTATAAAAAAGATTGAACAAAAAAAAAAAAAAACAAATTCAAAATGGAAACAAGGCTGCAACGAATTGATCCGTAGAATTATTTTTACAATTTAAGGCGGAAAAAAGTAGAAGGCACAATAATAAACCACACAAAATATAACAAAAACGAAAAAATCGCTGTCGACAAAGGGCTCTGCTTGACGTCGTAACCGCTAATTATAAGGCAATTAAATTCGGTCAATTTCAGTACAAGCTATGCTACGGGTAAAAATGTCGGATCCGACCAGAGAATTATTTACTTCAAAGTCCTAAACATCTGTTCTGCGGATGAGAGTGAATATGTTTATTGCTTTTGAATAAGGTTAATTTTGGGCTCATTATCTGTGCTAGGTATCTAAGAAAAGTAAATTGTGTAGCCAATATCGGTTTTTCTTTGACATCCGAAATGTATAATAAAGAAAAAAAAAAATGCTTTTATGTAGTTCGCATCGCATTAGATTTTTAAAAAAACATTTAAATTTATTAAGTTCATTTATCTTGTTGATTTTTGTTAAAATTGTATATTGTAGAAATAATATCATTGAGGAATCTTACTTATATCTATCAGTTGACATACAGTAAATGATACTGTCAATATACACAATCTTTCTATTTTCCCAATACAACTTGGATACAACTTTTGACAAAACTCTAAAAAGAACTATATATCCAATTAGATTCAGACTTTCCTCATAAGAAGAAAATGTTTGTTGGTTTTTTTAAAACAACACACTTTCTTAATGAAATAATAAGTTTTAATAATGTTTGATAATATCAAAGTTCTCATTTCACTGTATGTCAACTAATGATTCAAAGTGAGATTCCTCGATGAAACACCAAAATATTTGCTTGGCTAAAGGTTACAAATATCTATATTGAAGTTTACTTTTGACTGTTACTTACCTACCTCCTAAGTTGCATGGACCTGCTCGCAATGAAAAAAAAAAAGTAGTTAGTAAATCAGATTTAATTCTAAATAAGTGAAAACAATGCTTGATTTATGAGAGATCATCTTAGAAATATCTTTTTTTTTTATTTAAATATATATATGTTTTTAAGTTCATTTCATATAAAATGAAATGAGCAAGTCACTGAACATCGTGACAGCCGCCGTATTGCAGAATTTCGGAACCATTCATTCTAGAGACAACCAACCATCACCATACAAATGACTTTATCGCTCGTACACATCTACTTTTTATGTGATGTTACTCTTGATGTATTCACATCAAAGAAGGTACCAACACATATTGAAACCATTGGGTGCCTCAAAAGCCCCCATATTGCCATTCCAAAAGATAATCTATGAAAAACATCACCAGCCAACCTCTGACATATTTCTGTGACGCTGACGAGCCGTGCCCATTTCATAATGATATTCCGTCTGTCGGCACTTTTTTTCAAAGATAAATCTTTTCATGCCTCATGCACAGGTGTTCGTGTATCTAAATCACAGCAATCGTGCATGGTAAATTACAGCTTTTACATTTAAGAGTAGTTACACTGTCTACCTTCATCAGCATCTGCTTCCATCCATATGAATATACCGATTAAAAGTAACAACTTAATTTACGCTTTCTGAAAAAGGATACAAAATAAAATCAGAATTTTCAGCAAGAAGAAAATCAAGAAAAGGCTCCTAGAGTAACGGCAAACGCCAATTACACATCATATTACATCAAAATCTGATCTTGAAATTACTATAATTAGAGTATACATATGTGCATGGGATACGAAACGAAACGAACACACATGTTGAAGATGGTGGCAAGATTATATAGTTTACCATCGCAATGGAATTTAATTTTGTTGAGATTTTTGTGTCTTGAACATTTTGTTGAGATATAGTAAAAGACGACGACTACAATAAAAACCAAACACGCTATTTTAAAATTAAATTTTGATTGATTAAAAGTGTTAAAATACTCATACTAATAGCGAAACGCTTTTTTTGGCCTTTGGAAGAAATCAACTTGAGAATTATTATATTATTTGTTGATATGAGAAACTTGACGTGCTACAAATGTTTGTGTTTAGACAATTTAAATTATTTAATTATAGTGTCTGAAACAGTTGTGATTGATTCAGTGGAACACTTTAATATTTGAGAAATTATTGGGGCAGTTAATAGACATTGATCTAGAGACATTAGAGGCCAAATTGGTTGAGTTAATACAGTTTGTATAAGGAAGACTGTTGGGAAGTTAAAAAGCAAGATTAGCGTTGATATACGAACAAATAAAAGTAAATATTCAGTGTTCGGTAAAAACAATGCAAAGAACAAATCTTAATCTAGGTACTCAATTTGTTTATCAGCATTTGAAAAGGAGTTTCAAGTCGAAAAAGTTAGATCCGAATCTTAAGTTAAATTAATTTACATCGATATTTTAAAATAAAGTACAAGGCGCGAGTGTGCTTGTGCAACATCTGAAATTTGATTCAATTGTATCAGCCATTAATCTAACGAAGTACCTATTGCAGTATCGATTTAAAAAGGCTCAAACTCAAACTAAATTGTTTAACGAAATGAAATGAAGCAAACACACGTGGTTTGTCTGAAAAAAATCAAAGTAGTACCTATATTTACAGAATAAGTCCGACTTTTTTTAGCAGTGCCATTTTTGTTTTCGTTTTAATTTCAAATCTAATCTAATTTGATAAATATATGCACTATAGAATTTTGAATAGTCGTAAAAGAAAAAACAGCGGTTTTCTGGGTGAGAATTCTACTAGAGTTAATGAGTGTTAAAATAGTTTAACATTTCTATGATTAGGTATTGCACTATATTGTGATGATTATTTCATTAATATAGTGCTAAGATATATGCTTCGTAAATCACAGAGAACAGATACGATTCCTGTACCACCAACAATAATTCTTTTTTCCTAGCTAAGTCTACCTTGTAGTCAATCACTAACTAAAAACTATTCAACGCACCCCCACCCATGCATACTCATCTTAATATACACCAGAATACCTGAGACTCTTCAAAAATTCCAAAACAAAATATAGGAGTTACCTATTCACATTCCAAATTTTTACTTCCACATCCACATAGCGACTCCGTTGTTTGCTGGCTCCCACTAGAGGAAACTAATTGCAGTCCAAAGGGATTCCAATTGGTGAATAGTGTAGTTGAAAACGGAAAATGATAGAGCAGTCCTTGAGTATCGTATGTCATTCCATATAATGGCAGACTATCGTATCTACCTTTTTTTTTTAATAATGTTTCTGTTTCATTTTCCTGTATGTAAAGGAAGTGAACTTTGTATCTCCACCCAACGAAATGAACTATTTCCGATCAATTGCAGTTGCATGAAATATTAGATAGACGCTCTTTCGTTGTCCATAATGTCGATGAAAGATGACTCAATTTAGTTGCAAGTTGTAGTGTGTGTGTTTATTCGACTCATAAACTCTGTGAATCTGGGAATAGTAAAGTTCGTTTTTTGATACTCTCCGGTGGCAGTACTCCTTCGGATTTTTCAAATACCTACATACATAAAAAAAAAAAAATACAAAACAAAATCGATGACACAACACAGATGTGTGATGATTGTGGGTGGTGTTGTCGGTGGCGATGGTGCGATGTGAAAACCAGTCACATGCTGTTGAAGAAGCTCTTTAAGTTGGAACGAGCAGAGAGTTTTGTTTTTGTGATTTGAAATTCTGTAAACAAACACGGAGCCCTAGCCGGCAGTTAATTATCGTAGATGTGTCGATATTTATAGGATTTAATTGAAGATACATTATTTTGTAGTTTAATGAATTTCTAAGAAAAAATTTAATGGATTTCGTTCGTTTTCTTCTTGTTGACTATTTATGGAACCATTTGTTTATATACGTAATGAAACAATTTCTCAAGATGATTGATCAACTTTAAGAGTGTTTAAAATTTTGAGGTCGTTTAGTTTGTCACACATAAAAAGCAGATACTCTGACAGACATTGATTTAGAATGACATCTGAGTCTTGTTTTTTGAATTCGAAGAATATAATGAAATCAAGAAGTGTTCAAAAGCATTACTTTCCTTAAATTGACGCATGGCCAACGTATGTTCCTATGCTTTGAAATAGAGGCTCCCTTTGAAGTCTTAAATTAGCTTTCATGCACACAGCTTTTTATTTTGGAAAAGATTTTGCAAAATTTTTAATGCTTTTATTGAAAAATGTTTTGTCCTCTAAGATTGACTTTGAAATTCTCCGGGATAATCGATGCTTAATTACATCTCCAGTGGTTCAAACAAACTTCGTTAATGGTAAAGTTGACCTTGCGCTGCACAATTGTTGGTTGTCTGTTTTGCATAACATATGTTCATAAAGTGTGTTTTTAAGCTTCCTGATGGGAAGTTTTGATGGTTGTTGTATATGGTTTGACATTTGAGAATTTCAAACTGTGTTAACATTTCTGTTCACTAAGGTTTGGCACCTCATCATAAATCGTTCAACGCCGGAACAACGCTTCCAAATTGTGGAAATTTACTTTGAAAAAATAAATCTGTTTGCGAAGTTCATAGAGCACTGCGAAGTTCATAGAGACTTTTTGGTGCGGTTTATTATTTCTTTCAGAATGAGGAAGGAACTGCTGTTACGGAGAATGGCGAGAGCTGTCGAGCCATTCTGACTTAGTTTTGTAATTATGGGGCCATGTTAAATCATTGGTTTATGTCGACAAGATTATCTACACAAGATTATCTACAAAACAAACCAACAATATAATATTAAAGTTCTCAAGCTCTTAAAAAAATACCCGTTAAATCTAGAATATTTTATTAAGTTTTAAGTTTTATCTGAACTATAAAGCAACGCAAAATATGAAATCAAAGGTAGATTTATGAAATCATTATATTTTTACTGCCATTTAATGTAACTGCTATTACCTTAATTTAGACGAACAATCGATATTTTGTTTCTATAGGTATCCTCCCTGCTCCTTCCCTTTATGAGTTTTTTTTACTTGCTCTATAGGGCAAGTATTGGTTTCGTGCAGAAAAAAAAAATCGAGGTTTTAATCAAACATGACATTACGATGATAGAGAAGCCCAAAAAAGTGGTTTTCGCCATACCGTCCGTCGGTCTGTCTGTGCGTCTGTGCGTCTGTGCGGATGTGCGGATGTGCGGATGTGCGCTTTTTCACGTCATGCTATAGGCTAAACGGCTTGACGGATTTTCTTCAAACTTGGTATATAGCAGTTTGAAGAAAAACCATTGTCGAGGTTTTTTTTATTTTGTTTTAGCCCGGCTCAAACTGGTACCTTTCAAGTAACGGTTTTTTTCAATTTGGATTTTCTCGAAAACGGCTCTAACGATTTTGATGAAATTTAAAATTTAGCTAACTTTAAGCATTTATAACAAAACTGCGTTTTTTGTTTTTGGCTCAAATGGTCGTAACGAAAATCAGGTTTTAACGGCTTTTTTTCAAATAGCCATAAGTTCACAACGGCTTGATTGAATCAACTCAAACTTTGTTTGACATAGTTTTTCATAGTGTTCTATAGGATGCTTTAGTAAATTTTTCAATGAAGCCTTTCTAAACGGTGGCTTCCATACAACGAGCCGTTGAGTTTTAGCCAACTTTTTTTGGTTTTTTCTAATTTTCTCGAAAATGGCTCTAACGATTTTGATTAAACTTTGTGTGTTATATTCTTTTAGTGTTTTTAAGAGAACTGCGTTTTTAGTTTTTGGCTAAAAATGCAAATAACGGAGATCTGCTCTTAACGGCTTTTTTTCAAATGGCCATAAGTTGTCAACGGTTGCATCGAATTCACTCAAACTTTGTTTGATATAGTTCCTTACAGCTTCCTATCAGATGGCATTGATTTTTTTTCATTTTCTCTTTTTTAAATGGTGGCTCCTATACAAAGAGCCACTTGATTTTGGCCAATTTTTTCAGTTTTTCTAATTTACTCAAAAAAGGCTCCCCCGATTTTTATGAAACTTTGTATGTAACATACATAGAATACTTCAAACAAAACTGCATTTTTAGTTTTTGGCTATACATGATAATAGCGGAAATTGCTTTTAACAGTATTATTAATTTGGCCCTAAGTGGACATTTGTATCATTTGTAACACCCAAAAGATAACGTCTTATTTTAAATATTAAAGGTTTCTTAACGTTAGCTCCCATATATCGAGTTTTCCAGTTTTAGCCAAATTTTTTTGGTTTTTACCAAATTTTTCAAAAATGAATTGTTCTTATTGATCGAAAAGTTTGTTTTCATCGGACTATTGCACCAACAGAGCAAGTACGTGCGACCCAGTCGTGCATTTTATTTTATTAATACTCGTTTCAAAATTATGCACCTACATGCTTTCCGTGTAATATCCATTTTTCAATTAACTACATATTTCTTAATGTTTTGAATTGTGATGATTAAACTATTTTTCCAGGATAACAAGTACCTACCTTATTATAGTATACCTATACGCAGCTGAAACAAAGTGAATTTCCAACATGAAGTCATGAGTTGAACTGGTCATTATCACGCGAAAGCGCTTTAAACTTCACGTTCATGTTAATTTTACATATATTCTTATGCCGTCGAGTATAACTAGAACGATGTTTAAAAATCTATTTTTAAACCACAATTTGTTTTTATCGTATTTAAAGAAGCGCATTAACCCAAGGTATCAAAATACTCTTATTCATGGCATTTTGAGTCCTTTCAGGTTAATATTTTTAATCAACTCTTAGATTTTCTTTTACGATAAACAAACTATTAATATAAAAATACTCTCCTTCATTTAAAATTCCATTAACAGAGTTTATTTTAATTTTAAATTAATTGCACGACGACACTTGGCAAATAATACGATCTGGTATCTTTTCTTACACGCACCCTATGTTAAGAAACGCATACACAACACATTCGCCGCGCCATTAATAAAAATATTTTGATTGGATTGATTGAATCAAGTCCAAAGTTTTCTTCCAAACAAAGAAATAAATCAAAAGAGTGTCGCTCTCAAAAATGACAAATACTCTTCTCATATTCGATGGTGTACCACATGTATGTATCTAAACATGTTTAGATACAAAATAATAATAACAAATACTGCTTTATTTGCTGCACGGCCCTGGGTCATTGAAGACACCAAAACGCAAGAAAAAACGTCGATGGACAAAAAATATAATGACCAATTTCGTTAAACATTGTTCCATACTCATCACTATACGATGAGTGTATATCGATGCCAGATATTTTTTCGTATATTGTTCCCCAATTGAATTTCGACAACAGTAATGTAAGAATAAGTTAAGTGGAGTGAGATAGTCGGCGAGGAGGGAAGCACTTCTTTTGATCTTAATGAATTGAATTTGGACGCGACAACAAGAAACCAGAACACAATACGATACGATTGGATTGATAAAATCTCAAATTTTATCGTTGGGTGGCCTCCAATTCACAGTTTTTTTTTTTTTTTTAATTTTTTTTAACTCAGTCAGTTTTGGAGATTTGACGACGCTCAAAATGTAGGTAGAGAGTTAACTGAGCATTATTTGTTCTTATTACTACTCACAAAGAAGTTCAATTAAATGTTCATTCTGAGATTCAGCATCTTAACTCTTGAGAGCTAGGCTTAATAGCATTGCATTTTCTCATGAATAACAATAACGCAGAGTATGATCAATGTAATTTCAATACAAAGTTCAGTAACTATACCTACTTAAGTTATTCAAACACAAGTTTTGATATGCGTGTTTGAATGAACTCCGTAACAAAACATTTCCTTCATTTTATCTCGCCATTGAAGTAAACTATAGACTTTTCCAAACCTAGATCGCATGTTGCGGTGCAATTTTCAATGGTCATTGTGTTGACACCTACAGCTATGTATAATGTTTTCCTGCAAACCCGTACATTACCAACCGCGAAAAACGAATAGCAATAGCGAGTGCAAAAGGGCCACGGGCCATAGTTTACGGTGGTAATCGGAGAGAGATGCCCCCTGGTGGATCGAGTGGCTGCAACCATCTTTCCAGGTAAAGATACTCTTACACTGCCACACACCTATCGACCTTTTGGCGCAATTAAATTATCGATCAAATTTAATGGCAACCCATCGATGCATTTTCGCGATGGATGAGGATAGCAGCTGTGGCTTCGTTAAAGACATTGTTACCAGGGTGTCTATTTTACTATATTGTTTTTTTTTTTATAGAAAATATTTGATTGCACATAATAATGCTAACTTTTAAATTCTTATCGGGGGAGAGTATATCTATTGAACAAATAAATAAAAAAAATAATGTTGGCTAAAGTGAAATTTGATTTTTGTAGTTTTGTAAGCTTTTATTAATTTTTAACAATTTACTTTTCGTCATTTTAAAATCTTCAGTTGAGCTGCTAAAAGTCTTTGTTTTCTTATTACCTACCTACTATACATATTTTCTAACTAATAAAGTGCTCGTTAGCTGAGTATGCTTAGACAATAAAAAAGTATTTGGTCTATCATACGAAGTTAATGTTCTTGAGGGAAATACAAACTAATATTTTGGAATTGTTTCTAAATTATTTTATTTTTCATGATCTGCAACAAAAATGACATAACAAATAATGCATTTTTTTTTTAATTTGAACGCATGAAAGCATAATTACACAATTTTTTTTAAAAATTCGCAAGTTTCTGTCTTTCTTAACAAAATAATTATTTCAAATAATATCAATAATTGGCAATATGTTCGTGAATTATTATAAGTTTTAATAAAATTTAAAGAGCATATATATTTTCTAAACAATTGGTCACACTGGTAATGGTGCTGACAAATTTAAAGAAAAACTCCAACATGGTTTTGTCTGGGTTTGTAAAGTCGATGAGGTCGATAGTGCTGCGCCAACATAGAGGATTGAGCATGATCTGCCAGATCACCGGATACCTCAAGGGTGAGGGTGTTTAACGTACCAAATGCTATCCTCCGTTCCGCCCATCAACATCAGCACTATCTTGATCAGTTCGAGTTAAGTATATATATAGCTATAGCTAGCTATATATAGATGTTGCTGTACATTTTCCTGTCTCTATTCTTCCCTCAAAACTACGAGCTCATTTTAAAATCTCAATTTGAAAATTGCCATAGCCGTGATGCTGTGGAAAATAATTGCAATTAAAGGGACGTGCAGGTGGAGCGGCGCAGCGTGGCAGACGGTGCGGTGGTATGCGCTGCGCAGCTGATCGTCATGAAATCACCATGAAATGGCAACGCATTGAAGTGACGATAAAAATCTAAACTACTCAACTCCTTCACATACAGTCTCATTCCTTAACCTTCCTTTTCCTTAATTTGATTTCATTTCGTCGTTGTAAGATCGGAGAGAGTGCTTGCTGCAGATATAGGAAACGAAATCGACTTTTAATTTAAAAAAAAAAAAAAAACAAAAAAAAAAAAAACACTATGATTGGATCACTTCAGTTCTGCTTGTGTGGTGATTGATGGAATCCAATTGAATGCTAATGGGAAATATATCAAGCTAAGGAGTTGGATTTCATGAGATTCGAGATTGGCTAAATGGATTTTTCATTCCTAAAATGGAATGGCCAATTTTTTAAGTTTGCATAATACTTAATATGTATACGTATGTATGTAAAATTTTGAGAAATTAATCATCTGTGGAGAATTCACAAAGAATGAGGAAATGATTGCAATATATTGATAAAGATAAAGTTTTTATGGCATGCACATATACCTTATAAATAAATTTAAAATAAAAATAAATTTCAAAAGTCCACTCAAATAGAAATGTGTGATTGTATTGTAGGTCAAGTTTTTCAAAGAGTACCTAGTTCCCGACTTTCTTGTATTACCCATTTAAGAAAAAGACACAAGTTACATGTTATATTTATATTTTCTTTATTGAAATGAAGTATGACCACAGCGTTTAACGTGTGATGACCGACTGACCTTGAATATGAAAAATAGAGTGGTCCAGATAACTCCTTCTTTCTTTTACACTTAGTTGTCACAAAGCTTCTGGGTCCGGCTGCGAAATACATAGATTTAAAAAGGCATTATTTTGATTTATTGGACTTGGAAATAATTTATTTTATTTATGCATAGTAACTTTGAATTATAAAGCATATATTTTAGCAAGTCTCAAAACTAGTGCTGGGACAATATTACAAGATCGAATGGTTATCAGAATCTTGTTGCGTCAATTTGTTTATTTTTATCGTTCTTGCGGAAACCGGATGCAAAAATCATAAATCCTGTTTTATTCTCAATCCCAAATTCCAGTTCAATGGACAGTGGTTCTTCCTTTAATCTAAGATGTCCACGGAGAAATAATTAGGTATATTGAATTCGGTATATTTGTTCCTTTCAATTTTGTGCTTTCGTTTTATTTTAGTTTATTGTAATCTTTATTATTTTTTTAAATTTATAATAATTGTTAACTGTTTGCCCAAAAACAAGTTTGGAATTCCTTACCTACCTATTTTCTCCAAAGAGATTTATATAAATTTAATGAACGAATAATGCAAATTATAAGTCTGCCGTCCCATAATTTGTTGATTATTTGTAACATACTCCCTATCCACCGCATCACCTCCATAATTATTTAGATATTATCGCATTTCAATTGGTGATATAGAAACCATAATTTACATTCTTATTTTTAAAATCTTGCTACTATACATATTTTATGGATCAAGTCTAATTTAACGTGTCGGGGCCATCATCATGGTCAGGTCGGATAGAATACCTTTTAGTCACAAAAATCATTTCCAAGATGCTTTACCAAACCCACTTAAGCTAAAACATCTTTTACCCTCAGAAAATTTACATCTTGAATTTGATTTCGTGAAAAGCGTTATGTAAATCATGTCTTTATCTTCTTGATGTATCTTTGATGCAATCAAACGAATCGAGATAAAAGTGATAAATCATGAATGACATATACATCGATAGTATGGTATGAGAATGCCATCGATAGATGTAATTTTATGACTATCGATAAAATCAGAAACCAATTAACTGTGAATCAAGCTTCATTCATAATGAAATAAAAAAAATCAACACTAAAAGCAAAACAACTCGTTTGTTGAAGTCAAAATATCCATTGACATTCTGTAGTTCTTCATTTTGGTGACATTTCAGTGATTGTTAGACTAAGCTTCCATATAATTTTTTATTGTTTAAAAAAGTTTCTAAGATGGGAAGGAACTAACAAATTTGTTACATTTATAGTATAGGTTCGTTAGCCTTAAACTTAATTGATAAAATGGATTTTATGACTTTTGGAAATTCTAAGACACAATACAATGGCTTGAACAATTAATGGCTTTTGATTGTATTTTATTGGATATGCATCAACTTTTACTATTTTTTGGTTACCAAACTAAAAAAAAAATTGAACATTTATAAGTCAAAGCTTATAGGTATTTCTGGATTAACATACGTTTGGCTTATAACATAAATGCTGAGGTTTATAGATTTTAATTGCTAGATACTGAACTACGATCATACGAAATGTTATTAATGTGGATTCCGTCTGATATCATAACGACCAGCTTTAAATCAGTTTATCATAGAATAAAATCTGTAGGTATTATTTAAGGATTAAGGCTAATCTGGGGTATTTTAATGGAAAGTGATGGCAACGTTGACATTGCATATAGGTAAATTGCCCAGATACCGTATAGGTATAGCTAGATTTATTCAAACTAGGTTATAGCTATTAGCGATAATGACTTCTTCTGGCTTTTATTTAACTTCCTCTGCATCCATTCTTAAATACTATACAAGTATTTAAAAAATTAAAAAAAAAAAAAAAACACCGCCTACAGTGCTACCGCTAAATTGTTAAACCTACTACAAATTCTTCAAACATTTTTATTGAATTATCAATTCACCACCACAGTATCCCAAGATAAACATCATAAACTTTTCCAACAACATATATTCATAAAACCATAATATGCGACCGCATATAACAAGCAATAGGGCGTCCCACAAGCTAAAAATAAATTAATTCCACCAATAAAACTAACACTTTTGGTATGCCCGATCGTGGAACAGGTGTACAACTTATCCAAGATTCAACAGCAGCAACAGCTGGAGATCAATCTATCGATAGGTAAAGCTTTGTCTGCCTCAAAACCCCACCTTGACATCTCAATACCATCGATCATTAAATTATGATTGGTGCAGTTACAAAGGCCAGGTGGCAGGAATTATAGAACCACGTCCGTCGGTCGTCCAAGCATAAAACGCCACAGGTGGGCGTGAGTTTAATTCGAATTCGAACAACATTATTACCTACTACAACACTATTTTTTAATTTTTATGTTTCATTGTTCTCTTTTGTCACCGTCATCTCTTTTAATATTTAAAAAAAATTATTTTGACATTCCAAGCTCTTTTGATGACGGATTTTCTGCCTGGGAACGTGTCCAGGATGGGCTGACATTCTTTAGTTCGACCCATTTTTCACATAAATGAAACCAACAATGCAAGAGCCCCTGTCATGTTCGAATTCACTAGAGACACTGAATTTGAATCCAATGATGGGTTTTTGAAAGTCATTGAGACTCTTTTGTTTTGGACGTCATCGTCACATTGCATTGGTCGTCCAAAAGAGTGTGAAGTGCGGAGCTAACAGATGAAGATTTCGAGGATGCGATAACGAAAGAATGAAATGAATACAATTAATCAGGTGATTTTTATGCTAAACTTTCGAGTCTTGAAAGCGATCCAAGCATATCTTTCAGTTTTGAAGCACTATACCTACTTGCTACTTCTGTATTAATGGGAAGGATGGATCACTTAACAAATGGAAATTTTTTCAAGCTTTTTTGTAACGTGAGGAGATTTGAAGTGTTGAATTTCATGTTAAGGGAGAGACTACCTACTATACATTTTTTGTTCAATAGTCTTAAGGCAATCTTAATTGATATCAGTGCAAATCTAGGGATAAAAAAAAGGTTTAGAGAGAAGCAATATATTGGACGTTATCTGTCGACGTCGTGTTTCGAGTTTTCGATTTCTTTAAAGCAGCTTTTGTGCATTTAATGGGAAATCTATTTGACAATTTGAATTGGTTAAATATGTAAATGCCTATAATGTTTATAAATGTGAGACATTTGAAGAAAAGTTATGATTATGGAGGTTTCATGTTGGAGCTTGGAATTCCATTTCGATCAGCAGTGATATTTGTGTTGTTTCTATTGGTAATGAGCACTTAAGCCAGCAGGTTTTTAAAATTACTGATGTCATATTAGAAAATTTTTTGAATTCGATCTGCTTTAAACAGTTTGCTTAAGATAGGTAGGTACCTATACCGATAACATTTTTGAGAAAACAATACAAAATAGAAATCAAGTGAAAAAGTGATGATTTTACAATCCATAAACAAGAATAATATTTAACCAAGAATAAGTTCAATGAACAGAGATCCTTTTCAACAAAAATAAACTTCAGACTTTTGGAATAGGTCTTGCAATATGATATATAATAGGTACCGATCACCTGGGTTTCTTTTCATACCTACACATCAGACATCTCTATATATATCTTTTTATATGTGTCTATCATATTATAAGATTCACTATTTGTAACTACAGTGTCCAAAAATTCGGTTCCCAAAGTAAAAAATTACTCAATCTGAATAAAAAGTCTCAATTTCATTTTATATTTAAAATTTCAACAAAAGAACTTTCGAACCGTTCATCGCCTTACTTCGTTTTAAATCATTTTCAACGTCCGTCATCTCAATTTTGCGTTTCTTTTTTTCATATCCATCATCCCTTATGGCACATCTACACTACCGCGTCATGAAATCAATCCCTTCAGGAAACTTTGTAACTGTCTGTCAGGCACATTAACATAGATATTATAGAACTTAGGGTTTCAACTTTGTTTCGAATGAACTCCACGCACCCTTTCAATTGAATAAAGAAAAATCATCTTTAAAGTATAAGCAGACCAGTTTTCCTAGACTCAAAACACCGAATTAGGTGAATAGAAAAGAAAGACCAGACTGTCAGAAAGGGGATGTTTTTGTTTTCATTTTGCATCCTTTTATGCTACGACTACGAGTTGACTTTCGTTAAGGTCTTCCTTGTTCTGTAAACTTCCATGAATGGGGACGTCTGGAGTTATAACATTCAGGGAATGTTTCCTCCAGCAATTGCACATGTTCAAGATATATTCAAACTTACTCAGGCGTAGTGTTTTGAACGAACCCATCGAATTATGTTTTGAATCAATTTATCTCTGCAAAATTTCCAAGAAATCCCATAATAATCGCCAAGAAGGTGCATTTAAATGTTTTCATAATATAGTTTATAATAACTCCATATGTTCATTCGTACAATCTAAAAATAATGAAAATAAAGCGATATACGGAGAACCAAGTGCTGCACGAATAACCAAGACTCAATCGACGACCAATGGTCATTTATAATGGGATCTCACTTTATTTAGCACGCCACAGGAGGCAGAGCCCAAGCGCACTCGTATTAATATCATAATCACAATTGACTTTATGTCATGCTATTTGGCGCTATTGATGCTGTAAACCTGTAATATGCACTTCATCTTTGCAGTTGATTCTCTAGAGCTGGAGCTAGAAACGACATGCGAAAGAAATATAAAATCGCTTATTCGTGATCGGCCATCCATCCGTAACTGAGTTTGGTAGGATTACATTGAGTTTTTTTTTTATTTTTATCATTCCTGCTGGGGTGCCTTCGTTGTGCCTCATTTAAGACGTAAATACCTTTTTGCTGATAAATTTTATTATATTCGATTTCATATTTCAAAAGTTTATGGCAACACATAAATGTTTTTAACGTCTGTGGTCTATATGCAGTTGATATGTGCTTCTATAGAACCTCACGCACGAATGGATGCATTCGAAGTGTTAACGTGCTGGTTTTTCTTAAAAAGTTTTAAATTTAATTATTTGAAATGTTATGGCGGTTCTTGTCAAACTTATACCTACGCATCTAGGTATAGGTAAAATAATATTGTGAAGTATTGCTGAAATAAGGAACATAAATATACTCATTTAGGCATAATTGTTAAAATTGACTTCAAAATTACTTAAAACCTATGCGGAATTGCACTAGATTTTATTTGTCAAACAAAAAAAAATTTAAACTAAATATGGACTGGAATTAAAAAAAAAATTCTGACAAATCGTCAGTCGTGTAGAGTAGAACACACGATAACTGCTACTTTAAGAGCTGAATGAATTCATTGAAAAGAAAACGAAATTGTTTCAGTTTGTAATTTTTTAAATTAAAATTCACAAGATGTGGTGATTTACCAACAATCGAAATAAATCAAAATTAAGAGGGGTTCATTTGTGACTTATTCAAATCAAAGATTTCTTCTTGTGTTTTGGTCCACAGCGGACCCAATCCAAAAAGACTTCATTTCCTCCAATTATTTCAGTGGACTCTTAGTCTATGTGGAATTATTTGCTATTCAATGGATAGTATACATAAAATAAATATTAGTGCTTAAACTCTCAAACATTCCTGTGTGTGCATATTGATAGGTACTCTGCAGAAATCGAAGGAACGTACAATTTGCAAAAGACCTTGACCATTCCTCAAAGGAGGCAGTAGGTAGCCTGGAAAAAAAACCTTCAGCGTTGCATGCCTACACACTTATCGCTATGCCACGGGGCACTACAACAAAATAGAACCAATGTAAAGGGATCACGACGTTATCTAAAGCAACAGAATCTAGAAAGGACAAAATCTATAAAAGTATAGAAAAATAAAATCTAGAAGTCGAACAAAACAGCGGAGAACGAAATTGTTCTAAGTCCATTTTGGTCTTACTCCTTCGGTTTGGTAGATAACTCACAGCCAATTTGTTCTTAGAGTCGACATTTTTCAAGTTAAATTAATTTTGAAGTCAAAAATCGTCTCTTGAAAATTTTTCATATTGTGATTTAGACCAATTTTGCTTTCCGCTGACAAAATATAGAATTTGAAAAAATCTAGAAAAAGGGGAATCTATAATGTAATAAATCTAGAATAATGAAAAATAAATTTTAGACTTTCTATAATCTTTTTTAAAAGTTAAATTGGATTTTTCACTACGTTATGTTTGTTGTTGATTAAAACTGTAGTTACCTTTCTACAATAATTATTTCATTTGTTAAGGATAAATGAATATATTAATCTAAATTTAAAAAAAAAAAAAAACACTTTATTAGTAATGATTTAGTTCACTTGCATATTAAATTTGTCTGCTTACATTGTGCTAAGAGACCATGCCTTACTTAACTAAAGTATGCCATATCTGTTTACATTTTAGGCATTTGGTTAATATTGTCCTACTCTATTTCATGCTACTTTAGAAAAAATTTTAATCTTTAATTAATATTAATTCTAGAGTTTGTCCGTCCTCTTTTTTTTTATTTTATTCTAGATTTTTTTGATTGTTTTTTTTTTCTAGATTTTCTAGATTTTTTTTTCTAGATGTCATGGTAAACCCATCATTTTTGGACGGAAAGCTTAAAAATGTTTACCTCTAGTGAAAGTGATATACCTAATCAAATGAAATTCACTTTACTCTTATTAAAAAAAAATCGGTTGATTCCCTCTAAGATGATATCGAACAAAACGAAACAAAAGAATTGTAGTAAACAAAAAATCCTCGCTATTACCAACCTTAATATCGTCAACATTAACAATTCAATACAATCGCCATTAAGAATTTGTTTTTGAATTCTTTTGACTGTTTTGTCTTGTCTTTGTCTTCCGAACTTCTTAGCTTTTATTAAAATATCAAATGTTCATCATAATTGGCAACCAAAACTTCTAATTAAAACTTATTTTCAAGCCCGAAACTCTTCGTTGTTATCAAACGAAACCATCAAACGGCAGAAAAGCAAAGTCTTCCCCCAAAACCAGACAAAAAATAACTCACTCATTGTTATTTCAAATCAAGAAATAAGCCTTGTTAGATCGCAAAATATAAAACAAAGGAGTTATTACATTCAAGATTCAACGTTGGTTGGTGGAGCCTAAAGAGCACACTATAGTGTAAATACTAGACAGGAAATTTAAACTCATTGGGGAGCGAGTAGAGACTGTTTATACGTCTTTTTCTCCTTAGCCCTTCATTGGCAGCTCTCGTAATTATAATTCTCATTATAAAATGGTACAAGAAAGTTAGACAGAAAAAGACTTGAAAAATGACCCCAAAAACCCCAACATTTCACTTTTCTTCTTCAAACGTTTAAATATTATGAAGGCCTTTATCTTCCTTCAACACAAAGTATCATGTTTTAATAAATATCCTTGAACTTAAAGAGCAGGCATTCATTACGTACAATGAGTCCTTTTTCCCTTGCGTTTCGTATCCCTTATAATTTTGTTTGGAAAGTGTTAGCTGATACTTTTGTTCAGTGTTTTTGGCATATATGTATATGTGTGTGATGATATGAATTTAATAACGCCCCACCCCCTCCCATTGATAAACGTGATTTGTTTCCACCGTATGCCATGTGTCAAGAAAGCAAGTCGCTTATGTGCCACCGTTTTCCATGTTCAACACACGAAAGCAGCAAATTTGGCAAAAATTCTAAGAATAAATGTTTCTACTCGACATGTTGTCTGCGTTTCGTTTATATCTTAGGTATCCTCGCCTTACGCCACCGCGCCGCGCTTCTCCGCCGGTCTCTGTTGCAGAGTGGGATTCTTTTCTAATGTACCATGATGATGGAAATTCCTCAAGTGGCTGTACTGTGGTTTTGCTGGCGAAGACTTTTCGACTTCCCTTAAGTTTTTGGCATGCATTCCTGTGTGCATACTTGAGTATTTCTAACTTTGTTGGTACGGCAAGCAAGCATCCATCTACTGCCAGTCATCTTTTCGATTTCGCAGACTTAAATCAATACTGGGAATGCATTATGCAAACATGGAATTTGTTGAATTAGGTAAATATTGTGTGTGTGTATGTGCAAGTGAATATGTAAAATAATTGTATTGAATGTCCTTTGAAAAGATATGAATAGCACTGAAGTTAATTTGGATACCGGTACCGACATCCTATTCTGAATGCTTGTGTAGAATTTTTGAAATGCAGGTTTAGGGAGGACAACATAAAATACATAAAAAAAAATTATCGTTTATGCCTGATTTTATTTGAGAAACTAAGACTTGTTAATGGAAAAGAAAAGTAATTGACTTCGTTTTTGTATATTCTCTTAATTGGCGTAAATTTCCACAGTTGAGTTGATGCCTCGACTCATTTGTGACTTCAAGTTAATGGTAGTGAACTTGAACCCTGGTCCTCCTGACCATAAAGTTGGGTTGGCTCCTGTCTTATTCAAAAAGTGATCAATAATACGAATTCCAGTAATGATTCTGTTATTGGTCTGGCCCTGGAAATGTAGACAGAAATTGATAATATTTTTAAACTCTAGTATCCTTAAACTTACATTTTTGGGGAAATACACTTCACGGGTTACAAACTGTCCATTGCGCGGATAGCTGATGACCTTCTCCCTGGAAACTAATGCGTTGTAATTGTTGATGGTTCCATAAGTGGCATTTGATGAATATGCTCCAACAGCAAACAAGGCTACCAAGACGAATATAACACTGATTGACTTCATCTTGAATCAAAATATATTATTATAAATAAGATTGGTGTACGAGAATTACAATTTTTAGACTCACTTTGATATCGTTTCGGACTTTGAATTCGAATGTAATTTTATTTGTTGCCTTCGGTTGCTTTTATACCAAAACAAGAAGTGAGCTAAGGAACGTTTTATCATCAGACGATAACAAAACCTTCAATATGATTTCAATATTTTTCTATTGAATTGTGCTTATCAGTGGACGAGTTTTTTTTTATCAACTAAACACGCGACAGTTTATTGCCCACTTTATTTGATAGACAATTGTGCAGCATTTTAATAAATGCTACGAGATTCTTCAATCAAATTATTGATAATTGTGATTGTGATGGGCCTCTTATAAAATTGATTTTTCTTATCAGTTAATTGTAATTTGGGATTTTTATATAGTACCTAACTGTGTGATATCCCGGATGTTAGTTGATGGGATTTCCAGAATTGTTTTTCCAATAATCAAACTCAACTGCTAACAAAATCGTTATAAAATTAAAATATTCAACTGTCAGCATAAACTATGTATTTAGTCTTTAATTAACTTATATGTTTTTGTTTATGCCAATCATGTTATAGGTACATTTTAAGCTTTTTTTTAAAGTTGTTTAATCGACTTTTTTTAATTTTCCCAATCTCATCGACTAATCGAACAAAATAATATGATATGCACAAAAATACATAATTAGGTAGGATCTTCTGATTCTTAATATGGAGAATATCAACACGTTTTCGTTTTAAGGATTCGCTAAATTCGTAAAGAATCTACACTATTCCGTTATATATTATATAAATATTATTTTTTATATTTTGTTCTATATTAGTATACAGATACTATTTATAATTATTTTTTAAAGTGTAGTACACGAGCTACAGTTTAAATCACATATTTCTCTCCAAACGTTAGCTTGAACTGCAGCTTAATTTTGACAGAAGGGTGTTGGTTTGAAAATGCCACTGAAAACAGCTCTTCCCTAAAAATTGATGTCAAAGATTTTTAAGTGAATTTTAAAAAGTGCTCTGCATCAAACAAAAACTCTTCAATATCCATATTTGTTGCAAAACCAAACACACAATTGCTCCATTTATTTTAATCGATGACAGAAGCTTTAAAGAAAAGAAAATGAAAATACAGCTGTTCTCTAATATTCATGAACGTACCTACAGAAAAGTTAGAGAGAGAGCATTTAAATTTCGTCGTTCTGGGACTATTTTTGTAAAAAAAATACAATTTAAATTATGTATTTGAATTTTATTTAACAGAACAATTATTATTTGTATTTGTATCTCTACCCGCAATAAGTTTTTATCCCTTTAACAAATTTTCGGCGGAGATTCAAACAATACCATTCTCCCTTTTAGCTGCGCTCTGAAAGAAACTGTCAAAATTTAGATCGGAATAAATGTGCAGCGCAATTTATCAGTCCGCTAAAGTCTTACATCTGCAAAATGTATACTGCGAAACAAAAATTGGAAATTTTAGCTGGAGCTGCATACCACTCGCCCAAAATGGTTTGCTAAATTTCAGCTTGGCTCAAGCTGCGTACTATGCAGGGAATACAACTTTTATTTAGTGGTATGGCTACCTACTGCTGTTAAAAGTGCTCAGATTTTGTTTCAAAACCCCAGCTGGAAGTTAATCACGGATCCAATTTGTCATCCAAGCCATTAATGTGTGTTTATGTACCTTAAAACTAGTCAGTCAAACCGTTAAGCGTTAAAAACAGTCTGAATACCTAATGTATGTTCAACTAGGTGTATTTAAAAATTTGTTTTTCTGACCATACTAAAAAAAACAGACCATAAATATTGGTTTGGACCTGACCTTAAAATAATAATGTTGCTATGTTGAAAAGAATATTTAACAAAACATTGCAAAATTTAGTTATATTTAAAATAAAATGTTCTTCTCAAATCAAAGTATCTGGAAGATCTCTTTTAACGATACCTAAGATTGTGAGTTCCGTTTTTCGGACACAATAAATGCAACTATATATTCTGTCTCTGAACATTGTCCTGAACTCACTTTCACTGAATAATGCTTCTTTCTTGATTGCTCTCTTTATTATTCAAAAAACCAAGTACCTACATGGGGTTGACTATAATTATTAGTTATATTGAAATATTAATTAATTCGAAAGAATAAGATCACAAAGTATGCAAAACATTATCTAAAACAAAATCGCTAGGGCTACGTATTACTCACAATGTAAAAAATTACATTTTCTCCAATTGTATAAAAAACATTCAAATTTAATGTTTCCTGGTCTTCTTAAATACATATCGGCACAGAACTGGTGGTCTTCGAATGATTTTAAGAAGATGTAGTGATGAATTACGATAATGCTGAGGAATGAGATCATCATCGACCGAAATATTTGTGGGATTTTGATAAAATTATGACAATGCTTAGAAATTATCTTCTATTCTCAGGAAGCGTTGATAAAAACCTGTATTTTCCCACTAATTATGATAAAATTAATTAATTTACCGTCGTTTTACTGAACCAAAGTAAACAGCTAAACAAATTTAATAATGACGTTACTTGACTTTTAAACGAACTATTTTATATTTAAGAAGACCTTTGTCTTGTATATGTACATATATGCCTTCAGAATACAAATTTGTTTTGGTGCCAACCGCGTATAAGATTATAAGAAGAGATATATAGACGTTTGTAAAATTATACAAAAAAAAAGCTGATAAGCAGATCAAATAAATTAAAATGGTCCAAATCGATACTCCTCAATTGACTTAAATTAGTTTGAATCACATATTAAACGACAACGGTCGGAATTTAGTGCCACTGTAATTTAATTTCTAACTTCTTACGATTATATCAATATTTTCCCCTTTTAAAATAAATCATAAACTGATAAGGATTGACTGCTCTGCCAAAAAAGAAAAGACATTAATATTTTTCCCCTCCACGAAAAAAAAATGAAAAAAAACTATTAACCATGAAAACTTCAAAACTTGTAATCCTATGTGTGATAGTTTCATTCATTGCCTCAACTTATGCTATTACAAGTTCATGGGGGAACTTTGGCCCGTCATCAATATTGCTGTATGATGAGAATATATTCAATTGTTCATTGCCCAGTCGATATGTGTATCGAGAAGTGAAATAGCCCAGAAATGTAAGATACTTTTGTTTTGTGATGTCAGCAATCGGCATGATGGCAGCATTTCAATAAAAAAGCAAGAAAATGAGTTTTTTGTTTAATCGATAAAATTATGATATTACTTTAAGTGAAAGATCAAAAACAGTTGAAATTTATATTTGATCAAAACACTACCACAAAAAAAAAATCTTTTAAAGGATACATTTATTTTTGAACAATTTTTGATCAATGTTGAATTATCTCCCAGACTTTTTGATTTATTGCAATGCCTTGCATTAAATCGTAGAAAAGTTTAAGGATAATTCATAATTGGTTAAGTTAGCAAAAAAAATGCTGTGTTTGAGTTGCTAATCAAACAACGAGCTTATAGTCTTTTCGCCAAAAGCTAAGAATAAATGAAATTGAGATTATATTTTGGATTTTCTTTTCGTCCATTAAAAAAAATAATTTAAAGGAAATCATACAGATTAGAATTTTTTATGTCATAGCCTTGCAATGTAAATGTTATCAAAAAAAAACTTTCAAAACTAAATTGAAACCCTGAAATATGCATCCCTTCGTTTACATTTTTGACGCAAAGAACCGATAACATGCTTAGAGAGTCAAATGCAAACGTTGTACGCTGTTACGCTGCGATTGTGGTTTGAATTCGTGGTCGATGTTATGTGGCTTCGCTTTCTGTTGGGGTTAGATTACCGAATGTATCTATCCATTGGAAGCTGCCAAATTTAATTGGAATTTCAGAAAAGGACTTTGCAATGTTTATAATACATTAAGTTTCCAAAAGGACTCGGTATTCGTTTACATTAGGAATGAGTTCAACTTGGAATCGTTTAGGTTTTTTGATTTTTATTTTTTTTTACTTTAAAACAATTAGAATTCAAAATATTAAACGAAAAAGATGTTGTTTTGTTTTCCAATGTATTTCATCACCATAACAACTTAGTTTAATGCACTGCTTTAAAATTTATGGCCAAAGAATTCCACAGTAAAATTTAAACCAGTATTACGCTCGGATTTGATATGCACAGTTGCTTGTTTTGATCCAGGACCACCTTCAGATAAGGAGGCATGTCCCGTTGACAGATTTCTTCCTCCAGTTTGATCGATTACATAAATGGCAGTTATTATGTTCGAATGTGCGTAGCCCTAAAAGATGAAATTAAAGTTATCATCAAAAATAAAATCCATATAAATTTAATAATTAAAGTACTGTACCGGTAGAGGATATTGAACATCCTCGGTTGTTTTACGGAACCATTTTCCTGGCCATATAACATATGCTTTGTGCAGCAATTGATCATGTGGTCCTTTTGATCCATAAAAAGAACTCATTCCATGAGATTTGATTATGCACAAGGCTGCCACAAGGGCGAACGTAATAACAGCGAAATGTTTCATGGCGAACTAATTGCTTGAATTGAAATACTTTGCGAAAGATATCAACTTAAATAAAGGTATTTTCTGGAGATTCTTAACTATATAAGTAAATTGCGATTATTGAGATGACGTGATCATGAGTCATTCAATCTGTCGAGATCATTTTTTATCTTATCTCTGTAGATTGCCTGAAGGGAAGTGTTACGTATATATACAGGTGTTTTTCATTGATAACCGAACTATGGAATATTTGGGAGCACATTTTAATTAAAATATGATGTTTGATTTCTTTTGCAAATAATAAATAAAAAATAACTTTACTCGTGTGCATTTAATTTTTTTTATTTTAATTTTTTTCAATCATAAGATTGGAAATCTCACCGATACTCTTGCATTACTGCCCCCAGATCTCAACAGAAAAGTTTAAACCTAGATTGCGGAAAGATTGCAAGCGTAAGCCCAAATATGGATATTTAGGACCGCCGCTTATTATGGATGCAAATCCTGATCCATAAGCTGTATCCTTGTTCATATCGTGAGCCTCCACAGCAGAAATAATCCTTGCTTTAATTGGTCTTACACCCTAGAACAAGATAATTCAAATTAAATCTGGCAAATGCAAGAGTTTTGGAGCTCTTTAAAACTTACTGCAGCAGGATATGTAATATTTCGAGAAACCATTCGATTTGGTTGTGGTTTTATGACAACATTTTCGTGATATATTAGCCTGTCATGTGGTCCGATCATTCCGTGAGTAAAATTGACGCCATAAATCGTATTAAAGCAGATGGCTGCCACAACAGCAAAGGTAAGAACGCCAAAAAGTTTCATCTCGAACTAATTTTGTGTTCGATAGAAGTCTCATTTTGTGCTGATCAATTAAGATTGATTCCTGAATTTTGATCAAACAATTTTTGATAAGGTCAATATTTATAATTCCTATATTTTGTGAAAGATAAGATCTGGAAATAAATTGGTAGCACATTCTAAAAACCTTCTTTATTATTGATGAATTCTACTAATTTACAGCCCACTAGCATTATTTCATCTAATTACAATACAGGAATAAGCTTACAATATAGTAATTAGGGAGAAATAAACTCTAAGCACTGCAAATCCGAGCCACGAACTAAATAAATACTCGTGACCCCATTTCAATACCTAAAATATAAATTTCATTTGCATCACAATCCGCAGTATCCGACGGTTTGGCAAACCCGAACCCGGGGGTCTGCCACTGGCTTAGTTTAGATATTTTTTTCTTAAATAAACTAACTAACTACAGTACATTAATCTAGCTTAACTATACAATACTTAAATCGAATTTTTACTTGCGATTAAAGGTACTATAAGGCAAGTTATGGATTCGTGCAGAAAAAAAAATTTGAGATAACAATCACACATGACATTACGATGATGGAGAAGTCGAAAAAAGTGGGTCTGGGAATTCCGTCCGGCTTTCTGTCTGTCTGTCTGTCTGTCTGTTCGCGCCTCTGGAGGCTGAACGAGTAGGCCGATTTGCTTCAAATTTGGTATTTAGGATTTATTTGGCCGTCCCTCGGAACAATTTTTTTATTTTTGCTCTAGGTCCAAAAATAACGGCACCTGCCATACAATCTTGAAGACAAAAATTGATTTTCTCAAAAACGGCTCTAACGATTTTGATAAAACTTTCAGAATGCTATTTTTGCAAGACAATCTATTTTTTGGTTAGAATTTTTTTTTCAAAATTTGTCTAATAACGGTACCTCTCATAGAACCAGTATTTTCAAATCAAATTTTCTCGTAAACTATACATTCGATTTCAATAAAATTTTGGCCACAGGAAGTCATTCATAATTTTATTAATATGGCATTTCAAAATTTTCAAAACTTTTTTTTTTGATTTTTTATAATTTTTTCAAAAAAATTTTTGGTTTTCGAAATATGTTGGAAACGGGTACATTGATTTTTTTTAAAATTATTTTTCAAATGTAAACTATAGATTGCCATATATTTGCATACTCAAATAAATTTCAAAATATTTTTTGAAATTTTTTTTCAAAAATAACCTTTTAAAAAAAAAAAAACTGGTCGAACGATTTTCAATATTTATTTTTTCCTAGATTGACGTATAGCTTTGAAATTTTATTGCATACTTAGTTTTTCCGAGAAAACTCTTAAACTAATTTAAAAAATAAAAGAATTTTCGAAATTATTTAATTTTTTTTTTAATATCCATATATGCAGC
The DNA here is from genome assembly GCA_916050605.2 of Platycheirus albimanus. Taxonomy (NCBI): domain Eukaryota; kingdom Metazoa; phylum Arthropoda; class Insecta; order Diptera; family Syrphidae; genus Platycheirus; species Platycheirus albimanus. The sequence goes on from OU696697.1 coordinate 156,477,125, forward strand.
CACTACGCAATTGCTTATCATAAGAGCAAGTTCATGGGACCCAGTCGTGCATTTTATTTTTTATTTAGTCATCCTGAATACTGCAAACAAAAGCCCAAATATTAAAAATCGATTTTTTTTTGTACATACTCATGTAAGTTTCTTTCTTGTATAAAACTTATATCATTTTAAGATTCTTCATTTTTATAAAAAGAATCTATTAGCCTTAAAACCAGTTTTTTGATACAAAAATGCTGCTCAAAAGTGCTTTACTTACTTTCCTAGATTCTGCTTTGAAAAAGAAAACATATTGTGTCTCATTAATGTTCAATTGTCAAGAGTTTTGATCGCTCTCACACGCTCTACAAATAATATGTTTTTTTTTTTTTTTTTATATTTTTAAGACCTCGCAAGTTGTGTAAATATTTACTACAAACTTGAAGTTTTTATAAGTAGGGTGTACGTACTCAAGCTTATTTGCAAATTATTTTTGATATGATATGACATCCTTTTAAAAAAATATATTTAATTTTTTTAAATATATTGTGTTTATTGTTTAAATCGTGCCAATAGCAATGCAAAAATTTAGTGCCCAATAATGTTTGGCGATTGAATATCTCTTCTCACAGTTGAGACTCCGAGGGATACAAGTCTCGAACTAGAGCCTTTATCTCATTGAAGTATGATGCAAGTCATTTTCATTTTTACTTGCGATTGTAGGTAGGTACTAGGCAAGTTATGCATAATTAGTCGAAAAAAAGAGGTTTTGAGATAACAACCAAACATGATATTACGATGATAGCGAAGATGAAAAAAGATGGTCTAAAAATTCTGTCTGTATGTCGGTCTGTCTGTATGCATGTATAGACAGGAGACACCTACAGGCCAAACGGGTGGGCCGAATTCCTTCAAAATTGGTTCCTTTCTAGAGTTTTTTATGTATTGTAATGAGGGGAAATTGAAATTTTTTTTAGCTCAAAAAATATGGGTACCTGCCATATAACTGTTACCTTAAAGCTTATTTTTCTCGAAAACGGCTCTAACGATTTTGATTTAAAAAAATCAGTGTAGCTTTTTAGGTATGGTCAATCATTTGGCTGAAAAAGAAGTTTTAAAAAATGTCTAGGAACGGTTCTTTGCATAGGACCGTTTTTTTGCTTCGACTATCGCGGAAACGGCTCAACCGATACTATCGAAATTTCACACATATGTATTATGTATACCTACCTACTGCATACCAATATTTTTCAAAAATGTTTTTTTTTAAGCATTAAAAAAAAAACATTTTAAAATTAATATTTTAAAAACTGCTCATTAAATTTTTTCAAAAACTGTAAATAAATGGATTTGCTGAACACCTTTTTTTGAAAAATGTTTTCGAAAAAAACTTTTTTTTCTCAAAAACCGCTCCAAAGATTTTTATAAATTTATTCTCATAAATTCAAATTTATCCCAGAAATAAAATGGCGTACTTTTGTTCAGCTCAAATTAGTTAAGTAGGTATTTATTTAAGAATTTTGAAAAATTTATTTTTACCAAAATCTCAAGCTCCTAGACCACTGTCACACATTATAGCAAGTTCGTGCGACCCAGTCGTGCATTTTATTTAGTTAACAATCGGACACACATTTTGAATGAAACGCAAACAATAATTATTGTAGATATACTTTGCTACCTAAAATATAGACCCATAAATCCGTGATGAAGTTAATCGGAAATCATATTCTTTGAATGGTATGAATCTTTATTACTCGCTTTTTATTTTAATGAAATGTGTTGCGAATGTGACTTAGAAAACTGATATTGTTTAGTTATTGTGACATATTAACAATTCCTGTGGGTGCTATTTTTATTATTGAGCTTACCAAATGATTTTCTATGGCTTCGGCCATCATTAAAACAAAATTTGTTTTTAAAATTACTGGCACAACAGCTCTAAGTGGAGTCGGGGCGGACCTGTGTCTTACACTCTCAACCATTCCTGTGAGTGCGTTGATATTTTGCAGGATTGGAAGGGACCGACAATTTCCTTGCCAGAGGCAGTAGGTACCCCGGAAAAGAACTAAGGTGGAGCCAGGGATCGAAACTATAACCTTCAGCGTGGCAGTCCGACACACTAGCCACTACAATGCGAGATACTACATCATTCAATAAACAATGCTTGAAAATACACATAATATTGTTAGACAAACATTTCTTTTTGTTAATCATAACCCTAGAGCCTACAATCATGCCCATACAATAGATAAACGTTTGTTTTTCATTTTCGCAAAGTGAGCAATGTGCAAATATTTTTTTATTTAAAGCTTTTCATATAAACTCTGTTACAAAGAAGAACAATATCAAACCAGATACACTTTCTGCAATGTAGTACAATTTTATTTAAGCATTATTTCACTTCATCTACCCCAAATTTCCACTAGGCAGTTTATACCATCACTCCTCTTCGATTTGAAACTCAACGTTGCTCCCTTAGAACCAATACCTCCACTCACTAGATTCACATCTGCAGTGTATTTATCCTTACGATCGGTAACACGAATCGCCGAAATAGTCAGTGCGTCAAGTTTCTAGATATATTCAAAATTTAGTTATTTACCCAAAAATCGTATTTCGAAATCTTACATTTTGCTTAAAAGTGTATTTTTTTGACGAAGTCAATCCAAAGAACCCGGATTTTGTCACTTTGTCTTTTGCAATAAGATAATCTCTTGGACCGATTTCGCCCCATTGATGATTTGCAGTATTAGCACATACCACAAATGTGGCAATTACTACAAAAACAATTCCGATGTTCATCTTCATCTATAAAATAATATTTATTTAGATTTTTGTTTTTTGATTCAATACCTCTTTATAAGCTGTCTACGGCTAGTTACTCACATTATAAGCTATCGAGTTGTTTATAATGACTAGTCCAGTTGCTTGAAGTCTTGACAATTTATTGAACATCAGCGCCAGCGGCAGCGGTTTCGTGTCCGGTTGATTTGTATCTAACTTTGTTTCAGTGTTTGAATTTTGTAAGATTATTTTAAAAATATCTTATCTAGTTGGTAAATTGTTTTTAAAAAAAGTCCCCCTTTACAATTTCAATATATGTAGGTACTTTTGCAAAGTGTTTCTCTATTAGCTGAGAAAGCGTATGACATTGTATATGACTTGCCAATACAACCATTGTGTATAGACAAGTGTATTAAGCTGCGGGTTGTAGTTGAGGCAAAGTCCAAAAGCAAATAACGCTTTAAATGTTGTTTTTCCATATGAAAACGAAAAGGCAGGCTTTTCAAAACAGATAAATGTAGCGAATAACTTGAAGTCTGGAATCTTTTCAAGGACAGGGAAAATAAAAATAATGTAAAAACAGCTTTTGCAAAAAAGACACAACTTCCCGGTAAATGTGGATACATATTGGGGCGTATTCATAGATGATGTTTAAGTTGTTGCTAAGCTAAACTGGAGTTTAGCTTATGGAAACTTCATCAGGTAAACTCCAGTTTTTCTTAGCAACAGCTTAAACATCATCTATGAATATGCCCGATTGAGTTTTAATAACGATACTGTGTATACTCAGAATTTAGTTATATCTTTTCAATTGTTAGCTTTTACTTACTTTCCTTATATTTTTGTGCCGCATTTCCTTGAGAAACCCCTCCGCAATTGTGACAATTTTGTACATTTAATTAGGTATAAGTACAGGAAAAAAAAAAACGTAGATCTAGTCGTTCACTTTTTCATAGCATAAAACTGCGTCAAGACTGATAGTACAGAGGAATTCCAGTTAATTGTTTCGAAATAAAATTGTCCATTGATCAACCAAATTTCTGAGGTATAGCTAATTACCTCCTGTATCTCCGTTTTTTTTTTACGTTGTATTTATTTAATTATTAATTTATCTGTTTATTTATTTATTTTTATTAACTTTGTATTTATTTATTTATTTATTTATTTATTTATTAAATTATTTATTTATTTATTTATTCATTTATTTATTTATGTATTTATTTATCAATTTTTATTTATTGTATCAATTTATTGACAACTTCAATTTCTGTGCTTTGCTACAATGAAAATTGTCAAACCTATATTCAGTAGAAAGATATAACGTATACCTAAAATATTAAATCTCTGTATGTAAACTGTTCGGTAGCTTACCATTTGTAAATCATATACCGAAATAAAAATCTATCTATCTATCTAAAATTGTTCAACTTTTCTTATTCCTAAAGCTGGTAATGCCACACACACTACACCAAAAGATTTCAATCTAAAAAACCTATCTTCCTTATCCAACATCCTAGACGCAATAATGGATGTGCATATCTGAACGCTAAGATTTGCTCTACTTTCAATGTAAGGAAACAGACGTCTCTAATTAGATGAGTTCACTTTATTTTTCTTTGTATATTATTATGTCTATTCAAGGAATGAATTTTAAGTAAGCACTGAATACATATCAGCGTCCATAGACTTTTACAAGAGATTTTATGCAGCCACCGCGCTTCGATTTCAGGTTCATGGTCAATCCCTTGCTTCCAATACCTATACCTCCATTATCCAACTCAGCAATACCGTCACATTTTTTGCTCCGATCAGTAACAATAATGCAAGTTATAGTCAATGCATCGTTGGCCTGCGTGGAAATAAGAACATAGTAACTATTATTAACAAGTTTAAAATTGTAGCACATAACTTTACTTTTTGCTTGAGGACATATTTCTTGTGTTTTACTAAGCCAAATGTTCCACTTTTAGTGACTTTATCCTTCGCAATAAGATGATCCTTTGGGCCACAAACTCCCCATTGGTATTCGGCTGCGTTCGAACAAACCACTAACGCCAATAGAAATGACAAAAGAAGTAGGATTTTCATCTTAAAAGTATTACTTTGTTCGAATTATGTATAGCGATTGAAACTTATTTATTAGGCGAAAATAAAGAACACTGAAACAATAACCGCAAGTCGTTCCAATTTATCAACAATAAATGGGCAGTGATTGAAAATTATGCTCCGCCTCTATAAGATTTGGAATTATTATCAAAAATGATTTTAAAATAAGATAAATATTAGTTTAAATTTAAACATAAGATTTAGTAATCAAAATTAAAATTAAATGTGTATTATCTAAAATCGATAGAAATCGATTGGGGTTTCGGGGATGTTTTTTTTAGTTAAACAATGTGTTATGGGGAAGTTATTATAGATAAGTTGGGTTAGATCATTTATGTTACATTAAAATATCAATCTTTCTTTATATCTTTGTCTTTGGTATGAAACCACAACAAAAAAAATGTCCAGGTTTTGTATGAATTGGAAATTTTAAAAATTTCGCTGATTGTTGTTGGTTTTTTGGTACATTGCAAAGAAACGAATGTCGTAAATTGTTTAACCAAAATTTTTTTTAGATGTTGGATTTGCACGTACAAAATGTTTACGATATTTTAACAACATTTTTATCGTTATAATCTGATTTGCGTCGGCAATCCAGTTCAAAGTACCTAGCACCTAGCTTCTTGTATTTTTTTTTCTTTGTATTATGTGATTTAATCTTTTAGCATGGAATTTATATCGATTGGGTCAATTTTTAAAAACTTTTAAGTTCACTCTATGTTCTGAATGATAAGACTGATATCCTCTTCTCTTCCGTTATTGTGATTTTTGTGGAATATTTTGTGTGTGTGTTTTTTTGGAATTCTCCAAAATGTTTGATCATGAGAATACCAACTGAGTTTGATTTGGTTAAATACATATGTTTTAAGAGGCATTCGGATACTCTACTTCCATAAGTTCTTAATATTTCATTACATAATACCTAATGACAACCAATCGACGACGAAGGTATTGCCCTTTCGAAACAATACACTGTTTTCTTTTGTCCGATTTTGGTGGAAAACTACCTTATAATTTCTCTTCAGTTCTTAGTCCCTGCGGCTTTCTACATGCTATATGCTATTTTTGTAAGCGTTTTATCAAGGCAGCAGTTAATTGAGAGCTTAGATTCAAGAATTAGAGGAACTGCTTCGTCAACAACCCATGACAGCATTTATACAAAAGTATATTTGTACCTATTTGTTCTTTAAAAGAAAACATTTTAAAATCATTTTTAAACATTTTATTGCATCATTGAATTACTGTTCTTAAAAATATAATTAAAGAGCAGTCAACAGATCATCGTCCCCAGATCTCCACTCGGGACTTAATGCTCTTACCACGCTTGGATTTAAATTTAATAGTGCAACCTTTGGATCCTAGTCCTCCACTTACCAGTTCAGCAGTTGAGTCATATTTACTCTTGCGGTCAGTTACTCTTATGGCAGTTATTGTCAATGCATCAATTTTCTATAAATATCACAGTTAATAAATTCAATTTTGATACTTTTGTGTGAAGCTAGTAACCTTTTGTTTGAAAACATATTTCTTCCGTACGACTAGAGCAAAAATCCAACGTTTATTGACTTTGTCTTTGGCAATCAAGTAATCCTTGGGACCGGGCTCACCCCATTGGTATTCAGCTGCGCAGGTACATGCGATAATAGCTGCAGTAACTGCCAAAAGCAATACGAATTTCATCTGTAATAGGTTTAGATTTTCAAGATATTAGAACTATTTTAATTAATATTATTTCGCTGCTTCACTCACATTGACTTCTGATTAAGCTCGAAATAAGACTGGGCATTAAAATGTTAAGTGGTGATCATTTTATTGTTCATCGATACTGATAAAAAGAAATATTAACCAACTATCTTACTTATGTATGTATATAAATCTTATTAATGTGTGAACCTTTTCTTATTTCGAACGCACAGCCAAAATCTTATCAAAAAGATTAATTGTACATTAAGTTTTGGAAAAAAAATCACTAATCTTTGATCGAAACAAGCTGATATTTATCTTGTTTTCTTCATGTTTAACAGAAGTTAAATGTGTCATTGTGCTTTTTCCATATAGTAAAGTATTTAAGGAACGATCAAGACTAGGTACTACTTACTTTAAGTTAACCGAATATTATTTCCTTGTCTTTAGAGCTTTAAAGAAATATGATTCATCACTTTTATTTATAGAAAATTTTTGTATGGCTTTTTTGAAAACAAAGAAATATTGTTCAAGTTTGCTTTTTTCTCATACATCCTATAAGATTTTAAGGAGTCCCTGCTCAAAAGATTAAAAGCCAACGAGAATAAGATTCATGATTGAACTCATTGCTGACGCCAATAAATAAAAAGAATTCATTTGTCAAAGTATTACATATATTCCTTTCTTTATACAAAATTGATCAATTATTATTGGACACCCCAAATCTTGACACGACACTTAAAACTTTTTCCACGTTTTCCTACAAACTGCAAGTTTGCGTAGTTGTATCCGGGACCGCCTTTTGTGAGTGTTACTGTTGCCCTGCACTTTTCTTTCGGGTCGGTAATATTCATTCCAGTAATAGTCAATCTATCATCTTTCTGCATAAAAACATATACATATATTGTTAATATCATAATACTTACAAGAATATCCTTACCTTTTGTTTAAAAACGTATTTCTCGGTAGGAGTATCAAATAACCAGGAAAGTTTTGAAACTTTGTCGTCGGCAATAAGATAATCATCATCTGGATTTATTTGACCCCATTGATATTCTGTTGAGGTGGTATATGCCACGAATGATACAAAAATTCCAAAGATAATTACCAATCTCATCTGAAATATGTACAGTTAATGTAATTTTGTATAAGATTCTATAATTTTAACTAACATTGGCTTTCGGGACTTCTCGTACACTAGTCAGCTAACCAAACTAAAATAATGTTAAATGTGAAGCTTGACCATTTTTGTTGTATATTTAATTGATAAGTAAGTAAAGTTATCATTATTCAAGGTTAATAGGATAAGATTAATCGACATTTGAAAACAATACGATTTTTTTTGATTATGACTTTTTCGATTGAATTCATCTATCTTTGGAATTGCAAATGATTATATTATTTGATAAGATTTAAAAATAAATTCTATAGAACACTAGTATATCGATTTTTTAACGCTCGTCAGCTGGTGATCGGTGAAACACTGTTTCCACATGGGTTTCTCCTAATGGTCAAACTCAAAATCAAATCGAATATTTTACTATCCAACAACGAAACAGGGAATTAGGTACTTTGTAATGTAAGAAATGATAAAAGTGTGGATGCGGGAAGCTACCATAATTTCTTTACAAGGAACAATTCTTGAGATAGAGAGCTGTTTGAATAACTCTGGACAAAGCAATACCTCGGTTTGGAAGTTTGTATTTTGTTGCAACTCGATAAGCCTGTTTGGGAAAACAAAATCTTTCCCAGGAAATGGGAGAATGGAGTTAACGTCAAGTTATCTTAGGAATTGTAATAATTGGTGTAGTTTCACCATTTTGTCCGCATTTCCGAAGTTAATGGCATGAAGTATCTGCGAGACGATAAAGCCTATAGAAACGAGTCTATTCGCTCCAGAGGCACCTAATGAATAATCCTTGAAAAGTTATCATACTAGCAAGCTTCGCTCTACTTCATATTCTTTTTTGCTGGGGATCGCTGAATTCTAAAGTTTCGTAAGCTTAAGCAAAGTTTTTCGTTTCGCAAAGTGCAGGCAGGAGATGATTTGTCACTATCACTGACTTTGATCTCAATCGCGATTGATGATTTGGCAAAATACTCAAGTAAAAACATTTGAATTGTGCTGATAACATCTGTTTAGTGGCAAACAGTGTTAACCATGTGTTTTATAATCCAGGCACAAAATTATCAATTGAAAAACTACAATGAATAGACAGCCACATAATCAAACCCATACTTTCCTTGTGAAACAATATAACCTAATATTGAAACGAAAGTGGCATAGTTTTTTTGGTATTAACGTTAGTTCGTAATAAAAACTTGTATCAAATTAATAGAAAAGCTTTGTATGTATTTACAATATTTTAAGACTTTCAATCATACTGAAAAAAGGGTTGCTTCATTTACAGTCACTTTGAAATTGTAACTTTACTGCTCAAAACAGCATTACCATTAGGAAACTCCACAATGGATTATCCCAACTAATTTTTTGATTCAGAGTATCCTATAGGAGAACATTTTTGTTCTATTACGAAAAAAGTATGAAAATCAAAATCCAAGGCGCTATTTAGAAAAAAATCGAAATTGGTAGTACTAACTTGATGGACAAACATTGTGTTGTGACAGATTTATGTAGTTATTCAATTTTTTTTCTTTTATCTGTCAACAAATTATAAGGTTACACTTAATCTGAATTATTTCATTATTTTAATATGGAGTGACAGCAAAAAGTCTGTAAAAATTCTATTTGTTAGGGATAAACAGTATTCTTATCTATAGAAAAAACTCTCTTCAACTTCATTTGAAATTTACCAATAATAATGAATGATGTTTAAATTTAATTTATCAAGAGCTTGATTTTAAGATTAACATCATTTTATAAGAAAAACTTAACTAAGAGCATAAGAATAAGGTTCGACAAATTAACTTTAAGAATAGGTATTAAAAATCAAATGGAATGAATGAATAAAATAATATTAAAGAAGATAAAAAAGTTTGAATTATTCAATAAATATAATTTCCTAAGCAAATCAACAGTAAAAGCCGATCGGTACTCATGCACATAAACTCTATTAGATATCCTTTTGAGGGAGACACTTTAATTTTAATTCAATAGGCGCCATCCTGGTAAACCTTTTAGATAAGTACGCTGATTTTCTTATTGGAATCACGTTTTATTACTCATAAAACCATTTTTAAACCTTTTCCAGAGCTATGAAAGACACAAAGCTGCTCATTCTTCGTTTTGCTGCCTCAATAAAGGAAAGAGTGAGTGGTTGGTCATTAATCAATTCAACTTTTATCAGCTCCACAGAAAGTGGAAATTTATAATGAAATGTATTAATCACAAAGTGTCTCCATTCGTAAAAGCATTTTTATTTCTTTGTTTATATATATATATAAAAAAAAACTGAAAACAAATGGTTGTTTTATAAAAAGTGGGATGAGGTAGGTTGAATATCGAATTTACTACAAATTCAACAAGATAAGGTTTAAAAGAAGTGAGAAGAAGTTTTATTTCGTTTATTTCTATCATTGAAATAGAAAACCCATTTAGCAGAAGGCATCAGGAAAAAACCTATAACAATTTATCAATTTCAATTATTGTATCGCTTAACACTTGATACTTGGATTAACATAAAGATAAAGCCATGAATAGATTTTAACTAATACAACTTTCGAGGGTTAGAAGCATGTTCGTTGGTTGGTGTTTTGATTTATAAATCAATTTTCACTGGAAAAGAAAAAATACGTGTTTTTTTAAAGTATAAAACGAAGGTTTGAATTTTTATCAAAAAGACACACGATCACGATAAAGCTTTTGTATTCTATCGGAAGTCTTAAGAGCTCACTTAATTATTGAAGAGAAGTTGATTTAAATTAAAACGCATATATTGGCGCCATGGCTGATGTTGTGAGTAGATACTTTTTTATGATTGTAAACAAAAATAAAATGATTTGTCTTCCACTTTTCTAAAAAAAAGTTTAATACGAAAGAAACGAAGTTATGTAGTATATTTTTATCATCACTAGCCTTAACCATTAAAAATATCAAAAAATCGAGAAAATATATAAAAAAAAAAACTTGTATCACTAAGAAACAAAATCGTTTTAATTTAAACTTCTCTACAAATAATATTTAATTTACGAAGATTTAAATAAAAACTTCACAAAATTTCAAGCAAAAACTCTTTTTTTTATCTTTTTAGGTGTTTGGGAATAAAATCACCTTTTATTGAATTCAGCAATGAAATCGAAGTACTTGCAAACACGAGTGTTTCGCTAAATATCACGAAAGACGAGCAAGCCCTTATGCATCAAGAAGGTTTAAAAAAGTTGGGAACTTTTATCAAACCGGTGGACTTGCGTGATGCAACAACTGGGTTCGTGAAAGCAAATCTCACGAAAAAACTTCCACCAACGTTACCAGGTAATCGAAAGCGTGGACATTTGAATCCAATTCAAGAAGAAATGGAACAAAAACAAATAGTTCTTCTAGACGAGGATACCGACGAAAATGGACTACCTGCAAGCTTGACAGAAGAAGATAGAAAATTTATTGTTCCGATGGCATTAAAGAATGTCACTCCAGATCCGAGGTTACCTTCAACAACGAGTACGTCAACTACAACATCAACAACAACTACAACGACTACAACTGCCACTCCAGATTTTGCATCAAATATTGATGATCTGAAAAATCATATCCTATTTTTGCAAAATATGACAAAACACAATATCAACTTCCAGAGCAAGTTTGTTGTTTTTCCAAGCCTTCAGAAAGACAAAGGTCCAACGGCTACGGCAACGACAAGTACCACAACTACTACCACCACTCCAAGACCGCTTTTTCGATATACACCTCCAATTCCACCGCCTACAAGGCGGGCGACATTTCATTCGTATGCAACATCCTCTACTCCTCATTCTCACCAATTCGATCATTACTTTGATCACGAAGATCCAATGGTGGCAGTACAGCGTGAAAAAATCACCATTGTTCCACAAGTTCTGCTTCTGAATGATCAGACTCCACCTGATGACAATGAAGAAGATAGTCGTCGATTGGGGGACCACAAAGATCAACGCGTGATATATTCAAAGAGAAGGAACTTTCGCAAGTCGAGTACACCACCAAGTGTGACCACCACAAATGCCTCACAAACAACTCTTAACATCCCAGAAAAGCCTTTCCGAAGAAATCCCAAAAGACCAAGAAATAATGGAGAAAAGCGTAACAAAAATCAGCGAAAGCCTTGCAAGAACCCAGACTCGCCCAAATGTCAACGTCAAAGAAGAAGACAGGAACAACAACAGATGTTGGAACAGCAACAACAACAATACCAGCCATTTCAACCATTTCTTCAGACAATTAACAATACTCGGAGATTTGCGGTCTCAATTGAGATTCCAGATTCTTTCAAAATCAAACAAAACGAAACCAAGGAGCCTTCTGCAGAGTTGAAGCTTTCACGAATTCCTAGAAGTCACCATAATCGACGAAATATTGGTGCTGGCTACGGATCTACGTATTATGATGCTCCAGCAAAAGATTTTATAATGTCAGGAGGCCAATTGGGGGGACTTAACAATCAAATGTTCTTGAACAACACCCCAAATCCAACAGTAGCAGCATACTCTGAGCCTATCGACTTGAATCCAGATCTATGCTATGATGTGGATGCCCTGACCTATGGCCAAAAGAAAATATGTGTTATGCATCCAAGTGTTATGCCGGCCATAAGCCGAGGAGCCAGGTCCGCCATTCAGGTAAGCTTGCTAAGCTTTAATTTTCTATGTGTTTGTATTCGTTGTTTTTGTAGGAATAAGTTCGGAACTTTAATCTTCAATTCTTTTTTTTCTGAAACAAAATTCAATTTTTTAATTGTTGTAAGTGTATTATGAGATGATGACACATACATTCTTTGAATGGTTCCAATCCTATCAATGAAAGAATTTAATAAAACTTCACAATGATTTCATATTGGTGGCAAGTCGAACACCAGATTTCCGAGGGCTATCCAGCTTGATGATAATATCAGAAAATCGCTTAGAAAGCACAATGCAGACATCACTCCAATAGGATTTCCTTGCCCGAAGTGCAACCTAGAATCATCCACTTTTGTGAAAGAGTTCATTAAGCAACACTTTTGAACAAGAAGGATTACCACTTCTTGTGTGAGAAAAGAAAAAAACTTTCTAGGACATACAAAGTGTAGAAAATGCGTATAACGCAGTATAATTTGAATAAATATAGAACCCCATGATAATAAGAAGATGAAGGTAGTGCTTCCTGGTTTTTTTTTTTTGTTAATAAAACAGTGCATTACCGCCTTGAAGCTAGGTAAAATTATCTGAAGGACAAGCACATATACAGACATACCACCTGTAAGAAGCAAGCCAGCATAAGCTTGAAACACATATTGCATCTTTGAAGATCAAAAGAAATCTTCCGTTTATATTCTTTTTACGGACAATGACAGCAGGGGGTAAGAATAAAGTATAAAACTGGTATTCAAATAGAGGTCATTCCACAGCCTCAAGCTATTTGAATCTTTTTTTTACTATTATAAGGACTTCAAGTGGATGTATGTTTAACTGTTTTTTTTTTCTCTGAATAAATCTCGAAAACTGAAAACCCTCAGTTGGTAGATGATACGTGATAACATGCTGAAGACAAGTTGAATTGGGGAGATGCTTGAAGCAAAATAAAATTAACATGGAAAATATTATTATTTGTTTGTCCTTGTGACAGAACTCCCCTGAGTTGATGGCATTTTTCATTACATTTAAGTCCTTGAGCAGTAGAAAAAGTATTCAATAAAATTCTGAGAAGAATTTATTTTGAGATTTTCATGTAGGTACATATCTTTTTGGGAGGCAGTTAATGTTAAGTCATTTCTGAAAGAAAGCATAGAATAAGTTTAGCAGGACTTCTTAGACAAGATAAAAGAATTAAATGATTTGTAACCTCAAAGCTTAACGGAGGAGAAAGATACTTGTGGCTTTCGGACAAAAAGTTATCATGAAAGTGAAAACAAATCAATCTCAAAATGAATGCTCCTTAATTTGATAACTGACGTTATAATAAATTAAAGTCCAACTTTTCGGAACTATGTTATATTAAATGGTTGGTAACTCAATCAAGCTATACACTTTAAATATCTTAATCTATTATATATCGACTTAAATTGACCAAATTGATGTACAATGTACATAACATTGTACATTTGTTTGATTTCAATATTTTCTTCAAATAAATATTGTACTTTTTAAGGGCTCTAAAACATTCAATTTTGCTCGTAAATAGGGGATAATCAGCCCATCAATCAAAAGTGACAACCGCTTACACACAATGCTTGAACCCCAACCCACGAACACGTGCACTGTGAATGCTTGTGACGGAATCATATTATCCATCTTTTGATATGATTTTGAAATTAGAATTCCAAATCAATAGGAGATCGCAAAATTAATAAAAATAAAATGCACGACTGGGTCGCACGTACTTGCTCTGTTGGTGCAATAGTCCGATGAAAACAAACTTTTCGATCAATAAGAACAATTCATTTTTGACAAATTTGGTAAAAACTAAAAAAAATTTGGCTAAAACTGGAAAACTCGATATACGGGAGCTAACGTTTAGTAATCTTTAATATTTAAAATAAGACGTTATCTTTTGGGTGATATAAATGATATGAATTTCCGCTAATGGTCAAATTAATAAAACTGATATTACCAATTTCCGCTATTATCATGTGTAGCCAAAAACTAAAAATGCAGTTTTCTTTGAAGTATTCTATATATGTTACATAAAAAGTTTCATAAAAATCGGGGGAGCCTTTTTTGAGTAAATTAGAAAAAATGAAAAAATTGGCCAAAATCTAGTGGCTCTTTGTATTGGAGCCACCATTTAAAAAAGAGAAAATGAAAAAAAATCAATGCCATCTGATAGGAAGCTATTGGGAACTATACCAAACAAAGTTTGAGTGAATTCGATGCAACCGTTGACAACTTATGGCCATTTGAAAAAAAGCCGTTAAGAGCAGATCTCCGTTATTTGCATTTTTAGCCAAAAACTAAAAACGCAGTTCTCTTCAAAACACTAAAAGAATATAACACACAAAGTTTAATCAAAATCGTTAGAGCCATTTTCGAGAAAATTAGAAAAAACCAAAAAAAGTTGGCTAAAACTCAACGGCTCGTTGTATGGAAGCCACCGTTTAGAAAGGCTTCAGTGAAAAATTTATTAAACCATCCTATAGAACACTGTGAAAGACTATGTCAAACAAAGTTTGAGTTGATTCAATCAAGCCGTTGAGAACTTATGGCTATTTGAAAAAAAGCCGTTAAAACCTGATTTTCGTTACGACCATTCGAGGCAAAAACAAAAAACGCAGTTTTGTTAGAAATGCTTAAAGTTAGCTAAATTTTAAATTTAATCAAAATCGTTAGAGCCGTTTTCGAGAAAATTCAAATTGAAAAAAACCGTTACTTGAAAGGTACCAGTTTGAGCCGGGCTAAAACAAAATAAAAAAAACCTCGACAATGGTTTTTCTTCAAACTGCTATATACCAAGTTTGAAGAAAATCCGTCAAGCCGTTTAGGCTGTAGCATGACGTGAAAAAGCGCACATCCGCACATCCGCACATCCGCACAGACGCACAGACGCACAGACAGACCGACGGACGGTATGGCGAAAACCACTTTTTTGGGCTTCTCTATAATCGTAATGTCATGTTTGATTAAAACCTCGATTTTTTTTTTCTGCACGAAACCAATACTTGCCCTATAGAGCAAGTAAAAAGTAAATATTGCGAATTGAATACCATGCCATCTGGGTAGATCATTAATGCAACTGTTATTGTAACGACCTCAATCCAAAAATAAAACAAACTATGTATATACTATAACAAAGATCATCTTCCTCTTATTCTCAAAGTCTTTTTTCTTTCACAAAGATTAACCTCAAGACCAAGAAAAAAGTCTGCACGCATGGCTCAATTAAATTCTATCTGCTTCCCTTCACTCTACAGCGAGTTGGTTTTGTTTTTGCCATCATTTATTCTTTTCGATGCTGCTCAGCTCATGATTATGATTTATTTCATGGAATCGCAGATACCACATGCCATGAGAAAAGAGAGGTTCATACATACATACACCATTAGAACTAAGACGGTGATATAGTCACTTAAACTTGTTTTAGAGTCCCATGGGACAGAGTGCCACATTCAACGTCATAGTTGAGTTATTTGGCCAAAACCCGTTGAAAAATAAGTTCTTTTGTGCGACCAGTGTGGCCAACTTCTAAAATTTAGTTTTACTTAAGAATATTATTTTTTGAAGTTGACATTTTTTGATTCAATAATTCAGTTTAAAAACGAAACAAGTTAAAAAAACTCAAGTTTTTTTAGACTCATAATCATAAGTTCTGTTTTTGATATGGGTCTGTTTTATTACTTATATAGTACCTAGTTGCCTACAATTGCAGATTCACAACCCTGTTCTTCGGATGTGGAACAGTAAGATAAATCCATTAAATTTCGATATTGACATCATGACCAATGTAGAACTATCAACCTTATAGCATTTAATGCTTCAAAACTCAATGATGTCTTCTGCCACTACCACTGTCCATGAGCGGCATTTGCGTTGAGAAAACCGTGCGTTCTAGGTTTGTGTATTGCAAACCACCTAGATCGAGTATAGCAGTCTTATCTGGACAGATGCTCCTGTTACACATTTGTTTCTCCTGGATGGGATTAAAAAAGGAGCACATAATAAATAGGTTAAAGAACCATTACCTTAACATTTGTTTCCTAGATCATCGTCGTAATGTTTTCTTACCTTTTTTTCGCTTTATAGAATTAACAGAGCTCCAGTAAAATAGCCAGATGTATTCCTCCCCTTAAACAATTTTCCGGCAATAGTATCTTCACTAGGAATGCACACCACTTAGAGGCAGTACCGGACGTACTGTTAATTTTAGAGAATAATTTCTTAGCCGCACTGCAAGAATGTGGAATGCTTTATCTGGCTCTATTTTTCATACGGAATAAGCTTACCATATTGTAATTAGGGATACTCGTGACCCGATTTCAATACCTAAAATGACATTTGCATCGCGATCCCCAGTATCGGATGGTTAGGGCAAACCCGAACCTGGGGGTCGTGATGCTGCCATTGGCTTAGTTTTGATAATTTTTTCTTAAATAAACTAACTAACTACAGTACATCAATCTAGCTTAGCTTAAATAAATTTTTCAATATACTAACTAACTATATACATTACCTAAATCTAATTTTTTTTGTTGGTTTTTTTTTTTATTATTAATAAAATACGAGTATAACTAAAAAACTACCACATTATAAAAAGTCTGAAATACACAATACGAATCAATAACAATTGATTTGAACGCAGAACAGATTATTTTACTTTCAATCTTTTCTTATATTGTTCTAAAAAAAAAGTATTTTCGCCTCACTAATTGTAAAGAAATGTCATTTTTTGCACTCTTTATATTCTAGAGCAATCTCTTCGGTCTTCATTTGTAACCCATTTGGAGAAGTTTTAGCATTTTTTTTAAATGTCTAATTGTCCTTTGCGCAAATGTGTGCGCCTTGAAAGTGGTGCGATGATTTCTTCGAATGTCTGTCTATCTGTCTGCCAGCTTGTTTGCTTACTTTTAGTTGCCGCGACGCCCGTGTGCTGTTTGTCGTCGTCCAGGACAAGGCACATAAATCATTTTGTTCAGTCATTAAATCGCCATTACAACATTTTTGAACTCTTTTGCGGTCCAAGGAAAAAAAAAAAATGTACGAGTGTATAGTAAAGTTGGGAAGAAAAAAAGTAAACTTTTTCTCTCATTGTGAGTTTGAAACAGATTGCATTCCCTGGAGGAGACGAGTTTACCGATGGATGCCGGAGGGTATTCCTTTTCCTGTTTGCAGTTTTAAGAACCGTTGCTGATAGTATATTCCTTTTTGTTGTTGTTTGTTTTATTCTATTTTACTCCCAAGTTTATTCGTGACAGTTTACTCGGTTTGTTGATCTACGGTACTCTTTGATGTTAACTAATTAATGGATGGGTATATAGCCTGGAACATCACTCAACATGATGGCTGGAGAGAAAGCTCTGTTCTGTGGATTAATTGAGTGCTGTGTGGTTCTATAATTATTATTGATTTAAGAATTCCCCAACAAAAAATTCTAAGAAAAGCAAGAAAACTTGAGGGGGTAGTGTATTAAAATTCAAAGTCTTTCAAACGGATAGGCGTCCCTACTTCAACCATTGCTGTAAAAGATCCATTGAAACTTTCACGCTTTAGTTTCAATTTTCCTCAACGAACTTTTAGAAGCCGTTTCCATTTATTTTTATACAAAGCATACAATTTGTTAAGCTTATAAAAAAAGTACTTAAAAGTATTCGAATGTTGAATGCGCTTTTAGTCTTTTAGCAAAAATTGCAACTAGCGGAAGTTATAATGATTATATTACTAACCTAGAAAAAAAACTTTACAAAATCGTCTTAACCTTGTTGCTGATTTAATACAAGATGCCGTTCTAATTTCTTAAATAAAAATTTGTTCAATTCCAGTTTAAACCAAAGGAATTTCAATTTTTGTAAAACAAAATAATTTTGTTTTTGTTCACTAAATAAAAAGGGCTACAACGATTCTGTTTAAATTCTAAATTGACATATTGTGAGCTCATAAAAGAAAAACCGCGTCTTTTTGTTCGTAGAATACTCGTCATAAAGGTCTTGTTTTAATTGACTTATTAAATTCGCCTAACGTTGACAGAAAGTTCATATGTGCTAGGATTGAGTTTTAGACGGTTTTTTTTTTTTCAGTTTTGTAAAACCACATAACATAATATTATAGTACAACGCTTTCTTAACAATAGACCCATAAAGCAAGCCTTCCATTTTGAGAAAAGAATTATTATGATAAATAGCCTTTGAAAAATAACAATTATTTGAAAAAGTGACACATAAAATGAATAAATAAAGAATTAAAATATTCTGATTCGGAAGCTTGAAAATGAGCACTCAATCCCAAATGGAATTCGATATATATATATATAAACTTATTTGTACATTTCATCAATTAAGAATGGTTGTTTTTTTTTCACAGAATATGTTCTCTGCAATACAAGCTCACACTACTCATTTTATGAAAAACATGGCTGACTAACTTTCATAATAATTTCTAATGTAAACAACTATCTTAACTTTGCTTATTCAAATTAAATTAATATTAAGTCAACCCGAATGCAAATATTTATCAAATCCACAATGTGAAGACACTACAAACACTATAATGTATCAACCCCATGTAAACGTTGATCAGCATAATTGTGCTTCCCTTTCCTTTCTATCTCGCAAAAGGATTTCTTCACCCATTATAAACGAAGCTTCGGCAACACAGACAATCTGTTGAAATTATGCAAAAGCAATATTGCAAGGATACACAACACCTTTGAACATTATCAGCACTTATTGATTTTGTCCTTAAATTAAAGTTAAATAGAATACTCCAATAGACGGAGCAGAATGACTTGCTACATTGCAATATGCTACAAGCAAATGTAAAGGGCTGACAATGACGAAATCACCCCTTCGTTCGTTCTATCTAGAGTTAAATGAATGCTTGCATTGCATTACAGGAGCCAATTTGTGTTGCAAATTGGCATTTTAATTTGATTTCGTTAGTGCTTGTTAGCTAAATAATCAAACAATCCCGTCTGGAAAAGATAAGAATGGACAAAAAAAAATTATGTATTCGAGTCGGGGATGCAGAAGGCGAGAGACATTTTTTTGTGTCCGCTTTCTTGATTTTAGCGTAGTCACCCTAGTATTTTCTAATCGATTTCGGTTCCATTTTTTTTTCTTAATTTTTATATTATCAAGGTAGATGATAAGGCTTGCTGTTTCTTTAGCTGAAGAAGTGATGATTATAAAAGTTTTTTTTTTTAAAGACCAAATTAAGATCACATTGAAAAATAAACAAAACGTGAAAGCTAAGAAATGAAGCTTCTCATATTTCTTTTTTAATAGACATATCGGTCTTCTTGGCTCAGCAAAAAAATGACAATGAGTTCGATGTTAACATTTTAAAAGTAGATACGTCAAAGAGAATTGTTTATATTACACTTTTTTTTTCATAAATAAAGAAACTAAGCAATCTTCAGAAAATGAAAATAGTGCACATTTAAGTAAAAAAAAAAAAAAACTGTGGGTATGATAAAACGGAACTTTTAAGTATAAGCTTCAACTTTTTAACGAATTTGCTATCGATGTCACTCGTTCCTATTGAGTTCTTATAATAGATCTAGCTTTTCAATTGATAAGTGTGGTTGAAGACAGCGAAAGTTGTTTCAATACCCATCCTATTGTCAAAGTTCTTCTTATAAGCGATGGTAATTTCTTTTTGCTACTTTTACTTGCTCTATAGGGCAAGTATTGTTTTCATGACATGACATTACGATGATAGAGAAACCCAATAAAGAGGTTTTCGCCATACCGTCTGTCTTTCTTCTGTGCGTCTGTTTTTACCTACTGTATTAATATTTTTAAAGATTTTAAAAGTCTTGTGATATTTTTCGCATTGGTCTTAAATTAATATCCAAGAACTAGATTAAAATTGTCTTAAAAAGATATCGAGAACATTGAAAGCAGCAAAAGCATTATGAGTATTCATATCGCTTTTTAGTTTGTGTTTTTCTTAAAGTTGTCTTAAAACACTTTAACACGATATCTACCTAAAAGACTTGATACCTACTAAAAAATGTTTGCCACCGACAGAAGTCATGTTGCATTGTGAATTTTCAAGTCTGTAGGTTCTTTCAATTATAATGAAAGTACAGAAAGATCCTTCTGTCATTTTTTCGCTTAAAACCCATTTCTAACATTGTCGTTTTAGTATTTTACATTAAGCCCAAGTGATACGAGTAAGTGTCGAATTTTGATGTCATCACTAACGTACATATCCAAAACAAGTTGTTTTACACGCACTCTTATATTCTCGACATTTTTGGCAGATTGGCTAGTTCCGCAGCTCGAAGACATCCTTTTCCGGCACAAACTTTTAGTCTATTTTTAAGAAATATTATTTACCTGATGATTTCATTTTTCTCTTTGATTCAACATCATTTTTGCTTTTGTTGTCCACTTCCATACTTTTTATATCAATATCTAGGGTTGAATCAAATTGTGTATTTCCTAGACTTTATTGTTTTTTCAGCTTCATCCTGTTAAATATTGTAGCTTTCATCGAATTTCTAAAACAAATAAAATTTATTGACAAAGAAAAGCTTGTATAGCTAAATCCCAACGAAAAAGATTTTATCTAGAAACTGGATAAGATAAGGTTTAACCTCAACTTTGTTGGACTGTTCAAAACTCTTAGCGCAATCAAAATATAAGCAATGAGACAAAATACGAGTAGTAACATCGCAATAATGACTGAAAAATCGGCTAGAAATAGTTTTTAAAACAATTCTAAAAATGTGAGCTTATATCTTCATCTCCAAAATGATTTTTTTTAAATAAAAGAATTACAAAAACAAGCATGTGCGTCGTCAGTAACATGAGCAACAGTTACCCTTTTTTTATTTTCGAACAAAGACATGTATTGCAAAGGACAAGATATAAAAGCCACACATAATAATACCTATTCCTCAAAAAGATGTCATCGTTGAATGCATGTCATTCAAAAATGCCAACTTGAAATGCCATTGTGTATTATACCTTTTCATCTTCCATACACGAACACGTGCAACTCCTTTGTGAGCAATTTTGCATAAAATGACGATTTGTTTTAAAACCACAGACAAGCACATTGTAAAGGAAGGTACATAATGCTTAAAGGTAGATATGTATAATAACTGTGTGGTAACACATCAACATTGCCACTTGCAGTCCTTCAGTAGAAATGGTAGAGTCTTCTGCACTGACCAACATTGAAAAGGACACAAAACACACTTTTGAGGTCTTCCTCTACAAAAAAAAAAAAAAAAAAAAAAATTGTAAACAAAAAAACAACACGAACCTTTATGAGGGGGTGCACTGGCTACTACTGAGTGCATGAACACACACAGTTCAATCTGATGCTAAGGCAAATACTATAATACTATGAATCGGATGTTCCACCTTCAACCCTTAGCAATTTGCAAGTTTTTGTATGCAAAGTGCAGGAAACGACCACCTACTGTTTTTTTTGTTGTATTGAAAAGTGTGTTGCAATGGTTGCACCGCACGATTACAATTGCAATATTATTTGTCAGGGGATGATTTCTATTCAGCTTCAACGTTCAACTATACCCCTTTGCATTTGCAGCCACCTATTCAATTGGAAAATTTAAATTTGAATTCAAATTAGTCGCCGATATGCAATTACAATTGCCAATAAAGGATACGAGTATTATCCTGAATATTGAGCTGGCTGCTGTTGTTCGTATCTCGGGACTTTGCTAACTTTTATATATATTTTTTCGGGCGTAAATCCCTTTCCTAATGCGCAGTGTGTGTGTGCTCAACAGTTTTTTTTTTTTTTTTTTTTTAATTCGATTGTTTGGGGAACAGGACGCTTACTCGTTTGTACGTCGTCGTTAGTGATGAAGGGCAAAAAGTTTTGAAGTTCAATGTTTCCATTGTTGGATTCGTAACGAGAATGCAGCATGCAAAAAATGTGCACGCTCTCGAATTGGAATTTTATGCGTCTGTTTGGGGTTTTAATCCAACTGGATTTTTAGATGAACTGATTGGGTGAATAAGTGGTTAAACCTGGATTAAATTTCAAACACTCTCAATTTAGTTTAGTTTGGAATTTCTTAATTAATTTATTCGCGATGCGGTTAGTTTTTTGGTCAATTTTTGACATCGTTGTTTAATTATCTATTGTTTATATTTTGCACACAAATTAACTTTTATTTGTTGTTCTTTGTATGTTATTTAAAATTGGCATTATTTTTTCAGGAATGTCAACACCAGTTTAAAAACCGCCGATGGAACTGCAGCACAACAGATGACAATTCAGTTTTTGGACCAATGTCAAGTTTAGGTAAGTTTCAAAAAATTATTTTTATATATTTAATTTATTGTTATGTTGTGTAATTTGTTACACGAAAATTAAATTACCAAAGGGGTAGTAACTTGAACTGGAAAAATTATATCTTTAATTGAATTTTTTAATAATTAAACAAATTTCCAACATGAGTTTTCTTGAAGTTTGGAAAATAAGCTTTAGAATATTATATGTGTTAAAGGCCCAGCTTAAGAAACAACAAAAAGAAACTGCCACCTTTTCTTGTCGTTTAAAAGATGAAAACTATCTTCCAAATTTGAATGCTATACTCGTATTTTCATGGTTTTCAGAATTGTCTTCAAAAGTTGTTTCTTCGTTACTACTTCGAAATTACTTTTTAATTCAAAATTTTTAAAATAATTCAATGATTCAACAACATTTTATTATTCAATGGCGATTTTTAGCTCAAATATTTCAATTGAGAACGCAAAAGAAGGATTTTAAATATATTATATATTTTCCTAACAATTTTTTTGCATTCATCTAACACTTACAATCAGCTACTTACAAAAATAGAAAAAGATCTAAAAACGACCATAAACTCAGGTTTGTAACAAAATTTTATCAACATTTCCTATGAATCACTTGAAAGATTCCCTGACACAAAGAAGTCTTTTGGAATAATATTCATGTGCTTGCCTCAGTTAGAAAAACTGAGGTATATCTTGTCTTTAAATTTTAATGGTGCGGTAATTAGATTCTGATATTGTTCAGAAATTACGATATTTATTCAAACATCCTTGAACCGTGAATCTAATCCCTGAAGCCACTTTAAACGAAAGGAGCTTCTATCTATTAAATTATTCAAAATATTATTATGTGCAAAATAGACGCCGTACAAAACATCTATACCATACCGTAGTTTTGTATCATAAGATGAGGAGGACCTGGACCATCATCCCTTCTATATAGTACTCTCATCTTGCTAGTCATTGCCGTCACTTATTCACATTGCGTCGTATATTTCAAAGTCATCCTTTTCATCCAACAGGGAGTTAAATTAAATTTCTGAAAAGGGGACCGAAGCGCGCAATTCTCCGCCCTTTTATAAGAGCCCTTTCGTCCTTAACAAAAAGGAAATGTAATAAATGTGCACTAATTTACCAATTTGTTGCGGTTAACAGTTATGATGACGATTCTCTATCTCTTGGGTCTGGCAAAAGATCCCATAATTTTGTGTTTCAAATTGAGGCTTATACAACGTCAGAGAGGGTATCATCCTGAAATAAAGGGTGGATTCTCTCAAAACGCCCATTGTAGAGTCGTAAAAAGGAGGCTGGTGAAAAATCTCAGCGCAGCGTGTTGCAAGGATTCTACACAACACAGTCTTTTCTTCTTTAGCTAAACATTGTTCAGAGAGATTTGTATTGTTTGTGCTGGAAAAATCTTTAGGAGTGTGATTTTGATTCGTTACGATAATTGGGTTTGAGACATTGACGGTGGTTGTCTAGGACTGAAAAGCCTAAAAAAGAATATCGTTCCGCCAAAAACGCACAGTTGAAGTGATCAGAGTTGCAAACTTACTTGAGTGAAAACAATCTATCTTTAAAATACCTTTCCTGAGAATTTAAAATGTAAAATATGTTTTCTTAAAATGATTTGGTTGAGAAAGCATATATCGAGATTCTTACGAAGAATAAATTTTGGTTCATATGGATTTCATGATAAGTCGATGTGTAGTGTCGATCAAAATAACCATTTATCGTACAAGTTTTAAGATATGTACGAATATTTTAAGAATGATTAATTTCTCGGATTGTCATTCTTCCGCTCGAAGATCGACACTGCAGTCTGATCAACTTTCCACTTAGATACTCACCGCAACAATTAGCAGGTTTATACTTGTCTAATGCCGTGAACATAGTTATCTATCTTAGATAGCAATTCATTGATTAAAGATCCAAACAAGAACAATTTGATAAAAAAGTTAATCGAAAATACACCTTAATACTCGATTTATTTTCGTTAAATCTTTTGCCCGAAAAACAAAACTTAAGAACTTAAACTTTAACTAGGCTTATGTTTTTCTGGGCTTCTGTTTTTTTTATAAATACATTCAAAAGTGGACAGATTTCGCTTTTCATTTCGATCGATAGTGAGAAGTGGGATATGTGTAAGAATTTGTTGAGTGCAATTATTATGTATTTCCAAGCTTCAAAATTATTACTCTGGTTTGCACAAAAAAATCCCTTCAATATGAAAAATTAATAAAACACATTTAAAACCTCAAAATGCATATAGAATCCGTCGGTTAAGCATCAATCATATATTTTTACTTCTATCCCTAGATTCTATGTCGTATTCTCAAATATCCTTGTTTATACAAGGATTTTCATAAATGTTGTCCCCCACATAATCTATGTCAATATTACATATAAGCAAATTCATTCTTTTCACTCACCGTCACCCGAATACAAAACCAAAACTCGCTTGTTCACATATGTATATGTTCATAAATAATATCCTGAAATCCTTAAAACAGGAAAATCATTAAATCAAGATTTTCTTCCCAAAGGCACCCGCATACCGTATTCCCGTGTACGGAGAGGTTATCCCTTGTTAAGAGGACATACGATTCATACAAAACTCCAACAATAATTACCATTACCATGTGAACTATAGCAAAGAGCCGAGACCCGTTCTCTGGGGTTTCCTTTTGCCCCTCAGCATGTTAGTAAAAAATTTTGAATATTCAATAGGAAGCGCGGTCAAAACCGAAAAACACTTGGGGTTCGGGAAAGGGGAGTCTGTCATTCAAGCATTGCACGCGTATTCAAATATTAGTTCGGTTAAAACCGCTACCGCACCCTGTGGGAAATGACGATAATGGATTCGCTTCTATTTTAAAGAAAAAAACCGGGGACTGATTCGGACTTTCAAAGATCGTAATCAATACCCGAACAGGGTTCAGGCATTCAGATTCAAATTAAAAAAAAAAAAAAAAGAGAAAAACAAAACCCATCGAATGGATAAGTGAATCCTGGAGGTGCACTTTTGCCGTGGCAGTGGCTGCCTGCCAACGGTGCAGATGCTGTTCCCAGGGGATGAATCAATGCGGCTAGGCACAGTTACTTGACAGAAATGTGTATGATGTGCTTCTGCTTCTGTGTGTTTGATCGGGTTCGGATTTGGAATTTTCCGTGTATTTTCATTTTGAAGTGGATTTTGTGATTTCTGTGTTTTTTGCAGGTCGACTCGTCCGTCGTCGACTTCCAGCTTCCAGTATTTCGATGTTCTCGAGTTTGTGTTTATATTTCTCTGACTGACACGAGCAAAGTGTTTGCTTGCGAATGTGGGTAAATTCGACGATTGATTGCAGCAGGAAGTAATCCTGAATTTATCCTGATGACTTGGCCTGGCTTACTGTATAGTGGAGATTTGATGAAGAGGGGAATAGATTATCAGATCAGATGTGTGTGCATAAAGGGAAAAGTGATATGATTACTTCGGCACTGATGGATTACTTGAAAGGAGGAGACTCAAGGAAAGAAAATTGATTTTGATGCTGTATAGATACATGTTGTTTATAGATTTTCCCTGAGGGGTCTGTCTGTATATGGCATACAATTTCAATCTGTTTCTATTGCAAAAATATGCAAACAGATTAACCAACTAATGAACATTTGAATATCTACTCTACTTATTGTAATTTTGTTGTTAGGTGTTACAAGCTCAAGTTTTTATGAAGTTGCACAGATTTGTTAGTTTTTTGAATAGGAAAAATTCTTTTGTTTTATGATTCAAAATGTATATATTTAAATTATTGTTTTCTTGGTAATGTTAAATTGTTTTTGTTTCGAGTGTGTGTGTGTACCCAGGTATTAAAACCACCGTCTTTTGTGTCTGGGACGTTATTCGGGAAAACAATGTGTCTTCATCCTGTAGTGTAGCCTGGCGATAGCCAGATCGCAATTGTTTGACGTTGTTTTTTTATTATATAAAAGTGATGTATACAGTGTTTTGATGAATTTTTTTAAGAGTCTCGATTTGTTTCTTCGAAGACATTTCTGATTAGACTTGTTAACATTAACACATATTATATTAACTGATTGCAGAGTAAGCATCAAGGCCTTTTCCTCGCCATGCTAAAATCTTTTAATCAGACTATGTACCTATGGCTGTTGATTGTTGAAGAATATCTTCTGAAATTCAAGAATTCATAATTTTTTCGTTGGCAAATTACTTAATTCTATTTGCAAAATTTGTTCTCTACTGAAGGGTGGGCTTTTTTTTAGTGAAGTCAAGGCAACTTTTGATTTTCAATATGGGTTTTATTTCAACTTCAACTGTTATTTTTTTAAGAATATCAATGTTTTTTGTACTTCAAGGTCGTTTTTCCTACACCTCTATTAAAGTCCTTAGTCCTTAATCTGATAAAATTAAAGCTAAATTTTTTCTAAAACAAAAACTAATCCAATATCCAATTATATATACCTCATCCTGCATAACGAATTTAATATACACAATCTCTAATGCTATACCTGGGAATATCCAAAATAACTGATTCCATTTTTACCAAAAACATTTCAAATTCGTCAACTTGTGTGTTTCTCAATATTTCTTCAAGTAGTTTAATTTACCGTTTTATAAGTATACTTCCTTTTTTAAGTTCACGATTTCCCCACTTAGTTGTTTCGCGAAGCTCACTTGGTGCAAAATTGCTCAACTAAATGTTTTATTAACAAATTATTTGGAAGTACAAATTTTGGAGAAAGTGCAATATTTTTTATGAATTCTTAGAATCTTACATCACAGCTTTGAAGAAAACTAAAAGAACATATTAAGCTGATAAAATACAGTCGAGCATTTGGTTTGTGTCTATACTTTATCTAAAATTTGGAACATGATCCGAAACTGACTGCAGTGTAATTTTCTACCGTTTAAATAATCAAACGAAAAAGGAAATACGAAAACAAAGCTTTAAATGAGCGCATCGCTCTGAATGCCATGCTAAGGTTGTCGAAGCGTAAGTAATCCTCTTATGGTTATTGGAGAAAAGGATAACAACCATTATACTGAGTCGCTTATACCCTCTACCCAACCCAACCCAACCACCCGACAACCCCATTTTGTACTCTCACTTGTTCACTCACAAAAATATTGAATGAATGAAAATTTCTCTTAGATAGAATGGGGTAGAATAAAAGTTGAAATGGGGAAACTTTTTCTACTCGTTGCTTCTTTTAGGGGTATATTGGCAGGAGCAGCGGAAGGATGTTAATAAAAATATCCTTGAGCAACAGTCGTTGTGGGGCCAAAGACTTGATGCTGTACTGCGCTTGATACCATAGTTACCTAGCGAAGCACATTCTATTCAATTGTTGAGGGCCACATTGTTGGTGGCCCAATGTCCCACTTCATCGTTTATTTAAGGTAGAAAGGATTTATACAATACAACACAAAAATACAAAAAAAAAAATAAGAGAACTAAATGTGTACTTCTGGGAGCAGATGACTGTAAACGGAATTACTTGTGTACAATTACGGGAGGAGTTTACTGATTTCATCGTGGTGTACTTTTTAATTGAATTTAACATTGCTAATGAACTGGAATAATATTGATGTTATTTGTGCTTAGCTAAGTTGTTGGTTTGTTTTAGGAATAATTTGATATAGAATATAATTATCAATTAGTTTAATTGATTGTTACATCGTCGCAATTTGTTAAAGGGTAGCAACATATCACATCTTTTTTTGTTTGTTAAATACATCGTTAGATATTTATAAGTTTAAGTTTTGTTGGGAATTGGGCCAAAATCATTATATATTCTTGATGATAAAAAAAACGTTAGCAGCACAAACTTTTTCTTGGGCGTAAATACAAGCAAACGAAACATTGCTTAATTGAAAATATCTGTTCGGTCCATGGTGATATTTTAAAAAATGTATTCATCTTTTGATTTAATTCCAAAATCAATCACTTAGTTACCCTTCTTTTCGGGTTATCCACAATATCCAGAAATAAAAAAAAAAACCAAGAACAAAAAAATTTAGAAATGGAAAAATTAAAAAAATTTAAAAGGGACAACACCAAGAGCAGAATCAAGTAGTGTAGGACAATATTAACCATGTGCCTAAAATGTTAACAGATAACGCGGTAAATAAAATTTAGTTCAGTTAGGAACGGTCTCTTAGCACAACGTAGGAAGACAAATTTAAAAAGCAACTAAACGAAAGGTAAAAACATCTAGAATTTCTTTATTTCTAGATTATTCTAGATGTCGGTCTTTCAGAATTTTTCATTCTTCAAAATTTTATCTTTCTACATTTTTTTATAAATTTTTCTTTTCTATATTCTGTCACTCTAGATAACGTAGTGATCCCCTTTCCTGAAACAACTATACCGGAAATAATTGAAACACAATAAATTTTTAGGCTAAAAAATAATAAATTTGTAGTTTTCAAAATCATCACGATGTTTAAAAGTACAAACTTTAATTATCCAATTTCTTTAAGGCTTTAAGATTTAAAGAATATCAGCTTGGAGATCGTTAACTTGAACTTTTTTGGATGGAAGCGTTTGAATGGAAGCGTTTTGATCCTTGTCATGACCATATAAACGCTTCCAAAAAGGGAAAATACGAAGAATATGAAAAGCCATTTGTATAACCCTATACATTTTGTCTTGTAGTTTTGGCATACTTATTCGCTCCTTTTGTAATAATTGGACTTCGTTGTTTGAAACAATCCCAAATGCTTGAATGGTTTTAGTATATAATCCTGCTTTTATTGTTAGTACTTAAAATATTTTTTGAACCTACATTTTCATTTGAACTCCACAATTCCAATGAATCTATACTCTTGATTCATTTAAGTTAATGCATAAGTTATTGTGCCAAATTACATATTGCATACACATAATTGCGAGCTGTCCCGCCAGACGTTGTTCTGCCCTTCCGAGCAGATAGCGCGATGATAGATATAAATATTTTTAACATTTGTATCGTCCAATTAATCTGTCTAAAATATTTATATCGTCCAATTTGTCTGGTCTAAAATATGAGAAAACGCCTGAATGTACTTTCACTGCTGTTTAATCGTTGTTTTTTTGTTGAACACAAATTTTAAGGCGTATTTGGGAAATTACAGTCGATAAAACGTAAACAGCAAATATGTCGAAAGTATGGACATGAAAGGAATAAGCATATATATATATATATAAGCCTTTGCTCCTGCCGGTGATGATTGTGGCCACGATTATGTTTGGTAAAAGTTTTTTTTTACAGCAAGTCTGGTTCCATTGCACAACTTTGGCGGTTGCAAATCTATACCTGTACGCTGTACTGATGGATTTCTATTTCATTGGTTTTCCGGAAATTTGTAGTTGAATTTGGTAGTGTATTTTGTTGACGTCATCGTGTTTTTTGGTTCAAGGTAAAATAAAAGATTTTATAAGATGGTGTTAAAAAAGCATTTTACTATCTGTTTTTAGCCCACCTAAAGTATTACAAAAAAAATTTAAGCCCTCGGGGTGCCCGAAAACTACAACCTTTAACTACAAATTTAATGGACAACATTCAAAGAATATTTTACTAAGTTATAAGTTGTTAAAAGAAATATATTACAAGTATTTTGAATCAAATCTAACATGGTTTTGCAGGAAAAAATTTTGTTAAAAAATGTCTGTAAAACTCAGATAAAATCGCTTACATGTAGATAATTTTTAAGGGCTTTGATCGATTTTTGTATTTAAAAGCTAACGAAAATTCATATTCCTTACTTCGTTTACTATAACTTTCAAACTCTTACTCAGGAATCATAATGATGAAAGTATATAAACCTTAACTTTTCTAATATCTATGTATTTCAGTTTAGGGATTTAAATAAACCGTAATTTATCCTTTATGTGTTCCAAAAATATTACAATCTCAAAATTATAAAATAAAACCTAACTATAAAATATTACTATCTCTTTTTCTCTCTTTCATTTTTAGGATCCCCTGAAATGGCATTCATTCATGCTTTAGCCTCAGCAACCGTTACCAGCTTCATAGCGCGCGCCTGTCGTGATGGACAGCTGGCATCATGTGGCTGCTCACGTGGTGCCCGCCCAAGGCAATTGCACGATGACTGGGCGTGGGGTGGATGCGGTGACGACTTGGAATACGCTTACAAGTAAGTAAAACAAAGTGTGAGTGTGAGCAATATAAACCCCTTTACAATAAGCACATGTTCTTTAACACCACACCATTGCGCTTAACGTAATCAATTTATCGCCTAGAATCTGGAAAACGAGACTGCCGCCATATGGCTTTACGGCCTTCCGGGGTTTCACCATCAATGTTGAGCCAAAACTGAACCCAACCGAACCGTGCCACTCCCAAAGGATCTTTGCACCTTTTTCAAAGTCTGATTGGGTGGGTATGTGGACTGTGGACTGGCTTGGTTATATTTGTGTTCGAGACGGCTGACCTAATCCATTATGTAAATTGTACAAAATAACAGAAAGCCAGTGGCAGTCCTCGCCTCCACTATTATATACCTAACATCAAGTCAAGGAGGGCACACAAACAACATTGACCTAAGCAATTTTCGCTTGCGTTTTGTAATACACTTTATTTGATTTTACCATTTACCCCAAAGGATAATGGAGGGTTGTTATGTAATTACAACGGCCTTTTATTTTTTTGTAATGTTGTTTTGTTTGTTCCTTCCACTGTATAAGTAGATGGGGCTCCAACAACAGCGGAAACATAGACGGAAGACGAAGAGGACACCAAACAAAATTGTTTCCTTCTGATAGTGTTGCCGTAGCATTATCTTCATCTGGGTTTATTGTTTGTTGTGACGAAAAATGTAAAATGGTATCTAATATATCTATCTATGACGAACCAAATAATGAACAAATTGATGCAATATTTATGATTGATATTTAGATAGATCTGTTGTTTTTGATATTTCAGCTAAAGAGAGATGTTCTTCATGTTGAATGAATATTCATATTTGAAGAAAAGGTTAGCTATTCTTTCGAATATTTTAAGATTCTATTTCCTATGAATTTTTGAATTCGGTTCTTGATTTTTAACACGCGGGGAGGTAGATCCTATTCTTATTAACTTACTTAAAAGCCAGCGCGCATATATTGATAGTGCTTCAATCGAGGCATGGTGGTCCTGAGCCAAATTGTCAGAAAGAGACCTCTGCTTCTGGTCGCCCTATCCTAGATGAGGTATACCTTGGCTTCTTACTTCCTCGACGTACGACGTTGCGACCCTACTACCTACGTACATATATAGTGACATTTTGTATTTAGATTTAAAAATAATTTAAAAAATTTAACTGACGATGCAATCAAAAGAACTACATTTTTACCCACACTTTTTCAATCGACATTTTCATTGTCTGGATTTTATACTGTAAATTTTTTTTTTTTTATCAAACATCAGTCGACATTATGACAATCGATGAAATTTGTATTTATTCAGTCGACATTTTTTTTTTGTACGCTTCCCGGCCCAGCCATCTTAATCGTTGCTTACGAATTTTGTCTGCCTAAGGTCTAAGCTTATGTTCCTGTACAGCATGTTAGTTATTATAGTTGTATGTTCTTCGCCAGATTTTTTCTTCTTCGTTAAAACGGACAGGAAAACGAACTTTTCATCTTACTGGAAGAGGGTTTTTTACTTCTCCATGTCTGAATAAAAACCGGATTAGCCATTTTCGAAAAATATAAAATGAACACTAGTGTTTACATCCTGATTCAAGCTCAAAGTATTTTTCAACCATAAACGAAACTTTTTTCTCAAATCATAAAATACATTTCTATAGTATATGTATTTGCTCAGTGTAAATCTTAGATTAAACTAATATTTCCTCAATTCTTAAAAATTTCATCCTTGATTCTGTACTCTACTCGTAAAGCTTTGACACGAATGTTGTAAGTACTTTAGTTTTTTATCTGAGGTAATTTTCAGAGACTACTAGTGTGCTTTCCAATATTATTCTTAAAACCGAAACGGCAACACTCTTTCATAACAATGATGACGACAGAGGATGCTCGTATTTACATAATGAGATTGTTCATTTCTGTGGTCGTGTGGTAGTTACGATTTCCACTTTTTTCGACCTCTTTTGTTTTCATCAGTGGTTTTTGTTTTGGGGTGGTGTACATCTACTTCAAAATTGAAAGTGATACGATGATGGGTAGTAATGAAATTGGGGTTGGGGGTCAACACGGTCGTCAAGTGCAAAATTATTCAAGCCAGAAAATATGCAATCGTTTACAAGCACTTCCAATCTATACGGAGTTATTGTTTCAGAAATTTGAATAATTCGGCTTAACTCCTCGGTATCGGTATAGCGAAGTTTGTAAATGTGCGTTCATGTTCACTGTAGTTCATGTTTGTTTGTATGTGAAGAGAAAAAAGAACATAAAATGAGTATCCTTGTTATTTTGTTAAGGGTGAATAAATTATTCGGCGTGGTTTAGTTTGCCAGGAGGAAAACCGAAAAGCCCATCCATCAGCCAATGGATTTAAATCATAACTGTTAACTATAGCTCAGTCTAGCCTCCACCAAGCCGCAAAGGGATGATTATATTATATGTATATCTTTTGCACAGAAAGGGGCAATAAACAGGGAAACAAATAAAATATAATTTTACGGTCTGCGAATATAGTTCGAGATTTATATTCTTGCTGTCAGTAAAATGGATTCCCTGATGTAATTGATTAGTCTTCATCTGCACTTCCTTCTGATGAAGACTTGTTGAATGTGTTATGATGGAGAAGCCGAAGAAAATTTTGCTGCGAACGATTGACATTTTGCCTGTCTTATAGGCAGACACGCATATGCATCATTGATTCATTGAAATGTGATCAATTTAATTGAAACACTACTTCTCCAAGGAGTTGTAATGAGTCTCCTTGACGTCAGATTGACGTTGTGTTTGATTTGTATAATTTGTAAATGACAGTAGCACTCTGCTATACACTGTAATGTACAGTCAAGCATTTAAGTTGTGAGATAGGCATGAGTCAGTTACATGGAAGCTCAACATAAAATATAATCTGGACCTCAGAAAATACTTTTTTATTTGCACATTCTTTGAAATAAATGCCTAAGTTAAATACAAACATACCTACCTATTTGTTTCTCAAATTGGACATTTTACAATCGAAGGAATTTTTTTGGTAGTTGTTTTTAATTATCTAATGTTAGGACAGTAGATACCTGTACTTATAAATACGGAGTTTTATAACTCTTTTCTAAATAAAGTTTTTTTATTTAATTGTGTTTTTCTTTCCATTATTCAATTCTCCCGTGAAATCGTATGTAGCTCATATGTAAGATCTTAGTGATTCTCTATGTATGTTGCACATATGTATTTGCTCTGTGGGTGCAACAACTCGATAAACATTTTTTTTTTGTTGAACTAACTTTGTTGATAAGATAATTTTGTTCTATGAAATAAATTATCGAACAAAATGACGGGAGTTTGATATAAGGACCTTTTGCAATCCTGCAGGCGGTGCAGGGAATTTATTCCACGGGAATCTGCTCCACATGGGAATTTATTCCACTTTTAGTGGGAATAAGCTCCACTTTTTGAAGTGAAGTAAATGCCCACCCAGAGTGGGAATTTGTTTAACCTTAACACAAAGTTTAACACAAGAACGTTTTCAATTTATCTAATTTAAGGAACAAAAATACCATATTTTATTTATTTTATTAAATAATTAGTTTTTGAATAAATCAATAACAATAACAAAATTCAAATATTAAAAAAAAAGAAGTATATAATTAAATTTTAAAACTAAATTATTTTGAAACAAAGATTTCTAACACCAAGTAATTAAGCGTTTTGCTCTTAGATCAATTTTTACCAAAATACTGTCAGTGAACTCTGAACAATTGTTTTACAATATGAGCATAAAATTGAAGAGCGCGAACTATTAAAGTTAATAGGTTTCGAGAGCAATATTTAAATTGATTTGAGAACAATATTAAAATTTTTTGAGCATAACTAAGGTAAGAATATTTTCAAAAATCGCGCGATTTTTGAAAATATTCTTACCTTAGTTATGCTCAAAAAATTTTAATATTGTTCTCAAATCAATTTAAATATTGCTCTCGAAACCTTTTAACTGGTTATATTTTCGTTGAGGTTATGAATTATAGATTTTGATATTAGGTACCTATTTCAAAATTGATTTGAGAGCAATATTAAATTTTTTTTGAGAATAAGGTATAAGAATATTTTCAACTTCACTTTAAAAAGTGTAGCACTTTCTCACCGAAAAGTTAAATAAATTCCCACTCTGGGTGGGCACTTACTTCACTTCAAAAAGTGGAGCACATTCCCACTAAAAGTGAAATAAATTCCCATGTGGAGCAGATTCCCGTGGAATAAATTCCCTGCACCCCTGCAGGCCTGTTCCGCAATAAAAAAAAATTAAGACCTCAACAGCGGATTTTTAAATAAGATAATGCGCCGACCCACACCGCCAACCGTGCAATAGATTTTCTTGGCAATGAAATTGTGGGATTGTTGCCATATTCTCCCGATCTCAATATAATTGAACGTTGGGTTAGGCTTTAAATTTACGACGGAGGCAAACAGTATGACTGCCATGTAAGAAGCCTGAGCGATGATTTCCTTGAATTCCTTACAAATGTATGATTTAAAAAAAGTTGGAATTTGAATGTTATTTTAAATCCTGGATTGCGTACCTACTTATTACTGAAAATATATAAAACATAAGCGAACATAATAGTAAATTTA
This sequence comes from Platycheirus albimanus, assembly GCA_916050605.2. Classification (NCBI taxonomy): domain Eukaryota; kingdom Metazoa; phylum Arthropoda; class Insecta; order Diptera; family Syrphidae; genus Platycheirus; species Platycheirus albimanus. The sequence continues at coordinate 156,512,487 of OU696697.1, forward strand.
TTCGAATATTTTGCAGGTGCGTCTAATCATGTGAATGTGAATCATACGTTACGGACTTGAATACTTTATTTTTATTTTCCTTATTATTCTATCCGTTAATCCTATTTTTATAACAAAAATAATAATGTAGGTATTAATGTCTCAAAACTTCTTAAATAATGTACTTTCAAGTTATAAAGTGGTAAACAACCATTCATTTCAAATCCAGGTACACCCTGTAGACAGCAACACAATCTATTCGAATAGTAGTATTTTGGCTTAGTTTGTTATGAAAATAAAACACTCGTACGTTATGAAATTTCTCCTCAGGTCTCGAAAAAAATGTCTAACTTCTATATGTCCTTAGAAGACAATTCCCAACTTCATGTCATGTACGCCTGGTAAAGAAAACATTTAGAAATAAAAATACGATTTTTCTTGGATGAAAAAAAGAGCAGAAACTCCTGAGCAAACGAATACACTTCAAGCCAACGAACGGAGGTCGGAGGGCCAGCGACAACGAACCATCCTAAGCAACAGAAAGGATATCTCCTCTCTTTCGTTCGCCACTCAATACACACACACTTAAATTTTAAAATGAGAAAGTGAAACTTTTCTACTCATGCTCAATACTCTCTCAATTTTCAAATAGCAAAATGAAACACGTTTTTATTTAAAAAAAAAAAAAAAAAAAAAAAAAAAAAACAATAACATAAGGAGAAAGCAATTATCCTGTATTCACAAGAGTCCTTCGAAGCGTTGTAATATATTCACTCCTGAAAGTCTAGACAAACTGCACCACAAAAGTGCACAATTTGATTCTATAGATTTTGTACAGAAGCGCGTATGAAGTACACCTTATCAGGAGCTCAGGAGCCGACCGAGAAAAATTTCATTTACCCAGGAACACGATACACGAGTATATATTTAACAGTCAAATGCTCAAGCAAACTCGTAGAGAAAGAAATTTTATTCCTATTCTCTGTATTCCTGTTGATTGATATTAAGGGCGAGTTTCAACTTCCGTGTAATGTTGAAGTTTGTCATATTTTTATTTGAGAGAAATATAGAAAAGGCTTTTGTCGTCTCTTTCATACATTTATTGAAATATTTCTGCAGAGTTTAGGGAAGGGATGACTGAAATTGAGACTTGACTTCAGGCGACCGTGTCGTCGCGGTAGCACGTGAGGAAAAGCCGCCTTTGTTATGTTGGCAGCATGAAGGAACTGGGATGGCAGGAATATCTGAAGGACTTATTTTGCAGCCAATTCCTTCAAATTATTTTCTGGAATTTCTAACCTTACTGCCAACTCTGATATTCTGTTAACTAAACATTCGAAAGAGGAAAAGGAATTTTTTCGCGCAAAGGGAAAATGTTAGTATTTTTCTTTATTAACCATCCACCATGGCAGTTCTTGTTGTTGTTGTATTTAATATTGTTTGAATATAGCTTCTCTTTTGCCAGTGTCAGGACTCAGGACTCAGGAGGTTGTTGTTCCTTTGTATGTAAATTTGAGAACACGCAGTCTCTTAGATATACTAAATCTACAAAATACAAACACCCTTAGCCAAATATTTTTGTTTTGAAACTTATACGTAGGTATATTTTATATGGCTGATTATAACGGTGATTGTTTGTGCTGTCAAAGTTATACTTAACGTTTGTAAAATAGTAAACGTTTTTAAGGGTGAGCCAATCCTGTGCACGTACACTGCGAACACACATTTTGATGATTAGATTTACTGTATCACCCCACGTTGTGTTGACTTTGTACCTAAGTTATAAACTTTTAGACTGAATAACATCTTTTTTTTCCAGATTTGGCGTATATGTAATTTAATGCCTATAGAAATAATATTCATAAAGTGTTGGTGGTTTATTGGAAAGAATATCCATTTCTATTTAATTATTTCACAAAATGGAATCTTAAAATAATTTATTGGGACTGGATTATTTAAAACAAACATTATACAAGGGAAAGCACACACAAATTTGTCTTTGCAATATTTTTTATCCGTACCTACCTACGGGTAACTTTTTTGTAATTAGATAAGTTTAATTGTTAGAGCGATTAAAATGTTGATCATGTTCAAAATGTTACAATTTGTATTATTACAATAAATAAATATATTAAAAACGGCAGATATTAATAAACTAAACAGAAAATAAAATATAAACGGAAATACAAAAAAAAAAAAAACATTTTGCAAGATAATATTTTCTTTTTAAGACTTTTTTTAGGCATCTATATGTATTAAAATCAATAAGATGATACATACAAATCATTAAAATCTTTGCACATTACATTTAATGGTTCTAGTAATGCATAACCCAATCTGGTATTTGTTAAATAAAAATAAAGTGCACTGGGTCGGACGAACTTGTTCTAATGTGTGACAGTGGTCTTATGGTTTGAGATTTTGGAAAAAAAGCATTGACTTAAAAGTCACTTGTTAAAACGGTTTTTGGAAAAAAATGAATTAAGTCATCTGATTTCGTTTACTGTTTAGAATTTTAATAATTTTTTTTTTCAAAATCGTTCGACCAGTTTTTTCAAAAAACAGTTTCATTTTGAAAAACTTTTCGAAAATACTTTTTAAATTTCTTTTGAGTATGCACTTTGAAGATTTTATCAGAAAAATAAAATTAAAAAAATAGATTAAACCAGTTTTGGGAAAAAACATTAAAAACTTTATAAAAACTCAAAAAAAAAAAACCGGTCCTATTGGAGGTACCGTTACAAGACTTTTCCTGGAAAATCTATTCCAACCGAAACATAAAGTTTGCACAGAAAACAATATTCAAAAAAATTAATCAAAATCGTTTTTGAGAAAAATTAAATTTTTCACCTAAAAATCGTATGACAGGTACCGTTAGTTTTAAAGCTAGGTCCAACTAGCCCCGTAAGCCGACCTGGACTTGATCCATTTAAGGCAGCATTATTTTTCTCCGGTAACATATTTCAAATGTTTTAAAACTTCATTAAGAAGCCAGAATCCTATTCTTTCTTTCAATACCAATTCTATGGTTGTACTATCAATAGTTTGATATTTATGAGACTTCAAGTAAAAAGTGGTCCAACTAGCCCCGCCCTACCCTACCTATAATCGCAAGTAAAAAGCGGGATTTCGGGTTAATCTGGAACGAGAGTTTATGTTCAGCAAATTTGAGGATGTGTGCGGAACAAATTTTACTGATAATTTGAATCTTTTATTTTCATTGGCTTTCTCTCAAACATTTATCTGAATTTTATAAACCTTGTCTACAAAATGTGCAGTCAGTACTGTGATGTTTTTTGTACTTAGGCCAAGGTTAGCTCATGGATGTCCAGGGTCGTTCTAAAAAAAAAGCGTAAGCTCAGGGTTGAAGAGTGTCGAACTCCGAAACAACAATATTTTTATATATCGAAATTTTCTTAAAAGAATATTTTATATACTTAGCGATAAACTTAAGATAACGATTCAATATTCTCAATGAATAACTTAAATTAACAATTCATTGCATATAATATCTTAACAATTTGGTCTCCACGACAATAAACGGTCCCTACTAATTAAGTCTGTAGAGTTTCTTCCACGACAATAAACGTGGTGAAGCTTACAGAAGCAGCAAGTAGCGATTACTTAAAAGGAAGCACCCCACGACAATAAACGGTCCCTAATATTTTGGTCTTTAGAGTTTCCTCCACGACAATAAACGAATGGTCTGTGGTGAAGCTTACAGAAGCAGCAACCCCACGACAATAAACGGTGGTCTGTAGAGGTTCCTAAAAAGGAAGCACCCCCGACCCCTATAGTTTGGTCTGAAGAGTTTCCTCTACGACAATAAACGGTCCCAAAAATCTTTGTCTGTAAAGTTGCCTCTACGACAATAAACGTGGTCTGATGAGATTCCTTAAAGGTAGTGCTCCAAGAGAGTAAATGGTCCCTAATAATTTGGTCTGTGGTGAAGCTTATAAATGCAACAACCCCACGACAATAAACGGTTAGCCTAATGCCTGTACTTCAAAAATCGGTGAGGTTTCTGCTGGTATTCCTCGCAGCGTACCTTCGGTTGAGACTGAGATCTCTATTCCCGGTAATCAATTTGAAATAGAATGTTCTTCCAATGGCAGGGAGAGGAAGGTCATGCCTGATTTTCCATACAAATTGTACTTCTACTTATGTTATATTCCTGTAAAAAGAAAATGTGAATTATAACATCAACGGTGAAAAATATGTACCTACTTGTGAATGTGTAATTTTTTTAAATGATGAATGTTTGTGACTGCTCTTATGGTTTAGGTGCTCTGAAGTAGACGGCGCGGCAGTCCAAATCAGCGGTGCGGGTTGAAGGTGTAGGCGGAATTGGTCAAAAAGAAGAAAATGACTGTGTTGTTTCACTGGCTGGTTTTTAATATGAAATCATGATGATTGGAGGCGTCACTTGATAGTTTTAATACAAAATAGTCGTGGTGACCGGTGGCGGCGGTCGGTGGCGGAGCAAAATGTGTAACTTCGTTACAATATAATATAATTTTTCTTCTCAAAAACATCGATTTGAAATATAAATAAGTGTTCTGAAATGATCTCAAACTGAACTTATCCCAAAATTATGTCCTTGGAATGTGAAATGTGATATACGTCAATGATTGTTGTAAGTCCTAAGACGTAATGAAAGCGTAAAGAGAGGACGGGATGCAGTCAGTTTGAATCTCAGCTATTCCTATGTTCTTTGATGTACTGCAGTAATGAAAATGACTTACTACTCAACTCCTGTAAGAAATGCTATTCTTCATGGCAAGATTTACACATTTAAGCTTTGTCACTTTCTCAAAAGAAGCAGTACTCCGGAATCAGCGATTGGTTCCCCCAGACCTTTGACGTTATAGTCCTAAACTTTTTCCAGTATTATACGCTGTAGGTAAGGTAAGTACCTATACTACACGAAATGTGTTAACAGCACTATTTTCCTAAGAGAAGCCCCTCGAAAGACATATTCGATCGGAAATTATTCTTTACCACAATGGGCAAACAATTTTTATTTTATCATCACTACAAAATTTAAAAAATTCTTGTGGTTGAAGAATGCAACTTAGAACTAAGATCTAGTCTACAGAAATTTTACAAGGGTTACCTACACATGTCTATAAAATAATTTAGAGTAAAGAGTATTATTGGCTTCTAAAACAAAATGTCCGAAGCCTTTAAGGTTTAATAAAACTAGTTTAAACCTTGAAACTTCTAAATTAATGTGGTGAAATTCAGAATTTTCAATAACTCAAGAATTTTGGGCTTTCTTTTTTCTTTGACTTCTCAATTCTTTTGAATTTTGTATGTTAATGTGTAATTTAACCCTATGATTTTGTGACTTATAAATAAGATATATGTATTTATGTATATATGGCTTATTTTTCTTATAGCATATTTCCTTAAAAATTATAAATCAAACAAATTCTCATTAAATTTGTTTTATGAATAGAAATGGGAAAACAAAAATAATTTTGCATCAGTAATAGCACACTACTTAGCCTTTCTAACTCCGTATAGGACGTTAACGTCAACGAAATAACCATAATTTTTTTAGCCGAATTTTTATTACACATGCAAGATCCAATATACACAAAATTGTGCGCTATATTATATGATCCACATTTCACAGGATAAGGAAAAAGTAACGAGCAAAGACATTTTACATCATCTAGAATTCATTACGTTGCACTCAGGTATACTTATTTCCGTTGACATGACACAATATACCATATCCAAGATGTTGCAAAGAGACACTATAATTTTTTAAGGCAAATTTGTACCTACACATACTACGTATCTATATATTTGTAGCTACATCCGAGTACAAATACATTTTATATGTGAGTTTGACGGTATCTATTCTTTCATCAAGAAAATTCTTACAATGTTGGTAAAACCCCCAACTCCGACAATTTTCATAAGGCAATCTCTGATTAATAACATGACGAGCAGACGATAAATTCTTCTCAAAGAATTTCCTGTACAAAATATATTTCCTACCATCTCCGCCGATGCGATGGAGTAATGCACGATAAAACCTTTATATTTATTTTAATAAAGCACACTTTCATTATTATATCCTTGTTTCCTGTACAGGTTCTCTCAAGATTTCATCGACATCAGAGAAAAGGAACGTAAACGTGGCACCCGTGGTCTAGCATCAGGACCTCGAATAAAGAATGATGAAAAATCCTCGGACAAACCACCACCACCACCCGCATCTTCTAACCCAACAGAGAAGAAAAATATCACAGCAACAGATGCTGCTTCCGCCTCTTCTAGTAGAGCCCCCTCGTCAGGACCGTTGGCAGAGCAACAAAATGGCACAACGTCAACAACACTACGTACCTTGCAAGACGGCCATGCCAATATAACTGTCAATGTCGATAGTGATAATAAAAATAACAGCAGTAGTAGTAGTTCGTTCACAGGATCTTCGTCTTTCAGTTCGTCAGTCAACAAGGACACCATGGAGCGGGAAGAGGACAGCACAGAAACGGGCAGCCGCTTCAAGCCAGAAGATTTATTGGAATTGCAGGAAAGGATAACAAAGGAGATTCTCAATTCGAAATTACAGGAGAAGGAAATGCTAGAATTACAGGTAAAGGAGACAACTTTTTTATTAGCATTCTTGTTTGCTTTTTGCTATTTTGACAACCGATGACGGCACACGGAGAATGTCAGATGTGGAGTCAGTTCCAAGAACCATTCCATAAGACAGATTGATATTATTTGCTGTGTTGTGTAGGTACCTACTGTGGCACTCTCACAGGGGACTCGATTTTAAATTAAAAAGTTGTGTCCTCCTGACTTTTATTCATTATGAGTGCAACTTTTCCCGCACATCCTAATTCTTAGTTTTTTAATTTTTTTATTTTTATATTTTTATTTATACATTTCCTTGTATCCTTTGAACAGGAAAAAATCAACCGGGAGATATTAAATTCTAAAGTATTCAATTTGGACCACTACGCATCAATGTACGGCAAGAAGAAGAAAAATCAGCGAGCGGTGAACAGTATGGGAAACGGTGGAAACAATATGATGGGCGTCATGGGCAATGGGAATGGGGGCGGCGCTGGACCTGGGCGATTGAAAAATGTTATGTCAGTGAAAGCACGAAGTTTAATGAATCTGCACAATAACGAAGCCGGTCGAAGAGTAAGTTTTCAATTGATGTAACTATATATAATTATATTGTATGAGAACGTCAGTAATATAACCGGAAATAATATAATCATTGAATACATATGTATATACCTTACCTATATATAGATTATTAGAACCGAATGAAATTCCAATAGAAGCCTTATGTGCGCTACAAACTACAATAGTTACAAATCCTTATTCAATTCACGAAATATTTGAAGAGGTTTATTTCCGTGGAGACAGATTTTCTTTTCTTGATATCAAATATTCTGATTCTGATGATTCGTAATAAATTGCAAGAGGCCTTCTGAATGCAAAATGATGCAACGAATTTTAATTTAAAAGAACTTGTTGTCCAAAAAGTTCAATGAATTTACTGTTGTGCTGACTCCGAACATAAAATTAAATATAGTAATTCTTTTTCAACCGCACGACACGAATATGCATTGGTATCATTTTTACTTACTTTGCAACCTTGCCGAAAGTTCAAATTATGATAATTAAAGATAAAGCTTTTAATTACCGCTATTATAAAAACACGTGCATTCAAACAAATCAATTCTCAATTTTCATCAGGTTCCCAAAAAATATTTTATTGATAATGATGGTCTCTTTGTAAATTCAAGTTGCAAATTGATTACAAATCAAACTTGATTAGATCGAACGAACCCGTTGTATTAGTTAAAAACTAGGCTTTATAGCTTAAGATTTGATTAATTAAAAGAAAACTAGGAAAATGGTAAATTTTTGTGCGATTTCTAAAATAAATTTGAATCCAATTCATAGTAAGTCGACTGAAGTCTGGTTTCCTAAAAACCCCATAATTTTTAAGTATATTAAAATCGGGACAACACGCTTTTAATTTTGAATAGAAAAGACAAAAAAAAATAAAATGCACGACTGGGTCGCACGTACTTGCTCTGTTGGTGCAATAGTACGATGAAAACAAACTTTTCGATCAATAAGAACAACTAATGTTTGAAAAATTTGGTAAAACCTAAAAAATGTTGACTGAAATTGGAAAAACCGATATACGGGAGCTAACGTTAAGAAACCTTTAATATTTAAAATTATGATGTCAGCTTTTGGCTGTTGTAAATGATACAAATGTCCACTTATGGCCAAATTAATAATACTGTTAAAAGCAATTTCCGCTATTATCATGTATAGCCAAAAACTAAAAATGCAGTTTTGTTTGAAGTATTCTATGTATGTTACATAAAAAGTTTCATAAAAATCGGGGGAGCCTTTTTTGAGTAAATATGAAAAAATGAAAAAAATTGGCCAAAATCTAGTGGCAATTTGTATTGGAGCCACCATTTAAAAAAGAGAAAATGAAAAAAATCAATGCCATCTGATAGGAAGCTGTAAGGAACTATACCAAACAAAGTTTGAGTGAATTCGATGCAACCGTTGACAACTTATGGCCATTTGAAAAAAGCCGTTAAGAGCAGATCTCCGTTATTTGCATTTTTAGCCAAAAACTAAAAACGCAGTTCTCTTAAAAACACTAAAAGAATATAACACAAAAAGTTTAATCAAAATCGTTAGAGCCATTTTCGAGAAAATTAGAAAAAACCAAAAAAAGTTGGCTAAAACTCAACGGCTCGTTGTATGGAAGCCACCGTTTAGAAAGGCTTCAGTGAAAAATTTACTAAACCATCCTATAGAACACTATTAAAAACTGTGTCAAACAAAGTTTTAGTTGATTCAATCAAGCCGTTGTGAACTTATGGCTATTTGAAAAAAAGCCGTTAAAACCTGATTTTCGTTACGACCATTTGAGGCAAAAACAAAAAACGCAGTTTTGTTAGAAATGCTTAAAGTAAGCTAAATTATAAATTTAATCAAAATCGTTAGAGCCGTTTTCGAAAAAATCCAAATTGAAAAAAACCGTTACTTGAAAGGTACCAGTTTGAGCCGGGCTAAAACAAAATAAAAAAAACCTCGACAATGGTTTTTCTTCAAACTGCTATATACCAAGTTTGAAGAAAATCCGTCAAGCCGTTTAGGCTGTAGCATGACGTGAAAAAGCGCACATCCGCACATCCGCACATCCGCACAGACGCACAGACGCACAGACAGACCGACGGACGGTATGGCGAAAACCACTTTTTTGGGCTTCTCTATCATCGTAATGTCATGTTTGATTTAAACCTCGATTTTTTTTTTCTGCACGAAACCAATACTTGCCCTATAGAGCAAGTAAAAATTTCTCCGTGAATTAATTTAAATTTGTATTTACACAAAAATTGTGAACAAAAAAAACCTACTTACACGCTTACGAGTCAGAAAGCCATAGCAATAAATCAATATTATCCAACCCGTGCCATTAAAATCTGTTTCATATCACGATAATAATTCGTAATTTTTTCACTTATTTTAATTAAAATATTCAAATAGAATTTTTACCTGACCAGACTGTTTTTTGCCTTACTGCCAAAGGAAATGTGATAAAAATTCAGATAAAAATACAAAATCGCATTTATGTCTATATAATCGCTGAAACAAAATCCCATAAATCTTCGACTACATATTTGTATGACCAAGAGCAGGGGGCACACATGGTGGCGTGGTCTGATAGCCCAAGCAGACAAGGCTGGGGCACCAAGTCAAAGCAATTAGGAGTTGAAAACACACGCACCCGGAGGTTAGTAGTAATTTGCAATAATATCTGACCATACAACGCAACAAGCGGACGTATCGCAGTTAATCAATGGGCTAGGAGGCAGTAGTCAACAGGTTTTTTTTGGATAGCTGGTAGTTATTTCATATAGGGAATGAGAGAAGCTAATGAGTTGCAAATAATATTTTTGGTGCTTTGGTTGCAGGACATTATAAAATACTGCTTCAGAATTTTAATAAACTCAATTTCAGAACTACTTTCTCAATTCGATGCAACAATCTAAAAAGTGAGATAAGATATCAAATTTCCTTATGGTTTTTAATTAATAAGCCAATAGCCAAGTATCAAAAGGGTGTTTTTATTTTAGAGGTTTAGAACTTTAAGTTGGCAACACTATTTTAACTGACGGCTATTTTGTCAGCTGTCAAGTGAGGATTATTTTTAGTTTAGTTTGGCATTTCAACATGAATAGACTGGCGGCGTCTAAATGTGCAAATTTATTTTGAAAAACATTGCTATAATAAAATTTTGTTCAGCGATGAAGCTCACTTTTGGTTGAATGGATACGCCAACTAACAAAACTTCCGTATTTGGAGTGATGATAATTCTCAAATGTATGTTGAGAAACCGTGACATCCACAAAAACTGACTGATTGGTGTGCTTTTTGGGTTGGTGGAATAATAGGTCTGTACTTCATTAAAAACGATGCTGACCAGAACGTTACAGTCAATGGTGACTGCTATAGAGCCATGATTACTGACTTTTTCGTTCATCAATTGAACAACCATTATGTGCAGGAACTGTGGTTTCAACAAGACGGCGCAACATGTCACACAGCTCGTGCCACAATTGATTTGTTGAAGGAAACGTTCGGTGAGCGCATTGTTTCTCGTTTTGGTCCTGTGAATTGGCCTCCAAGATCGTGCAATTTAACGCCGCCGCTTGACTATTTTCTGTGGGAATATGTGACAATTGACCACTTAAAGGACAACAAAAATCATATTTAAATTATAAGCCAGAAGATTATCTTTCGAATAAAGTAAGTTTCATGTCAATTTGAAAAAATCATCTTTGTCTTATACCTACCTCCAAAAAAAACACCCTTTACTAGTGGCACTAAGAGTAGGTTAGGTACCTGTTCTTTGTTATCAAAACAAACAAAAAATTCACTTACAGGTTGAACTAAGAATTTTTTAAACATTGATAATTTACAAATTTACTATGTAGAAGCCCATAATGAAAGAGCATAGCTATAATTAGTTTAAATCAAAAGAGTCCTCTAAAGAACAAAAAATCAGTTAACATTATTCACACGTCAATTGCCAAGAACCACTGCATGGTCTGGTGGTTTTACTTGATATTAAATTTTCACCTCAAAGAAGCTAAGATTAATCTTTCATATTTATTATTACGACAGCTAAACCGCTTGAGGTTATTATTTGAAAACACTTTGAAATCATCGCCCTCACTTCTTCTTTGATAACTTTTAAAAGCAAAGTTTCCCAACAAAAGTCCGTTCGTTCATCGACCACCAAACCAAGAAAACCAAAACCCAAAACCCAAAACACCAAAAAACAGCTTATGACAGCAATAAATGGGGGATAAAATTCAACGATAAATGAGACGCGATTTGTTTCACTTTAACATCCACTGCTGGCTGCTCCTCTGATTCTTAACATTTTGTAAAAAGGACGAAAACGTTTTCGTGGATATTGAAAAGAGAATTCTGGCTCCTTACATATTGTATGGAAATGTTTCATGACACGAACAAAAACCATCATAAATTGTTAAGGTTTATTTTTCGCAAATATGGGGGAGGAGGAAATGTATGTTACGAAGTACATAGGTAGGTACATTAAGCCCAAAACCCACCGTTCCATAATTTTAAGCTGGCACATCAAATTTCACATCGAAAGCAGTCCAAACTTGTTCTTCATGTCAAAGAATTCAGACACTTAGAGCCAAGACAACCTGAAAGAAAAACAAAACTTCTTATTTACAACCCACGATGTTTTCGAATAAGACCAGCCAGGGCCAGCCAACCCCGTAAACTTATTTTTACTATTTCTGCAAAGCTCTTCAGAATCACGTAAAATATACGAAACAAGTCAGTGATGGTGACGGTGAGCACAATCTGTTTCCATTCACGTATAAACTTCTTTGGAGCGTCGTCGTCGCGTCGCTTCGCGTCGCGTCGCCATCGCCATCAGGTTTTGGCATATCAGATGCGGTTGTTGGTCGTAACCTCAGTCGTTTGATCCTTAATGTTACCATCTTCTAAAAACACTAAAAACACGATGGCAACAAAAGGTGGCTTCCTCTTTGCATTGAATTTCTTTTTTCGATATTTTTTTTTACTTCAAGCACAGCAAAAGATATGTCACCAACAGGAACGGGACTTTGTCCTTTGAGTCCTTTATCGGTTGCAGTCGACGAAACGAGAAAACTTCAGAAGGGAGCATTTTACAAAGATGAAAACTAACAGGAAAATTATTCGATTGGCGCTGTGCGATTGAACGAACTGATTGAGTTCTTCGGATAACATGACATCGAAAAAACAAAACAAAAGAAAAAAACAATTCACCGCACATTTACTAAAATCCTGCAGAAAGTATAAAAAGAAAATGAGACGGGCTAAATGGGTAAAACAGAGCACAACTACCATGGCCAGCAATTTGGCGACCGTTTTTATCGGGTTTTTAGTTCTGCGGTACAATATTTGAAAGTATCAATGATGGACGTGCCTTGGCAGAGTTTTCGGGTATTTTGCGGAAAACTCATTTTTGCTTATTATAGTATATGGATTTTTACTTTGGCCAATAATTTTTTTTTAAAGATACAAAGTTATAGTATAGTTTTTTAGTAGATTATAATTTTCAGAAAATAGTGAATCTGTCAAATCTAGTCGCTTATTTTTGTATTTTCCTTTTTGGGTAAGTTATTCAGAGTTACACATTGTACATCCCAAGATGGTTGAGGTCGTGCCTACTTATTTCAGCCATACTTTATTGGGATCGCGGGCTTGCCATCTATTTAATTTCCATTTTGTTCAACTCCGGACGCGAATAATATGAAAAATCAGATCTTAATCTGAAAACGAAAATGAAAGACTGAGATTACTAAAGCATTGAAAAAGAAATGGTGAATAATAGCTCTTTTCAACAAACATTTGTATTTATTTTTAAAAATGTCTTAGGTGTAAACAGCTCCTTTTCATGTTTTTTCACGGCAACAACGATTTAAAATAGCGATGTTCATTACACGACTATTTATCTAACTTGAAAACAATTTCTTTTTTGTTGATATTATGTCATTTTTTGCAACCTTCCGAAGATTTTGTCCACCGTGAGCCATTTTTTTTTTAAATTTCATAACTTTTAAATTTCTAGGCAGTTATCAAAAAGACTCGAATAACCTGCAAATGTCACGGTGTTTCCGGTTCCTGTAGTCTTATTACATGCTGGCAACAATTGTCTTCAATAAGAGAAATTGGTGAGTTCAACAACGAAACTACATTAACGACACTATACTAAAACGGTTCTGATCCTAGGTGACTATCTGCGCGAAAGATATGACGAAGCAACTGAGGTGAAATTGAATAAACGTGGGCGTTTGCAAGTAAAAGATCCACAATTCAAAGTGCCAACAGCACATGATTTGGTGTATTTAGACGAAAGCCCTGACTGGTGTCGGAATAACAGACAACTTCAATGGCCAGGTTAGTATTTAATTGATTTCGTGCAGTGTAAGGTTGGAATATTTGCTTATCATCTATAGGAACCCATGGCCGAATCTGCAATAAAACTTCGTCAGGTTTAGATGGTTGCGGAATTCTGTGTTGTGGTCGAGGCTACAATACTAAAAATATTGTAGTACGAGAAAGATGTAACTGCAAATTCCATTGGTGTTGCCAGGTTAAATGTGATATTTGTGTGAAGGTTCTCGAGGAGCACACGTGTAAATAGACAAGACGAACAAATATTCGTTTGTAGAGCTGATTTTATAATTTGTAATTTCTTTTTTAATTTATGATAATTTTATTTATTTCAGAGATTTTATTTAAATTTATTATAGATGAAAAAAAAAAATAAAAATAAAAGTAACACTAAAAATTCCATAGTCTTAAGAAAAATCGATTTAAGTCCATTGTTTCCTATGTCGTATAGGTACCTATATTCAACAGCAATTTCGTTTTTTCACTCACAATCAGTATTAACTTAGATAAAATCGAAGGTCTATAAATCAAGTAAATTATTATTTATATTGACTTTCACATGTACCAACGAAGTTATTGAACTCGAATTGAAAAATAAAAAATAAAAAAACAGAAAAACACTCAAATGTAAGCAAAATGTTTGTAAAATAGATTTTATTATTTGTAATTATATTCTTATAAATTAAAAAACTTAATTTTTTAGAGCTTAAGATTATAAAATAAACAAAAATATATATGTATATGTATAATTGTAGTAACTGTCTATTAACTAGTTTGTATTTATTTATAAGCGATACTACTTAAAAAAAAAGTACTTGCCTATTTCTATAAGCTGTTTTTACTAAGGTAAAAATAATTATTCCTATAAGCTATTTTTATCGCTTAGATTATCTTAATTTTAAAAATTAAGCTTACATTGAAAAAAAAAAATAATTGTAATATTTATTCTAATTTTGTTTGATAGTTTTGCTTTTAAGATTTGATGTTCAAATTAGTTATAATCTTTTGAAACGTAAACAAAAATACATAGTAAGTAATGCAAAATAATCTTAGCATCTAGGATACAATGCAACCAGCCGGCGCGGCGGCGGGCGACACGGTGAGGCGTTTGCGGCAGTGCAGCTGCACGGGGCGCTATGCTTTGCGATATTGTGAAATAAATAATAAATGAAAATTTAGACTTCTAAGATTATTGAAAACTTGTGAAACAGAAAAATATTGAAAGCTCCGTGAATATTAAGAAAAGAAATAATAAATAAATAAATCCAGAAAGTGTAAATGGGAAACATTGTGAAAACGGCTTTTAATTTCTGATGTTAGCTAAACCTTCTGCGACTTAACCTAATTTTATATCGTCACTCTACTGACGTATTATCAATTTGAAAGTCTGGATTTTCAAGATTTGTTTTGTATTCCAAATTTTAAATATTTATTTTTACTTGGGATAATAGATACTATAAGGCAAGTTATGCATTCTAGTATCATAGAGGTCCTACAGAGGGGTTTTTGGAATTAGCATTCTAGCTCCAAAACTAACGGTACCTGCCATACGATTTTAAGTAAAAAATCAATTTTTCTCGAAAACAGCTCCTACTATTCTTATAAAATTTTCTGAATAGTGTTTTCTGTGCAAACTATGTTTTGGTTGAAATAGATTTTTCTGGAAAATTCTTATAACGGTACCTCCCATTGGACCGGTTTTTTGAAATCCGATTTTCTCGTAAGCCACTTGGCGAATTTCGATGAAGTTTTTAATGTAGAAGCCCTTTTATAAACGAAATAATATATATTTTTAAATTTTTCAAAAAAAATTTTTTTCTTATTTTTTGTTTTTTAAGAAAACCGTTTAATCTATTTTTTTATTTTATTTTTCTGATAAAAACTAAAAAGTACTGGAAGTTGGCATACTCAAAAAAGAATTTGGAATATATTTTGGAAAAGTTTTTCAAAAAAAACCGTAAAATTCAAAAAAGTAAAAGAAATCTTATGGCTTACTTTATTTTCACCTAAAAACGGTTTAACTAGTAATTTTTAAGTGATTAAGAAACCTTCATATGATTTTTCAATGCTTTTTTCTCAAAATCTCAAGCCCCAAGACCACTGTAGCACATTAGAGCAAGTTTGTACGACACAGTCGTGTACTTTATTTTTTATTGCCATCGGACAAAGTTCCGCATGTGATTTGCTGTCGGAGACAATTGGAACAAACACAAATCAAAAAGACGCGTTGTATCGCATGAATTCAATGTGCGTTGCTGATATTTTGACTTCAATTTATTTTAGGAAGAATGTCCGATTAGTCAATTGATATGATATAAAATTCGTAGGTAACATGATAGGGGACATATACATACGTTAAAACTTTCTTCTTTTATATTATGGTATATACAATAAATTTATTAAAGTTAAAACTTAAGATAATCAGAGAGATCAGAGTTAATGGATCTAACTTGCGGTTGGAAATGATACATTTCATGTATTGCTTGGCTACATACCTGGAAATGTGGTGCGAGCTCGATACCCACATCTCAGAAGCTCAATTGACCCTCTGAGACTGACGTGGTAGATGCGAACAGAGTTTCTAAATGCCAACCACGACGGTCTCATGATATGTGTCTAATAAACAACGACCTCAGGGTAACAGTTTAAAGTTCATAATGTATCCTGAGCAACATATGTCAGTAAAATTATTTGCCAACAGAGTTTAACTAATATAGATCTTCACCAACAAGGACTCAATGAAGGAAACTAGGTATACGGTTTGTGCAACAAAAGTTCAGTCCAGTAAAATTAGTCATAAAAATGGCAAAACCTCGGAATCCGTTCAAGCATGAATTTGAGTGATTTTTATTTTTGTTGGTTCCATAGAAAATTTTAAAGTGTGTCACTTCGTTCAGTTTTTTTAAAATTAAAGTACCAGAGTGTATAAGGGGCTGGGCATTAAGATATGAAATAAATGTACAAGAGGACGGCTCTATCTAAACCCATTTATTGGTAAGGTGGACTTTTATGAAAAAAATTACTACTGGAAGAGGAACTATGTCCTAAAAGAGTTGTCGAAGCAGATTTGAATTTTTTTTTCATGTTTCGTTTGGGGAGAAGAGTCCGTTGAGTAAATCTTGTGAATCTTATAAATTGTGATTTAGTGCTGTTAAGTGATTGATTAATTGTGATAGAATATTCCTTTAAATTTTTTTGTGGTAATGGTAAGAATTTGATAGTGAAATTAAAATCAAATTTAAAAACGTTTCGGTTTCGGGCTTACGTTTTCTTTCAAAAAGTTTATTAAGTATTCATTTCTTTTTATTTGATCAAAGTTTAACTTTATGTATTACCTATATTTTATTATTAACAAACAAAAAAAAATTAGATTTAAGTTCCTACTGTAGTTAGTTAGTTTCTTTAAGAAAAATGTATCTAAACTAAGCCAATGGCAGCGTCACGACCTCGCGGTTCGGGTTTGCCCGAACCATCGGATACTAAGGATTGTGATGCAAATGCCATTTATATTTTAGGTATTGAAATCGGGTCACGAGCATTTATTTAGTTCGTGGCTCGGATTTGCATTGCTAAGAGTTTATTTCTCCCTAATTACTATATGGTAAGCTTATTACTGTATAGTAATTAGATGAAATAATACTAGTGGGCTGTAAATTAGTAAATTATTCTCGCTTTATTTTTTAAGTCACTTTTATTTTGTTTATATCATAATATGACAAACAAAATTTTAATCTATGTAACTTAAAATCCTAAATATTCACTTATTATAGCAAAACTCTTGTGGGCTCGTAGGTCGTACAACAATAAATGAAAATCTTGGTTTATATTTTTTTGTCTTTTTTTTATAAAGCTTATTTTCTAACCTTTATATTACGAGTAGTCTGCCAGTTTTTTGATAAACGATTAACCACAACGTGATTGTTATCAGTTGATGTCCTGGTTAACTTGTTTTTGATAGCTTGCCGATTAGTCTTTAGATTTTGGTTAGAAGTTCAGTACCTATTCGTTCATCATATGAATATATTTTTTTTTAATTTATTCCTAATATTAACGTTAAAGTGTGCTAAGTGATATTTGAAATGCGAGATTGGAAACATGCAATTCAGTGAAATGCACTTAACAATTAAAATTCAATTAATATTATTATTATTTAGTAAAAGAGTTACAACCACAAAACCAATGCCCATTCTTCATGGAACCCTTTCAAGCATAAGGTACTTACTTAGCTCTATTTTGCCTTATCAATAAAAAGATAACATATGTATATACTATTGCATTGACTGATTCAATATTTTGTTGTTTTGAATAATTTTGGAAAAGTATTTACCTATTGTATAAGTGGACAAGGATCAACATATTTAATATATACATAATAAAAGCAATAGACTTTTAAGTGAAGTTATGTGATAAAATCTAAGGATTTTAATAATACAGTGTGGTTCACACTGATACCATTATTTATACTGACACGTTATTGATTAATATCAAAATTATAGAAGTTGTTGCGATAACAGCACTAAAATAACTGTATTAAGTGTGTCATAAATTGATTTATCATTTTACCATATACATTACTTTATTTCTATTTTAAATAAAGAGCTTCTGTAAAATTAGTATACCTCCCACCGCTCAGCATATTTCTACGGAGGGTTCAAAAGTAAAATGTTTCTTTGTTATTTATTAAATATTGAGTTTATGTAAGGCCGCTGATATTTGTGTTTTTTTTTTTTAGTCCAACTAAGCCAGCTTTTCAAGGGGATTGCCTTAGAATTGAATGCAAATTCATTTGCTCCAATGGACATCATGCCAGCATTGAGAGCGATGTCAAAGCTGTCGAAGTAAGGACTTTATTTCTTCTTATACATACATATGTATATTGAAACATTAATTTTATTTCTCATTTCAAGCATAATGGATGTGAGCTCATCAGTGAACTTCGACTCTTTAACTATAAGTTCCCCAAAAACACCCTTCCTAAAAAACTTTTAGCATCGATTTCGGACAATGTCACCCAGTTGTCTATATATTCTTCAGATGTTGAACACATTGATGCCGGGGCCTTTGAAAGTAATATTCTAACCGGTGTTCACTTGGAGAACTTGAATCTGAAATTCTTGGATAAAAATATTTTCTTAAACGTCAATGAAAAGTTCACAAGTTTCACTTTAATACAGAACAGTATTGACTTAAACCACGTCAGTGAAAGTTTCCTTCAACACATTAAATATCAAATAAAAAAACTAACCATACAAACAGGTTTAATGGAAGTGAAAAATTTGACTGACAGTCAATACCTCTTGAATAATTTAATCGAAGTTGACTTAAGCTATAATAACTTCGAGAATAGGCTCATGGCAGGAAGCTTTAACCAACTATCAGTTGTGGAGAAGCTGAATTTAACAAACTCAGCCATAACTTATTTACCAGAATCAATTTTCGTGGACATTGTCAAAACACTTAAGGTCTTGGATCTATCAAATAATAAGCTTGTAGTTGTTGGTGGAAACATTTTCGGTTGGCGGAAGCTTTCCAAAGAGCAAACAATTTACCTCAACGGAAATCCTTGGGAGTGCACTTGTGACCTTCAGAAGGAAATGACTATTATGTTAGCATTTCAACAAGAAAACGTTTACTGCAAAACTCCGGATCATATTTTGGTTACCAACGAAACATTATGTCCATTTTCAATAAGTACCACATCAACTACAGGGTATTCGATTCCTTCAACTGGAGTTAGAGAAACTTTAAGCAATTATGTCTTATCTACCGCAATAATTCAAACAACGGAAAAAATGTTGCCTCCTAGTGATTCAGAGACCAATACTTATGCAACAACTCACGAATTAGAATGCCATAAGGACAATGAGAAGCAAGAAACTGAGAACTTGTCAATTAATTGGCCAAATTCTCAGTTCGACATAATAAGAAAAAAACTGTCAGAAGTGGACATTGTTGTTACAACGAACTTGAATGAAACTTACGGAGTTTTATGGTTCAGCAAGGTCACACTTCAATATTACAAAATGGAAACAAACCACAACGAATATGGATTAGGCTGCTATGGTCGTTTGGAGCGTATTACTACAGTTAACAATCTTCTTCCGGATATGTCATACACATTCTGTTTGATTCTAAAAGATCATTTAACCGTATCGCCCTTTTCATGCAAATCAGTTTTTATTGATGGTAACTTGGATATAACGTACAACGCTTGGCTAACTACCAATATGAAGGCTACAGGAATCAGCATAATGGTTATTGGCATTGTGTTGTTCAAGTTTTTTGGTATTTTTTTAGTTTTTCTCGTGTTGAAGCAGAAACCATCGCTCGTTAAGGGCAGCAAACGTGTAGCTACTCAAAGAAGTGATGCTTCAAACATAATTGTATTTCCAGAAGATAAGACGCTCCAGAAATTCAAGATGATGGAAGAGCAGTTAGCAATTAGAAAGTCAAGAGGGTAAATAGCGAATAAATAAACCATTTTTTTCATTTGAAGTTTTAATCATCAAAAATGTTTATGATTTTTTAAGTTTGCCATTTCAACGTTTGTCATCAGTATCGCTGAATAGCTTAGAAAGCATCCAAAGCTACATGAATCCCGAAAATTTTAACCTTTACGAAATTATTCCATCACACCGAACTTCGACTGATACTCGCTATGCAGAAGTGCCTTTTAAACGCAAACGTTCTTCAAATGATCCGTTACCAGAAATTCCACACAAAGTCAATGTTAATAAGTCGCCCTTTTTTGTGAAAAAAATCGAACTACGAGTAGATCAGTTTTGTGAAAAAGAAACTAGTATTTATATCTGAAGAATGGTAAAGGACAAAAATATAAATTGTTTAATGTTAAATAAAATGAAATAAATTTCCAAATTGGGAATAAAATGAAGTGTTTCAAATGAATGACTATTTGTTTCGCAAAGTTTCCAACGCTTGAGGCTCTAGCATTTGAAAGTAATTTTGATGCTTGACATATGTATGTAATATGTAATAAAGTGCACGACTGGGTCGGACAAACTTACTCTAATGTGAGACAGTGATCTTGGGGTTTGAGATTTTGGAAAAAAAAGCAGGGAAAAAACTAAGTATACATGAAATTTTGGAAAAAATGAAGTAAACCATATGATTTTGTTTATTTTTAAGAAATTTAAGAATTTTTTTTCTAAATCGTTCGACCAGTTCTTTTCAAAAAACAATTTCTTTTGAAAAACTTCTAAAATATATTCCAATTTTTTGTTGAGTATGCCAACTTCTAGCACTTTGTAGTTTTTATCAGAAAAATAAAATTTAAAAAAAATAGCTTGAACCGTTTTTGAAAAAAAAAAAACAAAAAATAAAAACAAATTTTTTTTTTTTAAACTCAAAAATAACTTTTTTTCAAAAATTTAAAAATTTATATTATTTTTTCTTTAAAAGGGCTTCTACATTAAAAATTTATGTTGGTAACGTTTGCCCCAAAACACAAGCCCATAACGGAAATCCCCAAACGCAAAATCCCTACAGTAAAATCCCCAAAGAGAAAATCTACAAGCCGAAAATCCTCAAACCAATATCCCCAAAACAAATATGTTCAAGCAGATACACTGCTTGAACATATTTGTTCTGGTGATATTTGGTTTAATTCATATTGCAGGAAATGTAATCCAAAGAGTGAATATAAAATTCTTTTTTGTGCTTGTAGTGTTTATTAAAATAAAAATACATTTTCAAAATTAGTAAGTAAATAAATATTCATAAAGTCTTAAATGAAACGAAAAGAAAAACTTAATCGTTATCACTTATTAGTTAAATTCACAATAAAAATAATTTCATTCATTTTTCTGAAAACTTAATGCACATAATTTAGATGTACACGGACACTGGGGATTTGGGGATTTCTTGGGGATTTTGGCAAAAAAGATTGTTTAGGTGTGGATTTCATCCATGTGCATTATGCCTTTGGGGATATTAGCTAGTTGGATTATAATTTTTGGGGATTTTAATCGATTGGGATTTTTTTTTTTTGGGGATTCTGTACGACACCCTAAAAATTTCATCGAAATCCACCAAGTGGCTTACGAGAAAATATGATTTTAAAAAACCGGTCCTATGGGAGGTGCCGTTATAAGACTTTTCTTGAATAATCAATTCCAACCAAAACATAAAGTTTGCACAGAAAACACTACTCACAAAGTTTTATCAAAATCGTAGGAGCCGTTTTTGAGAATAATTATTTTTTCACTAAAAATCGTATTTCAGGTACCGTTAGTTTTGGGGCTAAAATGATAATTCCAAGAACACCTCTGTAGGACGTCAAAATAATAATGTGTACCAAGTTTGAAGCAAATCGGTTTAGGCTGTAGGTAACTATACAGACAGACAGACACACGGACAGACAGACAGAACTGTCGGACCCACTTTTTTCGACTTCTCTATCATCGTTATGTCATGTTTGATTGTTAGATTTTTTACGAATGCATAACTTGCCTTATAATACATACCTATAATCGCAAGTAAAAATATACATGTACTTACTTTTTGTACTTAGTAGAAAGAGTTTTGTTTTGGAAGGCCCAATATTTCTGTAAAAGTTATAGATCTTTTTAAAGAGTCATGTGTAGGTACAGACAATCGAAAAGAATGGATCGTTATCAATTATTGTAGTTAAGAATCATTTTAAGACCTTCGAAGTGGTTCTTTATAGGTGCAAAGAAAAAATATATTAAAAAAAATATGATCTTCACGGAATTTCACGAAAAAAGTAAACCCTTTATCAAGGAAAAATATCCTTGTAACCGATATTGGACGTAGATTAGTTCCACAGCTGATTGTCGGTACCAATTTATCAAGTGGTACAACAGCTTACCTTATATAAAAGTGAATAGAAATATTCAGATATGAGCATTGGCAAAACTTCTGATTCCAATCAAACAAATCGCACTGGATATCAATACCATATTTAATTAAATTCATTTAGTGAGTGTGCAACCGTCGTAGTATAATGTGTGCCTGTAATTTTTTAGGTACCTAAAATTTATTCATAAATGAGTGCAGTGCAAAAATGTTCAAAAAGAAACAATTTAAACTAGTACATACAAATAAAATGTTTCGTTTTGCAACTATACGCACGAAGTGAGTGTAAAAGTTTTCAAACAATTCAAAAGTTTTTATTCCTTAATTTATAAGTTGTTGCTTAAAAAAATTAATTAAACATTTGAGGCTTATTTTTTCAACAAATTTATATTTATATTTGATAAGTGGTACTTTAATTTGGCTTACGCAATGCATTTTTTAGAGGAGAATGCCTGAATTTGAAATGTTGTTATCTTTCTGATAAGATCTACACATCCAAAAAGAGAGTAAAATTGAACTTCCAGGAAAATAATTATTCACTGAATATCTACTTGCGAACCCAAAAACTATTGTCGTAAATTGCTGGATTGTGGTCGTTTTCGCTGATTTTATTATAAGAGTTCCGTTTTTTTCCAGCCAGTTCAACTATACTTTTATTAAACATCGGAAGAACTTTGTTAGCAAAATCTTTTACTAGCGCCAATCAGAACTTAAATTCCTTAATTTTCAAAATTCTTAGCTTAAAACTAAAATGGGTTAATGAATTGAAAACTCTGTATTTAAATGTTCCTTTTCTAAATATGGTTGATAAGGTTTGTTAATTTGTTCCTACACATCGCTTGTGTATGATGTACCTAATATTGCCATAGCTAAATATTTTCCAGCCAGTTCAACTATACTTTTATTAAACATCGGAAGAACTTTGTTAGCAAAATCTTTTACTAGCGCCAATCAGAACTTAAATTCCTTAATTTTCAAAATTCTTAGCTTAAAACTAAAATGGGTTAATGAATTGAAAACTCTGTATTTAAATGTTCCTTTTCTAAATATGGTTGATAAGGTTTGTTAATTTGTTCCTACACATCGCTTGTGTATGATGTACCTAATATTGCCATAGCTAAATTATTGAATTATTAATTGAGAAGTTATTGAAATGAAGTAATCTTTTATCCTGCAAAATGTCATTTCTCACGTCCTAAAAGAGAGCCCTCTTTTGTGGGTCTGACAAAAATGCCATCGCAATAGATTCTATTTCTGAAAATAAAATTTTTTTTTAGTCACGGGTAAATTGTTACCTTCCGTCAAAAATACAATTGAAAATATTTTTTTTTTTTCAATTCAAGATGGCGGAACTATCTAGTTCTGTTTGGGATTGTATGTTTTGCACTCTTGCTTGTCTTGGGCAATTTCAAAAGCGAAAGCTACTACAAGAAACTTAAAGCTGCAAAAAAAGAAATGGAGAAAAATACGTAAATATAAATTAATTTGTTCGATTTTGATGGATTTCTTTCATTAATTATGTGCACTTCTTTGCAGTTCTCAAATTCGAACCGTTCAGTTACCCGATGAAGGTATGCCGAAATCAATTAATTGTGTGGTTAAAGCTTGCAAAATAACCTGCTCCGGTGATATGAAAGACCTTAAAAAATATCTTGAAAGTCAAAAAAATTGCAAATCAATAGCTCTTAGTATTTTCAATGGGATCTTTCTAGAAAATAAACTCCACAGCACCTGGTTGGGAGGAAATTTTAATCTTAGCGTCATTAAAATTTCATTGAGTGCATTGAGTAAAATCGAAGACGGAGCTTTCAATCAAAAGACAGTGTCTTATGTGTCCGAGTTGGAACTTGATGGAGTACAAATTCAAAACCTTACCGAAAACACTTTCGTTGGATTGAAGTCAATAGAAACATTCACTATGGTCAACCAAGTCGAGAACTTTTATGGCGAGTCATTCTTAAAACCAATGGAAATGACTTTGAAAAAGTTAGTTTTTATTCACGTTTCCACTATTGCAACCGATCCCGGGCCTTGGCTACGTGGAGGAAGCTTTCCTTTACTCATTACGATAGTATTTGATGGAAGTAATTTTGGAAGGTACATAAATGCAGCTTCCTTCGAGCATTTAACTGCCCTTTCATTGCTAATGATGAATTCATGTAAAATAAGTGATATAGCTGATGGTGCATTTGATTTTATGATGAAACATATTGTAGTACTAATAAGTTTGCAAAATAATCATTTAAAACGATTGAGGGGCGAATATCTAACTAAGGTGAATTCATTAAAAAGGGTAGACATTCAAAACAATCCATGGGATTGTTCATGTGAGTTAGAGGATCTTTTAAAAGAGTTTAGGCGTTATCCCGAAGGGTTTGGTGAAAGTTCAAAATGCAGTACTCCATCGGTGCATACTGGAAAATACCTTAGTGAAATTACGTTGAATAGATGTGGAGACGAAAACACAACGTTTATTTCTTCGACAGCAACTGAAATTACTCAAGTGATGAGTTCAACAACACCAGGTATGGAAACTGTGCCAACTATATCAAATAGTGTAAGTTCAACTACTGAAAATGATTTGTTGCCATCAGAAAGGACTTTGTCGACTTCGACTACTGTCCTTACAACTGCAAACGAAGAAATGACCACCCCCTCACCACAGAATCGAACCACCACTCAATCAGCTGAATCTATATTTATCGAATGCGCAAGATACAAAATCCGATTTCGAAATTCACCAGAAAGTGTTTTAGAACTTTCACCGCCAGATGGGCATTTCCAAATAGTTTCAATCAGCGAAACCAGTGCAAGGCTGATTTTTGACGAACCAACTGATGATCTAGCAGTAATTTGGTTCTATGAACAACCAAGTTTAGATGGTTTTGGAGGAGGTATTCGAGTTATCGGAGAGTTTAATGTAGGCTGTCAAAGCGAACTTGAAACTTCTTTAGCTATAGAAGGTCTTATCCCAAACCGAACATACACATTTTGTCTTGTAAAAAATGGATCAAAGTTTATTTCGCCATTTAATTGTCAATCTTATTTCACAAACACTGAACATTTTAATAAAAACGAAACTATTTGGCTGTTGAAAAAGGACAAGGCACTTGCAATCATTATTTTCGGAGCTGGCATTGTGATTGCAATATTTATTGGCTTGGGTGGAATGTATTTATTTCTGCGTTACCGGCCAAATCTTTTGAAAGGCAGCAACCGTCTTAAAGCAGTGAAGAAAAGTACTCGGGATATTTTTATAATTCCCAGGCCGAAGACCAAAAGTTCTGTGACCGAATACTATTCAGGAAATAGGTTTGTTGGGTAATAAAAAAAGTCCCTATTAACTGATTCCTCTGAATAAAATTTAATTCCAGGCCTAATTTAACGAATCCTCCAAAGAGAAGACTTTCAACAATAAGTGGCCTAAGTTACATGGAAGCTAACAATTATGAGGACATTGAGTACCGCTGGAGGATGAATGTTAAAAATGACATGATTTATTCCAACCGAGTGCCAAAAAGTCCTGCCCCACCCTTGCCCAAACGGATCAGTGAAGATTCAAAGAAAACTACGACAGAAACTTCAAACAGAAAAAAAATGTCAATGGTGGAGCAAAGAATTAGCGATTATGGATATACGAGTATGTCTTGAAAAATGTTGTTTGAAATTGATAAGAGAAAGTAGTGAATGTCCTTATTTGCTTATGTTATAAAGTACTAGCTGACCCGGCGGACTTCGTACCGCCTCAGAATCAATTAATATTGTGTAGTTTAAATTCAATGGAAGCTTAAGTGCTGAGTGCACAGTGCGTCCACCGTCCAATAGCGTTGATGCTATTGTCGATGATGCAACTGCGAGTGCAAATTTTTAGCGCGTTCAAGTTCCGAATAAGCAATTAAAAAATTTAGTCAGATAATCGACGGCTTGTTCTTCGTCCATTACTTTGTCGATGGATTTCTATTCCACAGTTTCGCTGGGCAGTTTCAATTGAATTTGGGCATTGAGCTTTTTTGACATCATAATTTCTTGGTGCCAAAATTGCACGTTCGCATAGCCAATCCGGATTTTTGTATTAGATTGTTAGACTCTGAAATCTGAATACATTGTCGACAACAGCTTGAACATTGAGCTACATTTTCCAGAAGTTCGGTGGGGATGAAATCTCATTATTGTTGATCACGCCAACTCTAATTTTGCCATTTGAGAATGTTTGGGTTGACGGGTGTTGCAGCGAATGAACACGCATGTTCGTCGATACCGTTATTTTATGGACTGTAGTCCAATGGCTGACAATTTTTTAGATTTTTTTAGTAATTTGGCAAAGTAAACTAAAAATTAATTTGTTGCAAACCGCTTCGCCGAATTTTGAGCAAATCCAATTACATTTATTATGGGTTAAAACTTTACAGTCCAATGGGTGACAATTTTTGAAATTTATTAGGGTCAGTTGGGGTAAATGGACACATGGGGTAAATGGAAACGTCAGCTTTTTTAGCCGATAAAATCATTATTTAAATTCAAGAAAGATACATACATACATAGATTTTGAATTTTCGTGCAACTGGTGCATTATACCTCGGGTTCCTTTCTTTTAGTTTTAAGTTCAAATTTCTGTTTCAAAGCCAACGTGTATCAAACAAAGTAAAAGTCAATCAATTAAGTATTTAATAATTTTTGTTTTATAGTGTGTTTAAATAAAG